>OY813001.1:74365526-75075526 GCA_963681545.1 Germaria angustata
ATTCAAGAAGAACACCGTACAAGGGTTATAGTTTAAAATATAAGATTTGCAAGTACTGATTTATTTTTCATGCTCGAGTGAGGATGATGCAATAATGAACATAAATATATGTACAAAGGAAGATGTTGAACCAGAATGTTAATATTTTAGCTATCTTGGATTCAATGTTGTCACAAGATCATTCTAAATAAATATGTATGTATGTATGTATATTTTTAAATACGTAATATTGAAATTATTACTGGTATGTACTTCGTCGGTGTTCGTAAACTAATCACTTGATTGCTTAAAATATCGATATATGTATGTACATATGTATATTTTTCTTATGATTTGTAAACATTCATTGAATCTATCTTTCAATAAATTTTGGAATACGAGTAAATCCGTCCTAAACTAAAATGGAAAACAATAAAATTGACATCGGCTCTGCGATGTTTTGCGTAATGGTGAGTAGCATATTTCCGATAATTATCGATAAAGCCAACGGTAGTGACAAATTGTTGTTTGTATTTATTTTTCAAATGAGAACGCCAACATGAAAAGCGCCAAGTGTTTTTTGTATGCAATTTTCCAAGTTACATGTTTAGTTAGAGCCACAAAAGGGAAGCTGATGCGAAAATCCAGGTTTTCCCTAGGATTTACGAGTTTTGTTATTTTTGTTCTTTATTCCCTGAATTAATAGTCGGCTAATTTAAAAGAAAATTTGCAGTTATTTGTACATTGGCCTTTTAAAGTGGAGTTTCAGTACCATAAAGAAGGGAAGACAATATGTACGTCTTATTGAAATTATATTCTTAATTTTCTTATTGGATTTCGCGTTCATATTTCAAAAACAGCACTTAAGAATGAACTACTACTAAAATTGCGGCTTATATTTTCTTTATTTTTTCAGGGTATCCTTTGGTTCCTCCAAAGGCTCCATGGTTGAAACATTGGTATTTGAAACACCAACACCATTGTCTGAACATGTGGAGCCGAATTTCGGATTTGGGTCTGAGGTAGATTGCAAAGTAAATTTAGACGATAGCGGCATAGAGATTCAAGAAGAGTAAGTGCAATCAAGTTATTAAAAATATATTTACAATATGAAAAGAAAGATCCAGTGATATGTCAAAAATGAGTTAAGTGGTGAATTTTTACATTCTTTCCTTGAAACATCTCTCCTGACTAATTCTTTCTGAATTAAATATCGTTACTATTGGAATAATAAATAAATTAGTTTGGATGTGAACTTAGTTACTCGGTGGCGAATGTTTTCTCTTTTTGTAGTATTTACCTAAATTTTCTTATAGCTTTATGCATATCCAAACTGTGCTTCTGTTTATACTCTACGTTAACAATGTACATATGATGTTAACAATGTACATACGTATGTTATGTTGAATTATATGCGACTGATCTCACTGTATACATACGAATGATTTCAGACTGCTTTAAGAGTTGATACACAAATCACTATTTCGCATAAATTGTTGGGTTTGTTTACAAAAAATCTTTACACGTATACGTCGTGTCTAATATTGAAGAATACCAAAATGAAAACCATTTTCGTATAAAAAATGAAGCAGTTTAACTTAGTGTGGCACTCACTGTCAATTTTCACTTTATGGAGCAAACAAATAGGACAAAGAAATTTTACATGTAATAGAAGTGTATGGTTCATTACCGAATTCATTACGAAATTTCCTCCGTATATAAGAAATTGTTGTATATATGTAATTGCCACCACCTTCAATATACACCGAAAATGCTGCCATCCCCTTGTCAGATTTTGATCCGTTTTCTCTTCTACTGATATATTTAGTGTTTACACTGTACGACTTTCTTCACTCAACACCGATTTTAAATATTTGAGGTACAATATGAAGTAAACTTAACAGAAACGCAAAGGTTGAAGCTAAATATTGACCTGTGTAGCGCTCCCTTTAATATCATTATAATAATCATAAATCTTACACGAAAATTGTGGAATGTACGAAAATTAAATGACCATTAACTCAAATGTCTATTTTACTAACAGACATCCGGCTGTTGTGTTTATGTTGTTACCAGATGCTTATCTTATTAGTTTTTTTTTTTTTTTGATTGTGGTTTTGTTATTGTTCCCAGTTGGTCAATATGACTTAGCTTATGGTTGTATAGGTATGTATATGTACATATTGTTGGAGTATGAACATTCACTTATTATCATACACTATATTATTTCTTAATGTGTAAAACTATAAATAACTTTGTAATAAATAAACTTATAATAGAAGTTACGGTTCTCGGCAATATCAATTTATAACTCTAATAGGTTATGGGCCTTTGCTAAATATTAATCAGCAAAACTAAAGAAGAAAGAGAATATTGCGTAAGGGTTTTAAAGAAGTTTATTTGCTGATTCCGGAAATTTTGCTGCATATACTAAGGAAAACATGGCGGACACAAAGCCGAAGTTTGCAAAACTAAATAATGAAAATTATGCAAATTGGAAGTTCAAAATGAAACTTTTGCTGCGGAAGCATAATCTTTGGAAGCAAGTGATTGAGAGTATACGTCCAGAAGAAGTTACAGTCAACAATATTGTAACAAATCAGCCGATCTTAAATGAGTGGGACAATAACGATGATGAAGCTAGGGGAACTATTGGTTTGCTAGTGATGGATAATCAATTATGCCACATTCGAAATTTAAAAACAGCTGCAGATACCTGGAAGGCATTGAAAGAAGATTACATGCTGGTATTAATGGAAATAATGATGCTGTCTTAAAAATGGTTGGTAAGAGTAATGCTATTTGTTATTTTTGTAAAAAACCTGGCCACCTAAAGAAAAATTGTGGTAAATATAAAAATTGGAAACAGAAGCAACCAATTAATAAGAATTTTAACAAAATCAATTCTGCTGAAGAAAAACTAAAATCTGAAGACTTTCTTTTTAAATTTGGTAAAAATAAGAAATTTTGCTGGTTAGTAGATTCAGGTGCTACGCGACATGCAGTTAACGATTCCAAATTTTTCCAAAAATTGGATAAATCATATAAGAGTTCTATTGAACTAGCAAACGGAGAAATGGTAAAAATTGAGGGCATCGGGTCTGGTGAATTTACATTTTATAACACGAAAATTCAGTTTTGGTAAAAGAAGTTTTATACGCGCCAAGTTTAGTGGGAAATATTATATCAGTGAGGCAGTTAACGAAGGTTGGTTTCGATGTATCTTTTAAAAGAAATCTTTGCTTTATAATTTTCAAAAAGGAGTTGCTGACATTGATGGAGAGATGTATATTTTACGCCAGTGTGAAAATGTAAACGTCATAATGCAACATAATGAAAATTGCATTCATCAGTGGCACCGTAAATTGGGGCATCGCGACCCAGCAGCAATACGTAAAATGTTTTCAGAAAACTTAGCGATTTTAAAATTGTTGAATGTAACATAAAAGAAATTTGCGAAAGTTGTTCTAAGGGAAAATTAACTAGAACTTCGTTTCCAAGGCAGTCCTGTACTAAATCAACAGAACCATTGCAGTTAATCCATACAGATGTATGTGGACCAATGCAGACCGTTACTCCATCGGGGAAGAAATATTTCATAAGTTTTATAGATGATTACTCTGGTTTTACAACAATACGTTTAATGTCAAAAAAAATCCGAAGTTGAGGATATTATAAAAGAGTTTATCTCGTTTTGTCGGACGAGTTTTGGTTGTATTCCTAAAGTTTTTCGGTGTGATAGAGGTGGAGAATATACGTCAAAGAATTTGACAAAATATCTAAAGTCTGAAGGAATTGAAGTTCAATTAACCGCTCCATATAGAAAGAAAAAATAGAACCTTCGTTGAGATGGCAAGGTGCATGCTTATTGATGCTAATTTACCGCATACTTTTTGGGGTGAGGCTATATCAACTGCAAATTACATTCAAAATAGAATTTTTTCAAAAGTTGTAAATACAACACCGTATGAACTATGGTATCACTCAAAAGCGAGTTTAAAAAATTTTCATATTTTTGGATCTAAATGTTTTGTGCATATTCCTTCTGAAAGAAGGCGTAAACTAGATGATACATCACAGGAAATGATATTCCTGGGTTATGATAACACTTCAAAAGCTTATCGTTGCTACAACAGTAAAACTAAAAAATTTGTCATAAGTCGTGATGTTCGATTTACAGATGTTACAGATAATTCCATTGATAAAGAAGTATCCTTAAGTTTTGATACACATAATAATCAAAATTTCACACCGTTATTGATTGAGGAGGAGAATATCAGTGAAACTGAAGAGAATATAGCAATCAATAAAAACATTTCAGTAACTACTGATGATTGTGATACTGAAGAACAAGGGATTTCGAATACTCATACAGCTTACCAGGATTTCAAGTAGAGTAAATAAAGGAAAAGAGGCAAGAAGATTTGTAGACGAAATTTGGTCAACGAGAGAAGTTAAAGAGCCAACAAGTTATCAAGAAGCTATCAAGAGTGATGAAAGAGAGCATTGGCTTGCGGCTATGCAGGAAGAGATGGAATCAATGGAAAATAACAAAACTTGGGAGCTGGTTTTATTACCTGAGAAGTCAAATGCTGTGGGCAGTAAATGGGTTTACAAAATAAAGAGAAATGTTGATGGTGATATATGCCGTTTTGTCGACAAATAATCCAATAAACATAGTTTACCAAAATGTCCGTGGACTTAATACAAAAATAACGTCTCTTTATACTAACAGCTTTGATTTAACTTACCACATTATTGTCTTTACGGAAACCTGGCTGAACGATAAAAAAAGTATTCATAATGCTGAAATATTATCGCCAAAATACCAAATATTTAGATATGATCGATGCCGTATTAAATTTATTTCCATGTGAACGTATTGAATTTATACACAGTGATAACATCGAATTTATTGCCGTCAAAATTAGACTTACAAATCAAGATTTGTTTGTTACTTCCTCTTACATTCCTCCGAACGCCTCTTCTGATATTTTTGGTGCATACTTATCTGCTATTAATTTTGCTTTGCAACAATCTAAACCACATGATATATTTCTAGTACTTGGAGACTTTAATCTTCCTAATATATTGTGGAATAAACCTTCGGAACTCAATTATTTAATCCCTACCGTTTCAAACGAATTTATTCTATCGTGGACTCTTTCAAGTTAACCATGTACAAAATGCATGTGGGAGACTTCTGGACCTTACTTTTGTTAATCAGCCGATGGATACATACGTAAGTAATTCACTTCCTATTACGTATCCTGAAGATTATTACCATCCTACAATTGAGGTTGAAATTAATCTCACTTCAAACAAATCGGTACTACCTTCAAATAGAAACAAAAATAAACCCAACAAAGTCTACTGCTTTTCGCGTGCAAATTACATAAAGCTTAATTATCTGTTATCTAATGTTAATTGGAATACAATAATTTCTGGTAATAATTTTGATGATATTGTTTCTAAGTTTTACTCAGTATTACACCACTTTATCTTGGAAACGGTTCCCAAAATAATCAGTCGTTGTAATAAAGGTCCACCATGGAACAATTACTTTTTAACCAATGCTAAAAATAAGAAAAACAAATGTTACAAGAAATATAAAAGGTCTGGAACTTCAGCTGATTTCAGAAATTACTATATTGCACGCTCTGATTACAACATTGCAAATAAATTGTCGTATGTTAACTATATTGGTCGTATGAGATCAAAATTGAAATCTACCCCTAAATCGTTTTATCAATTTATCGTCGTGCTGGTGACTATCCTAAGACTCTGAAATTCGGCGCTCATAGTGCTGATGACGATACCTTGATTAGTGATATGTTTGCTGATTTCTTCGCTGCAACATACTCTAAAAATACATACGATCACAAGGCTCCGTATCCCTATAATCTACCACATTCATCGGGTATACATTTTTCTTTTATCGACAAGGAAACCGTTTTATCGTACTTAAGATCATTAAAATCATCTTCTAATTCTGGTCCTGATGGAATACCTAGTTGCCTTCTCAAAAATTGTGCTGAATCACTGTGCGGCCCACTTACCGCAATTTTCAATTAGTCTATTGAATTTTGTTATTTACCACTAGAATGGAAAAAATCGTTTATAATTCCTTTATTTAAAAACGGAAGCAAACTTGAAGTATCAAACTATAGAGGAATTACTATGCTTAATGCTATTCCTAAACTGCTAGAAAAGATTTTAACCGACAGTCTATCACACCAAACTTCTTCGTTGTTATCTACACATCAACACGGCTTCTGCAGATCACGTTCCACAATAACTAACATTCTGGAACTTACTACTATGGTAAATGATGGTTTTCTTAATAACATGCAAACAGATGTAATATATACGGATTTTAGTAAGGCATTTGATAAAGTGAACCACGATATTTTACTTTACAAATTATCGCTTATGGGATTTAGTATTACTGCTCTAAAGTGGCTGAGGTCATATCTGTCTAATAGAAGGCAACAAGTAAAGTTCAGAAATGTTACTTCAAAAGACATTGAGGTTCCCTCTGGCGTTCCCCAGGGAAGTCATCTTGGTCCTCTACTGTTCACTTTATTTATAAACGATCTGCCTTCCGTTATTTTGCATTCTAATGTACTAATGTATGCATATGATGTCAAAATTTTTAAGACTCTTAAGGACTCTAATGGTCAACTTTTACTACAGTCTGATATTGATAAATTTTCTCAATGGCGTAAAATAAATTTGATGGACTTAAATATTAAGAAATGTAAACACATGTCATTCTTCAGGATTAATAAATTAGATTCCTCCTATTATGTTAATGATGCTGCACTGGAAAAAGTTCAGAGTATTAATGATCTTGGTATTCTGTTAGATCACAGACTTAATTTTCGTGATCACATTGCGTTAACTGTAGACAAAGCTAATGGCGTTCTTGGATTTATGAAACGGTGGTGCAAAGAGTTTTCCGATCCATATATCACGAAACAGCTATATATTTCTTTAGTTCGCCCTATTCTTGAGTATGGATCAGTTATATGGGATCCTTACTATAACATTCATATAAACTCAGTTGAATCGGTCCAAAAGCAATTTTTGATCTTTTGTTTAAGAGGCCTTGGATGGAGTTCCTACGTGCTACCACCATATGTCAATAGACTGGGTCTTATTAAGTTGCCAGCATTGAAAAGTCGTCGAGTAATGCTGAGTATTTCATTTCTACTTGGATTAATACGTGGAAATGTTGATTCTGAGTTCCTGCTTGGTAAAATTAACTTTTGCGTTCCAACTAGACCTACTCGTAACTTCCAGCTGATAAGTTTAAAATACTATAGATCTGTTTATGCCAACAATGACTGCTTTCGCCGTATATGTGAAAACTTCAATAAATATTATCATATTATAAATATATCTGAGAGCAATGAGGTTGTAAAAAGAAAAATTATTTTACATTTAAATACATAATTTAATTGCGTAGACTAGTAGGTAGTGTACTAGACTCGTAGTGCGAAGGTCCCAGGTTCGAATCCTGCCGCAGAACTCTGGCAGTTTGAAAGGGAGCGCACAACAAGCCTTCACTGGCTTAAGTGTATGTCGTATGACATGGGCTATCACACCCCTCCTATCAACCTAACCTAACCTAACCTAATTGCAATATATTATATTTTTAGTCTGTAAGGATTTACATCTATAGACCTAAATAAATAAATAAAAATAAATAAATAAGGCCCGCCTTGTGGCTCAAGGGTTTTCGCAGAAGTATGGAATTGATTACGATGAGGTTTTTGCTCCCGTTGTATCACATATAACATTTAGAATTTTGCTTTCAATAGCTGGAAAGAATAATATGATTGTTAACCACATTGATGCTAAAACAGCGTTTTTGAACGGTAAATTGTCTGAAACAAGGATTCCAACAAGGAAACGAAATGTAGTATGTTTGTTAAAGAAGAGTATATATGGATTAAAGCAAGCGGCAAGATCTTGGAACAGTACCTTACACGAAATCATTTTGAGCGCTGGTTTTGGACAAAGTCTGAATGATCCATGTTTGTATTATGCTCACCTTTTTGGAAAAGCATGCTATATAATAGTTTATGTCGATGATCTTATATTAGCTTGCTATACTCAAGAGCAAACAGATTTCGTTATTAGTAAATTATCTAGTAAATTTGTTTTACAAGATTTGGGAAACTTAAAGCACTACTTGGGTATTGAAATATAAAAAAAGATGAGAATGATAATTATCAACTTTGTCAATCTGCATATATAAACAAAACTGCAAGAGAATTTGGACTCCAAGATTCAAAGCCTACTAAAACTCCAATGGATCTGAGTTACGGGAAAGGAGGAGACACAGTTCCTCTCGAAAATAATAACAAATATCGAAAACTTATTGGCCATTTATTGTATGTGTCAGTGAATACCAGACCTGATGTCGCAGCACCTATAAACATTTTATCTCAGAAAGTGTCAAATCCTACAAATGAAGATTGGGAGCAATGCAAACGTGTTTTGAAATATTTAAAAACCACAGCAAACATCAAATTACTACTAAGTACTAAAAAAGAAAAACAAGAATTAGTTGGATATGCTGATGCCAACTGGGCAGAAGAAAGAATTGAAAGAAAGTCAAATAGTGGAAGAATATTTTTCTACAATGGTGGGACAACTTCCTGGTCATGTCAAAAACAATCATTAGTTGCTACATCAACATGTGAGGCAGAATACATTTCATTGTCAGAAGCAGCTAAAGAAGCAAAATGGATAAAACAACTTTTGAAAGATTTTCATCAACCAGCATATGAACCAACAACAATATTCAATGATAACCAAAGCTGCTTACGCCTTTTAAAAGAAGATAAATTTTCCTTCAAAACTAAACATATGGATACAAAATATAAAATGACAAAAGATTTAGTTAGAAAAGGTATCATAACTTCATGCTACTGTCCAACAGAAGAAATGATAGCGGACATTTTAACGAAGCCTTTACCACTCAACAAACATAAGTATTTATGCGATAAATGTAATTTAAAGTGAATGAGGAGGAGTGTTGGAGTATGAACATTCACTTATTATCATACACTATATTATTTCTTAATGTGTAAAACTATAAATAACTTCGTAATAAATAAACTTATAATAAAAGTTACGGTTCTCGGCAATATCAATTTATAACTCTAATACATATGTGGGTCAATATCGCGAATTGACTACAATCGAGGGTTGAAAACGGCCAAGTGCGAAAATGGGTTTAAATAATTTTTTTTCGGTTGATACTGTTTTATAAGACCATTTTATGTATTAATAAGCAATGGGTCATGTATATTTACGGATTTTAAGGATTTTTGCAACCCATGGGAATGACGATAGTCCCACGGAAATGATATTTGTGCCGCACGGTAATGACTGAGCAGCATGGTAATGACATTTAGTCATGTATTGTAGCAAAATAGAACATATACAGTAATTTATGGAAACACATTTAATAAAATTGATATGTTATATCCATTCTTTGGATTATATAAACTTAGAAAAATAAAACTATTCGCTTTTCTAAAGCTTATCACTTATAATCTAATTCATATCCATTCTTTGGATTATATAAACTATATAAACGTAACAAAAAATATTCGCTTTTCTTAAGCTTATCACTTATAATCTAATTCATATCCATTCTTTGAATTATATAAACTTAGAAAAATAAAACGTAACAAAAAATATTCGCTTTTCTAAAGCTTATCACTTATAATCTAATTCATATCCATTCTTTGAATTATATAAACTTAGAAAAATAAAACGTAACAAAAAATATTCGCTTTTCTAAAGCTTATCACTTATAATCTAATTCATATCCATTCTTTGGATTATATAAACTTAGAAAAATAAAACTTAACAAAAAATATTCGCTTTTCTAAAGCTTATCACTTATAATCTAATTCATATCCACTTTGAGCTTTCAGCCTCTTTCGTTTACATCGATTTTCCCAGGAAATTTATAGTACACCCTATTTCCCTGCAAAACAATGTTTGGTATATTTAAAAATCCTATGATAAATTTCTTCAATAATTACCATAAATTAATTAATCTCAAATTTACATTGAAAATGTCATTCCCGTGTTCCTTTTGTCATTACCGTGGTTTAGATTATACCCATGGTAATGACTGCACGGTAATGATGGAAACGTGAGTATTCTTGGATTTAAATATGGAAATCCTCGAAATTTGTTATATAATATAATATAATCAAATGAAGACTTAAAAAATGAACAAACCAATACTACAAATTCGGAAATTATAATATAAATAACGTAAAAATACATTTACCACGAGAATGACAAATTTTCAGGAACATGCGCAAAAAACACTAAACACTTCAACAGCTCTCAAACAACTGACTACATTTTTCACTTCTGTCAATTAACTTTAAAATTAACGGGAATTGTCGTTACATTAACAGCATACACTTAACCGAAAAACCGGTTTAAAGCATTTTTTTCTTAATAAACAAATTGACCCACGGGGAATGACGAAAAAAATTAGCCACGGACTAAAATGTCTCAAAATCATAAATTTTAAAATAAAATTATATTTGTGAAATTAAAATTGATTTGGTTCATTCTTCATGAATAAGGTAACGTACTTTATTTATAATATATATTTAGAGATATTATTGAAAATCTGTGTTTTTTGAACGCAAAACGATCGGACACACGCCATGGTAATGACGATTTGCACCTTGCGACCAAATTTTTTCATAAAAATATCTAGAATATTTGATTTTGATTTCCGCGCTTCGTTAAAGGACATTATGTTTTATTTATTCCTGTTCTCAGAATTTTAATTTTTTAATATTTTTAATACTAAATGCGTCGGGCCACAGAATGTAGTTATTTCGCGATATCGACCCATGTACATATAAATGTAGGTTTGTCTGTATATCATTGCAAAGTTGTTGTTGTTTTAACTTGTCTTTAGTATGGTTTGAGTAGTTTTCATTATGATTATTGTTGTTGATATATGTGTATATTGTGGTGTTCTTGCTTGAGCTCTTGGAATTTTCTTTTGACAGAAGTGATTATTTGATGACAAAACATAAAAAATTCAATGCAGTAGACGCACGCAAATTAGAACCGCTTTATTTTTGAGGCAATTCTAATTTCTGAATTATTCAAATTTCTGGACTTTTTTTCATATAAAAAATAAAAAATTGGGTAAATTTACTTCCAAAAACTAAAATAAAACGCTTTCCATTTTTGGATATTCAGCGCTGTGTAAAGATTTATTGCTTGCCTCCTGATATGTGTTGGAAACAGCATTTAATATTACTGTTCTATGTGATTTGATGTAGCTGATTGAAGATGTTGTCACATTAAAATCTAAGGCTAACCGGTTACCTTGAAAGCCCTTTTCAAGCTTTTCTAATATTTTGTTGACTTTAGTTTCCAATGATAGTGTTTTTTACGTTTATTTGACATTTCTAATGATACACTTTCACTTTTTAATAGGGACTGCCAAAATACATATGTATGTACATACATATGTACACGCGTATCAAATTTTACTTTGTTTAAACAGAATAAAAATAAATTGGGGATTTCTTCTGTTCAAATAACAAAAAAAAAAACGCTCAGAAATTAAAATTTTAAATTCGAATTTCAGAGCGCTTAATGTATTGCAAACACTGATTCTAATTTCTGGACGTTCGAATTACTGAAAGCTCTAATTTGTGAGCGTTTACTGTATTAATAAATAAAGTTCAACCAGAGTTACAAAAAAGCAATCTTCTTCGTAGTAAATTGAATAGAGATAATACATTTAGTGATTGTTTATAGTTTAATAATTATTTTCATTTTAACTTTAATTATTGCTAATATTTCACACAGTTTTATTTTATATAAAAGTAGTCCATATTTTGTAAAACCACATTTCCGAATGGAAATTAAAGATGAACTTGAAAATATAATAAATGTTAAAAAGTCCAAGAATGATGACATTTTTGAATTTTCGAGAATGTATGTTTGTATGACTCATATTCATACTAAAGTATTTATTCACACTGTATTCCCGGACTACTACACGTATAGTGTAATAACGTCGTTTTGCATTTATCAAATAAACACACTCGTAGTTACGTACCTTTGTTTTTAGTTAGAAAAAGCGTCATTTTTGATAGCAGAAGTGTAAAATCTTGTCAAGACATGTATATTCATAATTACATGACGTTTATAATAGTCAATAAAAAACTCGATTTGGATTTTTTTTGTCAGTTAGGCCTTTTTGCATTTCAGCTGTCGATATATACATATATGTTCTGAAAAGCAACTGGCTCCAAGAATTTAATCACAGAGACATTTCAATGCGATATACAGAAGAAAGTTATTGACTCTCTTAATGATTGATCAAAATTAAAACAACTCAAGTCGTACATCATCGAGTTGTAAAATAAAGCTCGATAGAATATTAAATGCCCTTTATCTCATGTTATATGCAGTTAAGAACTATTTATAAATACAGAACGGCAGATAGAAAATATAAATACATTCACAGTCGGATGGCAATAAACAATAACATGTCAGCACCACTATAAAAACAGTCAGATGTCTGTAATAACAAATGTACAACATTAATGAAAATTATTTCATTTATTTTATTTTATTTATTATTAGTATTATTCGTGGATATGAAACGAATTAATAGAGTGAGTGACTCGCTCCAGCTCAACCCAATAAATAAAAATTCAAACCTCGCAGCCAGAATGAATAGTAAAGTATTCATAAAAATCAAACTGGATTACTGGAATATTCGATTCTTCGTACATACTCGTGTGTGTGCTGTGCAGCCAGCAAATAAAGCTGAAAGTCCATACCATCCGTTCTATGCGTATGCGTTCTGTGCGTTTGCTGTGCGTTCTATGCGTTCTATCCGTGAAGTTACATACAATGCGTTTCATGCGTCAAGTTTTTTATTTTTATCAGCTGTAGTGTAAATATTTTTATCAAATAGGACAAATTTAGGCAAAAATGGAATGTGAAATTGTGGCTTTAAAAGAATTTATGGAAGTCATTGAGTTTATATACATAATATTTTGGGACTACGGAAAGGTGCAAAAGAACACGGAATGAGAATTGAGTTGTATTTTTGTAGCTTCAATACATTATTTTCCCTTGTAGTTGATTAAAAAATAATAAATAAAACAGAGATGACACTCGGTACATAAAAGTAATCGATAACTAGAACGCAAATTTTCTTAATGAAAAAAATATGTTGAAAATTGATTTTAATATACATATATTGTTACTAAAAGTAGTTGTAAACTTTAGTGCGAAAGGTTTTTCTTTTATTAAAAACCTTTTTTAATGCAAAAAAAGAGAAAATTTAAATCCACCACACAAATTTTTAATCGATATCATTGGAAGTAAAATATAATTTGTCATCCTTGGTTAACAAAAACAGCTGGCATTTTTTCACCTTTTTCCCATGACGCATGAGACGCATGGAAAAGTAGAAAGTAAACCTACTTCATGCGTTCTATGCGTTCTATACGTTCTATGCGTTTTGCTCTGTAACTTGTTACATACAATTACACAGAATCTACTTTTTTGACAGACGCATGAAACGCATCGACGCATAGAACGGATGGTATGGACTTTCAGCTTAATTCGTTTATACGCACGTCTTAAGGTGAATTCACCCGTTCGTTCTGCAGGAAATTTTCGTTGAGAGACAATTTTAGTTTACTGAGAGTTTGCTCATAGAAGATTCACCCGCGTCGAACAAATATTCTGTAGAAACAAAGCTACCATATGCAACAACTCTGTAAATGTTGTGTGTTACTTTTACAAGCCGGCAGCACAGTGGCAGTTGATTGCAATTTGCATTGTTTTAAATGTAACAAATTTTTATAAAATAAAAAATATACAAATGAATAAAAGTGGAGTGCATGTTCTAATAGCTTTTTGTTAAATAAATATAAAAAATTTACAAATATACTCTGTATATTATTGTACATACATATGTACATATAATATGATGTGGCAGCTCATTTCAATTGTGCATAAAAAATGTATATATCTGGCAGCACAGTTCAATTCGTTCGGGACGATAATTAAAATTAAACCAATTCAAGCAAAAATTGTTCCGCATTAAATTTACTCTCTTTCTCTCACTCTCTCAAAAATAGAGACGTCAAACTACATATAAAAAAAATCTTTCGGAACGTTCAGAACGAACGGGTGAATTCACCTTTATTTGCAAATAAAGTTTAAGACGTTGCCATTAATTGCAGTGCATTTAATGCATAAAAGAAAACAATTGTGAACGTTAAAGCATGTGGCAACATCATCTACGAAATTAAAAAGCATTGGATTTAACCGGTTACGCATCATATATTCTTTCGCTTGTGTTTTTAATTTTCGATATACAGGCATGTTCTGCAAATCACAAGATTTCAAAATCACTTGTGATTTTAAAATCACAAATGTGATTTTGTGGTGTTCTGCAAATCACAAGAAATTTAACTTTTCGGTGTGATTTTACCTTTTCGAAAACACAAGAAAACGGCTGATGTTTTGCTTTGATTTGATGACAATTTTTTATGTATTAAAAATTAATAAAGGTTTAGTCAAAACAATAAGTGAACGTAAACTAAAATTATTTTTTAAAATGAAAATTAAACACAAGTTGATATGCCTGGGGCTTTATTGTTGTCAGTAATATATTTGAAAATAAATTTATTAATTTAACAAAAGAAAGTAGTTTCAAGAATACACACGAAGTTGCCACCACAGATATATTTAGTAATCTGTAGTTGCCACTGTTCTTAATATATAATTATTGTTGCCATTTGCTACTGCTTTATAAGTAATTATTTTTAAAATTATTTAAACAATTGATAGCTAATAAATATTTTGAATATAACTTAATAAAAATAATTAAGTTTTATTGGAAAAAAGCTTGTTTAGTTAAAAAAATTAAATATATTTCTCGTCGAAAGCAATATTTATCTACTCTGGCAAGCATCAGTGTATTTTCGAAGAACAAAAACACCTAAAAAGTAAATGCAAATCACAAAAGGAAAATGTCAAATCACAAAAGCAAATAACAACATTTGTTGCAATAGAAAGTGTTTGCAATTTTTTTATATTTTAGCCAATTTTTTGGTACAAAATCATCAGTTTTACTCTTAAAATAAATAAAAAACAAATAAATGTGTTCAATTAATGAGTTTTTATTGAGTTAAATATAAAAAGCCGTCCAAAATTAAGAAAGTGATTTCAGATCGCCAGCCACATAGCTGACCGGTTTCAAATCACAACAGTTCAAAAAATTTTGTGCGCAGAACACCTTTTTTGTGATTTCAAATCACTTTCACAAAAAGTGATTTGCAGAACATGCCTGATAATAAATACTTAAAAGAAATTATTTTTGGCATAACATTAATTTGAATTCTCATACAAGCGACTACAGTCCATTAGTCTTTCAGTTAAAAAAGTATAAGAACAATTAATTTAAAATCGTTTGTTGAACTCTTTCGGGCTTTAAATAAAGATGCCATTGAACTAGGCAACATGAGCCAGCGTATTGTTCATTTATTTGGAAAAAAGTTCGCATTGCTTTTCTATACTAAAGTAACGTTTTGTTTACATATGCACATGTTTTGTCCAAAGATGCTGACATCATTCATATTGCGAGGTTGTAAATATGTATCTATTTAATAGATTCTATTATTTTTTATATGTACAGATTCGAATACAGTCTAATTCAGATAAGCGAACGCCCCAACGTGCTTTGACGTTCAACAGAATCGGACAAAAATAGAAGGAGATGACTTAGATTAAAAGAAAATCGTATGAAACTTTGTATCATCAAGTTCTGGCAAAACTTTTGAGAAATTTTAATGATTTAAGCTAATAAGAAAATTTTGTCAAAAATACAATGTTTAAAAAAATTATTATTTAAGCTAAACTAAACAACAAAGAATAACAAACATTTTGCAAAAGTCGTAAAATACATCTTCTAATTCGTGAATAAATTTTTTGTAGCAGCAAGGATATGGATACCTCTAATATATTCTTTTTTTTAGCAATATGATGTAAACCAAGACCAGCTATCATGAATAAAACAAAAAATACCAAAAGTAGTAAAATATTTATTTTTGACCGCTACAAAAGACACTAAAATTATCGAAATAGTTGAAAATGTACATCTTTAAAGGTAAAGATGTACATTTTCAGTCCTATATAATTCCTATGGATAGATATTGACATCTTGGAATATTGATTAGAATATTGGTTAGTGTAAAAAGGCTATAAATTCGATTGCCCCGAACATATTTCACTAATATTGTCCTAATGTATATATTATACATCTTTATACAAAATTTTTGTTCAATTTTATTTATTATAATGGTTTAAATGCCATTCGCAATTAGTTTTGCTCTTGAAGAGCAACAATTTTTCTAACTTTTATGTATGTAAAATGATGCAGATGTTGCAAATGTAAACATGTGTCATTTTTTCAACATCTTCAATGCGTTCCACTAAGATATGCTCTGGTGCCGATTTACATATTTATTATGAAAAATGTTAACACATAAAATAATTGACCAAGACTCGCAAAATATATGTAGCTTATAATACATGTACAGCATTTTATTATTATTCATCTCATACACAAGATGGTGCAAAAGTAATACCTTAACTTGAATTGGATGACATTTTTCTAGTTGGCGCCAAATGTCAATGTGTTTTGATGTAAATATATAGAGAATTAGTTGTTAAAAAGACATGAAGCGATACACACCTCAAGAACGTGGAGCTATTGTTACTGCTTATTTGACAAATTTTCAGTCTGTTGTGTTGACATTATGTAATCATGACATTGCTTTGCGCCACCCTGTATATCCTTTTCCCTTGTGGAAAATATAGTGAAATAATGAAACTTGATCGTTATCATTTTATGAAAAGAAAATGTCGCTACAATGTATTCTCTAACTTCTACGTCTATTCTTTGAAAAAATTGCAAAACTTGAAAAATGAAAAAAATTGTGATTTTCAGGGTTCGGAAAAACATTGACTACAAACTACTACCAAAAATGTTGTGATTCGGCATTTTTCTTTTTACAGGGGTTTTGTTTAATATTGCTGGGACAAATATAAATAAAATTGTAACTTGATATAATGCTCTATATAATCAGTACTTAAAAGAAAAACGAATCAGCTCCTTAAAAAAATTATTATTCAGAAATTTTTTTATATCAGCCACAAAATCACATTCTTTCCGTATGGAAATTATGAACAAAATCGATTTTAGCGAAATAAAAACATTCTAAAAAATAATTTTTTATTAATATCAACATAATTAATTCGCTTAAAAGAAAATTAGCTTTAAGGTGAATTCACCCATTCGTTCTAAACGAAATTTTTGTTATTAGACAATTTTAGTTTACTGAGAGTTTGCTCACAAAAGATTCACCCACATCGAACAAATGTTCTAGAGAAACACATTATACCGAGTGAATGGTTTATGATGTTTAAAGCTCAAATGTTTTCTTTTGTGTACACAGTTTGTCAAATGAGTGTTTGCACAACGTAAGTTTTCAATTAACGAAGGATTATATATAACAAAATATTGTTTTAATTCTGATCTTATTTGTTTGTTCATCGCTGGAACTTCTTATGAAAAGCAGAATGATAATAATTTTAGTTAATTTTACGTCGCGTATTTATTAACAGAATCTTAGTGTGGAAGTAAATGAAGTACGTGTGTATATAGAGTCTTTTTCTTTTTTTATTTGTAAAGGGAATATCTGTTTTTGATCCCGATAACACCATATTGATTTTCTAGAAATTTTTAATACATTTTGTACTGCTTTGCCAGGTTGTATCTCTTGTAAGGGGCACGTGCTATTCGATATATACTCTGGTAGGAGTGACCTAAAAAAGAATATGTTTAGTATGAGTACGATCTCCATGAAGTCATTTTGAATTTCTAGAATTGATTCTCGAAAATGCTTAAAATGTCTAAAAATAAAAATTTTCTAAGCCATAAAAAGAGTCAAGAAATCTGAAGAACCAAGATATATGCATTAAAAAAATTCTTAGACTAAAAAAATGTGCAAGTATATCGGCATTGGTGTGCCCGTTGATGAAAAGAAATTTAAATTAAAAATTTCTAGAAAAAAATTATAACAGATGGAAATTTTGCTAAAAATTTATGAAACAGTAATAATCGACAATTTAGTTCAAAATCCTTACCTTATTTAAATATTATACTTTACAATTCTAATTAAAATATTATTTATTTAACCTAAGAGTATTATCTTCAGGGAATTATGTTTGATTACTAAACATTAATGATTATTAATCAAATAATCATTAATCAAATACAATATCCCGAAGATGATACTCGAAGAAATTTTTAATCGTTTAATAAGGCCTTATGCTTAAATATTTGAACTAGAATTATAAAAAATGTCAAACATTTTCGAGATATTATTATACTTTACTTTATACGTATTAAGATCTTGCCTACAAAACCGAGTATCCCAGGTTCTCACCCTAGCAGAGGACAACAAATTTTTCAAGTTTTAAAAATGAAGTGGCTGCAACCCCCTCCTAAAAGTCCATCCAATGAGCCCACTGACCACCCCCCTCTCACTTGAAAAGAGGATAACATCATTACAAACAAACGTCAGGCAGAGCCACCACCTTCTGGGAAATCAAAGATTAGCGAGGTTCCTCACCACTACACCAAAACACAGAGGGGCGTTGTTTCTAAGCATCGACATATGGCATATATGTATGTACATATGGCTATGGAATCCCGTGGTACTTTCTATTCCTTCGATACTTTCCCTGAATGCTTAACTCATGTTGGAACGTAGATTTCTTTTCAGAACCTACCCTAAACGATCTTTATTTTCGCCCCAGAAGCACTACTGATTTAAACTACAACTTCCCCGTAAACCTTGCTTTAAATAAATCCATAAATTTTTAAAATCCTTCTTTCATACCGAATCCCAGCATTAATAAGATGTGAGCAAACGAATTTTTGACTTTTTAAATTAATTGTACGTTTTTCACTTTACTTACATTGTTTTCATCTGCTAAATGTGACCTCTTCACAACTTTTTAATTATATAACGAATCCCAGTATTGAGAACCAGAAATATTAATTGGGTAGGAGAGACTGAAAAATATGAATGTGTACCGCAAAACAGTCTCAAAGCGCAAGAAGGATTTTCGCATATCCTGCAAATTTCTCCCACACGTCTGAGGCGGCTTTAAAATTAAAGTTAACAGTAAAGTAATAAAACATAGTACGCGCATACTCTTATATAAAAAAATATTATAAATAAATGTAATCTAGTTTAATATTGCTTACTTTTATATATTGGGAGAAAAAAATATTTACTCCGTCTAAAACGAACTTCATCTATAACCTGAATTGCGGAATTTGTCATAGCTTGACCCGACTGTATTAGTAATCTAAATATGTATTGAAAAGTCAACGTCCTGCTGCCAAAGACATTTGCTGTCGTTCTCCTTGTAATAAGTAGCTAACTACACGGCGACAATTGTAGCATCTGCAGTCTTGTAGGCGAAGTAGTCTAAGCGCTTAAGCCTGCAGTACAATAAATTTATGAGTATGTGGCTTTGGCGTAATAACTCGTCATCGTGAGGCCACATGCCGTGCACTCACATGCAGTACACTTTTGAGTATGTACCGCATTTAGCTTTTGAAGCACTTAGACATTTTCAAGGCGAATCCATAACAGGTAAACGCACCAATACAACAAATACGATTCTATCTGTACTTAATTTCAAAAACTGCCGAATAAAAGTAGAAAGCAAAGGAAATATCAAAAATAATCATAACAGAAAGCAAATAATCAATACAAATTAACAAATTTTGACATTGAGCAACAAAAAAAGTTATAAACTGCGTTGTCAATGTTGTCACAAAGTATATAAATTCGTTTTTTATTCTTGTTTTATCATATTGCTTTGGCAACACTGTTAATATGAATTAGGTCCATTATTCCCTCTCGCCGTTTTTACGAACGTCCATTTTAAGTTATTTTATTCGTAGTTGTTTCAGCTTTCAGTGATGTCATCACTGGCTGTTATTGCAGTCTAATTTTTTTATATGTTTGTATGTTTTTGTATTTTTTATTAAGCTTCAGTTTAATGAAGACTTTTGCCACTTATTTCTGTTTTCGTTATTTTTTTATGTCGCCATTAGTTGGTTAGAAAATCAAACGCAAAAGATAATCAAACGCAATGTTTTCGTTAGTAGTGGTTAAGCGTAAAGTATGTCATTCTAAAAATTATTTATGAATTTTTTTCTCCTATAATTTCTTGATTAAGTTGATAGACTATTATATATAAAAATAAAAAATACATACTTACATATGTGCATAAAAATATATGTACATGTGTGTATGATGAGCATAAAAATCAACAATTAATTAGTCAAACTAATGTTCATTAAAAATATGGATGCGCTACGCTTAGAACTGAGTTCGAGAGAAATTTTCAAGAAACGAGAAAAATTAAATCTTTCTGTCAGAGAGTGACAGTCCTGAATTTTCTTATTGAATTTCAGTTGAGATCTTAAGTAGGCCTATGAGTTGAGGAGTACCCTCCATGGGTAGATTTCCAGCTATTGTAGGGTATAAAGGCCGTGTCAGATACAACTTTTGCTTCGCGTTGCGTTACAGATTCGCTTTGACATTTAACATGAAATGTACATTCGAAACATGCCATATAAAACACTTTTAACGCAGCGTAACGCAAAAAGTTCGGCAACTCTCATCTTTTTGCGTGCTTTGACAATCAAAGTTATGTTAGAATATGATATGAAAATTTGATGTGATATGAAAAATACTTATTTTTTTATTTTTAAAATTTATTTCCTGTTGACGAATATGAGCTTGTTTTTTTAACTAATTTATAAAATAGTACCTATTTGCATGCTATATGTAAATATATATAGCATAAGATTATTTTTTATATGAATATGTATTTGAAAATCCTAAAAACAAATGAATTGATGAGAATAAAAAGCTTTATGTAGAATAGTGGTGTATTTTCAATAAACTACAATAGGTGATAAAAAAATAAACACACAAAAGCAAATAATATTTTGACTTTCATTTTTATAATAAAAAATAATTACCAAAATTCATAACTACCTTTTTGGTAAACACACAATGCGCGTTCTGTCAAAGTTTTTATTGTGTCATACACCTTTTGCGTTACGCTTTTCTGGCAAAGTTAAAAACGTCACGCAACGCTACAAAGTTTTATCTGACACGGCCTTAACATATTTGTGCTAAAGAAACACGCAAAAATGAAAATAGTTCACCAAAATTTTCATACATTTTTGGAGTTATTGTTTTATGAAATATAAACCCCAATTTCTTAAAATTATTTCCTATTTTTGAGAATACATTAAATGAAAAAAAAAAAAAAAAATGCAGAAATGCTTTAGAAAGCAAAGTTCCTTCTTTTACAATAACAACTTTTCTATATGCCAATAACATGAAGGGTACATAAGAGGTCTATTACTAAGGTCTATTTAACAGCCAAGGTGATAGGTAAGATGATTGTAAAAATATACAAAAATGTTTCCTTAATTCTATATGTAATGACGAAATCATTGGTTCCAATAGCTTAAGTTACCATCTTGTAAAATTATATGAAAAGCAGCAATTTTCGTGTAGCATAAATCCATAGTTGAAAGTTAATTAAGTTAATATATTTTTTCGGAAAGAATTTAATTATTTAATGGTCGTCTCTAACTGTAATCGGTTTTGTATAATCAGTTTGACGAGATTGGTTGAATTAGCAAAATACACGTTCGTGATCTGCAGTTGACAACGGGGGACAAAGCAGTTTTTAAATGAAATTCGGTATATCTTCAAGATAATAATTTATGTCATCATCCGTGGAGGCATTATCTTCCTTTATCCATTTTATGTACATTTTTGGACATATTATATGCAATAAGAAAATATATATGTTTTGAAGAATTATCATATTCTGGGAGCCTAAAAAATATTCTTTTATGTATATTTGTATTTTGAGCTTTTTAAACTTTTCTCGTCTTCGTTTTTAATAATTAATTAATTCAATGACGATATTAATGTAATACTTTCTAGCTTCAACTTCTTTGCATTTTTTCACTTTACGAGTACTGACTCGAATTCATATTCCAGACCACAAGTATGGAAATTCCCATCTTCAAAATTGTTAAATATATCAACTATACTATTGTTATCAATTATCGTTCTTTTAAGAAAGTTTGGTAATAAAATTGTTTATTGTTTGCTGAGGCTTGAGCTGTACATACTCGTATGGCGACATTTCGTTGGCCGCTAAACCAAATCGTCAGTAAACTTTAAGCAGTTTGATTACATTTACGAGTGCTTGTCTTAATTTGTATTTAAGAAGAAGACAAGGACGTTCCACAGCAGGTATCAGAGCAAAAATGATTGTTCACCAATTAGAGGCAGGAATACTTGAGACCTATTAAGGCATGTCACATTTAGTATCTCAAAACCGAAAAAGAATGTTATGGATGAAAAGCAAAGGATGATTTTTAAAATTTTGATATTGTGTATGAATAAAATATTTTATTTGCAAAAGGTAAAAACTGTGTGACTTTTTGAACAAAACATAGGTTTTTGGATAAAAACTCCTTTTATTTTTCATCAAACGGTAGTCTCTTTTGAGCTCTATACACCTTGTGCAACGTTTCTGCAATTTTTTATTCATTCCAAAAAATAAGATTTGTCGTGATCATCATGTTTGTGAGATGATTTCATCGTTGGAGTCATTTGGAGCCATTTCTTTAGGCTAGGAAAAAAGAAGTAGTCACTCGGTGCTGAATCCGGAATGGAATTTTGCCATGGAAACTGTATGCGAATGTACGCATTACATAAACAATTCGTTCTTTGATCGAACGGCTCGTATGTTGAACGAGTTCCCTACAGATGTCTTTCCTGCCATACCCAACGTCCACAAACACTACTCCCTCTATCTTCAATATCATATCTTATTATCCTAGTTCCAGCACAATGTACTCGATTAATAGGGTTCATCCCTCTGACTACTGATCTAATCGAAAAAAGTCGTCATATAAAATTTAAACCACTGGACCATGTGATATGCCTATTGTTTCCACAATCTCTCGCACTTTCAATTTCCTATCGTCATATCGTGAATTTTTTCGATGGTGTAGAGACCTCAACTGGGCATCCATAAGGCTCGGCATCTTCCGTGTTCGACGGCAAGAACAAAATTCAGTAAACCACTGTTTTGCCACTTACATTGATGGTGCAGAATTCCCATAGTATTTATTACAGTATCTGAGTGATGATTTTTCTTCCACAAAAAACAAAAAATTCACTTTTTTCCATTTCTTCACAAGCCCTGTGTTGCCCTTCCAGATAATAGGCGGAAATTCAAAAAGTACTGACTTATTGAACTGCCCTCGTTAAATGAAATAGGCACACATTCATATGCATACATAAGTACATATTTATATGGAAAAAGGAATAAAAGGAAAAAATTTGGTATAGTGCCTAAATTGCATGTTTTTAACAAATTAATTAGTCTTAATAATTGTTAAACAGGGTTTATTGATTTATTTGTCTCATTTAGTCTGTCGGTTCCGTTCGTTTTCTCGCATTTCCATCAATAATGATTCCACATTTGAGTAAACGCTCCCACAGGTATCTTTCATTTTGTGTGTGTGTGTGTGTATTTGTGTTTGTGTACATGAAAGAAGTAGATGTCATCAATGGCAGCGATAAATAGAATTGTGAATTTTCATTTGAAATTTATGAGACCGTATAAAGGACTTTCCAACAAAGTCGCGTTCGATCGAACGCCATATTGATTTTGTTGTTATTTTCTATTTTGTTATTTATTTTACTTTTAATATAATTAAACCGACTATAGCCAGTCAGTTATAATGCATTGCACCTTGGCGATTTTAAACTATGCTTTTATGGACGAATTGATTTTATAATTGTATATCAATGAAGGAGTTAGGTTATGTTGAAACTTTCTAGTCACCCACGTTCATGGAAAATTTAAACGTAGAAAGAAGGGACGCAACTAAACTCAGTTAGTCAAATTTCCTAAAAAAAAATCATTGAAAAATGTTCTTAACTTGAGTAAAATTTTTATAAAACAACGAAATATTTATTTTAATTCTGTTAATGTTTCATAAGTTCGAGGAAATCATGTCTTAAAATAAAAAATAAATTTGTTTCTAGTAAAACATGCTTTATTTGATTTTAAGTAAACTTTCCATAAACCTGAAACTAAAGACGAAACAGTTTTACGGTCGTATGCAAAGAAACTTAAAGCAGCTTTATAGACCATTGTCAAATTATATTGAAGGGAAAAATGTATTCTGTTTTAAGATGACATTTTCAAAATCATCTTAAATTAAAGCCTAATGCCTTAGATCTCAAAAGAAGCTCATCATATTTTGATATAGACAGGTGCTTAGAAGCAACAGTTATAAAATTGTAAGTTTGTAATATTTCTCTATTTTTAAGAAATAATATTCCATTAATCCAACTTCTTGTTTCTGTAAATCGCGTTCGTTCATTCGAACGTTTCTATTTGCAATGCAATTTTTAAACGAACGAACGAAATCAACAAGGACAGGCATTAATGCACTTCGAAAAATGAAAGGAACTTATCTAGGAATTTAGGAAAACTCACTGCAAAACCTGTATAAAATTTTCTTCAGAAAAGATAAAAATTTTATAATATTTTTACTAGTAGGGTTCCGGTAAAAAAAATTAATGTTTCAACAGCATTACGTATAATTGAATTATTACAGTTTAATTTTAAATATTTACTATATGTCACAAAAATAATTACAATAATCGTTTAATATATTCATCAAGGATATTTTTCTGTAACGATTTTTCCACATTTTCATATTATTTGCTGGACTATGTATTAGCATTTTGCTTTATTTTTTTAATCTTAAATTTTTGCCTTCTCATACATCTCTGCATAGGCATACAACTTTCTGAAAATGGCAAAACATGTTCAAATTGTTACAAATTTTTTATAAATAACAGAAAATCTTAACTAATGGTTTTAAAAAGATGTAGTAATACTAATGGCATGTTTCTACATAACAAGTGACTCAAAAATGTTGCTCAATTGAGCATGAAAATTTGCTTTGGGGGTTTATAACACAAATGTCAAGTTTTGTTGAGTGAAAACGTAAGAGCTGTGCTTTCTACAGTGCAATTTCAATTGTCAAAACTGTCAAAAGAAGACAACCACAAAAAAGTGATTGTGTGCATGGCAAAATAATATTTTGTTAAATTTTTTCCAAAAACAGAAATTACTTTTCAAAAAATAATTAAAAATCCACAATATATATAATACAATATACATAATACTACATATAAATATGGATTTAAAGAATAAAAAGTTTGTAAGTGTGCATATACACATGTATGTATATACATATGTATATGTATTAATAAATTTTGATTTATAAATAAAAAACAGCTGCTTTTGCATTCGGTCTAGAGTTGCCATTGTGTAATAAAAAAGATTGGTTTTTGTATGGAAAAAAGTAAACGAAATACTAAAATTTTCACTATGGCAATCCTGCAATGTAATAAAACGTAAAGTGGTAGGTAACAGTACGTAGGTTAGACAAGTGGGTTATAAAAACTCATTTTGTTACGTACTTGTCTGAGTAGTAGTTGTTTGTTTGTTTGCTTACTTGTTATATAGAAACATGCCATAAATAATCAGTTTTTCATTTCCCCATCTCTTGTCCATTTGGATGGACTACCAATCTCATAAAACGTAAAGTCCTTTAAAAAGGACAAAAGATGAGATGAGGAAATGGAAAATTATGTACGAAGTTTGACTATGTTTTGTCTCTAGGTTCTGCCATCAAAAAGAAAGAGAAATAATAATAATACAATTTGCCCCACGGTGATATTAGGATGTTCAATTCATTTTGTAAAAACTCTAATTGTTTTAAAAATTAGTTGGGGAGAATATTCCGAAATAATAATATTAAGTATTTAAGATAAAGATTTTATTTTTAATTATTGCCTGACTGAATACAATCATTAACGACCAACATGTTGCAAGAAAAATAAAATAGACTCACGTTGAGTATAATTGTTTGTTGTGTTGTTTGTGTAAAAGCATTCTAAACCTACTATGATTATATATTTTGTTATGATTTACATATATACAATACTGAATTCTCATATTGTATTTGATTTGTATGGCATAAACATCTGAAGTTGAATGTTTTCAAACTGTTTAAACTTCACTGACGATTTGGTTTGGCGACCAATGAAATGTCGGCATATGAAGAGCTAAAGCCACAACAAACAATGCATTTTGCAAAAACAATTAATTGGGGAGAATTATTGAGAAATAATAAGTTGAACAAAAATTTTTAAAATTTCCTTGGACACAATTTTTCTTATATTTCCTTCAGTTTTTATTTGCACATTTTTGTAAAAAAATACATAATTCTACACACACATTTTTACTATCTAGTGGTTCAAAATTCATGGTTGTTTTTTATAAATTAATTTTCTATATAAAAATTTCCATAGACTAATTTTGTGCTGCGAATCACAAATCGGATCAAAAGTTTCGAAGGCTTATAGAGTTCACTGAAGGGCTCAACATAACTTTGTAAAAGATTTCTAGTGAAAATTTTCAAAGATATATATTTATTGCCCCGATTATGGTTTACAACAGTTGTTACTTTAATTTTGTATTTTTTATAATGCGATTATGGTTTACAACTGTTGTCAGTATGTGTTGTTCGCACTGTCAAAAATCTACAACAGCTCATTAGGTGTTGTTTTATTAACATTACAAGTTGAAAATCGGAAAAAGATGAAAAAAATTTAAGTATGCATATAAAATTTATTTTGCAAAACATACAGAACTGTAAAAATAAAATAAATAAGTATAAAGTAATAAAATAAAATAATAAAATAAATATTTCTTAGCAAAATTACAAATAAAAAACAAATGTCAAAGCTGGTTGAGCTGATGAAAATTAATCCAAGTATTGGCCGAGGCAAGCTGCCATTTGGATATAACAAAATACAGCTCAAGGACAAATGGGATTATTTTACTGAACAAATTAATGGCTTGGGACAGCCAATTAGAAATATTAAAGAATGGCAAAGAGTTAGTTTTTAGAAAAGTGCTCAGTTTTTGTATCAAAAACAAGAAACCATTCTTGTTTATGCGGAAAATTTTTATAAAACTATAAATTATGTTATTTTAACTAAGAATTGTAATAACTTTTGGTTTTATAAAAATTATACATACTTATTCTATATATGGTAGTTCCAAAGGATTTGAATTATCTCGAACTCTTTTCCGGATACATGCCATTTGTGTGTGTGTGTGTTTTTTTTGTTGTTCTTTTATTTATTTCTAACAAAATGTAGGCTTCTTTAATCTTTCTTTAAAATTTTTTGGCATGCAGGTATGTATTTTTACAGAAATATGAACTATAAAATGCAACACTGTGACATAAACAACACCTAGATGTTGTTAACCATAATCAAAAAGTTAATTATTGTTGTGTTGTAGTCGAAACAACGTATTCCTTCAAAATATTACATTTTAATTTGGAAAATAAATTTTTGATAATCATTCCTAAAAAAAGACCTTTAAAAAGGAAAATAGATGAGGAAATGATAAAGCATGTATGCAGTATGACTGGTTATTTTTTCTCTGGATTCATGGGCGCATGTGGTTTTCTTGTCAAAAAAAGATGCTGTCGCATCCTGTTTTTCAATGCATATTAAAATTATTTCCATCTTTAATCCCAAATATCATAACGTTTTTGAAAGGCGTAACAACATCTGTTGTTGTCAAAAAATGTAACAATTGCTTCAATTAAGTTTTTTGTAATGCTATTGTATTTAGATTACAAATTAAAATTTGTAACTATGTTGTATATCACATACACAAACTTATAATAAGTTTTTTTCTAGCAAACAATTGACAAATACACTAAAATAAAAACATTATCTGTTGTTACACTTAATCCTCCTTTTACAGATCAGTTGCCTTTTCAAGGGATTTTTTAACTAAAAATCTTAAAAATTAATTGTTTGATGCAGTGCGGTAGAATTAGTAAAAATACAAATATTTCTTTCGTGCACCTCATTTCCTAATGTATTTACAGATTTGAAATATATTGCAAGCATAAGATTTTAGAAAGATTTTTCTCTCCTGAGTATTTGTCTTTTTTGATCATAACCTGGTTCGTATTCGCATATCGAATAGAACAATAAATAAATGATGCAAAAATATTAATTTGTAATAATTTAAGCAAATTTTTAGTTTTTGCTTTTAAATAAATAAAACATTTGTGATGAATTAAAAAACTTTATAAACATAAAAAGCTTTTTAACAGAAGATATAACCGACTTAAAAAATATAGTCTACACTAAACAAAATTTAATATAGAATTGAACAAAACTTTAGTTATTTTAACATATTAATTACAATGAAGAAATTTCTTCAATTTGACTTAAAATTTCTTTCTTAGAAACATCACTCAAATTAAATAATAAATTAGTCAATAATAATAAAATAGTCAAATTAATCTATAAGTTAACTAAAATTCCAACATTTTAATTCACATAGAATAAAAAACGCAGGCAATATGAAATTTTTGTATTTGTGTATTTTTAATTATTGCTCAAAGGAACTTATAAATTTAGTTAAAATTTGGTATTAATTTTGTCCATTTTATTAAATTATGTTTATGAAAATTGTTACGATTCACTGCTACAGTCATAGACACCCCAGACAAAACTACGCACTTCTATTTCTGTAAAAATGTTCATTAGACCATGCAGTTCGTACTTCCTTTAATTAACATTTTTTCATTTATAGAATTTATTCACTTCAGTTTTAACGAAAATTCCTTAAATCCAATTATTTTAGGTCAATTAAATTTTACTAAAATGTTTTTTTTTTATTTTTATGAAATTATAAGAAATTTCAAATCAAATAAAAAATTTAATTCTTGGTTTTCAGTTCGCAAAAAAATAAAAAAAATTTTAAATATAAAAGAAAAAAATTTTTAATTAACTTTCTTTTGGGGAGGTTATTTTAAATATTTTTATGTGTTGTTTCCCTTACGATGCGTTACTTTCCTTTTACTGTTGATTAAAAAATATATATTAATTCAACAGGTTTTGAAGTAATATTAATATTTAATAATGTTATATTATTATTAAAATCAATAGATTATATAAAAGTACATACATATTTAACAAAAACGTTCATGCTCGTTTGAAGGAACTTTGCTTAATTAAACAAATTTCATGTTGCTCTAAATAAATATTCAGAAGATTTATTTATTTATTTTTGTTTCATTTACGAAATTTGTTTGAGTGTAAAAAGTTTTTAATAACTGAAATATTAAAATAAGCGTCACCTCCTGCGATCTCTAAAACCAGTGCCAAGGAAGAAGTTAAACGCAACATTTATGACTCGGTTATGGAGCAGCAGCCTTATCACCGCATACTATATCGAGGCATTCGATATCCAATGGAATGTAACAATTCTTTCGATCTGTGATTCGATTCGTCAGTGCCTATCGTATGCTGAAAAATCGGTTTCATTTTCCAGAAGTATTCTGCATTATCATTTATCACATTTTCAGTACAAAGTTAAGTGTCTGCATTATCATTTTCTTGAAAATTACGATTCTATTCATATTGTATACGATGACTAGTTTACTCGAATTCAAAGAACTGAGTACATAATGCATATGTAAGTATTAAGATATCAGTTGTTTAAAAAATTTAGAGCCTATTTTTTAAGTCGGTTAAATTCTTTGTAAAAATTTTTATTTTGAAGTTTTTAGATATTATTTTTAAAGTCTGTAGGGAAGCACGCTTCCCCTTGAACCTTCCATATCTTTAACATATCAATTTTAAACACAATCACTATTGTAGTCAGCAGGATACAATATTATCAAATATTATTTTGTATGGAAGGTATACTTCCCTCTTAAAACCACCTCTTTCTCAAGAAAGGAAGAGGTGGTTCCAAAACAGAATTTTTCAAAATCCTTGCAAATATGGTGAAGTCAATTAAAAATCATTATCTCCTTAATGCTTCTTTTACATGTGTATTCTTGAAAAAGTCAGATAAACACGTTCACTTGTGATCATAAACTGCATATTTTTTGATGTCCGGTTATGGGAATGAAAAAAAAAAATTAAAAATCCAATTACATAATAAGAAATTTCAAAAATGTTGATATTTTGGCGCTCACGTAAAAAAAATCCGAATATTGGTCTCATGATGGAGTTTTGCAATAATTTTTTTAATTGTACTTAAAATATCTCTGAGTTTTAATTTCTTGGGAAATATCACTAAATTATTCAATTTAATTAAAATATGCAATAAAATTGTACAAATGTAAAAGGATCGACTTCAAATATTCTCTTTATCCGAATAAAAAATATGTATATTTTGTTAATTATTCTTTATTCATTAAGTTTTTGTTGATCTCATTTCATTTGTTTGCTTTATCATTATGGCAGAAACTCGGAATTCTTGAAAATAATTTGTTTCATTTCAAATTAATAAATAATGCTTTTCATATTTGACTAGTCGAATGAAGTTGTAATCGTTTTTCTACATCATAAACCTACAAATTCATTTGTGGAAATATTTTTCGTTGCCAATAAAATTATTTAAATAAGAAAACAATTCGTAACTTAATCGCCAAAAAAGCTTAATGCTAGAGTTAATGTCGACGTCGTTGACGGCGCACAGTGGCTGAAAATCGTTTTTCATTGGCCAAAAGTCGAATTTTTTTGTCACCGATTTTTAAAATTTTTACGCCATTTGGAGCTAATATATCCATATTAAGGTAGCCAAAAAATTAGGTTAAACTATTGATAATTGTGGGCGTGGCATGCTGTCAAACTCAACTGTTTTTGTTATTTCAGAAAAAGGTGTTTTTTTTTAAATCAGTTTTTTGTCAAAAATAAATGGTAACTACTCGCAAGCTATCATCGATAATGGCCTGCGGTCTTTTTTATAATGTTGGTAGGATTATAGTCTTTAGTTGTTGTAAGTGGTTACCGCTCTAGCGTTTAATATTAGAGGTGTTAATAAATATTTATGAAACTACTATATTTTTCTGAAAGTTAAATTAATTTAATTTAATTTAATCTTTAGTGGATTAGAACTTCTAGGGAACAAAAGGGAACAAGAAACGTATACCACCCGAAGAAAGGCGAAGGTGTCTTCTTTAACCCTATATATACTTTTGCACCCGCCACGACCCGCCGGTAGAACACTTTGTTAATTTTAATGAAATTACTCTAAAAAAAAATCAAATTACGATAATTTAAACAGCCCTTTAATTACTCGTATACAATGGTGTATTAAATTTTCACTTTTTTGCCTAAAGGTTTATGTTTTTTACTTTAGACTACGTAAAACTAAAATAATTAAATATAATACCTGCGAAAGGGTTTTATGGCTTTGTTTTGATCAGCAAAAAAATCAGTCATAAAAATATCACAATAGGTTCTACAGTAAACATATGATTTCTTTCAGCCAAAGTCATAAACAATTTTATAATAATAATCGCGACATTAAACCACTAAAGATAAAAGGAACCCCCTATTGACGAGATACTAATTAGTTTTACCTGATATTAAGGTCTGGAAGAAAAGTGCAGTTTTGTTCAATTTAAGTACCACCTACTATGAAATTGAAGATCAATGTGTGAATAACATGTATCTAAAAATGTATAAAACTACGGATTCGATAAGGGATTACTCAATAATAAGTTAATCCTTTACGTATACGTACGTATATTTGCAAGTGATAAATCATAACAGACTCAAATAAAAATATTCAGAAAAATATGGAAAGCTTCGGTTATAAAGAACTGGTCGAAGAGTATTTTAGAAATAAAAACCAGGAAGATGTTCTTAGTTACGTTAAAATAAAATTAAACTTAAATTCGTGTAGCACCGAAATACAAGAGCAATTATCTAATTTTGTAAAAGTACTAAAAAAGCTACAAAGGACTTAGCTACAGTAAACAAAAGTTTTACATAAAAAGTGAAAAGTGGTTAGAAGGCCAGCTTACTGTCGCTGCAGAAACAGCAAAGCAAGATAAGGTTGGAAGACCACGCAAATCATTGGACAACTGCAGCGATAGATCTAAGAGGCGGAAACTTAAAGATGTTAACGATGCAATTGGTTGTACAAATATAAAAGAATCTTTCCTACATCAATTACGATCACAGAACCAATTAACAAAAGTGGATATCATTGAAAAAGTTATTTAAGCTAGTCCAGTGAGAACAAAACGAATTCTTGAAAGTATACCAACTCCGAGCGATGCAATACAGTACACAAATGAGGAGGCATTAGCCTTATTTCTGGATTTGAAATTAACAAAACAGCAATATATTAAGCTCAGATTGCGTGCGATTGAAAAGGGCTCAAATATCTATCCAGCATATCATCACATAACTGCTTCTAAAATGGACTGTTTGCCATCAAATGATACTATTACAATCACACCAATTTCGGCAGAGGTACAACTACAATCTCTACTTGGGGATGTGATGGTTCTTCGGGACAAAACCAATACAAACAAGTTGTATGTGAAAATATTTCGGACTCAGATATGTTCATGGTATCATTTGTACCATTGCGATTGAAAAAGATTTTGGAAGATTCAGAGCCTTCGACTAGTAAACAATGGATATTTGGAAAAATGAGACACCATCTTCTACGAAATACTGCAGGCCAATCAAATTCGAATTCAAAAAAGAAACTCATGATGCCATTAACAAGGAAATTAGTGATATCAAGGCCCAAATTGCAACACTACAGCCATTACAATTACAGCTAGATGGGCAGCAAATTAAAGTAAGCTACCAATTAGTCCTTACAATGATAGATGGAAAAGTAGGTCAGGCTTTGACTAACATGAAAGCTGCATCCAGCTGTATTATATGCCAAGCACCATCAACCCAATTAAATCAAGTTCCGACAAAATCATTAGATAATACCGATGCATATGAATTTGGATTATCACCACTACATGCAAGAATACGACTTATGGAACATGTACTAAAAATCAGTTATGATTTGGATTTCGGGTCTTCAGGATCCATAAGAAACAATGAAACCAACAAAGAGTTAAGAAGTCCAAAAAAGAAACACATTCAAGATGAATATCGCAAATGGGATTGATTATAGATCAGTCAAAACAAGGATCAGGCAATACAAATGATGGTAATACCGCACGAAGTAAGAATTAATTTTAGTGATCATAAATTATCGCTTGCCATGAGAAAGTGGAAATCAAAAATTGTGTATTAAAATAAAATTTTGGCTATGGTTTATTAACAAACGTTTGTTACCTTTAACATGTTTGTTTACTACTGTGAACTTTATACGTAAAGTAAAATATTATTTAGCATACGGCCATTAAAATTGGGTCTTCCAATAGGGGCTTCCCAACTTTGACAGATGATAACGGCGATATTGCTGTAGCTATCTATGTCTGTCGAATTGATTCAGGCTGTTTTACCATGGGCGAATATAACATTCAAAATGGTAAAAATGAATGTTTTGTTTGGGCAACATTCTTAATTTCTGGATTAATGAGTACGTCTACAACATAATTCGAATTTGAGACGATACCAATCTACATGAAATCATAGAGCGTGGAATGCATAAAGGAAAATTCAGTGCATGGTATGGATTTTGCGCTTCGTTTTCTTTGGATTCGTTTTCTTTGAGAACGAATTTGGTCAGTCCATTACCGTCATTGGCGAGCGCTATATGTCGATGATTACCAACTCCTTTTGGCATGAATTGGATTATATGGACACCAACTACCTGTGGATTCAACAGGACGGCGCTAAGTGCCACACAGCTCATGCCACATTGGACATTCGGCACTAGCGATTTAACGGCAATATTCATCTCAAATGCAAGTCTGACGATCGAAATCGTGCGATTAGACCCCGTTATGTCGCAGGCTTTTACGAATAAGCCTTAAACTGCACGTTTCTGATGCTCGCCATCCAGTAAAGTCGCGGCGTACATTTACATACATAATGGCATCGATAGGCCTTTGAAATAAAGGAAAACTTTCACTTACACTTTGTTTCATTTAAATTTAATGATAGCGGCCCTAAATGAAAGACCCGTTATACACGTATACAAAAAAGTTTTCTTTTTACAACTATTGTTTAGTTTTTGCCTTTCATTTTAATGACGTAGGGGAATTTTTTTAACGTATAGAGAAAGAAAATTTCTTTTCGTATGCGAAAGTACTATTGAAAAATTCTACTGGCAACACTGGCCCCACTTTAATAATCATAATTTTGTGCTGCAAACAGAGGACTGAGTGTAGCTAAATGTTCTTGTGTCATACTACGCTAAACCATACACTAGTAGTTGTGGTCAGCGTTAACTGTTGTGGTAGTGTGGGTGGTGGTGATGGCCTACTCTATTACCTAATTAAAATGTTTTCAATGCAAACAGAACTTACTTAATCGTTAAATTAATTGTATAAAAAACGTTTAAAATAAATAAGTATGTGTATAAATAAAATTCACAGAAAGTATGACGTGAGAAAATATGTTGCGTGTTGAAAAGAAAGGAAGGAATTTATATGAAAGTAATTCCCCGTTATTATTAGAAAACTTGTAATAAACAAAAATTAGTACATTTAAAGAAGCGTTTAACAGTAATTTCAGCATTTTCTTCGCGGAGACTAAACATTCATAACTGACCTGAATTCGAATACAAATGTGTCTTTTCTATTAAAACCAACCAAAAAATCATAATAAACTTACTGTTTGATTTAAATTACATTGGGTGCTTATAATGACAAGTGAATTATAATTTAATATAAATTATTCACAGACAGAGTGTGTGGAGCCACACAAATTGCGTATGTAATACTTTATTTTTTTTAAGTTTGAAAGAGCTTTATACTAATGAATGCAATTTCCATTTACTTGTTATTGGTACTGGATGCTATACTATTCTCTTAAAATGATCACCAAAATCTTCATAAAGAGTCTCAAAAAGTGCTATGGGTTTAGTGGGTATTTCTATGTGGATAATATAATTTTTAAAGTTCCATTTAGATTATTGGACCAGCCTGCTGTTATGCAGGCGGCAAGATGAGTAAGATGCCACAGGATATCACATGGTATTTATATATTTAATGACTGAATTCATTGCCATAGGAATAGGGCAACATGTACGGACAACACTCGGTTTGCACTAAACAATAATTTTAAAAGATTTGTAATTTTATATTCATTTACAGTTCTGCCGTTCTGGTTTTATATGGATACTTTTTTCCAATTGTGTAGAAGTGTACGCGCGCACATTTCGAAAGTTTTAAATGCTTTTTTCGCAATACAAATAAATAGATCCACTTAATTTTATAACTTTTTTCTTTTCAAAATACATTACAATTTAAAATATCTAGAACTGTTAATATTTTAAAGGCTAAAATATCAGCTAAGGTATTGAAAACGAAAAGAAACGTGAGTTATATATTATGCATCAGTGATGGGAAATGAGATTTTCATTTCGGTATCAAAAAATTTTTCAAGAGTAACAAATCTTATTTTTTTTTTAAATTTTTATTAAACAGTAAAAAAATCTTTATGAAAACAAAAAGTTAACAAAAACCATAAATCAATACATAAAAAGTTCATTTTACCTATAAAGTTTATAGTATAAACAAAACATTTTTAAAATTTATTTTGTACTTTTTAAGGTATATCACTTTAAACCGAAATAGCCCCTAGATAAATAGCGCCAATTTAATGGATTTGGGTTTATTTCGAAAATAATTTTCTCTTACATTTTAATACCATTTCCAAAAAAACTTCCTCCATCACATTAAATAAGCCCAAATCTATACCAGTAGCGTTATTCACCTAGGATTTATTTCAATTTAAAGTTTTATACCTTAAAAAATACCCAATATAAAATTTTACATAATCAAAAAAAAAAAAAATTAACAGAGGACATAAATATATATGTTTAAATACAAATTCATTATTATAACTAAACAATCTATTTTAACTAATAGTTATGTAAAAAACAAACAATAGCTATACTAAAACAGATGAATTTAAGACGTATCACTGAGAGTATCAAATGTAACAGAGGAGTAACACGGTATTTTTTCAAATCAAATAGTATCAAAAAAAGTACGATCGTAACAACTTTTCCATCACTGTTATGCATATACATACAACAGTGCAGAAAACAACTTGGTTCAAAAATATATAAAACTGAATGGGGAACAAAACAATTACAGTTTTACAATACAATACATTTTGTAAAACTCTAACGGCCTTATTCATAAAAAATATTGTATGTTTATTAACGGTTTATTTGACAAATATCCCATAGAAATTTGTCAAATAAGCCCTTAATAAACATACAATAATTTTTATGAATACCGCAGTAATTGTTTAAACAATTAGTTGGTAGAATATGCAAAAATATAAAATTTCAATATTAAGTATAAATGTAAAAAAAGCGGAAAACATGATACGAAACCCCGAAAATGTCATCAGTGTCTAAAAAAGCAGTACATATATTGATTATGTAACCATATATATGTAGGTAAATGGCACGTATATAAAATTTTACTATTTCACATTTTGTTTTTTGTTTTGAGTTAATTAATGTTAATTTAAATTTCCCTTTCATATAAAAATAACATAAATGTGTTACTTTTTTGAATAATTTTGGCTACAAAATTTTGTTAACCGTGGTAACACTGTTTATATACTGTTTTTCGTTTTCTGCAGCTAACTTCACTTCTTAATATCTGGTGAAAATCGGATTTTTCCAATCGCCTAAGTATTGACGTTACGTAATATGGGTGTGCTTCATTAGAATTTTCGACAACAACAAATGCTTACCACTCTTGTCTAGGTTTGTTTGTAAATTTACTATTATAATTACTCGACTTATCGAACGATTGTTCGAAAAGTCAAGTAAAACTCGGGATGGCGAACGGGATTGGTTTTTACGAATTGCGGGATTAGGGAATGTGGAAATGCAGTTTCACTTTTTTTAGCATCGCGTGTTTCTCTCTGACTCCGCGATTTTTGGGATTTGCTATGATAATAAATAATTTTGGAAAGTAAAATAAATACTGGTTCATTTAATTAAAATATGTAATAAAAATAATTTATTCCTAATATTAATATTAAAAAAACCTTTTCTACGACTTCAAAACAAGAATATTCAAATGTAAATATTTTTTACATATGTAAGAATTAATGTGATAGAGTTTTTCCTACTCATACTTCGATGTCATTATGAATCTATGATTTCATTATATGGCTAATTTAAGATATATGATTTAGTATAAAATTTACCTGCTGAAAAGAAGACAATTATAAGATATGGATTTCTTAATCTGGAATTATCGGATTTCGGGGATTATATGGATCGAGAATTATATGGATCGGGATTGTCCATAAAACCTGCCAGCTATTGTTTCATTGTTGTCCCCAAACAAATTGGAAAAAAGGCCCAAATATGTCCAAATAATAAAAAGAAAACTCATATGATATTAAAAATTTAAATTATTCCCATTCAAAGCGAAAAAAACGAATTTAGTTTTCTGTAAAAATGCAGAATTATTAGAAAAGAGCACTCAATCATATTAGAAGTTAAACTTTTTAAATTAGAACTATAAATAGATTATCAAAAATGTTTGTTGTGGCTTTAGCTCTTCATATGCCGACATTTCATTGGTTGCTAAAACCAAATCGTCAGTGAAGTTTAAGCAGTTTGATAACATTCAACCTCGTATCTTTATGCCATACAAAACAAATACAATATGAGAATTTCAATATTGCATATGAATTATAACAAATACATAATCATAGTAGGCTTAGAATGTTTTTACACAAACAACACAACAAACAATTATACTCAAAATGACTCTATTTTATTTTTCTCTCAACACCTATACAATTAAACGCCCGTTGGTCGTTAATGATTGTATTCAGTTAGGCAAAAATGAAAAATAAAATCTTTATTGTAAATACTTAATATTGAAATTTATTATTTGGGATATTCTCCCCAACTAATCGTTAGAAACAATTAGAGCTTTTGCTAAATGCATACAAAAATCAAAAATGTTTGTTGTGGCTTTAGCTCTTCATATGCCGACATTTCATTGGTTGTTAAAACCAAATCGTCAGTGAAGAGCTAAAGCCACAACAAACATTTTTGACATTTACAGCATAACCAAAGCTTCCAAATTGCAAACAAGGGCATCTAAACCTGAACTTTTCGGAGCAAAATCAAGTAAGATGTGCAGCAGCTTTAAAAATATTTAAGATGATATTTAATTACATTTATGAATTTTTCTAAATAGAATTAAAACATTTATATCAATAAATTAACATGCATATGAAAAAAATGGAAATAAATGAAATTCAATGAAAATTATAAATGAACTTTTTCGTCTTCTTTATTTATATTTGCCTTTGGAGCACTAATGTTGTCATTGGCCACAGATGTTGAGGGCGGTGTGGCAAGTTTTGGTTCACCTATAAAAATAAATGATTTAAAAAAGACTTAAAAAGTTTAAAAGTGGATTGTTACTTTATTAAATAGTGAACTTACTTAAATCCTTTCCAGCTATATTTAAATCACTTGCAGCAAATTGAAAGCAACATCAGCAACTGCAGCAGGTTTTGAAGCAATATTAGCACGAAGGCGGACTGACTTTTCTTTGGTATTATCCGAAGTTCTATTGGCATGCGCCAACAGTATTCAATTCGCCTAAGCGCTGTCAGATATGGCGATTTCTCGCCAAACGTGGCGATGATAAATTGTTTGTGGCTATGAAAATTTTGATATTGCGATTGGCGATATACTTGCCGATATTTAAAGTCCATGACGACATTTTTGGCTATGTTTTTTTATTTTTCCATTAATTTCTGACTTTTTGCGCTTTATTTCCTTAGAGTCTAAAAAAAGCTGTCTGACAAGTTTTATTTAAGTGATTGAGTTTAGTTAGTATGGTATGTATACCAAGGCGAATTCAAAATATTTACATGTGTGTCTATATCAAGTACATGCAAGATGGCAATACATTCGCAAAAATCCTTTTTAGATTTGTAATAACATTGATTTTGGCATAGAATTTCAACATGAAATAAATACAACTGCTTTAAATGTTGCTGATATGTTGGTTTTAAAAGAAAGCTGCTTTCAGTATTTAAAAATTTTTTTTAAAGAAATGCTAGATCGGCTGCCCGAAAATACGCATATTTTTAAAATTTATTTTATTTTTCAATTTCAAAAAGCTGCAACTCTATATCTCAAGTAAAATTTTCCGCTGTACAAGAAGTTTTAAAAAGAATTGTGGGAACCCTAATATCTCTCTTGGTGTTTATGAAACACAGTGGGGAAAACTCCCTTTCATAAATTGGAATCAATATTTCGGTAACGAGATATCCAAAACCGTATACGAATTCTGGCCCAAAGTTTATGATTATCACGATGCTGTTGGCACTTACCAATTTAAGGAGTTGTCGACGGCCGCTCTTAATATGTTGTCAGTACCCACAAGTACTGCCTTGAAAATAAATTGATAAATAAATTCTAAATTCTTTACTTTTTATAATCTTTACTATTAATAACCGTTTATGAATGTAAACAGTATATATTGTAAAACATTCGTTCCAACTGAAGATATGTTAGGTAGGTTCAATTCAAAAGAAATGTACCACAATAAGGATGCAAACAAAAATAATGATGAAGAAAATACCGAGTACGAAAATTTTGATTCGATACTTGATTTGTGTGCCTAAATTGTTTTTCTTATTTTTTTATTTTTGATCTCATCACTGAAGCATTGATTAGTTTTTTTATGTTTCTTGTGAAACTTTTTGCAATATTTAACCAATGTACCATTTACTAATTTACTTCAATGTTTTTTAATATGAAATGTTATTTTTAATTTTTGTAGGGATTGTATTTTGATAATACAATAACTGAATTTTTATATGTACATACATATAACAATATTCAGTCTTTGTTGAACCTTCGTAGTGAACAGACGTACTAGCGGTTTTTTTACAAACAAAAATCGTAATAAGTACTGATTCGTAATAAGTATTGATTTTGTGAAATTTGCTTAACTTGCACTAATAATATTTCTCATATAATCTGAAACAACAAAAACAAAACAAAAAAAAAACAAAAAACAACCGCAAAAAAGTGACTGAGGAATACTCTGCATGACTACCTCAAAAACAAACAATTGCGAAGTGAGTTCTAACGGCAGAAATGCCTATTTTACTGTGAGTTCTGATTTTAATGCACACAATAAAAATAAAAAATCGGATGATAGTCTTTTTCTAACGGCAAAGCCAATTTTTCGCGAGCGATCAACTTCGCTTACTCCAATGCCAAGTAGTGATTCGGTAACATTACTATTGCCTAGTTCATCTCTATTTAAGTCAGCGCCATTATCCGCTCCGGGCTCGTGTTCATCACTTAACCAAGTTATTTCAATAGACAATAGTGTTCAAAAACCAAAGGTGCCTGTCGGAATGGACAGATATATCACAGTGGTAAAGCGCGGGCGAAGCCCAAATTCTTCAAAGATCTCATCGGTTCCCAAGATATCCAGGGATATCGACGCCGCCTCAGCTAACCGTCAAAACCGTTTCAAAATATTGCAAGTTGACAGCGACAGACCCGAAGAGTCCTCGAAGAAAACCTCAAAACCACCACCAATATATCTGAGACAAAAAAATTCAAACACTCTTATTAAAAAGCTAATCTCGGTTATTGGTGAAAAGGCATTTCACATTGTCCCAATAAAACGTGGTAATATTGACGAAACAAAGATCCAAATATACGAAGAAAAAGATTTCCGCAAAATGGTTAACGAATTTGAAAAAAGTAAAACAAGTTTCTACACATTCCAGCTTAAGAGTGCTAAAGGCCTACAGATCGTATTGAAGGGCATAGATTCTTATGTTGTTCCCGAGGAAATAAAAGATGCTCTCTCCCTCCAAGGATTTAAGGTTAAAAATGTCTCTAACATAATAAACAGGGAGAAGATCCCCCAACCCTTATTTCGCGTTGAATTGGAACCAAATGATATTAAACTGAAGAAAAATGAGACACATCCTATTTATAATTTAAAATATCTGTTATACCGGAAAATCACAGTTGAAGAACCACACAAGCGCTCAGGACCCGTACAGTGCCATAATTGTCAAGAATATGGCCACACAAAAACTTGTTGTAAATTACCTACTGTTTGTCTTGCGTGCGGTGAATTACACAACACTGCTATTTGCAATAAGTCGAAGGACCAGAAGGAAAAGAAGTGCAGTAATTGTGGAGGTAATCACACTGCTAACTACAGGGGATGTCCTGTATACTCTTTCGTTAAACAGGCTATGAGTCAAAAGCCTAAAGTAGTCCCAGCGCAAACAGGAAATACGTACTCCGCCACTTATCCTGTAATGGCCCAACCAATCTCTACACAAGTATCGTATGCTGACGCTGTGAAGATCAACTCCGTTCCCATGCAAAAAGTGTCACCACCAACTAATACAACAAATGCAAATGCAAGCTTTAATTTCAGTGGCCTTGAAAATACTATTGATAATTTGGTGCAAACTATAAACAACTTTACAACAAATATGACTAGCATGATGCAAGAAATGCTGCGAATGTAGAACACACTGCTTCAAGCATTAGTTAACAAGCCATGAACACGTTAAAGTTATGTTTCTGGAACGCAAATGGCATTCGCCAACATAGAAACGAACTTGAGCACTTCCTCACGGTGAAGAATATTGATATAATGTTGGTATCTGAGACTCATTTGACTTCGAGCCTATTTAAAATGAGTGGCTACACCTTATACGATACAAAGGACCCGAGAGGAAGAGCATGCGGAGGATCAGCAATTCTAATAAAGTCAAAACTCAAACACTATATTCTTGAGAACACTTGTGAAGACCATCTACAAGCAACAAATATTTGCAAAGAAAATTTTTGTTCAAATCTCGTAATATCATCAGTTTACTCCCCTCCCAGATTTTCAATCAGTGAGGATCAATACGAGGATTTTTACAAAACTCTTGGCCCTTGTTTCGTAGCAGCTGGAGACTACAATGCAAAACATACGTTCTGGGGATCGCGTCTTATTACACCTAGAGGTAGAGCATTGTTCAACACAATTTCAAAAATGGGTTTGGATGTCATTTCGAGCGGGGAGCCCACTTACTGGCCTACTGACATACAAAAAATTCCGGATGTTATAGATTTTGGTGTCATGAAAAATATCCCTAGGGATTTAATTCATGTTGAAGCTTCACATGATCTCTCCTCCGATCACACTCCCACGATCGTTACAATTTGTAGCCCACTAAGAAGTGACTTACCTCACCCATATGTGAAGATGATAAATCGTGTTAATTGGCTGGGGTTCAAAAAATATCTCAGTAGTCATGTGCGGAAAACATCAGGCTTAGAACTCCCGATGATATTGAACTTAACATTGCCAATCTTACCGAGAATATTAAAGAGGCTGCTAAACATGCCACTACCTCCCATCCGCAGACTGGGTTTAATAGAATTTATTCTGCGGATATTGAACGTCTTGTATGTGAAAAAGAAGAGTTAGAAGGGAATGGCAACAGCACAGATCACCACAACATAAAATCAGACTTAAAGAATGCACTAAACGACTCCAAGAGTTGCTTGCATCTGAAAAATCTGCTTCTCTTAAGAACTATCTGGAAGGTATCGATGTCACAGCAGCATCTAATTACCTACTCCTTGTGGCGCGCTGCTAAAAAACTTAAAACACCCGTTGAGTCTAAACCACCCTTGCGCACTTCTACCGGAGGTTGGGCTGAACCAATACTGAAAAAGGTAACATATTTGCTGGTCATTTAAAACACGTATTTACCCCAAACTCATGTACTGGTGCTGTTGATTTGCCGAGTGTAGTTGCTCTACCCCCTCGACCCATAAAGTTTAAGATGCGTGATGTGCAAAAAGTAATTGCTGAAACCAACCCAAAGAAGGCCCCGGGCATTGATGGAATTAGTAACAAGATGCTGATGAATTTGCCTCGTATTGCTATTAGAATCCTGTTATTTATTTTTAATGGCATTTTACGATTGCAGTATTATCCACACAGCTGGAAACTTGCCATGGTCAAAATGATTCCAAAGGCGGGCAAAGATCTTACTAAGGCTGAGTCATATAGGCCAATAAGTTTGCTGTCAACAATTTCGAAGCTCTTCGAAAAACTTCTCATGACAAAATTGTCCCCAATTCTAGCTGATAATGGGTGCATACCGGACCATCAATTTGGGCTTAGAAGTCAGCATAGCACCATTGAACAAACTCATAGATTGGTTCATTTCATAAGAAGAACATTTGAGGAAAAGAAGTATTGTTCTTCCCTCTTTATTGATGTTTCTCAAGCATTTGATAAAGTGTGGCATGATTGCCTGATTTTGAAATTGAGGAGATATCTACTAATGAACATTGTGAATCTATTGGAAAGTTACATTCTTGCCCGGAAGTTCACTGTTGTGGAAGGAGACGTCATGAGTGTGCCCGAAACTATCTCATCTGGGGTGCCACAGGGGAGTATACTGGGGCCAGTTTTGTACTTGATTTTTACCTGTGATATGCCTCTGAGCAGTAATATCCTTAATTCTACATTTGCCGATGATACAGCCTGCCTTAGTATGCATGAAAACCCTCACGAGGCATCCCGATATCTTCAGGAACATATTAACTTGTTGGAGCTGTGGTTGAACTTATGGAGAATAAAAGTAAATGAACAAAAGTGTGTTCATGTCACATTTACCCTACGAAGAGATACTTGTTCCCCCATTCGAATCAACAATCAAGTTGTTCCTCAACATTCACAGGTGAAATACCTTGGTATACACCTTGACGGCTTACATGGAAACACCACATTGACTCTAAGCTGACACAAATGAAGCTTAAATTGACCCAGATACATTGGCTGATTGGTAGAAATTCTACACTCAGTCTAGATTGTAAACTTTTAATATACAAGTCGCTTTTGAAACCCATATGGTGTTACGGAATTCAACTATGGGGCACTGCTTCAGCTTCCAATGTAGAGCGAATACAACGTATGCAAAACAAAATTTTAAGGTTAATAACATCGGCTCCTTGGTACATGAAAAATTCAATTTTACATCGTGATTTAAATATGCCACTTGTGACTGCAGAAATTGCAAAATATGCAGGCAAATATTTAACAAAACTCGAGTCCCATCCTAATCCGCTTGCTCGTAACATCTTGAACTTTCCTGGACACATCCGCTTAAAAAAGAGGGATACTACGGCTTTAGTACGCAACACTCCAGATGAAATTTTTTGAAAATATTCCTGTGCTTAATACGACATTTATTTATTTTTAATTACTATCACTAAGTTTATGTCCGACACTGGTTGGGCCTAATTATTATATTTATATTTAAGATTTGAATACTTATTGTTAGTTCAGTTTAATGAAGATACAATAAATAAAATTAGTGGAAAAAAAATATAACAATATTTGCATTAATTAAATTAAAACAAAAAATTAGCAAAATATTACATTCTTTTAAATTTTGGCGATATTTGCCCGATTTTGGCGATATTTGGTAGGACATTCGAATGTTAAACTAAAGAAAACTGCTACAATTTTTTGTAATGAAAAAATAAAAATATATTTTATTATTTAAATTACATTCTTTAATATTTTGGCAATATTTTAGCGATTTTGGCGACATTCTACAAGCCATTTGGGGATGAAGCTCGCAAAAAAACTGGCATCCCTGATTCGCCTTGATTTAAATACTTACGCTACTATTTAGGACATATTTATATTCTTGTATTCTCATTTTATAAAACTTTTAAAATTGTATTGTTGTAATTTATAAGCTGTCCAGTGCTAAATCTAAACAACATTATTTCTTATTGCACTGGTTTCTAATGAACAAACAAACAATTCAAAAACTACAATATAAAAAAAGATCCATACAAATACATATCGAGCGTCTGCTGCAATAACCTAATAATTCAAAAAAGGTTCTTTTCTCAAGAGCTGAGTATATAAAATATTTTTATGAAACTTTTACAGAATATAAAAAACGACAACGCGAATAATTTCGTAATATAACCTTAAAAAATTCAAATTTTGAAACAACATCTACCTTCATTTTGCTTCCAGAATACATAAGTATGTTAAAAGTTATCGATAAGTGGCAATATTGCCAATTGGAATACCGATTTGCAAAAAAAAAATTTATAAAAAATGGTGTCGACTTCTATCAGGATGAATAAAAGTAAAAAAATAAATCTAAAAAGCCATTTTCAACATTACTCGTATGTACATACTTGTGTACAGTTTGTAAAATATATGTATCTTTACACAGAGAAAAATAAAAAAAAAACTTCAAAAGATGGATTGATTTCTAATAAATAAAAAACTTTTATTACAATGAAAAGTTCTAATGTTAGGGGGTTTTCACACAAGATTAATTGTGCTGGCATAAAATCGCAGTTTGTTGGCTTTTTCGGTGAAGAGAGTGGTTTTTGGTTGGCACAATTTTTTCAACCAGCTTCAACCCCGCACAAGCAGAACAAAACTAACACATACACACTTATGAAAACACAGGTTCTGCGAAATAAACAAAGAAAATACTAACACACACAAAGCTTTGTATACGTACACAATTTTATGCCAGCATAATTAGTCTAGTGTGAATACGAAAGAACAAAAGTTGTGCGGATTAAAAATTACTGCCTGTTTCACGATGTCGAACGACATCGTTCGTTCGCATAAATACATTTGAAACAGCAACAAATTTTAAAATGTTGTTTTTGGTTTTAATGTATTTATGCGAACGAACGATGTCGTTCGACATCGTGAAACAGGCAGTTAGTCTTGTCTGAAAACCCCCTTAGATATTAAAAAATTAAAATAATTCAGTTTCTCTACAGTAAAACAAATATTCGCACACTGGATAAAACTTCAATAAACCTTCTCAATTCGTTTTTTTTTTCTTTGGATGAACCCACAAATTTTCGATAGGGTTTATATCCGGACTTTGGGCAAGAGCATCAATAACTTTGACAGTTGTACAGGTGCTATGACCTACATAAATTAGATTTATGCTTGGTATTATTATCTTCTTATTTCTTATTGTATAAAATTTACTTATCCTTGGATAGATTGTAAATAAAATGAATAAAATAAAAAAAGTATTATTATCTTGATAGTATTTGTGTTTTAATTTATTCAAATTATCTGGGTTTATAAAACCATAATTATTAACGCTGTAGATCAATTCGTTTTTGTCAGAATATCAACATATAATTCTTTAGTCATTATTTCATCCGAAATTCTGATCACACTAACTACTTTGCTGGATATACAGCCTCATAACATTACGGACTGTTTTTCGAACTTTATTGTATGAATAAGATTTAGGGGCTTACGCCAAACTTTTTGCGTTCTGTCATGATAGTAAAGCATAATTTTTGTTTCATCTGAGAAAATAACATCGTCCCAGTACTCTGGAATAAGTGAAAAGTGTTCGGTCGCAATTTTTAAACTCTTTTAAATATTTTGAACTGATAGCAGGGGTTTTTTCCGTGCTACTCTTGCCAAATATTTGTGCTTTTGAAAAACATTTCTGATTGTTGCATGAGAAACACGTAAAGACTTTGGGCTTTTTCCACTTCCTGCACTGGATTGGGGGTTACTGTGTCACCTTTTTCGGCCTGCCTATGGGTCCTTTTCATTCTAGTCGTCCTTCTTTTTCAGAACGGTATCCTTGGCAACTTTGCCTTTGTAGTGATTGAAATAGACCAATTGTATAATACATATACATATGTATGTATTTTGAAACTCGTTTTCCTGACATTTTTTTATTCAAATATGAGGTCACTTGTTGCATTAAGAACGATCACTTTATAACCAAATATTTGTTTATCTCTTTCACATTCCATTTCATTTATGAGAAAACCCAAATGCCCAAAATGTTTCCAAAATAATGGCATTTTTGTCCTTTTTTTGATTGTCTTCACTCAATATGCAGAGATTTTTTATACTGAGTAAACTTCTGTTTTTGTTGTTGTAGTAATGTATATGTCCATTTGAAAAGTATTGGCGCTTAATAATCGGGTCCAAGTACTGTAATGGGATGTGCGCAAAAAATAAACCGTATATTTTGTTGAAATGCTTGAATGAAGATAATATTTAACATGTTTTTTTTTGTGCAAATATATTGTTTACAAACTGTATATTAATTTTATATCCCCTTTTTTTCCTCTGTAGAACAAAAGCAAATTCAGTATAAAAATATAACCAGTTCCAGCTGACGTACATACTTACATGCATTATTTCATAAAATATTTTGCTGGGAATTATGTGAACCGTGAAAAAAAATTTAAATTTTTATACAGTATAACTTACTACCAGTCATGGATAATATAGTACTATCACACTTTGCCATTTTATTTGCAAAATGCTGCTATACAAGAAAGTGTTTTGTTCCAATCTGAAACGTAAGAACACACATATGTACTAATGTACATATATGTATATTCTGCTCAAAATTTATTTATAAGAGCATTAAATTTGGATGTTTTTTGTACTGGCGTAAAAGCAGTGTTGCCAGTGAAATTTCGAGAAAGATACATTTTAGTTTCCAAAAAGACACATTTTGAGAAAAATATTAAAAAACCATGTTTAACGTTTAACATTTCTTAACATAACATTCTTATTTCATGTTTATTTTTTTAACCATCCCTACTCCCTTATTAGGAGCCCTTTATCATTATAATTGTACATTGTCTTGTCGTATAAATTATAACGAAATGCCAATAAAACTTTGTCAGAGATGGAAAGCTTAATATTTTATTTCTGTACATTTTGCGTACAGATTCAAAAGATACGAAAAAATGTCAGGATTATACATGGTACCTGAAGTCATCAAAAGATACGAAAAATGTATCTTTCGTATCCTAATGGCAACACTGCTTAAAAGTAATAACTTGATTCGAAAATATATTTCACCGAAATTTCTCTTTATTTTATTACTCTCTGAGTGTTAACAACATTTGTCTCTTTATATATGTACACGTATATATAGTTCGCAACTCAGTATGTCACAGGGATGGAAAGTAAGAATTGTAGTATTGTACTTCTGTTATAATTAAAATGCATACGAACACACCCACAATAACATAAGAGTTATATACATACAACAATGATTACTACTATAAATATTACTAAAATACCTTTAAAAAGTCCGCACTTCAAGCCGGATTTACTAATAGAAGTTCGAAGTGATCTCTCTTCATTCTAATCAAAACGGGACATAAAGTTAGAATTTCATGTTATATGTATTAATTTTTTCAATTAATAAACGTCGGCTGCAGACACTATCAACTGAGTGATGACTTTATATTAACAATAGCATAGTTTTCAATGACGCACATCACACCGTCTACGATACTCTAAAAATACATCAATTTGTTAGAATGTGCAATTTTAGATCTGTTAGGATATTCTGCTAGACGTGCTGGCTTTGACACTTGGCTTTTAAAAATATTTATTCATATCAAGAACTATGAAAAACTTAAACTATACAACAACCGTACGTCATAAACAGAACTGTGAGCAACGATGAATTGTGTACAGCTGTAGATATTCGCCGATAACAAATTTTACATATAGTCAATGATGAAAAAAAACTTTTTATGTCATATGAATTTTATTCTGTTTGAGCTCAAATTTATTGGTAAGTGTTCCACCTTACCAATAAGGAAATGCTGGGTGTAAGCCATATTAAAGAAGGCATTTGTGTCCGCAAAACCGATGCCGTACATATAAGCGGTGGATAGATTTAATTTTTTTCCAAAATGCTGCAGCAATACTGGAAAGTTTGACAACCCGTTTGTTCTTTTCGATCTGCTTTTTGATATGGACACTCAAATATTTTTTTAATGATATATACATACATTTTTCCTTACTTCATCGATGTTAATTTGCTAATATTCATTTTGGGCTTAAACTGTAGACAAATCACCTCTATTTGCATTATTAAGTGAACTTGTGTATGGTTACTGGAAACAGAGACATTAATTAAAGTGGATGAAATAATAACAAAAAACATTTAAAAGAAAGTTATATTATTAAATTTGAAATCGTTCAATTAATGTGCTATATATAAAAAAATCTTTTTCTTTAAGCTTTACATATATTGTACTCATTTAATAAAATAAAAGGAAAATGGTCACTGCTCACATGCATATATCGTCGTTCGGTGGCATGAAGTATAGAACTAAAACTATCGCAGGGTTTCGTCCGACGGACTGACTATATGCATTTTAATATGTATGTATATCCGACGACGAATATTCATAACGAAAAATTCGTCGTTCGTCTTAGTTGTGTTCATAGTATTATTCATAAATAGAAAAACATATTTGAGTAATTAAAGTAATATAAAACAGATTACCATACGAAAATTATTGATAAACATGTAATAAATCTATTAGATATACATTAGTACTGAGTTTTACATCTCTGCCATGTAACCTCTGAAAACAGAAATTAGGAATGTCTATCTTTTGGGAGTGAGAAAAGTGATGTCATGCTGCATGTTGCCACACTGTTGCGTTACACAAAAGCAAAAAGGTATGTGGAAATGACAAAGTAAAAGCGTTTTGAGCGTAATAATATCAAAATCGACTTGTACTTCAATGATTATAATTCCTTAGTGTTTAAAGTATTTATGTTTTTCAAATAACTCAGCAGATATTTTGCACATGTAAAATTATTTCAATAACTTAATATTCTAGATGTGTTTTATTCCAAACTTATAGCTATTTATATCTATAACTACTTTAAACAAAACGCCGCCATCGATATTTAAAACTTGACAGCATTTTATCTTTTCTTAATTTTTTAATTGCATAACTACTTATGCTCTGAATATTTATAAAATTAAATTGATACTTTAGACATAAATCATGCGAGAATTTTTAATTGAAGTAGTCGTATATAGTTTTATATACAAATAAATGAAAGGTAATATGTAAATTATTAAAATTCGTCATTAATTTAAAGTTTTCCTTTTTCAAATAAGAAAACGAAGACATCCTTAGCGTGAAGAATTTTTCATGTCAAAAATTAAGAACAGGCGACACTAGTTTCAGTAACGCTGTGTTCATCGAACACGATAGTTTTTTTCAAAATGATTCTTCGGAATTGTAAAGAAATCATCATATATTTTTCAACAAAATATTTACTTTTATTTATATAACTAAAATATAAAACAATAAGAATTCTTATTGATTCAAATCGAACATAAAAAAATTCAACAAGAAACATTTGCTGTCTAATAAAATAGCTTTCTGTGTTAAATAATTTTAATTGTCTCAGTTCGGGCTCCTATTCATGTTCCAGATTTTGGACGAACGTGAAAATTTTCATATTTTTATATTTTGGTTTGGTTTTTCAGCTTTCTTGCGTTTTACAAAAACAAAAAAGAAATCATAAAAATCAAAACATTTGTTTTTTTGTTTAAAAACATGGTTTCTCTATTGCACAGTTGGTCCGCAATCAGAAGCACAATAAGGAAAGTAAGAAAATAATGCAAATAACTGTGGATATTTAAAAAAATTTAAATATTAAAATTTTTCCGTGCTGATTCGATCATTTTTGTAATAAAAACCCATTTGATTTATTTTATATCACGCAACCTAAGTAAGGCAATTTTTCTTCCCATTTAAAAACTCTCCTGAATATTTACTTTATAAAAATATTTAAATCATTTACAAGTTTGTATATTCAACTGGAATGAAAACGCAGTTTTTTCTTTAACATTTTCTGGAGAAGCTTAAAAACGTTCGATTTTCCTCTCCTACATGTTTTGTTCCTGCGACTTGCCTGTCTGTAGCTTGCCTTTTATATCCTTCAACAATATTGCTTAATTCTTTCATAAAGTCTTAGAAACAATTACTGTCTTCGATGACTACATATATGTTGAGTGTTAACTACATTTGAACATTTGAAGTTATTTTCAAGTTCGAATTTCACTAGAATTTGGTCACACAGTTCTTTATAATTTGTTTCTTCTTACAAAATATCTCTGACATAACAGAGATACATTTTTTAAATGTTTAAATTACAATATGTAGTCTGTAGAAAATTAACTTTTTAAATTTTAAAGGTCTTCCTGAAAACGTTTACGTACCTCGCAAACATTTACATTCCTGAATGAACTATCAAAAAAGATTTACTTGCAAAGTTCTTGTAAATATACGAGATAATTTAGTATCGCAAACTTACGCTGCTTAATTTTTTCTTAGATGAGTCTTATAAATAAATTTAAATAAAAATTCATATAATTTACTCCGAAAAACTCTAATGTTAATACATCACCTATAAACTATTAATTTATTCTTTTGTCCCTATTTAGTCATTAAAAATTGATTGAAATGTATTTTGAGTCCGATTTATTTTCATATCGACATTGTACGAATGGCAAATTTAAGGGTATAAATTACTACTATTATTTAATTGGAATATATTCTCTATTACTACGTTTATACGCACGTCTTATTTGCAAATAAAAAAGAAGAATGTTGCCGTATAACTTTTTTATTGTAACTTATTAACTCACTAAACAAGTCGTGAATAGCGACACTGTTTGCAAATAAAAAGTAAGACGTTGCCACTTCATGAATGTTTTTTGTGTTTTACTTACCAAACAATCATATTTTCGTCACATGGCATCACTAATGATAACATAAGTTCTGTATGCAATTACCCGTATAAACAGTGAATTAGTTATTTGCAAATAGTTCTATTTGCAAATAAGACGTGCGTATAAACGTGGTATATAACTCTGTAATATTTGCGAAAGCGTTAGTTGTCCATTAATTAAAAAAAATGATTTTAAAGTGGAATAACAAATATGCTGCCCACTTGTAATTTAAAAAATCATTTGACGACAAAAATTATCAAATCATCTAAATAACATCCCGTCCACATTTGCAATTTTGTTGCAGCAATTCTTGGTTGTTTTAGGTGAGAGGGGTAAGAAGCTTGGGGAGGGGTACATAGTTTCATGTTCTCTGCAATTCTCTTTGGCTTTGAAATTCTCCCTATTCAACTTGATGTTCGGTGTTGTTGTATTTGACATTTTATATACGTTTTATACAGAAATTGCAATACTAGATTTTTTTTAATGTGGACACTAAAGCAATTTCAAAGCAGAATTTTAAAGAATTACATGCAACAAAATTGCAAATGTGGACGAGGTGTAACATATTTGGCGCCCGAAATCGCCATAATGGCGATAAATCGTCGAGTCTGGCAGCTGTCCGAGTGAGAGTGAAATGGTGAGAGCGGGAATGTAACAAATAAATTTATTTGTTGAGAGCAATAAACATTAGAGCAACATACAGTTTTATATCTTTCACAATAGATGAACGCACGTACACTACGCGAACGGGTCACAAATTGTCCAATTAAACCGAAGTTCAAATAAAATTAAATTAGTTAATTGTTTATGACTTATTCGAAACGTCATTCGTGATTTATTCAGTTGGAAATCAATGGAAAACAAAATCAAATAAACCTTTGTGTTTGTATTGTATAAAAAGTCTATTTAAATTCGGTTAGTGCTTTTTAGTCATTTTTCCTCTAGCAATAATAAAATATTGTACAAAATTAATCTTTAAATAATAATAATACGTAAATACATTTATTATATACGTACATACATATGTACATATGCATGTAGTATAGAGTATAATACGTACAAACGTATGTACATACATACATACATGTTTATGTCGAGTACACAAAAAATAAAAACAACGTAGAAAGATACTTCTATTTCATATGTATGTATCTGTATCTGTTATAAACATTGATTTCATTTAGTATGTCGCATTAAGAACATTATGGTTTTATTAAGGAAACGGAAGGAAGAAAAGTAATAAGGACCAAACGAATAACAAATTTTTGTAGATAGAATAAATGGTAAGTTTTTATCGTTCTTTTAACCCAGAAGGCGCAAAAAGATTTTCTTCACGGTTAAAAAATACATACATGCATACATATTATATTTATTATATACTACATCTGCATACATAGATACATACATATGTAAGTATGTACATAATACGTAAAAGAGAGTCTGGATGGAATATTACATACATGTAAATAAGTACGTACATATGTACATACATATGGGCATACATACATATATGCACAGCTAGTATATATGTATGTATGTACATACATATTTACATATTTGAAATATGTAAGTATTTAATACTTAAGCCTGTTTGCGTTAAAAAAAATATTTAATTTCTTACATATGTACGTACATACATACTTATGTATATGAAGTTAATAATTATTGGAAAACAAATTTTTAAACGTTTCCAAACTCAATTGGGCGTAATAAATCAAACTAAATGAAATATAAAACAAATTTTAATTAACGAAAAATAATTGTGAGGAAAAAATATCATCAAATATACCACCGACTGACTACTTCTCCGCTTCTTTACTCTTAATAATCTGGCGAGTAGTGTTTGTTTCATTGTGTGAGTTTGCGTATTTCTGATTGTGTGCGTGTGTGTTGTTTCCAGAAATATATGTACATACATATGTATACTATGTATACTTTTGTACATACTATACAAAATGTTAGAATCAACAGTGGTAAGCATTTGAAAAAGGTATAATATATTTTATGAATGTTCCTCAGAACCAATAAGAGAAAATCCAAGTGTAAACTTGAAGTATTTTTATGTTGATAAGATTAAAAAATGTATGCATATAAAATTTTCTATTATTCTTTCAAAATAAAATATGTTTGTTTTTCAAAATCAATAGTTTATCACCTTCCCGCATTAAGTGTTGATTGTCAAGGTCGTGTAATTCAAACTTATTGTCCGATTAATCATCGTCGTCGTAAAATTTGCTTTATGTTTATAAATCGTCTATCGTTTTCTTTAAAATTAAATTATTAAACTGATTTATTTTGATGTGTTAAAGCAATTGATTTGCAGCGACTTGTTCGCAATTTAAAATTAAATTCAAGAAGTTTTTGAATCACGCGTGGAGATTACTTACGCTACGCAAAAACACTGTATTACTTTATTTAACGACTGTAAAACTTTTTTATCGTAAACCAAGACCACACACGTTTCTTAACCGTTTCGCTACAAGTTTTTAGTGCGTTGCTAAAAAAATTAATTTTTTTTGGATTTTTACTATAATTGGCACTAGCAATAGCAATCACTACTCGATTTTTAAAAAAGTTTACCCTAAATGTGTTTTTTGGACTGTATCCATATGGATACATATTTCGGCTATGGTAAAGAAAAATGCTGCTATATTTTTTTTTATATTTTAGCTTTTATTTATTTCAGTATTTATAACGCATAAAATTAATTTTTTTAACAATAAATCAAACATTGCAATTATTGACATAAACAAACTAAAAATTATAAACCTAAAATTCATATATATTAAATAAATAAAGATAAAAAATAACATAAACCTAAGAAAAATTTTTAAAAAATCAGTTCTAATGAAACCTTTTTCAGAACCAGTTGCATAGAATCGGTTCTGGTAAAGGTTTTGTTGGAACCGATTAAAAAAGTTTTTCCATGCACATAACCTAAAAGAAAAAATAATATCTTACCAATAATTTATTCATTAGATACATATATAATGAAAGTTCTTGAAGCAGTTTCTCAATCCATTGGGAATGCACAGGAAAACATGGCACTTTGAGCACTTGTATCTAGTTTGACCCTTACATCCTTTCACTTTACATCTTCCTTTGTCTGTCGTGTGTTCCGGCCAATGCTGATTTCCATCATATCGAACAGAAATTGAGGTTGTAGCGCTACGCTTCTTGCCGGACTTTGAGCGTCGTCTTTTACGGGAACATGACTGTTGATTGGACCGAGCTAAAAGCCCATTCCCAATATCGTTACGAAAACTTAATAAGTCCATATACTTATTTTTCGGATTATTGTTTTCGTGATCCATACGATACTCTAACCACGAGTTGCATACGGCTAAATCAATGAAGTGGTCAAAAATCTTAAGAGTCCACTTCTTAGACCTTATTGAAATTCTATATAAAGAAAGCAGGAAATCCATTTTATCTACTCCTCCCATATTGAGATTGTACTCTGATACAATGTTTGGTTGTGTTACTTTAAAATATTTCTTTTGTTCAGAGGAAAATCGGGACACTTCTTTCACGGGTTCATGGCCATGGATTGATGACACTAATTGAACAATTCCTCCATCAAGCCATCTGAGAAGAAAAATATTGTCTAATCTTTCTACACGGTAGTCAAAACTTCCTCGGCCTTCTTTTTTTAAATCATTCTCAGATTTAAAATCAATTTTGCCGAATCTATTTCCTCTTATAGTACCTGTAGCCCATATTCCTTTTTGGCATAAATATAATACTAAATTTAGAGTAGTAAAATAATTATCAAAATATAGTTTATGATTCTTTTCTTCAGGAATAGTTTTTGATAGATGAATAACAATATCAGAGCAAAATCCCAGCTTTGAGCCAGTTAATATAGTACCTTTTCCCTGATATATCTCAAAGTCGTAAACTATGCCTTTTGAGCTGCAAAGGCAAAATATCTTAATTCCCCATTTGACGGGTTTCTTCGGCATATACTGTCTCAGAGTGGTTCTACCTTTAAAAGGAACCATCATCTCATCCACACAAAGATTTTCATCTTTCGGAATAGCGTACGATTTCTGTTTAAACATATTTATAATAGGGCGAATTTTATACAGCTTATCGCTTCCTGGTGGGTCTGTTGTGAACTTTAAATTATTTCGTACAAAATGAAATCTTTGCCTGGACATGTTTTCTGGGAATGATGGTATTACGGTACCGATTGTCCAATACATTTCCAAACGCGGATAGCCAATGGTGCCAATCATTATATTTAGACCTAGATATTTCAGAAGTTCTTCGGTAGTTAAATTAACAGATTTTCCATCCTTAACCATTGAAGCCTGGTTTGTTGAAAATACCACTTGTTGAAGAAAGTCTTCCGTAAAGTACTCCAAAAAGTAATCTACAGGTAATTTTGTATTTTTCTTTGGGCATGCTTCAGAAAAGGAAGACTCTGGATTTGTCCAGGAAGTCTTTTTCCAACGAAATTGCTCAACCTTTTTAAATGAAGCCTCTGGAGTTTGCAAAGTTGTTGGATTTCTTTGGACTGATTCATCAACTGTGTTACTCTCTATTATATCAGTGACCCTATCACCTTCATCAATAACCCTATTATCAATATCAATAACCCTGTCACCTTCATCAATATTTTCAATATCTTGTATATTGATTTCATATGGACCTTCTCTAGAAAGTTCTTCTAATAAAAAACTGTTATTGCTTTCGAAAGCTTGAAATAAATTGTTTACAACTTCAGATTCTTCTGTATCTTCCAAGTCAGAAACATCGGAATCGACAAAATTGGTTAAAATTTTTTCAATTTCAGAGTCTTTTAATTTTTTTGTCATTTTTTTTAGTTAAATTTAAATGGTATCAGAGCTAAAAAAAATAACGTCTGTATCGTAGCAGCATCAAACGTATAATGATTTTATGTGTATTGTGTGCATATCGTTTACAACCACAACTTGCGTTTGTATCCATATGGATACATACAATGTTTTTAAAATTCGCATAGCTTTGTGTTTGTTTAAAATAAAAAACTATTGATACAAAAAGTTAAAGTAAAAATTTGTCTGTATGTTGGATATGTTTTCTTCTAAAAAACATGGTCACATATATAGGTTATTTGTAAAATAAAAAACCCTTTTTTTCAACTAAAGAAAAATATTAAAAAACGTTTTTTTAAAAAGGCTATAATTTTCCCAGTTTTGTCAAAATCTATAAGTTTTTTTATAGAAAATGGTTCGTAAGATCTTTAAAAACAATAATAAGTCAATATCTCGATCAATCTTTTGACTTGGAGATTGTCAGATGCCTCCAAAGTTGAGTGTATCCATATGGATACAATATAGCGAAAGGGTTAAAAAAAGGAATAACTAAATTGCGTTAGTTCTCAGAAATGGTCCACGAGATATTTTACGGAACTGAAGTCATATTCGCATATCCATTTTTGTTGTTGCATTAAACCCTAAACACATTACATATTATGGTATTTAATTTTAACACATTTACAGGTTAAGCCATATAAAAAATAAAGTAGAAAATATGACCGTTTCCGAACTGCAATTAAGATATTTTGCTTTAAAGTTTACACTAGTTAATAAACACTTAATGCCAACAAACGTTTGTTAAAAATCGTATGCAAAAAAATACTTTGACTCTTTTATGATTTGAGAGATTTTATTGGCATTTCAGTCGTAATTTATTATAGTTTATGGTGTACAAAAACGATTACAATTTAAATATTAATTGTTTTGAAACAAAATAAACATTAATTAAAATATATTTTTTATTCGAATAAAGAGAATATTCGAATGTTGACCTTTTTTTATTTGTTTTAATTATAAGTATGTACATCATTAACACATTTTTCTTTTGTATTTGTATATTTCTGTTAGTATTTCTTATGAATTTTATTGCATATTTTAATTAAATTGAAAATTTAAAAATATAACAAACTCCCACTAAGAGCTAAGACTTCGAAATTTATTTTAAAATGCAACATGAATCACCATGACCCACATTGATAAAAATATTTTAAGTAAAGCAATTATGTATATGCATTTTCATAATATTGCGTTAAAGTAGGTTTGTTTTTAATTTATTATTATATGATATAAATATCGAGGATTCAGAAGCTCGATGTTGATGGCGGGAAAATCCAATGTGATGGACTGGCTGATGGACCGCTGCTTCAAAGTCTACTTTGAAATTACTCGACAGCGAACAGGAGAGGGCGAGAAGCTCACCCGTTACAGTAGTGTAGGCAACTTTATTGACTCACTGGAGCACCTTCGCAGTGTGGGGTGTCTTCGTTGTTTTATCGATAGATCAATGGAGTGTGCTCTAAGATTAGGGACTTGATTCCCAAAACGCACTCTTATTTTACGAACTACATGGGAGCGCATCCATTCGTTGTCAATGTGGCAGCGAATCGTACTACGCATTACAGAGAGAATTCGTTCTTTAGCCGACAATGGCTTTGTGAAGAAAAGCTTCACATAGATATTGTTTAGCATTTATTTTAACACTTATGTAGTTATGGAGATATGCTCTTTCGAATGTTATATGGTCCATCAAATCAATTAAAGCCTGAATTTGTAAATTTTTTTGGTTTGTAATTTTTTGTTACAGGTGACAATATGATAGGACGTTGTATAAGTTTAAATCAGAAAAAACGATTAAATAAAGACCACGATAGGTTCTCGTAATAGATTTTTGTAGCGTATACTTCAGTTTCGTTTTTCGCTCTAATTTTCTTTTAATTTGAAATCAGTCGCTGCGAGAAAATGATGGATATTTGTAAAATGAGTTGGATACGACAATAATTTGAACCTGAACTTGTGTATTTTTCTCTTGGAGATGATGCAAGTGTACATCTGTCTTATTATTATTATTTTTTTTTTACTAATTGGTCCCATGAGAGCTCTGGTGTACTTACCAGCCTATAGGCGATGAGTTGTCTGTTTTTATTCCTGCCATTAATTGAACAGTTGGTGTTAGAGAGCTTATAAGGATTTTCGCATATTCCATTCCCATCTAAACTGTTACAGCAAGTTTGGGTCTTTCGTACTATGTTACACATATAAAGAATGCTACAGTTTAATATATAAAAAGTAGCAAATAAAACTTACGAATCAATTCCATTGTCTTTGCTTACTTCAGGCTAATATGTACTGCTTTTACTGTTGTTTTATTTGTCGTATAAGGCGAATGGAAGCATGGAACTATTCGCTATGATAATTTTTACAGATGGATCAGTCAATATTGTTTTAGTATGGCGATGGGTACTGTTGTAGCTTTTGACATGAATAAAGACAGATCGTGTATTTTTTAAATGAAACGTTCTGATATAAAAATATAACTTTTGCATTATTGCCATGAATTGGTCAATGTAAGAATACGAGTAGTTTCGATGATTGAACTATTTTTTATAATATATTACATGAGCATAGTATATTTTAATGTTAAGTTTTTATTTAAGGCCATGTAGCCGAAAATAAAAGTAGTTGGAGAAACAAAGCTTTATTTATTGCATCTTTAATATAAATTTAACTAAAAGTAAGTAATCGAATCATTCATAAAATGGGCAATTATTTGAATTCAGACAAGGCTATAAATGATTATTAAATTCTACGGCCCCTTTCGTTCTTGTCACTGACCTCTCCCGCGTTTGGCTAACAGCGAGAGTGTGTACGAGTCGCACGCAAGTTTTTTATATATATATATTGTCCCGTGTTTTAAAACCAGTTTTAACCAATTGAACATTTAGATCCTTGTGAACAGGTGAATGTTCTCTATACTTGGTGAATTTTCTCTATACAATAGCTGTTTTATTATCATGAGAGAACTAAAGTAACTTTTTTCTCTCTCATCTGTATTTAAATCTGAGGGAAATGATAATGCTATTGAAAATACTTAAATTACATAAATGCATAAAGATAAAAATTAAACATCCTTATTGATTTCACTCAGCACTAGACTAGTAGTTTTTGTAAAGTATTATAAATAGATTTTTTTATTGTTTAAAAAGAATTACACGTCATCATGAGGCTGTAACTTTTAGCTAATATATTTTCCTAAGTATTTCCAAAGAAGCACGTCAAATTCAAATTTGTCAAATTCGTGTTACACATCTGATCTGCAGCGAATGCTAAAAAGCTCGTTTTAAAGTGTTTAATTTGTTGTTGAAATTTTAATAGACAAAAATACAAGGTTGGGAAAAAGAAATGTCACAATCGCTAATTTAGAGCCAGATGCTTTGCGAGCATCAATTAAAAACTCCGTGAAACGAGCAGCAATTATGCATCAACCCGAAAGTTGGCCATTTAATTTTTTCCAATTAATATCATCAGTTTTACACTTTCAAATAAACTTTTTTTAAGAAAATGTAATACCGTTTTAATTAATTCATGTATTTGATTCAATTAATAAAGTGTATGTGTAATTACTAACCACAACTAACAAAATGGGGGAAAATTTGTTTATTATTGTCGAAAAACTTTGCATAACATTTTTATTTATGAAGCTCTAAAAATCGTTTACTATCTTTAGTAATTTTTTAAACCGTGGCTTAATTAACCACCGCAGCAGTTACGGCCTGTTTCACAATCTCGAAGTAGTATTTTCATTCGCATTCTAAGCGAATGAAAATCGATTTCCGTTTCTCTATCTGTGTTCTATGCGACAAGTCACTCGAACGACGGTGCGAAAGAAGACGTAAGCGTTTTCATGTAAATTTGGGTTTCACAAACTTTCGAAGGTGTTGTCAACTATGCGAACGCAAATGTCAAAATCACTCACTTGTTGTTTTGCTTTCGCATTGGATAATTTCAACAAAATATGTATAAAAAAGGTCTGAATTATTTATAAATACATATGTACATTTAAACAAAACATATTAAAGAGGTCATGGCTAAGTAGTAAGTAAATACAAAAATATAATTAGATACATATATAAATGCAGTTGACAAAAATTGATTGGTTTTTGTTAGTTTAAAAAAATCAACATTACATACTACGTTTATACGCACGTCTTATTTGCAAATAGAACTATTTGCAAATAACAAATTCACTGTTTATACGGGACATTGCATACAGAACTTGTGTTATTATTAGTGATGCCATGTGACGAAAATATGATTGTTTGGTAAGTAAAACACAAAAAACGTTCATGAAGTGGCAACGTCTTACTTTTTATTTGCAAATAGTGTCGTTATTCACGACTTGTTAAGTGAGTTAATAAGTTACAATAAAAAAGTTATACGGCAACATTCTTCTTTTTTATTTGCAAATAAGACGTGCGAATAAACGTAGTAACAGCAACTGCAGAGTCTTGTGCAGTATATGGAAGAAAATGCATTACTTGCCAAGAGAGCACCAGTTTTTGGAAGCAACAAAGCAGCAGTAGATGAAAGTTGGGAAACTCTTTGCCATATGCTGAACTCAATTAGACCACCTACTCGCTCAATGGCAACAATCAGGGAGCAGTTAAACTCTTTGAAGAGATTAGCTGATGCTGCCGAAACCATAGCCGAAATGGCGAAAAGAAAAGCCGAAGCCGCTGAAGCAACAGCAACTTCAATTGGAGAAATCCACAAAACCACATATAGAATAGGTCATGAAAATTCTTTTGCACAACTTCCCAAAATAAAACATAAATATGTAAATATGTTTTTTTGTTCACTTTTTAAAGTTCTTTTATTTATTTCTTGGTTGATAAACTTTGTCTATACTGCTGTTCACTTTCAAAAATGGTTTTATTTCTCTTGAAGTAATTTAGTAGTTATTTTTGATTTTTTTGAAAAAATCGCTTAAATAAACTGAGTTCTTGATATGGCAATACCGATTTATGTTATCACGTAACAACTATAAATTAGCACTCGTAACTTTAAGCGAACGTTGGCTGGCGACATCGTGAAACCCAAATTAGCTGCTGATCGAGAGACTGGCTTTCTTTCGATTTGGTTTTCATTCGAGATTGTGAAACATTAGTTACCCTGTATTAAAAAACTATGAACTTTTGTGAAAAGAAAAACCTATAATTCACAAACAATTTTATTTTAATTACATTATAAATTAAAATAATAATTTTTGCAAAAATTAAGAAAAGCAAATCATATATTTTAGTTTTAAAATCTTTCTGTTACGTTAAAATGTTTTTGTTGTGAGTTGTTTTGCATTTCTTTACTACCCGACACAAGATATTTGCGTGTGGACCGCACCAATATGTGTTTAAACAAATATTTTAGCAATTATTGCTAAACGATATTGCTGAGCAATTATCTCTGAACACAATCTATCAAATTCAGTTGTCATAATTAACGTTTATGTATAAACATAAGTATATTTGGAGGGAAAAATAATTAAAAACTACGCTACAAACGTAAAAATTTTCACAAGAGAAGTGCAAATAATTATAAAAAGGTGAATATATAAAAAAATTAAACTGTTATTTACATTTACATTTTTCAGTTCATTAAAAAAAAAAGAAATGGAATGGTCAGAGGTGAAGGTGTTTAAAGTACTCATTGTGGTAACTCATTTTTAAAACAGTAAAAAAATGTAACACACAATAATACAAAACACGCACAAATGTTCTAGGATATTTACATGTTCTCCATCAACACAACAATGTTGTAAGTAACACACTGTCCACATTTGCAATTTTGTTGCATGAAATTCTGCTACGGAATTGCTTTAGTGTCCACATTAGAAAAAATCTGGTATTGCAATTCTTGTATAAAACATACATATATAAAACGTTAAATACAACAACACCAAACATCAAGTTGAATAGTAAGGATTTCAAAGCAAAAGAGAATTGCAGAGAACATGAAACTCTGTACCCCTCCCCAAGCTTCTTACCTCTCCCTCCTAAAACAACCAAGAATTGCTGCAACAAAATTTCTAATGTGGACAGTGTGTAAGCAATTTTATGACGTAATTCTGCCGGCGTTATTGCTAGCATTAGGACATAACAGATTGACGTCGCACTGTTAAAAAATGTACATTTTCAGCTGTTAAAACCCACAAAACTATTTTTACTCATTCGTTCGTTCAGTTTAGCTTACAATTTTCGTTGTCTTTATTATTTCAATCATTAGACTCAAGATTCACTGCAGCATGCAATAAAACCTTGTATATTGTTAATAAAATAAAAAAATAGTAACAATAATGCAAAAAATATGTACATACATGCTTATATTAAAACGAAATTGTATCAAAAAAGAAAACGAGTGTGTGCTTATGTGTTGAAAGTAAAGTGCAATGAAGCCATCCCACTACCTACTTATACAAATAAAAGCGAAACCTTCTAAGAAAGTTAAAAAAAAACATTTTTCTAAATAATTACAATTTATTTTTTTCTGACACACAACACGAGAAATGAAAAATAAATAAAAAAAATGTTACTTCGTAGACTATTGGAATTTGGTCTAGGTGTTGCTGCAAGAGCGTCATATTGCCATCATTATAAAATATTGTTTTCCTATAAAAAAAAATACTTGTTGTCTGGTCACAGTGTAGAGACATTTGAAAAAATCGGATAATAATTCTTTGCCGTACTGTGGCAATAAAATATTTTTCATTGCAAACAACAAAACAGCTGATATTTGGAACACGAAATTATTAGCCACCAAACAATGATGTGTCTAATGTGAATAAAGTGTGACCATTCTATGAGAAATATTTGTATTAATGAACTTTTTATTGCGTTGGTACACCCAATAAATATCAATATTCTTGATTAAAGAAATTTGAAAACTCTTTCTACGACACTTAAGTACTCCTAGTATATTTAATCTATAAGTTGGCAAAACCTTAGCAAATTTTCAAGAATAAAAGAATTTCCCAGTAATTTCGCGAGGAATGATTAGGTTTGTAGTTTGCGCTTTTTAAAAAATTTTAACCTCTAATATAATGCATCGATATACAAAAAGTTTTAAGAAATTTATATACTTATGTATGTATGTATATAATCACCACATGTTAGTGCAACGAAGTTGAGTCTAATGTTTTTAGAATGAGCTGGCGAACTTATCACGACATAATTTCCATCCATCAATTGCATGCAATTCCGCAAATTTCACGATTGTACTCGTATAATTTCTTCACCACTACCACAGACGGACAACTTGTATTACAGACATTATACACAACCCAGAAGAAGTATAATGGTGAAGGTGAAATAGTTTGTTAGTTGTTGTGCAACTCTACCCATTGCCAGGTTGCAGAATGAAATCGTTAAGCAGCTAATGCAGAAAATCGCAGTACATACAAATTCTTTTACATTTCATTTCAACTTTATTATATTCCATATTTATTACAGATCTTATTGATCTTGCTGTACAATGGCACAAGTCTAGTTTTAAAGAAATTGGGGGGGAATGTAGATAAGTTCTACAGAGCGCTAAGAGTGGCAGGAATTAATTTAAGACAAAATGGCGGGTAGCAGTTAGTAAATAAACTACATTAACATTAATTTATTTCGTGAGTTCATTCATGAAAAATTTTTACAATTGAAATTTCAAGCCAAATATTCCATTAGCATTTCAGCACAATATACATACCTATTTTATTTTTAGCTCAAATCCATTTCGTCAACAATTTTTTTTCTTTTCCCACATGTTTTTTTTTTCTTATCTAAAACAATTCCAAAACGAAGCAAAGAGAGTCTTCTATGAAAATCTTAATTTAATATTTTTAAAACATTTATTTTTTGACAGTTTGATCATATTTTTTATAACGACAGATATTACTTTGAGTATGACTGCATTGAAAAAATGTTTTCTTTGCCGATGACGTTATTACATAGCTGTTTGAACGAATAAAATCGGCAAATAAATGTCTGCATTGTAAAGATGAACAAACTTGTTTGATGCAAATGTTTCTCCAATCTGACCATACCTTCAATCTTATGAAAGTGATGGACATAAGAATATTATTTTTTATTTTTATTATTAAATTAGAGCGCATAGCATGGAGCATAATAGAAAAAAAGAAACATACATATTCGAGTGCACATACATACATATGTATGTATGTACATACATATGTACATGTTAAATGATGAACGACAAGAATCATTTGTACCTATAATGCAGATTCGGGAAGGTCTAAAAAATTTCGTAGTCTTATTGAATACAATCGTTAAAAGAATGAATAACATTTTACTTTTACTTGAGGAAATTTATATTCCATGTGAAGAACTTCCACGCCACTTTTGCCACTTCCTTCTGTTGCATAATCTAAATTGGTTTCTTGTATAGTCCAGGTTTGTTGTTTCACAAAGGTAATCGGAGAGTCAAAGTGGAAAGTTGCGATAAGGTACTATTAGATTCTATAATCTAAACAATTTTATTGTTGCGATGAACATAATATATGTATGTACATATGTATCTGTCATACCTAAATTGGCGCGTCAAGCGTTATCTGGCTGTCAAAAGTTCTCATGCCCATACATTTTGTATGGAGCATACCGAAATAACGCGGCGTCAACGCTTTGCTATTGGAAAATCCGATTTTGACAACGCGTAGTTTTTTTTTACGGTTATATTTATTTATTGAATCTTCAAAAATTGAACTAACAATAAGTATTAAAATCTTAAATATATATATAATTATTAGGCCCAACCAGTGTCAGACATAAACTTAGTGATAGTAATTAATAATACATAAATGTAGTGTTAAGCACAAAAATATTTTCCAAAAGTTTCATCTGGAGTGCCGTAGTGTCCCTCTTTTTCAAGCGGATGTGTCCAGTAAAGTTCAAGATATTACGAGCAAGGGGATTGGGATGGGACTCGAGTTTTGTTAAATATTTGCCTGCATATTTTGCAATTTCTGCAGTCACAAATGGCATATTTAAATCACGATGTAAAATTGAATTTTTCATATACCAAGGAGCCGATGTTATTAACCTTAAAATTTTGTTTTGCATTCGTTGCATTCTCTCTACATTGGAAGCTGAAGCAGTGCCCCATAGCTGAATTCCGTAACACCATATGGGTTTCAAAAGCGACTTGTATATTAAAAGTTTACAATCTAGACTGAGTGTAGAATTTCTACCAATCAGCCAATGTATCTGGGTTAATTTAAGCTTCATTTGTGTTAGCTTAGAGTCAATGTGCTTTTTCCATGTAAGTCGTCGGTCAAGGTGTATACCAAGGTATTTCACCTGTGAATGTTGAGGAACAACTTGATTGTTGATTCGAATGGGGGAACAAGTGTCTCTTCGTAGGGTAAATGTGACATGAACACACTTTTGTTCATTTACTTTTATTCTCCATAAGTTCAACCACAGTTCCAACAGGTTAATATGTTCCTGGGGATAACGGGATGCCTCGTGAGGGTTTTCATGCATACTAAGGCAGGCTGTATCATCGGCAAATGTAGAAGTGAAGACATTACTGCTCAGAGGCATATCACAGGTATAAATCACATACAAAACTGCCCCCAGTATACTCCCCTGTGGCACCGCAGATGAGATAGTTTCGGGCACACTCATGAAGTCTCCTTCCACGACAGTGAACTTCCGGGCAAGAATGTAACTTTCTAAAAGATTTACAATGTTCATTGGTAGATATGTCTTCAATTTTAGAATTAGGCCTTCATGCCACACTTTATCAAATGCCAGAGAGACATCAATAAAGAGGGAAGAACAATACTTCTTTTCTTCAAATGAACCAATCTATGAGTTTGTTCAATGGTGCTATGCTGACTTCTAAACCCAAATGGTCCGGTATCCACCCATTATCAACTAGAATTGGGGACAATTTCGTCATGAGCAGTTTTTCGAAGAGTTTTGAAATTGTTGACAGCAAACTTATTGGCCTATATGACTCAGCCTTGGTAAGATCTTTGCCAGCCTTTGGAATCATTTTGACCATGGCAAGTTTCCAGCTGTGTGGATAATACTCCAGTCGTAAAATGCCATTGAAAATAAATAACAGGATTCTAACAGCAACACGAGGCAACTTAATTAGCATCTTGTTACTAACTCCATCAATACCCGGAGCTTTCTTCGGGTTGGTTTCAGCAATTAGTTTTTGCACATCACGCATCTTAAACTTTATGGGTCGAGGGGGCAGAGCAACTACACTCGGAAAATCAACAGACGTTCAATATCCGCAGAATAAATTATATTAAACCCAGTCTGCCGATGGGAGGTAGTGGCATGTTTAGCAGCCTGTTTAATTTTTTCGGTAAGATTGGCAATGTTGAATTCAATATCATCGGAAGTTCTAAGCCTGATGTTTTTCGTACAATGACTACTGAGATATTTTTTGAACCCCAGCCAGTTAACATGATTTATCATCTTCACATATGGGTGAGGTAAGTCACTTCTTAGTGGGCTACAAATTGTAACGATCGTGGGAGAGTGATCGGAGGAGAGATCATATGAAGCTTCAACATGAATTAAATCCCTAGGGATATTTTTCATGACCCCAAAATCTATAAAATCCGGAATTTTTTGTATGTCAGTAGGCCAGTAAGTGGGCTCCCCGCTAGAAATGACATCCAAACCCATTTTTGAAATTGTGTTGAACAATGCTCGATCTCTAGGTGTAATAAGACGCGATCCCCAGAACGTATGTTTTGCATTGTAGTCTCCAGCTGCTACGAAACAAGGACCAAGAGTTTTGTAAAAATCCTCGTATTGATCCTCACTGATTGAAAATCTGGGAGGGGAGTAAATCGATGATATCACGAGATTTGAACAAAAATTTTCGATGCAAATATTTGTTGCTTGTAGATGGTCTTCACAAATGTTCTCAAGAGTATAGTGCTTGAGTCTTGACTTTATTAGAACTGCTGATCCTCCGCATGCTCTTCCTCTCGGGACCTTAGTATCATATAAGGTGTAGCCACTCAATTTGAAAAGGCTTCTCGAAGTCAAATGAGTCTCAGATACCAACAATATGTCAATATTTTTTTTCCGTGAGAAAGTGCTCAAGTTCGTTTTTATGCTGGCGAATGCCGTTTGCGTTCCAGAAACACAGTTTTAACGTATTCATGGCTTATTAACTAATGCTAGAAGCAGTGTGTTCTGCATTCGCAGCATTTCTTCATTTCAGCTAGTCATATTTGTTGTAAAGTTGTTTATAGTTTGCACCAGATGATCAATAGTAGCTTCAAGGCGACTGAAATTAAAGCTTGCATTTGCATTTGTTGTATTAGTTGGTGGTGACACTTTTTGCACTGGAACAGAGTTGATCTTCACAGCGTCAGCAAGTGAAGTGAAGTTGACTGCAGAAGTACTATTGTTTATTTTTTAATGTGTTATTAATGCTCAGTGCTGCCACAACCAAAAAATTTTTACAACCAAAATTCGCTTTAAAAGTTACCAAATGAGAAAAAAAATAGTCTAACTCTTCTAAATAACTAATTTTTTAAAATTCTAATTATTTTATTTTAATTTTTAATAACAAAATCACAAACAACAATGTCGTCCGGCAACCTGTTAAAATAATCAGGGTTGTTTTATTTGTTTGTTCGATAACCCTGTTTTAATCGTTTTGACATAACGTTGACGCTTTTATTTAGGTATGACATTTCAGTGTTAAAGCCCGGCTTAAAAAAACGTTGCGCTTGACGCTTTTATTTAGATCTGACAGTATGTATGTTATACATGAAGTCGGTTCGTGTAGAACGCTCATGTTCATGTGCTGCTATCGTTTCCCGAATATATGTTCGAACAACCATGTTCACCATCTAGAAGATATACATACGGAAATCGGAGTAGAAAATGAGAAAACACATACGAACAAAATTAAACACACAAAAATAAATTATATGTCTGCACCAGGGCATATTCATACCAGGTAGACTAGCGCCAATTCGCTTTGAAAAATTTACTTTTTTGGATGTCAAAATCAGGGGGTTATTCTCAATTGCTATGCGTAAGCTAGTTCGATGCGTTTGATAATTTGTTATCGCAAGATATTTAGTTTTAACGAAGGATTTTAACATAGGCTTTCGTATTACAGAGTAGACTGATGCCAGATTTGCGAAAGTGAAAAAATTGGATGCGAAAGGAAAATGCGTAAACGCAATAAAGGGTAGCAATTATCCGATTAGGTACTATTTTCCTTACGCATCGCAATAGAGAGTAACCCTACAGTTGTGTCGTCAAATCCATGAACGTGCACTTTTTGACGATTTAGGAACCAGTTGTGCGTGAGTGAAACAAATTAAAAAATAAAATAAATAAAATTTGCAACAAGTTTATAGAATTTGTATGCATTTGCATTGTGTCCGCATGTCAACATTAACACGTATTCGCCACACACAAGAATATGAACATAATAATACCGTTATTTTCATGTCTGACACAACTCAATTCGATGGCACATGAAGAAGCGGCTGAAGCTTTTAAATGTCATGTGTTGGAGGTGATTTAATTACAGTGAAAAAATAACTTAAATATTGATTCCAAAAATGGTTAGTTACATTCTTATATTATTTTTATGGAGTGTATTTTTCACATTTCTACGTGTTTACATTATTGTTGTTGTGAGCAGACTCCAAAATACTCGTACATGTTAACGATTCTACATGTATAACAGTGCTTCGTGCATTTACATATAAATTGTTTAGTGGAGTGAATGAGCGAGTTGATAAGAGAGTCGATGACAATTAGAGAGGCCATTCCATGAGAATAATAACAATAACAATGAGAAACTTATCCAAAAGATATGTACTTACGTATTCCACTCCAAAAATAAACATAAAAACTTAATATCGAACGAAAAACTTGGGAAGAACTATTCTCGAAAGTGTGTTTCAAAATGATGTTGCATGCTACTGTTGACAAAAACTAAAAAAATTATGTATGTATGTATATAAGTATGTACGAGTATATAGCGAATGTGAAAGAATTTATTTTATACATAAGTATATAGTACAAGTATTCGTGTTTCCCTTTCAATATTTATTTCAAAAATATTTTCCTACTTTTCGTGTTTCAGTACGTACATACATATGTACATATGTACCTACCTATATATTGTATGTATGTACGAGTGTGTATACTATATGTGTGTACTTACATGGTATTATGTACATGGCTTTCGTTCTTACGTACATTTGTTCATTTAGTTGAAATAGTTGTCGCTGTTGTTAGTTTGTTATTTACTTCTTATTGTTTTCTTTTTGTTGTATTAAACTAGATCAGTGTGTGAATTTTTTTCACTTTTTTGTGGGTATTTGTTTGTTTGTTTCCCTCCAACATCCCCAGCAACCACTGGTACCACAAACTACACCTTTGTTGTTGAATTGGCTATTATTTTTTCTTCATTTGCTGAACAAACAATCGAATAAAACAAAGCAAAAGCCCCAATAGGGCAACCCTCTGCCGCCCACATAAAACAACAGTGTATGTTCATGCTTAAGTGCAATTTTTTCTTTCATTTATCCCTTTTTTGCAATTAAATCAAGTCATAGGCTAAAGGGCGTGGCATTTGTAATACTTTTCACAAGTGCCGGCCTTCGATTCTCTTTTAAAAATATTCATTTGCTGGCATTTAAAAACAAATTGAACGTTTAAAAAATTAAGATGTACATATGTACATGTACGCAAACGTAAATATTCATGTGTATGTATGTATGTATGCTATGTGTAGTCTGTGTATTTTTAATTTAAGCAAATCATTGTTCATATGGTACAGTGTCCAATTTAAATTAAAATTATAATTAAGTACTCGTATATATTCACTTAAGCTGCGATCCAAGCATGACGTACACCCCTAAATATTTTTGTTGAAGATGGTAAACAAAAGTAAAGAAAAAATAAGTATGTATGTATATAAAAAAAAAATTCAGACAAAACCACTGTTTGTCCAGAATATAATGTATTCGTATTTGGCGATTGTTGATTTTTATTTGTCGAATAACTTAAATTGGTTTTCAGTAATAATAACAAAATGTAGAAATATCGTCATTGCTTCTAACAAACAAGTCCAATGTTAAAACTTGTTCATTATATACATACATATATGTAAGTATATACAAGAGTAAATTTGTTTAAATTTCGACGCAAATAATTAAAATAAATTTAATCTAATATTCTTACAACAAAGTGTTGCAATAGATATAGTTAAATAGGAAGTTCGCATATACGGGGTACATTCGGGGCCTTTTTAATTGCATTAAAATGTGCACACAGTTATTCTGACTCTATACGAGTATGTATTCCTGTGTTCACCATACGGAAAACTTAGATATTACGGTATGTTCCCGTAAGTGGAATGTCCCTGACAATGCAAGCTAGAAACGATCGACTATATTTTAAATGCCTGGCATTCCTTCGTATTGTCCCTTCTTACGAAAAATCAAAGAGTTCTGAATATGCCACTATTTAGTACTATTTACAAACGAATAATTTTTTAATATATACATACATACTTACATATATTAGGATTAAATTGTATTCATATTTCCATCATATTATTTAAATTTTGTTTTACTTTTTTAAAAATATCTTTAATTTCTTATTACAATAAAATTCGGAAAATCCGAAAAGCCCGGTGTCGCGAAGAAATCCGGGTTCTCGAAAAATTTCCGAGATCTGCAAAACTCTGTCCTGTTCGGCATCCCCAGTATTAAAACTTGTCGAAAACTCAAACATAATAATAAATAGATTCTGATAATATTTAAAGGCGAATTCATAACAGGTGGAATGGATAACGCATTCGTTTTGCTTATTTGTTTATTTGTTTTGATTACTTTGGAATATTTAATATTTGCTTTCTACTTTTATTATTCTGTTTTTGACGTTTTACTGGGGAGTTTAGCTGGCATGAATTCGCCTTATCGTATATTTAATTTTCGGGTATGTTCCAGTTTTCGACTCGGATTGAAAACGAAAAATTTTTTGAATCCCCATAATTTATAAATTGGTGCTCTGAATTCAGCATGTTTTTCCACATTCGAAGTTTATGTTCGAAAAAAAATCTAAATGTCAACGGCTACTGCTACTCGAAAATCGACGGCGGTCGATAAAAAAGTTGCAAAAAAATTAACAAATTACAAAAGTAAAACAATTTACAGAGTATGAAAACAAAGATAATGAAATTTTTCAATTAATTTTCTACGCGAATAAAAACAAAATTAATACATCCGAGCCCCGACTTGCGTCGTTAATGGGGACCGGAGAAACGCGACGCAAATCGAATCACCATTTTCTATATAAATACAGTGAAATTTAATTTATTGGGGAAAATATTCAAAACAAAGCAAAAAATTTTGTATTTTTGATAAAAAACAAGTATGAATACATTTCTATTTATTTCGTTTACTTCAACAAATGTTTATAATTATTATAAAGAAATAAAACAATAAATTAATAAAAAACAATAAAAATTACATTCATTTACATATGTACATATGTATGTATATTCATAAAAAGTAGATGCATTAAAAAATTTTAATTTATTTAGCTTACATTGAGCTCTCTTCAGATGATAAATTTAAATCAACAACACAACATTTGATTGGATGGATTTTGGGGAATAACACACTAAATTTTTACCATAACAAGATAGTTGTTATAACAAGATAGTTGTTATTAGCACCACTTATATAAAAAGAAAAGGGAATTCCCCTTACTTCACGCAATTTGAAAACTTCTTAATGTACAGGCCAGAAGTTGTGAAAATGCTAAAAGACAGAAAATATGCTATATCAGGCACTACAAATGATAAAAATGGTACTACACAATGCTGCAGTAAACAATTTAACGAAATCAAAACGACGCAAATCGAAATCAAAACGATGCAAATCGAACCGACGCAAATCGGTGTCAAAACGACGCAACTCGGACCGACGAAACTTGAAATTGCAACGACGCGAATCGAATTTTTCCAGTTTTAAAAAAGCGGCGCAAATCGAAACAACTCAAATCGGGGCGACACAAGTCAGGTCTCTAGTGTATTCTTAAAAAACATATAATGAAAATAAAATTATTCAAAACTCTCAAAAAAGACAACGAACGAAAATAAAATTATTTGCTTTTGGTTGATCTGCTTGATTTGATATACCGCTATATCGTACAACTTTTGAACATGAAACATGCTCTTGTTAGTTTAAATTCACATCAACAAATACAAAGACCTTACAAGCTGGCTTTGATTTTACAATTTTTTAAATGAGATTATTAATTTTATTCTCTTTTCTTCTTCTAGTTACGTTATTTATCAGCGCGGTTGTTTGCCGGCTATAGACATATCGACTACGTTGTCTTGGCACCATATGTCGTTAAAACAAAGTATTGCCTGATTATTACATTGCGATTTTACAACTAAATGCAATCGAATTATTATAATTATTGTTTAAATAGATTTATATATATGAAATTAGTTTTAATTTCCTTCAAAAATTCATTTTTCTTTATCAATAAGATCTAAATGCATTAAGATTTAGTTCAAAAAAGATTGACATATCAAACTTTATTATGTAGGGCAACTTTGTGTTTTCGAACATAAACAAAATTGTTGTACAGGGTGTTTTTTTTAGAGGTATAGAACTTCGAATTGAAATAAAACACAAGAAAATCTTTTTAATGTCCATCAATTTGGCTTTATTGGAAGGATAATTTTATGCCATTAACGTTTAAATATGATTTCGGGCATGTGGCCGCCGCGGCTGGCTCGAATAAAGCCAATTCTACAGGTCCAATTTTCAACCACTTTTTCGAGCATATGGGGCCGTATGTTGGCAATAACGCCACGAATGTTGGCTTCCAAATCCCCTAACGTTTCTGGTTTGTTGGCGTAGACGAGCGACTTCACATATCCCCAAAGAAAATAATCCAATGGTGTCAAATCACACGATCTTGGTGGCCAATTGACAGGTCCATTCCGCGAAATTATGCGCTCATCGAATGTTTCCTTCAATAAATCGATTGTGACGTGCGCTGTGTGGCATGTAGCGCCGTCTTGTTGGAACCACAACTCATACACATTCATGCCATCCAATTCGGGAACAAAATAGTCGGTTATCATGGCTCTATACCGGTCTCCATTAACGGTAACTGACTCTCCAGCATTATTTCGGAAGAAGTATGGCCCAATGACTCCACCAGCCCATAGAGCACACCAAACAGTCAGTTTTTGTGGATAAAATGGCGTCTCAAGGGTCTCATGTGGATTCTCTTCACTCCAAATGCGGCAATTTTGCTTGTTGACGTAGCCATTCAACCAAAAATGAGCCTCATCACTGAACAAAATTTTGCGATGAAAATCAGCATCGAGATCAATCTCATTTTCGGCCCATACACCAAAACCACGACGCATTGCATGGTCTCGCGGCTTTAATTCTTGTACAAGCTGGATCTTGTAAGGTCGCAAGCCAAGATCTTTGCGCAAAATCTTCCATAAAGTTGATGGACAAAGCTCCAATTGCTGTGCACGGTGGCGAATCGATTCATTCGGGTCCTCTTCAACACTTTGCTCTACAGCGGCAATTGTTTCTTCGGTGCGCACTGTTCGACGTGTCTGCGGATGCGTATTATCACATAGAGTAAACGTAGTGCGAAAACGATCCATGGTTAACCGAATTAATTGCTCTGGTGGACGATTATGTCGACCATAAAATGGACGGAGCTTGCGGTAAACTTCGCGAACTGAACCATTATTTTCGAAATAAATTTGCACGATTTGCAAGCGTTGTTCTTTTGTCAACCTGTTCATGATGAAATGGCAAACCAAACTAAATATTAATCACTTGACAGCTGACAAAATGGCCGCCAGTTAAAAAAGTGATGCCAACTTAAAGTTCTATACCTCAATAAAAAACACCCAATATTTTCATGTTTTTTACACAAGTGAGATCTGCCAAAACCATATTCAAATTTTTGGAAAAGTTTAAAAAACAATTTGTCTGCATTAATATTTCTGTGAAAAAAATGAATTTTTTGATGAAGTTCATTTAAAAAACATTTCAAACTAAAAACCAAAATTGTATTTTTCTTAATAATGTTAGCATTTATAAGAATAAAGTACGATTCTTTTTACTTTCACCCACCCCTTCCTACTCTAATTGAAAACGAATAAAAACATGGGGATGTGAATTGCAGAACACCAAAAATGCTAAAGTAATCCACTTTCGAGTGAATTCGGATTCTAGAACACACCCGTTTATTTGAATTGCGATAGTAAAAAATCGTTAGATATTTTTTTTACAATCATTACAATTTTTATTTGATTTCTCTCTTAAAAAATTCAATAAAAATCTTAAATAGTAATGATATTTAAGAACAAAATCTTCTTTTGTATGATTGACCTTGCGGTTCTTGCGGAAGTCACTGGAACTCCCTGCTAATGTAAATTTCGATTTGTGAAGAATTTTCTAAGCGATAAAAAACTATATTTTTGAAACTCTTCATCAACTATACGAGTATCCCTTTAATCAATAAATTTTAAGAATTTGAAAAAACTACCGGATACAAATTCGATCTAACAAAGATTTTAGAGTTACTAAAACACTTTTTCGGAATTTGCTGCTAGAACAAAAAATCATATAGACCGTTGGTGTCATCTCTATTCAAGATCGAAATAACGTCAAAGCGATAACATGTCTCCGAGGGGAAAATGGTAGGAAAACCCGCATTTCTTTTGACTCTAAATTGACAACACTGTTTTCAGTCGCAATTGATTGAGAGTTCTTGGCGGCATTATTTTTTTTCTAGCATTAGAAAAGTTCATATAATTTTTGAATGTTTAGAAAAATTTTATTTCCCAATTTGCTTTTCCATACTTCGTCACAAAATTAAATATTCAGATTTTTTTATCTGCAGTTGCTGCTGCTCTCACCTTGTTTGCTTTCAACTTATTAAATATACACTCTCACTGTTTATTTTTACCTGTTTCCGTTTGTGCAATTATGCATCTAATTTTTTAATTTAATATATTATAACAATTATTTTCTCAAGGCCGTGTCACATAAAACTTTGTAGCGTTGCGTGACGTTTTTAACTTTGACAGAAAAGCGTAACGCAAAAGGTGTATGACACAATGAAAACTTTGACACAACGCGCGCATTGTGTGTTTACCAAAAAGGTGGTTATGAATTTTGCTAATTATTTTTTATTATAAAAATTAAAGTCAAAATATTATTTGCCTTTGTGTGTTTATTTTGTTATCACCTATTGTAGTTTATTGAAAATACACCACTATACCATATAAAGCTTTTTATTGTCACCAATTCATTTGTTTTTGGATTTTCAAATACATACATACATATGTACATATGTATGTATGTATTCATATAAAAAGGTAAAATATTATTAATAATACGCTGCCACTGATTTTTTACAATAAAATAATCTTATGCTATATACTTACATATAGCATGCAAATAGGTACTATTTTATAAATTAGTTTAAAAAAACAAGCTCATATTCTTCAACAGGAAATACATTTTAAAAATAAAAAAATAAGTATTTTTCATATCATATCACATTTTCATATTCTATCATATTCTAACATACATACATACAAACATACATAACTTTGATTGTCAAAGCACGCAAAAAGTTGAGAGTTGCCGAACTTTTTGCGTCACGCTGCGCTAAAAGTGTTTTATGTGGCATGTTTCGTATAAGTATGTACATTTCAACTTAAATGTCAAAGCGAAGCTGTAACGCAACGCGAAGCAAAAGTTGTATGTGACATGGCCTTCACACGTTCATTAAAAAATTGGTTCCGCACAGAAAATGTTCAATTAAATCAAATTAAACAAAAATACACAATTTTTTAAAGTTTGCACAAAAAAATTAGGTTTAAAATATGTACATATTTGGGGTTTTATTCAATTTCATATATGTATATACCCTTGCACACATACATACATACCTACGTACATTTCAATGTCCTTATTTGTTTTTACTTGACACACATTCGCTAAATCAGGTTTTCAAGGTTTTAGACACACAATGAATTGCAACAAAACAACTGAAGCGCTCTACACTAAAAAAAATTAATCGTCAAAGATGGTTCAAAAATTTCCCCAATTTGAATGAAATTTCCTTTAAACTTGGAAAAATATATGTAAAGTACTTTCCAAAGCTTGAGGAAATCATGTCATGAGAAATTTTTATTCCAGTAAAAGAAGTTAAGTTTAAGAAATAATTTTCTCGCGAATAATTCATAAAATTGTACGTAATAAAAATTTTAAGTTCATACAATCGCTTTGGTAGAAGTAAGAAAAACGTATAAAGGTTATTTTTAGTTCATCTTTACTGAATTGTAAGAAAATTTCCTACAAATTCAAAACTAAATTTTTACTATTTTTCAAAGAATATTTAAACTTTAAACCATCTATTCAAAATAACTAGTCTCATTGCTTATATAATGCCTCGATAGTCAAGCGGTCAGGATGCTAAACAATTGAACAAAAAGTTCCTAGTTCAACTCCACCACGGCCAAGTTGTAATTCTTCTAGATCTAAGAATACAAATCTTAATCCTGAGAAAGTCATGAACGAATATATACAAACTCTCCTTAGGATAATAAGAAAATTTAAGAAGATAATGAACAAGAATTTAGGAAAATCTACTGAATGTGATATAGCACTGTGTGTAATTTTTGGAGTCGTGGCAAAATAACCATATACGGACACCACTACGTAATAAAAGACTAAAAAAAGACCCGTGTCTCCCAATTTTTCCCAAAGTAATGCACTTTTTTTTATGGGGCGCCAAAGATTTGGGGCCTCGGTATCATTTTCGCAAAAAAGTGATCATTTTCTCGGGCTCATATCTTGCAAACCGTTCCGAATTTCGATTTATATATACATACACACACACACTACATATATATATATATATATATATATATATATATATATATATATATATATATATATATATATATATATATATATATACATATACATACTTACATATATAAATATTTATTTTAATAATAATATTTATAGGAACTCAAATTATAAGAATAATTTTAATCGAATTATTTATTTCATTCAAAAAAATGGTCGTCCCCATTGAATAATTTTATTCAAATACTTATATTGTAAAAATTTTATTCGGGCAGTTTTTAGTGTAATTGCTTGAAATTTTCGATATGAAACGAAAATTTATCGAATAAAACCATAAAGAATTTATTAAAAAGTAAAAAAAAAAAAATATTTAAAGTACAGTGCAACTTCGACAATCCGGACACATATAGTTTTAGGGTCGGTCGGATTAACGAGTTGTCCGGACTATAGTAGATGAAAATATTGAAATATTTTAAGTGAATTAAATTGTATGTACATACATGCATTGTACTATGATTTACACTAGAGCCCCGACTTGAGTCGTTAATGGGGACCGGAGAAACGCGACGCAAATCGAAACGACGCAAATCGAATCACCTTTTTCTATATAAATGCACTGAAATTTAATTTATTGGGGAAAATATTCAAAAAAAGCAAAAAAAAAATTATTTTTGATAAAAAACAAGTATGAATACATTTTTATTTATTTTATTTACTTCAACACATGTCTATAATTATTATAAAGAAATAAAACAATAAATTAAGAAAAAACATAACAATTAAATTCATTTACATATGTACATATGTATGTATGTATATTCATAAAAAGTAGATGCATTAAAATATTTTAATTTATTTAGCTTATATTGAGTTCTCTTCAGATGATTTTGGCAAATGACACGCTAAATTCTTACCATAACCAGACAGTTGTTCTTAGCACCACTTATATAACAAAGAAAAGGGAATTCCCCTTATTTTACGCAATTTGAAAACTTCTTAATGTACAGGCCAGAATTTGTAAAAATGCTAAAAGACAGAAAAGATGCTATATCAGGCACTACAAATGCTAGAAATGGTAATCCACAATGCTGTAGTAAACAATTTAACCGTTTTTAGCGACTCAAATCGAAATCAAAACGACGCAAATCGAAATCAAAACGATGCAAATCGGGGTCAAAACGACGCAACTTGAAATTGCAATGACGCAAATCGAATTTTTCCAGTTTTTAAAAAGCGACGCAAATCGAAACGACGCAAATCGGGGCGACGCAAGTCGGGGCTCTAGTGTATTTAATTATGTGTGATATTAAATTATTAAAATAATTAATTTAAGTGAATTAAATACATATGTATGTACATACTATGATTTATTAAAAACGAAGTTATTTTGCGTTGACTAACTTTGTTGAGGTGGCTGATTTGTGCTTTTTGCTCTAGTCGCTCTAGTAGAATATCCTGCATATCCAAATTATTCTCCTCAGCCCAGTGAAAATAATTTCTTTACAGCAGCATTAGAGATCTTTGTTTTTGCATAAGCAGCACCGACGATTCATTTCGTTTAGCGTGTTGTATTATACATATTAAGAAAATGGTTTATTACATTATTCTGGTTTAAATGTTACCGGGTCCATTATAGGTATTCGAAATAAATTGTTTTATTTTCTCTTTATTTTTTTAATGTCGCAAATCGTTGATATTAATATTTATTCTTGCATAAAAAAATTTGTCCGGATTGTAGAGGTACAAATTTTAAATTGTCCGGAATGTAGAAGCCTCCGAACTATTGGAGTGACCGGACTGGCGCATGTCCGAACTGTCGAAGTTGTACTGTATATATAATATAGTATTCAATTAATTCTAATACCAATATTTATTGTATTTTAAATGATAAACTACGAGTAGAAAAAAACAATGCACTACATACTTGATGTTAAACAACTAATTTCAAAAATATATAGAAGAAAATATTTTGATCACATTCCCCCTTATCGTGTTTGGCGATTTTCGACTGCAAATTCGACAGTTTGTACTAGATTAAAGAAAAATGTTGCTCGGTATCTTTAGTCTATTACAAACTGTCGAATTTACAGTCGAAAATCGCCAAACACGATAAGGGGGATTTTATTTTACAACTAATTACTTACACATACTTACATATGTATGAACGTAAACTTGTTGCGCAAAATTTTAAATTGTATATTTAAATATATCGAGCCTTTGCTGCAATAACTCAAAATATGTCGTTTTTAAGGTTATATAACGAAATTATTCGCCATGTCGTTTTTTTTATATTCTGTGAAAGTTTCATTAAAATATTTTGTATACTCAGCTCTTGAAAAAAGAACCAAATTTTCTTTTACCATTAAGTTTTGTGTAAATTCAAAACTTTAAACTCAATTTCTGCAAAACAACCTTTTTTGAATTATTACGTTATTGCAGCAAAGGCTCGATATATATATATATATATATATATATATATATATATATATATATATATATATGTATATATATATATATATATATATATATATATACTTATATATACTTATATATATATATATATATATATATATATATATATATATATATATATATATATATATATATATATATATATATATATACTTATATATATATATATATATATATATATATATATATATATATATATATATATATATATATATATATATATATATATATATATATATATATATATATATATATATATATATATATATATATATATATATATATATATATATATATATATATATATATATATATATATTATTTTTTTTACAGATCGGAACGCTCTATAGTACGTGTATCAATTTACCAAAGTAGTCAACCACAACAAATTTGCCCTCCCGATTATTTTACGAAATTTGAAGATAATTTAGATAATTCTTTAAGTAACTATAATTGTAATTTAGAAGACATCATGACGACAGGATCACCAATACCTGGTTATGAAAGGCAACAGAGGTAAGTATACTATTGAATTACAATCGCTAAAGAATTAATACAAAAAAAATTAAATTTGTGTATTCTAAATTACAGTACTGATTCCGGATGGGATAATCCTTTTCGCCCTGGTGGCGATTTATCTAGAGAGGCTGATGAAATTGTAAAAATGATAAGTGGTAAATATAAAATGGAAAGCGCAAAATTAGAATTGAAGAATTCGTATATTATAATTTTACTGCTTAACTGCAACTGAAATATTTTACTTAAAATATTATCCACTTTCATGATACAAAAGACAATATTTGCAATAGAGCTTATAAAGGATCTCTTGCACCGGAAAAACGCTGTTTATCCTTCAATCTAATTCCCATATCTTAACGAAAACATCAAATCGTCGATTATTTTTAACTTTCATTCAAATTTATCTATCTATCTATCACCTATTTGAAAAGACGTGATACTTTTATTTAAGCAATTCGTGCAGCTGGTTCTCGAAATTGGGAATTTTCTTTATATGTACATACTAGAGAGCTGCACAAGCATACGAAAAATGTCTTACAAGCAATTTCGTTAAATTTCAAATAGTGTGTGCTTATTACTCTCTCATTTCAAAACATATACTTCCAAAGATATGTGTTTTGCTTAACAGTAAAAACATTGAAGAATAGAACAAAACCGAAGTAGAACAATGTTGGAACAAAATAAAGCCGAACAGAACAAAGGTTCTATAGAACATTAAAACTGAAGTAGAACATTCAAAACATGCTTGAATGTGTTGATAGTATACCTAGACCAAAACAAACTCACACATTAAGAAACATTTGCGTTCTGTTGTAAATAAGAAAACGCTTTAAAGAGGTTTTAGTTACAATGAAATAATATACATACATACAAACATATCTATGTACATACTTACATACATATGTATGTAAATTGTATGAGAACTACATATAACTTCTTTTAGTTTTTTTATATTATTTTTTCGTGTTGTGAACGAAAAGAAAAACATGGGCGCACACAAATTTTTTAACACGCATCATCTACATACTTGTGTGTATGTGTGTGTATGGTTTAATGTGTTGTTTTACCATCTCAGTAATTCTTTCAGTAGCCTGAGTAGGAAATGTTCTATTGTGCTTAGTGTTTCTGCTATGATTTACCGTATTTTTACTTCATTGTCGGTATTTGTTTGGATATTCTAGTTGTTCTGAAAATACAAGCACTAACAAGCACTGTAGATAATAACTTTTCAAATGCTGCTTGGTTTGTTTTGGTCAGATTCATGTTTTGTTATTTTTGTGTTGTTATTTATGCTTACACTGAAATACTGTGTTTGGAAGTAGTGTACAATAGAACACAGAACTTTTAGAATATTTTGTGCAGCTCTCTAGTACATACTTATGTAATACACATTTTACGCACGTCAAGTTTTCTTGCTTAGTTTTAGTTTAGCTTGAAGAAAGACAGAAATAGGAATGCAATTGAAATTGCCTCATGAAAAGGACGTGAAAGCATAAAGAGGTGACATCCTCTCTCCCACAATGGCATAATATTCTATTTTGTTTTTATAAATATTAATCAGTGCTGCCACGTTGAACAAATACAATAGACAGGCTTTGTCTGATGTCAACATATGCATAGCTATACAAGTTGACGACTGTTGCATGGAATATTTTTAGGACTTAGTAGAGTAAATAAAAAGATAATTTATTTATGACTAAATTTTTATATTTTGAAATATAATTCGATACTGAATTTCTTTAATGCAAATATTTCCGTAATACTTTTCCAAAAAATATATGTATATACAATTTTTATTTCTGAATGGCAAGTGCATCCCCATGATTCACTTTATAATCGGAAACCGTCTATATGTCGTGTTATCATTGTTTTTGCGATCGATCCCACTGTCTGACGAGCTATTGGATTATGTCGTTATAATTTTTTATTATTTATTTCTGAGCACCGTGCAGTTGACTTTGGGTTTTTCATAAATGATTTTGGTTATGTTGTTTTTGTTCTTGGCCAGGTTTAATCTTAATTATGTTAGTTATTTATTTTGTTTAGTTAATTTGGCTAACGAGTTTTGTGACAATAAAAAGTTAAAGTTTTTTTATTCCATATATCGTATAATATAAAAAATATGTATATAAAAATTACGTGCATGTTCGTGATCGCTAAACTCAAAAACTACTGGACCGATTTTTACCAAACTTTATATACATGCTCTATGGGGCGTGAGGAGTGTTTCTGTGTAGTTTGAAGTTCGTCCGACAGATGGCGCAATATAAGTTTTTTTGTGTTTTGCCCGATAGAGATTAGCGCGATAAGCCTATGCTGTGTTTCGCTGAAGGCGTTGGGTCCTTAATCAGTGTGTAGTGGCGTTAATTAGCCCGATACCGACTCAAATATAACCTCTTTTCGTGAAAAATGCGTGGGAGTCAAACGAAAAAAAATTTGGGGCCAACAACGTGGATCGGGCCCAGCTATCAATAATAAATAAATCTATTCTTTCTGCTTCGGTAAACGGTATTTTAACAATAATTGCTATGCCGATTTAGGGCACCTTTCATTCTTCTTCGAAATATCAATCCGCCATGACTTTGCAACGAAACCAGACTTGCAGTGAAAATAAAATTTGAAGGCAAAACAACACTTGCCCGGGTCAGCTAGTATCGTATATTTAATTTAAAAATTATATATTTCCTTTATCCGAAAGCACTTTAAGTTAATTTTTAGTTGAAGTAGTTGATTTTCAATGCAGATGATTATTATTTTATTGTTATTCACTTGAGCCATGATATCTTGTATATATTGTGTACCTTGGGTTAAATAAAATGTTTCTTTGCTTGTTTCTATTTAAACCTAAACTCAAACCGGTAAAAGAGATAAAACAAGAGGCATTATTAATTTAATCGTTAATTAGCATCAATAATTCGCGCGTTGTCTACGATGCAAATTATAACTGAAAACACGAGTTCGATATCTTCTCAAGGCATATCAATATTGAATAATAATTATTGAAATTACTCTTCATATATTTTATTGAATATGACTTCTAAATCTAAAATATTAAAAATCTTTTTCAGTTACTCATTTCATGACAAAAAAGTTTAAAAAAAGTTATGGTGTTCGAAAATGGATTTTGCATACTATTAATAATTCTTAATTTTTTTTTTTTTTTTTTTTTTTTTTTTTTTTTTTTTTTTTTTGCAAAACGTAGCCTTTATTAGTATAACAGGCAGCCGGTTACTATCAAACTGTATCTATAAACATGACATAAGATCAAATAAAACGCGTTATTCATATATTCAAAGACATTAAAATTTATATTATGTCAAAATTGTTAAACTATGGGTATAGTCATAAAATTTGAATTTCAATTACAAATTCTTCTTTACAAAATGTCTTACGATCATTTCGTGCATAAGTATATAAAAAATAAAAATAGCCTATAAAAAGTTTGAAACTCTCCGAGTTCTTTGGGTCAAGTTTACTACTATATTAGTTTAGATTATGATAGAAAAATAGAAGTAAAACAATTCTCTCTTTTCGTCACCATATTAACGTTCTGACTTTTAATGGGATTATGACATATTAATGCAATCATACCAACTTATGAAATGGTACTGTTTTGTTTGAACATTTCCGTTATATTTGAAATTAAAAACAGCAAAAGAGACAATTAATTTACGTTCAATAGAAAATAGTTTTGATTCCAATAATATAACGATGAGTTGTCTTTTTCCTCTGTGCTCATTTGCAAGGATTCTGAAATTAGACATTATGTAACATTACATTACTATATCAAATATTAACAAAGACCTAGTTTAGTTTGGACTCTAGTAAGACACAAGAAAATTTTAAGAAAAACATTCACAAACATCTGAGTGAGTTTTATTATATACGAGTATTAAATATATTGGAAATAACTTTATTTCCTACTTCTAAAAGTAAAAAACGCATACTAATAAAAAGAAAGAAAACCTCATTTACAAAAGCAGAGCTTAAACATAAAATTACCTGCCACCCATTTTGTTAAGGAGTTCTGTTAGTTGGTACATCCTTGTGATAAACATTTTCAATATGAAATAATATTTCAAGCGTTTCATACTAAAGCAAACATGTTTAAAAAGAAATAAAAAACTATTCCATGGCGATTACCGGTCACTAACGGTCACTACGCAAAATGACATAATACCGAACAAAAGAGATCACATAAAAATAGTAAAAAAAACCTTTCCGTTTTGTCATCACGTTCTCTTTTTGGCAAAATGAAGCTGCTTAATACAATTCAGATTTTGCGAGCTTCTTCGTCAAGACAACGGGCTCTCGATGAGACTATAATTTTTATATTGAAATGCCTGCATAAATATACTTTGTGAAGATAAAACTACTAGTCTGGCCTAGGTAATACATAAATAAAAAAACAATTCTTTTATTGTAATAAAGTCAGTTGGTAAATTTTTAAGAAATATTATGACTTGAATGAATATTTTGACCAGTGGGGATCAGGGAGGCACTTTAAATCTTTAAATAACATCAAGTTTTGTCCGCCCATTTTTTCCATTTTCCTGGAATCCTTATTAATGTTTGGAAAATTCCAACATTTTGGGATTTGAAAAATTCAAGTTTCCTGTTGTGTGTCCATTAGGTGTTCATGTTATAAAAAAAATATATGGAACAGGCAGTATGCGTGACATATTTTTTGTCCACTAGGTCAAAGAATGTAACCGTAATTCCACCTGGAATTCATACTCCTAAATTTTTCGTATTTAACAGTCCTATGTTATCGGCTTAACAGAGCCCTGTAATGACAACTGGTTCGTGTCTACGGTTATAAATTTCGATATATATATATATATATATATATATATATATATATATATATATATATATATATATATATATATATATATATATATATATATATATATATATATATACTAGCTGACCCGGTCCGCGTTGCTGCCCCTAAGCAAACATTAGTGTTATATTACCACACGATTTAAATTGAGCTTTTAACGAAATTTACGGCCTTTAAATAAAAATCCATTGAATACCTATCATAAAGTTTTGCAGTCCACGTTACATATATGTATACATATATCCTGTTTTATATGTATAGATCTTATCTTGTATATCCTGTTTTATATGTATAGATCTTTAACTTATTGTACAATGTTGCACCTTATTAAGCGCGGAATATCTTGTGTTATCGAATGATGTAAATATTTTGTAAGGAAACCGAAAACTCGAATTTTTTAATGCAACATTTCGAAAGTTTTAAAATTTTGATATTGAATCATTATTAACATAGATTTTTTGTAAATATCTTCGCAACTTTTTGAAGAACATGACAACGGCTTTAAAAAAAAAATAATAAAATAAAATAAAAAAGCACAAAAAATAAGTGCAATATGAAAATTGGATTTTGCCACGCCCCTCCGCCCACAGACTTCACAGTGTCACCCGCCCGAGTATTCTAAAGCTTCCCTGAAAATTTCGTCAAAATCGGCCCAGCCGTTTTGGAGCCATTACGTTACATACATACATAACACACATCCTATATTATATATATATATATATATATATATATATATATATATATATATATATATATATATATATATATATAGATGTCTAAATGTGTGTATGATGACATGTGAATAAAATAGTGCACTAAAAACAAAATGAATATGGCCATCGCTATACTACTACATTATATTATAACATTATTTTCAATATTATTTAATGTGATAATCTAAACTAATAATATGAAGAGGAAACATTTGTGTTTTTTGTTTTTGTATGTATGTTTGTAATGTTTTCACACAAAAACTACTGGACCGGTTTAAAAACTCTTTTACCATTAGAAAGATGCATTTTCACTAAGTGACATATGCTATATTTCATAACAAATAGGGATCCCTAATAAAAATGCATTAATGTAACCCAAGGTGTGAAAAAATTAGTTACAAAAAATCTGTCATCGCGTGCGCTGGGGAAACTATTTATGATAGAACGAAAAAATATTCTACAGTATTATAGAACGTATTAATATCTACAAAAAAGTCCCCGATACCATATGTCCAACTAATGTGGTTATGCCGCTGTAACTACTTTTTGCATTTAATTCATTTTAAAAGTTAAAAAAAGTGCCGACAATAATCAAACCATATTATTCATACCTTTTTATTAATAATTATCCTATTAAATAAAATTGTAATAAAGACCGTCTCAATGCCAGTAAAATACTTTTTAAATTATTAAAATCGGACATTCCATTCCAAAGATATAACGAACTTAAAAATGTCAATCTAAAAAAAATGTTATAATATAATTTAGTAGTATAGCGATGACCATATTCATTTTGTTTGTAGTGCACCATTTTATTCACATGTCATCATACACACATTTAGACATAAGCATATATTCTGTTACACTAACATGTAGAAAGACTTTGGGTGGTAATATTGATTCCGCGCGGAAAGGAAAATTTTACGGAAAGAAATATCGATCGATATGAAAATTGCAATTATTCATTCCTACGGTATTCGCTTTCCGCAAACTTAATTTAACATCCCTGTTTTAAGTGATTATGAGCTGATGTTGTATCAGCTGATGCAAAAAAATCAACAAGTTTTAGATATAATTTTAGACGCGTGTGTTAAATCTTTTTTAATAAATAAAATATGGATACAATTGCTTTATTTGACGATAGTAGTGACAGTGATTCTTATGACATGCGATTGGAAAGAAGAGTTTTACGCTATAAATCTGGAGATGTGTTGCAGATGAACGACATAGAGTAAGTTGAAACAAACAAAAGTTAACCGGTCTCCTGCTAAATGCTTAATTTTACAGCTTCCAAAAAAATTTTCGCTTAAATAAGGAAGCGTTTAAATATATTTTGTGTGAGTTAGAATCTGCATCCACAGGAAGGGGTCGGCAAGGAGCTCTTACAGCCAAAGATAAACTTTGTGCTTGTTTGAGATTTTTTGCAGAGGGCAGCTATCAGCATAGTGTAGGTAAGGATTTTAATGTGAACATAGCCCAATCAACGTTTTGCAAAGTGCTGGATGAGTTCTTGAGCAAATTAGAACATTTGTTGTGCAGCAAATTGATATCCATGAGCATGAGTGCAGACGAGGAAAGAATAGCCAAAATGACTTTCTATGAGAAATGTAGTATCCCAAATGTTGTAATGGCTGTCGATGGTACACATGTTAAAACTATTGCTCCAAATTGCAATAAACACCTTTTTTTTAACCGTAAGGGATACTACAGCATTAATGTTATGATTGTAAGTAAATCTTTATTGACTTGACTTGTACACAAATATATGTATGTATGTATATATAATTGTGTAATTACAGATATGTGATCACGAACAGAAAATACGTTATTTGTCTTCACAATATCCTGGAAGTTGCCATGATTCCCACATTTGGGAAATGAACGCTGCAAAAACATTCCTTCAATCAAAACATAACAATAGAAGAAAATGCCTCGTTTTGGGTAAGTAAATTAAAAAATTCTCAGCAACAAAGTTGTGTAAGCAAATTTTTTAAATTGTGGCAGGTGATAAGGGGTATCCTTTACAACCATGGCTGCTGACACCTTACAGAGAGCCAGTTAATTCTCCCAACAAAATTAGATTTAATACCGCACATTCTAAAGGAAGACTTATAGTAGAAAGAACTATTGGAGTGCTCAAATCTGTTTTTAGATGCCTTAATAATGAACGGGGATTACATTATGACACAGAAAAGTCTGCAAAGATCATAAATATCTGCTGTGCACTTCACAACATTAGACTTCATTACAATGTTACAGACGAGCAACTTGATTTTCCATTACCTGAAGAAGAAGATCCAATAAACGATCCTGTTGAAGATGATTTTAGTGGGGAGGGAAGCAAATGAAATAAGAAATCAAATACTACAGAATTTTTAATTCAATTTTATTTAGTTAAAATGTATATACATATGTATGTATGTACATAAATGTAAGCATATTCAAATAAAAATAAAAAAAAAATTATCACAATTCATATATTTTGGAATTCAGGTATGTAAGTATGTATATATGTGTGTATGTACTAAAAAAAATCACAGTTCAGTGTTATAAATACATGAAAGCGATCCTACCAAGATTTTCGTTTGTTTCTTTTTTTCGTCGGTAATTGTGTATATGGCCCTTTTTATGTCTTTCAAAGCTTTATGGTTTTCTTTGTTTTGCTCTTTTATTATTTCTAAAGCAGATGCGACATCGGAAGCTAACTTTTTTTGTACATTAATCTGCTCTTTAAGCAGATTTGACTTGTCCTCTTTTCTCGTCCTTTTAAGCGATCGTGATGTTGCAAATTCGGAAGAACTGCTCTGTGTGCCGGTTTCTTTATTCCCAGTGTCCAACATTAACACATTTTCTTCAAGTGGCAAATCTACTTCTTGATGACATATACTTGGTTCCAATGGCAGGCTTATTTCTGAAAAACTTGGAGTATCGTGCCTTTTAGGTAAAACATCCTTCGAAACACCGAAACTGTTTACATTGGATATGCCATAAACCGCCATATTCAAATTCAAAAGACCGCTAACCTCTTCTTCTGTGTCAGTTAGTGGAATTTCTTTGTATGGTCCTCCTCCCGTTATGGTTAAAAGCTGTTTATTCTTGGCTAGCTTCTTTTTTACACCACTCTTGTAATCCGTCCATACCTATAATGTAAGACCAAGTTACAAACACAATAAAAACATTTAAAATTACAATTACGCTATGTACCTTTTTCCAACCACTGGAATCTTTTAAAGGCGGTCCGGAGCCATTAAGCCATTAATGTCTTGATTTTTTTTTTTCATCAAATCTACCATTGCTTCTATTTGCATTTTATTTGTATATTTCTCTCTTTTGCTCCTATAGAAATAGTAAAAAATTAAACAAATTAATTACACAATTTAAAAAAATTTTACATTTGCTTACATTTTTGTTCTTTTCGTTAACTTTCCGTCATAAAAATTGAGCGTAAGCAAAATGGAGGAAAATATCTACATTGCGGAATCAATAATATGGCAATACCGCAAATGTAGAGATGATACCGCAACAAAGGAATGTTACCGCAGCAGCGGAATTAATAATTGCAAATTTTGCTTCCGCAAAAAAATGCCATCCGCAGCCGCGGAACGGAATCAATAATCGGACCCTTTATGTATTCCAGAACGACTGTTTTTATTCAGTTCTTCTGAAATATTCAGTATTTCTTCTTCCTATTTAATATTAATCTACGTTAATACATTGTAAATTAGATAATAAGCTTGATTGTACATATACACATACATACAAAGTATGCATATTTGGTTGGATACAGAAAATGTGATGCTGATGATTTTTATTTTTTTTTTTAAATTAATTTTTAATTAAATATACGGGTATGTTCTAGAATCCGAATTCACTCGAAAGTGGATTACTTTAGCATTTTTGGTGTTCTGCAATTCACATCCCCATGTTTTTATTCGTTTTCAATTAGAGAAGGAAGGGGTGGGTGAAAGTAAAACGAATCGTACTTTATTCTTATAAATGCTAACACTATTAAGAAAAATACAATTTTAGTTTTTAGTTTGAAGTGTTTTTTATTGAACTTCATCAAAAAAATTTAATTTTTCACAGAAATATTAATGCAAACAATTTTTTTTAAAACTTTGCCAAGAATTTCAATTTGGTTTTGGCAGATCTCACTTGTGTAAAAAAACATGAAAAAAATACAAAAATTTTGTTTATGTTCGAAAACACAAAGTTGCCCTACATACTAAAGTTTGATATGTCAATCTTTTTTGAACTAAATCTTAATGCATTTAGATCTTATTGAAAAAGAAAAATGAATTTTTTGAAGGAAATTAAAACTAATTTCATATATATAAATCTATTTAAACAATAATTATAATAATACGATTGCATTTAGTTGTAAAATCGCAATGTAATAATCAGGCAATACTTTGTTTTAACAACATATGGTGCCAAGACAACGTAGTCGATATGTCTATAGCCGGCAAACAGCCGCGCTGATAAATAACGCAACTAGAAGATGAAAAGAGAATAAAATTAATAATTTCTTTTAAAAAATTGTAAAATCAAAACCAGTTTGTAAGGTCTTTGTATTTGTTGATGTGAATTTAAACTAATATCATGTTCAAAAATTAATTGAAAAATTTGAATATCTTTGTTTTCATAGGGCCTTCACACACGAGAACAATTATGCTGGCATAACATCGTACTTTGTAGGCAAGAAAAACGAGGGGAATGTTTTTTTCGTTGGCACAATTTTTCAACCAGGCATAACCCAGCATTAGCAGCACAAAACCAATACAAATTTATTTTATTTTGTTTGTTCTCTATTCCTGCGAAAAAACATGTATAGTACGATCGCGAAATGTAATCTTTAAAAAGTAATTTAAAAAATTTTAGGTAAAAAATTAAATAGGTGCATACTTAAGTATGTACTTATGTTTATAAGTTAAACACCTTTATTGCATTATTTACAGGCGTCCATAAATCAAAAAATTTTTCCTAAAGTTTTATAAAAATCACACATGTTTCATACATATGTAATTCTTTAACCAAATATTTAATATTTTACTCTTTTTTACCGTTTTCAATAAATTATACGAAAATAGCTTGAGTTTCAATTCAATATTTATTGATTTTTTATATAAATAATACACAATTGTATAGTTTTCTAAAATATACATAACTTATAATTTCCTTCATTACAAAAATATTCAGTAAACTCGGTTCCTACCCAATTGCGGTACACACTTCCATTACAGCAAAGTTTAAATAGGATGCAGATAATTTGGAATTTTATGAACGAATTATACACTTCTTCATCGTCAAACAGGTTGTACTCTTGCAGGAGGAACTGAATATTATCACCAGAATCACGAGACTCCCTCCATGGCTTAACCCGACAAGATCTGGATTTCTCTGCTGTCTCTGCTTCCAAGATTAAAGCTGCAGCTTCCAAATTGCAGGCACTTGAAATTGCTCCTAACATAATTGCCAAATCATCATATTTAACTCCGCCATATTCCTGTCAACGTTTATAATAATTCACTACTAGTTGATTTTGCGCCGAAGTGTGTATGACGAAAACAATAATCAAATGAATGTAAAACACTAATACACACAAAGCCATGTACACGTATACATGTTATCCCAGCTAGCATTTTGTGAAAATAATGGTCAAAAAATAGTCACATTTGAATATTCTATTTGATTAAAACTATCAAATATGCAAACATTTTCTAATCATAAATGATTCTTTCATCGGGAGAAAATGGTACCCTGCATGTGACTATTCCTGAATAGTCATTTATGATCTCTGCTTTAATGTAGTTTTCATGTACATTTGTTATCATATGTGATAATACTTTCTGTTCACTTTTTAGTTGAATTTGCAATCATTTTATGATCATATTCTGCATCACTTTCGACCCATTTTTGAAATCGTTCAATGATCATATTTTGTATGATATTCGATAAATTTTTGAAACGAATCATCATAATTTGAAGTCATATTATGATCATATTATGTATAATATTTCTTCCCTTTTTTAATAGAAATCAGACTAATTTGGTATAGTTTTATGATAAAATTTTTATTATATGTAATTCAATTCTTATGCATTTACAAAACAAAATAATAAAATAATTTCTTAAATTCATTGCTCTTAAGTTATATGTACATATACTATTAATTAAAAAACAAAATAATAATAAAATAATATCAATGCATTTTCCCGTTTACCCAATTCTTCACAAATATTATATTCGTCTTCCTCACTTTCACTGCTGGAAAAAAAAGGTTTCCTCTCCATTACTTTCAAATAATGTTTTAAAGCTATTATCCACTTTTGACCGAGTTTCAATCTGCTTTTCCACATTTTGTTCACCTCTAAAATTGTTTGACATAATTTTTTCAGCTTCTCTTAGCAATGCGTCTAATTTTTTTGGCTGACATAGTGTTACTTGATTTTTTAAATTTTCTAATTTTTAAATTTTTTTAATAGTAATTAATATTTTGTTTATTAATTATATTAACTTTTTTTATTTTTTTTTTCAATAAAAAACTTTTTTATTGAAAAAAATTCGACTCGAATTGAAAACGAAAAATTTTTTGAATCCCCATAATTTATAAATTGGTGTTCTGAATTCAGCATGTTTTTCCACATTCGAAGTTTATGTTCGAAAAAAAAATCTAAATATCAACGGCTACAGCTACGCAAAAATCGACGGCGGTCGGCAAAAAAGGTGCAAAAAAATTAACAAATTACAAAAGTAACACCCAATTATCAGGATGATTTTTTTACTTGTCTTTAAGACATGTCTTTTTTGTTTGTTGGCATATTAGGTAGATAAGAAAGAGGGGTAGCAAAAGAAACATCGTTTCTGTTTTCGTGATTTTTTTACAACAACAATGAAGAAAAATACATCTCTTCCTTTTAGCTGTCATTCGCAATTTTACTATTATATTTTATTTGCATTCGTCTGTTAAGGTGGTTATTTCTCTGTGTTCTTCTTTATTTTTCTTGTTTTAAAGCGACAAGTGCTTGTTTTTTGTTTTGTGTGTATATAAAAGATACATATATTAATATATAAATAAAAAGTGCAAATAAATATAAACCATGTGGAAAAACGAAATTGTGGAGCTTTTAATATCTAAATATCAGGAACACGAAAGCTTGTATGATGTACGTAATCCTACATATATGGACCGTGTCAAGCAATCTAGCTCTTTGTTCACAATCTGCCAAGAGCTAATGATATATACTTTTTAAAGTTATATTTTAATAAAAGACGAATTTGTTTCAATTAATGTACTTATAACAATTTAACTTTTTATTTTAATTTTAAAATAATAAACCAAAGTATTACATTCTATGAATAGGCACAATAAAATAAGTTATTTTCCATATACATATGGTACATATGTATAAAAAACCTTTAAATATTTATTTTTAAAGTGTTTCCAAATTGTCTGGCATAATTCCGGAACTGCACGACAAAGAAAGGTTTTTCCCATAGTCTCGTCTGATAATTTGTGCTTTTGATGGAGCGTCCAGCAGCGACGTATTGGAGTGTGGCTGCCAGTTTCTCTGCTGGAGTTGTCGCTTCTCTCAAAATGGTATCTTGTTTTACTATATCACCTTCGATTTTTGCGAGTATCAAATTAGATTTCTCTCGGCTCATTCTGATATAGTTCAGAAAAAAGGGCTTATCTCCCAAGAAGTCGTTCATAAGAAACTAAAATGTACCTCGCTCCACTCAGCATTTCCGCCATTGCTTCACCCACTCACTAGTTTTAGTCAACTAGTTTTACCTCCATTGCTTTCTTCGAGGTTTTTCTGTATAGCATCCAATTTTGATTTTTTTAAAGAAAATTTACTTTTTTAAATACTTTACTTCTCAAATTATTAAATTCCGTTTTTGGCGCCCAAATTATAGAAATAAAAGGAATTAAAGATAAAGTAAAAAAAAAACAACTCTGGCTGTCAAATAAGAGTTTTTTTTTACAACAGTGAAGAAATAGACATGTTTTAAAAATCATCATGAAAATGTGACATGATTTTGGGAGCAACTTTAAAAGAAAATAAAAAAAGACATGTCATAAAAAATCATCGTGAAAATTGGATGTAAAACAATTTACAGAGTATGAAAAAGATATTCATATTTTTCATTTAATTTTCTACGCGAATAAAAACAAAATTAATATTCTTAAAGAAACATAGAATGAAAATAAAATTATTTAATACTCTCAAAAAAGACAACGAACGAAATTAAAATTATTTGCTTTTGGTTGATCTGCTTGCCTGGCGTTATTTATCAGCGCGGCTGTTTGCCGGCTATAGACATATCGACTACGTTGTCCTGGCACCATTTGTTGTTAAAACAAAGTATTGCCTGATTATTACATTGCGATTTTACAACTAAATGCATTCGAATTATTATAATTATTGTTTAAATAGATTTATATATATGAAATTAGTTTTAATTTCCTTCAAAAAATTCATTTTTCTTTATCAACAAGATCTAAATGCATTGAGATTTAGTTCAAAAAAGATTGACATATCAAATTTTATTATGTAGGGCAACTTTGTGTTTTCGAACATAAACAAAATTGTTGTATTTTTTTCATGTTTTTTTACACAAGTGAGATCTGCCAAAACCAAATTGCAATTTTTGGCAAAGTTTAAAAAAAATTGTTTGCATTAATATTTCTGTGAAAAATTGAATTGTTTTGATGAAATTCAATAAAAAACACTTCAAACTAAAAACCAAAATTGTATTTTTCTTAATAATGTTAGCATTTATAAGAATAAAGTACGATTCGTTTTACTTTCACCCACCCCATACTACTCTAATTGAAAACGAATAAAAACATGGGGATGTGAATTGCAGAACACCAAAAATGCTAAAGTAATCCACTTTCGAGTGAATTCGGATTCTAGAACATACCCGATAGTTTTTTAAATATGTTTTTCATTTAATTTCTGTCGTTGTAATGCATTTTAAAAATTATACATTTAATTTATTTTATTATTACTTTTTAGGTGGTAAACCTATAACACCGACAGAAGATAATGTGATAGGCAATGGAAAGTCACATAGTAATGGTACTGCTGGCAATGGCACAGTGATAACGGAAGATATTACAAAGTCGAATGTATGTTGGTTGAGTGCAGTTGAAATTCGATATTTCAATACTAAAAAGTAATCTTTGCTTACATTTAAAAGGTAGCCCAAAATCTGTCCGCACAAAATGGTACAACAAATGGTACCCACAGACTGCAAGCGATTGCGCCGACAACTGGTGGTGGAGCTATGAAGACAGCAGAAAACAAAGGTGTTTCATCTTCAGCTCATGTCTCAAAGCAAGTGGTACCTGGACCTACGTCGGCTAGTCATGTTGTTATAGACGAAAAGAAAAACAAGAAAAAGGGCTGTTGTGTTGTTCAATGAACGAACAAATCTCGGCTACAAACAAAATTTGAGGCAATTATAATAGGAATATATTTAATATTATTATTACTATTATATTGTTTTCGATGGTATAAATGAGATAAATGAAGTTTATGAGTATATAAAACGAAGCGTGTTGCTCCACAATCTCCTATTCCTTCTTGGCATGCCTATTTGTTTATGTATAGAAAACAAACAAACCAACCTACATATACTTACATATTTTATATTAATCGTAATATATACATACATACATATACGTACATATATTTTTTACTAAACATATTTATTATTTATATGTACACTATTTTGCGACTATTATTTATACATCTCAAGCGAGTGCAAGCAATAACACATTAAAAACTTTAAAAGAAGAAAAACTAAATCTAAACTCAATCACCAATATTTTTTGTTGTTTTTGTATGTAGTAGAAATTCATACTGTTCAGAGCTACATATGTATGTACATACATACATATATAAAGTTGATTATATGCATACATACAGGCTTTATACCAAACACCGAGCAGCTTATTTAAACGTGATTGGTTGAGATATTTATTTTGATTTTTAAAACACCAAGTTAATCACGATATGGTAAAAGCCATATCCGACTCGTCATAGTACCTACTGTTTTTATATAAAAGAAAACAAAATACATTTTTTAATTTATGAATTTTTTTTAACCCGAAGACGAAGACTGCATCGGAATACGGAAAATAAAAAAAATATTAAAAAATCATTGAGTTACTATACATTAAAATTAATTAGAAGGTAAAAAACTAGAATTAATAGAAAATCAACAATAGCTCTGCAGCTACAATGGTGTATTGGAATCGCTTCTAAATTGTTTAATCTGCCATCTAAAATTCTGAATTGTAATTATACTATGATTGTATTGGTTGATGTCGATAAATTTTTTATTTATTTATTGTGTATAAATATGTGTGTAAACATTTTGTCTTGCATATCCTAAAATCGTTATTTATTTGTTTTATATTTATTAATTTATGTATAAAAACTGTCCCTTTCCCCCTCTTGTAGTCCTTTATATTTATATTTTCTCTTACATTGTTTCGCGAACTCAATTACGTACATATGTATATTGAAATGAACAAAAAGTGGATGGAAAACGAAAGCAATTCGCATTTAATAAAACAAACTCTTATTGCACATAACTATACAAACATACATACTTACATGCAAAGGGACCGACCGACCAACAAATCAAAACAAATATGTGCATACATTCATATTGAAAGCATATATATATATATATATATATATATATATATATATATATATATATATATATATATATATATATATATATATATATATATATATAAATAAATAAATATATATATATATATATATATATATATATATATATATATATATATAAATAAATAAATAAATAAATAAATAAATATATATATATATATATATATATATATATATATATATATATATATTTATATATATATATATATATATATATATATATATATATATATATATTTATTTATTTATTTATATATATATATATATATATATATATATATATATATATATATATATATATATATATATATATATATATATATATATATATATATATATATATATATATATATATATTTATATATATATATATATATATATATATATATTTATATATATATATATATATATATATATATATATATATATATATTTATATATATATATATATATATATATATATATATATATATATATATATATATATATATATATTTATATATATATATATATATATATATATATATATATATATATATATATATATATATATATATATATTATATTTATTTATTTATTTATTTATTTATTAAAAAAAGAGGCAAACTGCTCCAAAGTTTGTATGTATGTATTTGAAAGGCAAGCAAATTAAATTGTATGTATGTACTTATGTACATGCATGTGCATACAAGCGCAAGCAAGTAAAGCCTAAAGCAAAAAAAAAACAAACAAAATATTGAAAAACAAAATTATATACTAAAGTAATAAAGAAAAGAATATATAAAAAAGAATATAAATAAATTCAATATTTAATATTGTACATTTCAAATTCTATGTTAAGTTATGTATGAAAAACAAAAGAAAAGCTCTTAATAAAATGAAAACAGAAACTCCGAAAAATACTGTATTAGACAAAAATTAAATACTATTAATTAATCGCTTTCAAAAATTTCATTTTAAGTGAAAATATGAAAGAAAAAAGAAAAATTATTTCACGTCGTCTTAATAAAACGGTTTTTTGATTCATAAAACAAATTTTGTAAGTAAATTTGTTTTAAAACCATTTTATAAAATGGGATGGATATCGAACGATTTCAAGATGAGTAGTTTCGAATTTCGAAAGATTTCAAGAAACAATATATAGTATATGAGTCACAAACTTTCCATGATTTAAAATTTTTCCTCTTTAATCTGATTATCATCACAATTACGATTTGCAATGAGGCTAGTGGAAATATATGATAGGCTGGGGAATATTTGAGATCACTAATGATCAAAGGTGACAACCTGGAGTCTTATCAACCAGTTAACTTTCAGGTATGTTGTGAAAATCACAAGATTTCAAATCACTTGTGATCTTAAAATTACATATATGGTTTGGTGGTGTTCTGAAAATCACAAAAGTTGTAAATTTTCGGTGTGATTTTACCTTTTCGAAAACAAAAGAAAACAGCTGATGTCTTGTTTTGATTTGACGACAATTTTTTATGTATTGAAAATTAATAAAAAAAGGATTAGTCAAAATATCAAGTGAAAATAAACTAAAATTATTGAGCGCTATTTTTATGTTGTCCCCTAATAAAAAATTATTTTATTGAAATTTTTTTATATTCCATTAAAGATACATAAAGAAAACTTTATTTTAACTGAATAAAGTTGGAAGAGCTGACACTGTTCGTAATTAATTATTGTTGCTATTTGCTACTACTTTATACGTAATTATTTATAAAACTAGGCAAACAATTGATAGTTAATATTCTGAATATAACTTAATAAAAGTAATTAAGTTTTATTGGAAATAGCTACTTTAGTTAAAAAAATAAATATATTCCTTGAAAGAAATATTTATCTACTCTGATCAGCCTCGATGTATTTTCGAAGAATTAAAACAACTAAAAAGTAAATGCAAAATCATAAAGCAAATAACAACACTTCTTGCAATAGAAAGTGTGTGCGATATTTTCATAATTTTATAAATTCTTTGGTGGAAAATTGTCTTTTTTGTTATAAAATAAAAAAAAGAAACATTTAATACTAACCATTTAATTAATTTATTGCGAAATTCAAAATAAAATTATTTAAAAAGTAAAGTGATTCTAAATCGGCAGCGTTTATTTTGTAACACGGCAACAAATCACAGGTTTGCACCTGCAATAACATTTTGCTTATGGACTTTGAAGATATTTTGTATAACATACAGTTTGTAAAAAATATCTTTGCACAGAAAAAGTCATGTAAAATATTATATTCATTCAAAAATTTCAACAAAAAAATATTTACATACGGTTTATTTTTTTGCACACGTCCCATTACGGTACTTCGTCCCGACTATTAGGCCCCAATACTTTTTAAATAAAACAAAACATTACAACAACAAAAATAGAAGTTTATTCAGTATAAAAAGTGTAAACAATCTTTGCATATTGAGTGAAGACAATAAAAAATGGACAAAAATGCCGTTATTTAGGAAAAATTTTGGGCATTTGAATTTTCTCATAAATGAAATGGAATGTGAAAGAGGTAAACAAAGATTTGGTTATAAAGTTATCGTTCTTAATGCAACAAGTGACCTCATATTTGAACATAAAGTATGTCAGAAAACGAGTTTCAAAATACATATATTATACAATTGGTCTATTTCGATGACTACAAAGGCAAATCTGCCAAGGAGATCGCCGATATGTTTTCCTTGAACTGTATATAATATCATATCCCATACTGAAAAGGAAGGACGACTAGAATTAAAAGGATCTACAGGCAGGCCGAAAAGGGTGACACAGCGTGTTGAAAGGAAAATAATTATAACTGTTTGTGATAACCCCCAATCCAGTACAAGATGTGAAAACGACTTTGGGTTACGTGTTTCTTATGCAACAATCAGAAATGTTCTTCAAAAGTACAAATATTGGGCAAGAGTAGCACGGGAAAACCCCCTGCTCTCAGCTCAAAATAATGAAAAGAGGTTAATAAAATTTGCACCGAACATGTTTCAGAGTACTGGGACGATGTTATTTTCTCAGATAAAACAAAAATTATGCTTTACTATCATGACGGACCGCAAAGAGTTTGACGTAAGCCACTAACATCACTAGAAAATGAATGAATGAATAAAATCTTTATTAGTATTTTAAAAATACTCTACGATACTTTACATATGTAATTATATTAACAAAACTATTAGCAATATTTTCTTCAATTAGGAATAAAATTTAACAAAATTAATATGTTTTTTAAATAATTTAAAATTATCTTAATTTTTTATATAATTTGGCATAGAGTTGTATAGTTGTAATCCTTTATAGAAAAGTAATCGTTGCATTGCTAAAAAAAATTAAAATCTTATTCCCACAGTAAAGTTCGGAAAACTGTCCGTAATGGTATGGGGCTGTATATCCAGCAAAGGAGTTGGTGTAATCAGAATTTTGGATGAAACAATGACTAAAGAAGTATATCTTGATATTCTAAAAAAATGAACTGATCTCCAGCGTTATTAATTTTGGTTTTATAAACCCGGATAATCCGAATAAATTAAAATACAAATAGTATCAAGATAATAATACCGAGCATGAATCTTATTTATGTAGGTCATGGCTACTGTACAACTGTTAAAGTTATTGATAATCCTGTCCAAAGTCCGGATATAAACCCTATCGAAAATTTTTAGGTTCATCTAAAGAAAAAAGTAGGGAAGAGATCGCCAACGAATTGATAAGGTTTATTAAAGAAGAGTGGGAAAAAATATAGTTAGAACATAATATTCCGTAGCTAATTCAATCGATGCGATGTACTTATATTAGCAAAACATGTATGTTTATAAAATACTATTCGAGAAATGTCCAGCTGACGGTGTTAATTGCCCAACGGCCATTTTGCAAAAATGTATTTTTTGAAAAATAAATTTATCAAAAAAATTCGTGCAGATGGCGAAAATGGGGTAGAAGATTTTCAGAGCTAAAACAACACCAGAATAGAATATGGAGGTAATAGCAAATGGCATAAAATTAGAATTTCAGATGGACAGTCACAAATAATATCGTTAGAAATAACGAATTCATTTAATGTTATATGCAGTTCAAAAGAAACGTGTCATTTACATTTAGTGGGGAAGAATTTAAAGTTTAAGGTTTTATTACTAAAAAGGATTTTTTAATCAGACTCATTTATTAAAATTTGTTGTAATCAGTATCAAATGTAAAAATATTATTCGTCTTCAATCCGCAATGAAAATTAACTTAATTAAAAATGTAAATATTCAATCCGTAAATAATATGGTTAAAAAATACTCATGTGTTTTTAGTGGTCTTGGCGTAAATTAAAATGTTTGTCTACAGTTGATCCTCCCCAAAAACGTCCATTCATATTATAAAACAAATTAAAAGGAATTGTCCAGAATGATAGACTTGAATGTAATAAAAAAAAATAATACAAGCCTGTGTTAGATAACACGGGCGCATAGGTCAGACGTAGAATACGTTGAGTCATTTTGCAATTAAAATATATGAATTAAATATAATTTTTGATAAAAGATTTAAATCTATCAATAAATTTTATGATATGGCAGCACAATAGATTAGCTGCTTTCCAACTACTTCCCAATGTATTCACAGAAATGTGTTTAGGAAAAACGCCATTGATATAGTGAGCGTATATATCGCCAATCCTTTGTATTAATGTACATACACACACATTTACACGCTGCTCGCAGAAGTAAACAAACAACAGCAAAGATCTGTAAACTTTCAAGTACACACAAGTGTCCACGCTCCCCTCCCTTCATTTTATGTTCCCCTCCAAACGAACTAACAACCGACCGATCCAACAAAACGAAATGTACACACACATTTACACGCTGTTCGATAAATAAACAAAGCACAGCAAAGCCAAAATCATTTGATTTCACAACAGCAACAAAAACAACAGCGGCATTTACAAACCAACAACAACAGCGGCATGTACAAAAAAAAGTCTAAAATATCATGCTCTAAAATATTTATTTCCTTAACTACATAAAACTTTTATATATAGACATATAATTTTTTTAATTCGAAACAAAACATATTACCGAAACTGAGTAACATATAAAAATTGCTAAAATATGTTTTAATATATAAGTAAAAGTGGGTGAAAGTTGACAAACATTTTCTCAAAATTTTGTGCTCAAGATCAACACCCTTACCGTATAACGTATTCTACGTTTAAACAAAGTGAACCAACAAAGTGGGTAAAGTCAGTTGTATTTGTTACAAAACCAAATGGAAATTTCATAATATGCTTAGATCCAATAAATTTAAATAAGGCCACATTATTTATTTCCTAATATTGAAGAGTGTAAAGCTAAATTATATGGTTCAAATGGTGGGTTTTGAATGGTTCTCTTAACTAAGAAATCTTCAAAATTGTGTACTTTCAATACACCTTTTTAAAGATGCAGGTTTTTGAAGTTACCATTTGGAATAAGTGCCGAAATGTTAAAGTTGTTTGATGATATTGCAGGTCTTGAAGAAAAAGTAAAATAGATTGTGGAAATGCCTAAGCACAGCAAACTACAAATATTTTTGGGTATGATGAACTATATCGGGCAATTTATAGAAAATTTATCTTCAAAATATAGAAATTTAAGAGAACTTTTGCAGAAAGACATTGAATGGCACTAGTCAACAAGACATGAAAATAAATTTGAAAATGGGAAATAATTAAATCACCTGTACCTGTAGCATATTTACCTTAACAAAGAATTAACTTCTTCTTGATGCTTCCAAGTAAGCACCCGGAGCAACAATTATGCATGATAGGCACCCAATAGCATATGCATCTGTACGTTTAACAGAAACTCAAAAGAAACAAATGGAAAAGGAATTATCTGACGCTTTTCGCATACACAAGATTTCACCAATTTATTTATCAAGGATTTTAGTTGAAACTGACCATAAACCATTAGTAAGTTTATTCAACAAACTTCTTTACAAAATACCACCAAGGCTTCAAAGATATAGAGCTTTCAATGCATTGTAATTTTATCGCATCTCATCTGGAGATTCCATTTCCAAATATGGACGATGTGAGACAACACACTAAAAATGAAATGGTTGGCCAAGTAATAAGAGAAATGTGGAACCCTATGTGATGCCTTATTATAAAATTAAGGATGAAATGTCTATTTTAAATGATATTTTGCTAAAACATCATGAATGCAAAGGTGCACAAATTTTGCTCGCCAATTCATTTATTGGTCGAATAGGTACACTGATATTGAAAGTTTATTTTCTTATTGGGAAATTTGTATGCGATACCAAAGTTTAAACACAAAAGCAAAAATGTTTCCCCATGATGTTATTCATGTGCCATGGTGCAAATTTCGCTGCTCCAAACATATAAAAATTGACATTGTAGTTAAACTGAAATCCACTTTCTCAAGACATGGAATTTCATATGCGAGTATCTTGTTGAATGACAGGCAATGGTACCTCAATTTAACTCATATTTAACGAGGTCAAAAGGTTTGGCCGAACGCTCCATCCAACCAATTAAGTCAATTAGACAACTTTAGTACAAAACAACTCCTAAAGGAAATTTACCAAGTCCGTCTGAATTAGAGATGGGCGCGTGTTGGATTTTTTCAACACGACACGAACACGAAACCCAAGATGTCAAGCACGAACGAAACACGCACGGCAAAAAATTTCAAAACACGAGACCAACCGACACGCACGAAACTAAATTCAATAAAAAAAATTTTCAACTTAAATTCACTTATGTATGGATGTACTTATGTACATACAAATATATTTTTGTTTTAACATAAAAGAATCACAAACTTAAATATATTTAGTTATTTGCAAATAAATATCTATGTGTTATTTACATATTTTTGTTAAGAAATAGTAAATTATCAAGATTTGCGCTCAATAATCTTGTGCGGCGTTCACTAAGAATAAGTCCAAGAGTTGAGAATACTCTTTCACTAGTCGCGGAACTTATAGGTATATTTAACACCTGTTTGGCGAGCTTCTGTAAAATCTTTAAATTGTTTGCATACTTTAAAAATGTTAATATATCGATTTCCCATTTTGTTGAGCTATTATAGTAATTTTCAATTTCAATATCAATAATTTTTTTTTGTGATTTTATTCTTTTTGCATTGTATTCATCTCTATACTCAACGAATTCTTGGTTTTCGTTTTGTGTATCATTACTGTTATTATCACAGAATATACACAGAATACCCAACTTTGACGTTTAAAAAGGGTCCGAATCATATTTTGCATATACTTTGTATAAAGTTTGTGTGAAGAGATACCTATATAAAAACATTATTATTTGGTTATTATTTGTTTCCATATTGTCCATGTAATAGTCGTCTATTACGGCCTTAACGGTTGACAGGATATGTTCTTTTTGTTGTGAGCTTAAAAAATTAAGTTTTTTAAATGAAGGGTTTAAAAAAAGGCCCACATTATGAATGTCTATTGGGCTAAGCCTTCTCTCAATAGCCTGTAGTGTTTTTCTTTTTAATCTTTTTGCTGATATTTTTTGCGTATACGACACAAAAAATTTATTTTTTACTGAATACATATTTTACACCTACTATCATTTCGTGTTTTCGTGTTTTTCTTGCTTAACACGACACGACACGAACACGAAAGAAATCTATTTTTTCAACACGAACACGTCGTGTTAATCGTGCGCGTTTCGTGTCACGAAAAAAAACACGACTCGCGCCCATCTCTAGTCTGAATTACTTACGTCGCGATCCTTGAGAACAAAAAATTCCGTCAATAGTTAAAAATTTTGAATAAAGAACGACTAATTCTGTAGATTATAAAATCGGTAAATTATTACAATAAAACTGCGAAAAATTTAAAACTTGTTTGAGAAAAATCATACGACTGTTGGTTTCCATGTGAAAAAGTGGAATCATGTAAATATCCTTCATAGTAAAAGATAATCAGGACCCTTTATATAGAAGAAATCAAGATCACATACGAAAAACCCCAGAAAATATAATAATTCAAAATAATGATGCAGAAGCAAATAAAACTACGCAAAGACATGCAGAGTTAATGGCGCCCATTGCAAACACTTAAATGAAATATCAGGATTATAATATGTACTTGCATATATCATAACTATAAATTTAATGTATTACGCCTACAGGAATATATATCTATATATATATATATATATATATATATATATATATATATATATATATATATATATATATATATATATATATATATACATACATATACACACACACACACACACACACACACACACACATATATATATATATATATATATATATATATATATATATATATATATATGTGTATATATATATATATATATATATACATATATATATACACACACACACACACACACACATATATATATATATATATATATATATATATATATATATATATATATATATATATGTATATATATATATATATATATATATATATATATATATATATATGTATATATATATATATATATATATATATATATATATATATATATATATATTTATATGTATATATATATATATATATATATATATATATATATATATATATATATATATATGTATATATATATATATATATATATACATATAAATATATATATATATATATATATATATATATATATATATATATATATATATATATACATATAAATATATATATATATATATATATATATATATATATATATATATATATATATATATATATTTATTTATATATTTATTTATTTATGTTTTTTTTTAATATAAAGAAAACAATTTTTGGCTAAGGAGTACTGATGATTTGGCTACAGCCAATTAAATGAAGCCGTCTGGTCAGCTAAGCTAACAACAAACAATACATTTTTTATTAAGAAAATAATTCATATTTATCAAATTTGTTACTCGAGATATTCTCCAAAATAAATATTATAATATTCTATTGTTTGTTGTTGGCATATACCTAGATAAGCCAACAACAAACAATAGAATATGAAAATAATTCATGTTGCTTTAATATATAAATTTCAGGGAAATATATAAAACGACGATGTTGTAAAAATTAACTTCAATTTTTTTACTTTCCTGTGTAAACCTCAAGAAATTTTCATGAAATTCGATTATTTCTTTGAAGTTTTCGCTGATAATAGCTTATGTGACTTTTAAGAAAGTACTTTCATGTGTAAATGCAGGATAAAGATAACTTTAAGCAACGTCTACTTTACCAACATTTTTTAATTATACGACCTAGTTTTACATTAATTTTTTGTATTATAGACTTCCTGAGAAATGCATCACAATTCAGTAATCAGCCACAGCATAAAGGCTATAATAAGAAAGTAAAAAAAGACATACATATGTGTATATAAATATATTGATTACATGTCTCTTAAAATCGGCTTAACCTCTTACATTCGTAAAATGAAAACGTCCTCTAACCAAAAAAGATTCATTATGAACACTTTTATTATTTATTCATCTCAAAAATAAATATATGTATATGTACTTATACATAAAAATGATCAAATTAAAAATGGTTTTACGAAAATTCATTCAACGATTTAAATTCAGCGAACCAATTATTTGCTCAATATATTGTTATGAATTAATGTAAGTACTACAGTAAAAAATAAAAATTTTTCCTATTCATAGTTAATTGATGATATTCACTCCTTAATATAAGTATGTATGTATGTATGTACGTAATAGAAACATTAATAAAATATTGTAAAAAATATTAAATGCAAATAGTTCTTTTATCGCTTGAAGCAGGATAAAAAGAAATTCGTGCCTTCGTAGACTAGTGGGTAGTGCACTAGACTAGTAGTCGTCGCAGACTCCGGGTGTTTCTGCAGACAAGCCTGGTAGATTAAAATAAAAATAATGGTTATTAGTATTACTATTAATTGATTAATGTTTCTTTTAATTTTTTATTCTTTAATAAAATTGCTTTCACTTACCATTTTTACATGTCTGCCGCAGAGGCCTCCGGATCGAAATAAAATGGTCGATAAAAATTATTTTTCTACGCGTTTAGTTCCTATTACTAATTATTTCCCTGATTATCAAACTACTTCTTGATTTTTGTTATTCAGGGGTGTCATAGAAACCATCTCGGTTTTGCTGATTATCGTTTTTGTAAACCAATGTTGGTTTCATTTCGTGTCATGAAACGAAGATGGTTTTGTTAAATTCGAATGTAAATAAAACCAACGTACGAATCAGCTGTTACTTATTATTATTATTATTATTATTATTTATTAGAATAATATAAAATATTAACATAATTTACAAAACAGACACTAGCTACCAGGGCCTACGGTGCGATTAATTGCTTACAATTATTTACTTATTTATAAATATAATTATAATTTTTTATTTATTTTTTTTTATTTTTTTGGATTGATATCATTTAATGAGGTTGATGGTGTAGTGTTATCGAAGTTAGTTGCACATAGACGGGTATGTTCTAGAATCCGAATTCACTCGAAAGTGGATTACTTTAGCATTTTTGGTGTTCTGCAATTCACATCCCCATGTTTTTATTCGTTTTCAATTAGAGTAGTATGGGGTGGGTGAAAGTAAAACGAATCGTACTTTATTCTTATAAATGCCAACATTATTAAGAAAAATACAATTTTGGTTTTTAGTTTGAAGTGTTTTTTATTGAACTTCATCAAAAAAATTAAATTTTTCACAGAAATATTAATGCAAACAAATTTTTTTTAAACTGCCAAAAATTTCAATTTGGTTTTGGCAATTCTCACTTGTGCAAAAAAATATGAAAAAATACAACAATTTTGTTTATGTTCGAAAACACAAAGTTGCCCTACATAATAAAGTTTGATATGTCAATCTTTTTTGAACTAAATTTCAATGCATTTAGATCTTGTTGATAAAGAAAAATGAATTTTTTGAAGGAAATTAAAACTAATTTCATATATATATATATATAAATCTATTTAAACAATAATTATAATAATTCGAATGCATTTAGTTGTAAAATCGCAATGTAATAATCAGGCAATACTTTGTTTTAACAACAAATTGTGCCAGGACAACGTAGTCGATATGTTTATAGCCGGCAAACAGCCGCGCTGATATATAACGGCAGGCAAGCAGATCAACCAAAAGCAAATAATTTTAATTTCGTTCGTTGTCTTTTTTGAGAGTATTGAATAACTTTATTTTCATTCTATGTTTCTTTAAGAATATTAATTTTGTTTTTATTCGCGTTGAAAATTAAATGACAAATTTGAATATCTTTTTCATACTCTGTAAATTGTTTTACATCCAATTTTCACGTTGATTTTTTAAGACATGTCTTTTTTTATTTTCTTTTAAAGTTGCTCCCAAAATCATGTCACATTTTCATGATGATTTTTAAAACATGTCTATTTCTTCACTGTTGTTGTAAAAAAACTCCTATTTGACAGCCAGAGTTGTTTTTTTTACTTTATCTTTAATTCCTTTTATTTCTATAATTTGGGCGCCAAAAACGGAATTTAATAACTTGAGAAGTAAAGTATTTAAAAAAGTAAATTTAAAAAAAAAATCAAAATTGGGTGCTATACAGAAAAACCTCGAAGAAAGCAATGGAGGTAAAACTAGTTGACTAAAACTAGTGAGTGGGTGAAGCAATGGCGGAAATGCTGAGTGGAGCGAGGTACATTTTAGTTTCTTATGAACGACTTCTTGGGAGATAAGCCCTTTTTTCTGAACTATATCAGAATGAGCCGAGAGACATTTAATTTGATACTCGCAAAAATCGAAGGTGATATAGTAAAACAAGATACCATCTTGAGAGAAGTGATAACTCCAGCAGAGAAACAGGCAGCCACACTCCAATACCTCGCTACTGGAGAGTCCATCAAAAGCACAAGATATCAGACGAGACTATGGGAAACCTTTCTTTGTCGTGCAGTTCCGGAAGTATGCAGGCAATTTGGAAACATTTTAAATATGAATATTTAAAGGTTTTTGAGTAGGTACATATGTATATGAAAAATAACTTATTCATAGAATGTAAAACTTTGGTTTATTATTTTGAAATTAAAATAAAACAAGTTAAATTATTATAAGTACATTATTGAAATAATTTTGTCTTTTATTAAAATATAACTTTAAAAAGTATATATCATTAGCTCTTGGCAGATTGTGAACAAAGAGCTAGATCGCTTGACTAGATCGCTTGACACGGTCCATATATGTAGGATTATGTATATCATACAAGCTTTTGTGTTCCTTATATTTAGATATTAAAAGCTCCACAATTTCGTTTTTCCACATAGTTTATATTTATTTGAACTTTTTATTTATATTTATTTTATTTATATACACACAAAACAAAAAACAAGCACTTGTCGCTTTAAAACAAGAAAAATAAAGAAGAACACAGAGAAATAACCACCTTAACAGACGAATGCAAATAAAATATAATAGTAAAACTGCGAATGACAGCTAAAAGGAAGAGATGTATTTTTCTTCATTGTTGTTGTAAAAAATCACGAAAACAGAAACCATATTTCTTTTGCTACCCCGCTGTCTTATCTACCTAATAGCATGTTTCCACGGCACCAGCTTCGCTCTCTATTCTTTCTTCACACCCCAATTATGAGCGAATCAACTTGCTTCGCCATACAAAATTTTGAGAGCGAAGCAGGTAGATTCATATTGAATCTACTTGCGAATCAAGAAAAAATCCTCTCTTTTCTAATTTTTATCGTAAGTTTATCTGCACTAGTTGTTAAAATTAAATATTTTTGTAAAAAAAGCAAATTTAAAAGTGAAAAGTTAAAAAATATAATTGTTTTTTGTGTGTGTTTCCTAGGCGTAATAATAAATTTGAATTCAGTGAAAAGTTAATTTATTTAAATTTTATAAAAGTTAAAAAACAATGAAAAGAAAAAAATTATAAAATCGAAGCAGGTAGATGAGTCGTGTAAACAGCATGATTCATAAACTTGATTCAGAAAGCGAAACAGGAGATTCAAGTTGTCGTGGAAACATGCTATAATAATATAAGTAAAAAATCATCGTGAAAATTGGGTGTTACTTTTGTAATTTGTTAATTTTTTTGCAACTTTTTTGCCGACCGCCGTCGATTTTTGCGTAGCTGTGGCCGTTGACATTTAGATTTTTTTTCGAACATAAACTTCGAATGTGGAAAAACATGCTGAATTCAGAACACCAATTTATAAATTATGGGGATTCAAAAAATTTTTCGTTTTCAATCCGAGTTGAAACCTGGAACATACCCGAGAGTCGCTATGTTTGGGTTATGCTTGACAGTTAAGAGGTTTGAACAATACGGACAGAAAGATGATGAGTGGCGTTGTAAAAGGTGGCTATGAGTCATCAATGTGTGACCGAGCCTCAGTCGGGTAAAATAAGTAATTTCTTTCCTTACTAATTTCACTGGGTATAAGGCTTTCATACAATTACGATTAATGGCGGAATAAAAGTGTTGAAACTGAACCCAGTCTGAGGTTTTTTTTATTGATTGTTTATCAGTATTTGTAAATCCTTGCTCGGTGCTGCATTAAAAATTGGACAAGGTGATAAGATTGCCTCTTTAGCCGCTTTGTCGGCAAATTCATTGCCTGGGATGGTTATTGCTTGGATATTTGTTGTGTGGCTTTTAAATTCCATTGTAAGATTTTTAACGACATTAAATTTTTAAATATACCGATAATGAGTTTTGAAAAAGCGGTTGTAAGTATTAAGTATAAAATAACTGTGGACTGGGATATGTACAGCAAGTAAAGTAATTTTTAATCAGTTGTTTATTTTGCGACGTAATTATTGTTATTAGTTGACTTAACAGGTGAACGACTCCTGAGCTGGGACTGGAATTTCTAAATGGCTTATTCATAAATAATATCTTTTGAAGAAGTAGGCATGTTGATATCCATGTGACTTTCGACTTCTTTTAAATCAGTTTCTGATTTGGACGTTTTCTTACTATCATAGTAGTTATGTTGTACTTTCGTTGCATTAGTTGTTGTTGTGAAGTTGGTTTTGTAACTTGCTGTAACGGTATTTTGTGTGATAGTGTGTACTTCTGAAGTAGGGTTATTGGGGTTTATTGGTTTTGTGTTGCTTATGTTTTGATTTGCTGTTGAATTATCTTGTATTTTAGTTATTTTTGCGAAAGATATAGAGCTTGTAGTTGTTGTTGGATTTTGTATTTTATGTAATATCAGGGCTTCACGCATTGAGCATTTTTTTTCTGTTTTTATTTTTAAAATGTCTTTGGCCTGTTGGTATTTTGGGCATGTATTGGACGAGGCTGCGTGTTCTCCATAGCAATTTGCGCATGACGTTCTGATGCAATTTTCTGGTTGGTGAGGAGGTAGGTTGCAGTTCGCACAGGCGGGTGCATATTTTTTTGCACATTTTCATTGTGTGCCCGAGCTTCTGGCAGGATTTGCATCGCATCGGGTTTGGAAAATATGGTCGCACAGTGGATGTTACCCAGGCTATGTCAATTTTTTCTGGCAAAAAATAGTTGTCGAATGATAGTAACACCACTCCCGTGGGCTTGGCGACACCTTCAGTTATGCGCGTAAATTTGTGGACGGCAGTGACGTTGTATTGTTTGAGTTCTTCAATAATCTCGTTTTCTGGAACTAGATTTAGAAACGGGGCATATATCGTCCCTTTGACACAGTTTAAATTATGGTGGAGTGCACATGAAATCTGACAAATGCTTGGAAGACATTGGGTGTCAAGGAACTTTTTCGCCACTTCTTTATTTTTCACTAACAGCAATAAACCGCCATCACGTAGAGGTGTGATTTTGTTGATTTCTTTGCTAATAGCAAGAAGAGATTTATGTACAGCGAAGATGGAATAACAATTTAGTGGTTTCTTTTCATCTTTAGATTTGATTGTAAGAAATTTGGGACTGTCCTTTTTAGTTACAGGTAATTCTGTAAACACTTCAGTAACGTTGGATGGTTTCTTTCTTTTTGCACGTGGGCTCGGTGACAATAGGGCAAATCTATTGTCCCCAAGATATTTAGGCCCGGAGACCATATTACTTAAATTTTTTTATCAGATCCGTATATTTGTAAAAACGTAGCGAATAAGCAGAAAAGATAACGAACGTGGGAATAACAATTAGACTATAATAAATAGATTAGCTGTTAAACAATCGTTCCTAAGAAATTGGAAGTAATTTTAAAACGTTAGTTTTAATTTTATTGAAAGGAAAAAAAATTTTTTTTAATTTTTTTTTTTATTAATACGAGTAAATATTTTTTTTTCAACTTCAAATGACTGCACGCGCTATGAATGCTTGATATCGAATGAGCTGTTACCTACATACATTTGTTTATTTGCTTACAATTTCTAATTTGTCTTCTTTGCAGAAAAAAAGTTCATTGTTTCATATAAAATATCAATAAAAGGGTATAAATCTGTGAATAAAAGTAATTTCATTTTATTAAATACATAATTAAAAAAGTTATAAGTCGCAATAAGTAAAATAAAATGGCATCAGCAGTTGCAGCATTTTTGTTGTTAGAAGAGGAGCGTTCAGAAATGGCGGCGCGGAAAATTCTTAGAGATTGCAGCAATCCACTTGAGCTGCCGGAGACAGCGTAAGTAAATTTTTTATTGTGCGTTTATGTATATTTAAAGTAGCTTTGCAGGTTTGTAGCGTTTGGCATGGTGCTTGACGCTATTAAGGGGCAATTGTCGCATTCTAAAGTTCTTCCGATTTTGCAACTTGCTACTTCTGTGCGGTTTTTAGCGGAAGGATCTAATCAGAGATCAGTCGGCAACGATTTAAGCATAAGTTTAGGTAGAAGCACAGTATCAGCAATTTTAGTTGATGTGAGTTATGGAGCGGTTCATTTGTCCTCAGTGGGTCCAACAGAAAATGGACAGCAATGAGAAGCGCAGATCAAGATATCATTTCTACAATAAATATAAAATGCCATCTATAATTGGATGCATTGACGGGACTCACGTAAAAATTATAACGCCTTGTATTGACGACCATTTATACTTTAATCGAAAGGTGTATTATAGTATGAATGTCATGATTGTAAGTAAAGATACTTATTAATTCTCAGATTTATGATGCTGAAATGAAAATTCGAGCGGTGGATGTACGTTCTAGCCGTGAGGCATTTGTGCGGAATATAAGCAGCGCAAGGCAATATTTTCGTAGGATGTATGACTCGGGTGACCGAACATCCAACCTTCAAGGAGATTGTGGATATGGAATCGAATCCTTTTTGTTGACACCGTACAGGGATCCGCGTTATAATTCAAAAGAATATACATATGTAAATTTAATATGGCTCATTTTTCAGCTCGAAATATTATTGAGCGAACTATCGGAGTTTTAAAAAGCATATTTCGTTGCTTAATGAGTACATTGCACTATCACCCAGAAAAAGTAGTAAGAATTATAAATGTCACCTGCGCTTTGCACAATATTTGCAGAAACTACAAATTGGAATATAACGAAAATGACACACATATATAACGAAAATGACACACATTGCCACCATCAATGCCACAACAAAGTGAAGGTCAGCGAATTAGGGACCAAATAGCTAATAGTTTATAAAAATAAAAAAACTTTAAATTAAACAATATAAACATTTTATTTATCACAGCAACAATAAAGGTATCAGTGAAACGGCACATACATATGTATGTATGTTTAAAATATTAAAACTAAACTATGGGAACGTAAGCAAATTTTTTCAAGTACACGTTTCATTGAAATTGTTTAAAAATCTCTTTTTCTCAAGCTTGTCATTTAATTCTATTTTCCTTTTATTATCTTCATCTAAAAACTTTTTTAAACGCTCGCAAGTATTTTCGCATCTAACCCTTTTTGGAGTATTACTGATTCCAGCTAACAGTGGTCGTTTTGAAGATGTTGAGGGCATTTCTTCTTCAGTTGTTATATCCAGGAGTGTCATAGAAAACGATATAATTGGAATTGGATTTGAAACCGGCAAAAAAATCTTGTTGGTGTCATGCAATCCAATGTTATCGGTTTTGTGTTCGAACTTGAATTTTTATCGGTTTTAGGTGTCACAGAAACCAATGTTATCGGTTTGTTATTGGAAATAAACCAAGCAGCAAACAGCTGTCGGTTTTTTTATTTTTGTAAACAAATTAAAAAAGTTCACGGCCATTTTCATTTAATTCTGTTTTTTTTTTTTTTTTTTTTTTATATATTTTAAAGTACGGATGTATTTTAAGTACGGATGTATATGAATTGAATTTATTTATTTAAAAAAGACAATTTTAAAATTTTTATTCTTCAACAGGGGAAAGCATAAAAACTTTACGCAAAACTCCATAATTATAGAGTTTATGGAAAAATATCCAGATATAGCGCGCGGATTTACAAAGCGGGATAAGCCGGCTGTGGATGATCTTTGGCAACAATTGACAGAGTCACTAAACAGCGCAGGTCCACCGCAAAAAGATGTGAGTGGTTGGAAAAAGGTACCTAAAAGCTGTGTAGCAAACATTACTCTTGTAAAATTGTGTTGCTTAAACCTTTGCAGACATGGACTGAATGTTAAAAGAAAACTCGCCCAAAATAAAGCAGAGTCCAGAGCAACCGGTGGTGGGCCGTTTTCGAGGCATCAACTAACGAGCAGCGACGAAGCAGTTATACGCATTTGCAGCATTGCGCATTCGGTGGAAGGTGTTTCTGGCATTGATATTGGTTTTAATGACAGCATCGGTGGTGGGAAAGAGGAGGAAATGCCGTCAACGTCATCAAAACGTCCACCGTCTCCACTGTTGTCAAAAAGTACCCCTAAAAGGCTCAAAACAGAAACCACGGCTAAGCGAATAAAAAAGTTTTTAGACGACGACAGTGAAAGAAAAGCGGAACTAAGTGAAAAGTTGGACGAACTTATTAAAATTGAAAAAGAAAATGCCAGCAGCTTACGACGGGTTTATGGGGCGTTAGAAAAGGGACAAGAGTCTATAACAAATGCACTGGAGGAATTTAAAAATGAATTTGTGCGGGTGAACAATGGAATTTTGAAAACAATGCAGGAAAAAAAATTAGATAAAAAAAACAACTGGATCTCGAGATACAAAAATTTGAATATCAAAAAAAAAAATGTGATTTTTTAATTATTTTTCAACAGAGTGCCCTAGTTATTAAGTTTTTTGTTACAAACTTACAACGTACCTTTTTTTACAAAATTGTAAGACTGAATTTTTAATTTGCTTTTGTTTTTTTTTAATAAATGTTGTTTTATTTTTGAACATGACTTGTTTTTTTAATTTTGATACAAGGTATTAAGCTATGTACAGACGGTTGTAAGATCTGACAATATTGTCAGTAAAGTATGTCTTACAATGTCTTGCAACTGTGTGAACTGCCAATTTTCGGCTTACAACGTTGGTGGAAAAAACATTGTCAGCCTATTGTAAGCCAATAATATTGTTAGATATCTGCCAATCGTGAGAACACTCTTCTTTGCTATTGCCAGGTAATTGTCAGACGTTGTAAGTTCATTTTTTCTTGGTAGGTGTGTTTAAAGTAATACACCTGACAATGGAATCATTGTCAGACAAATATTTCTACTGGCAACAATGCGCGCGCATAAACGTAAATTTAATGTTTTAAATTTTCTGGCAATGCCGAAAAACAAATTTGTTGTACAATAATCTAACAACCGTGTGAACTGACAATTTTAATTGGTAGGTAAATTTATTGCCAGACAGTTGTCTGACAATGAAATTGTAAGCTTTTCTTACAATCGTCTGAACTAACAATGTACCTTTTTGTAGCCATATTGAATTGTCAGAGCATTGCCAGCACATTGGTAAATCAAACAACATTGTCAGATCTTACAACCGTCTGTACATAGCTTTAGCTATTTCATTTCTAATCCTCTGACCTTCGCTTTGCAAAGATGTGTTTGATGGCAATAATACATACATCATCTTCAGTGTCATTTTGTGGTAAAATTATGTCAGTGTCATTGTTTTGAACATTGTAGTTTCTACATATATTGTGCAGAGCATAGCAAGTATTGATGATTTTAACAACCTTCTCTGGATGATAATGTAAGGTGCTCATCAAGCAGCGAAACCGGCTTTTCAGTACGCCTATTGTTCTTTCCACAATATTACGAGCCATGTTGAATTTATATTCTTTAGAGTTGTAGGATGGATCTCTGTACGGCGCACAGTGGCTGAAAATCGTTTTCCATTGGCCAAAATTCTGTAACTTTTGAACCGATCAAAATATCGAAGTAATTTTTTTTTAATGGATAGATAATTAGTGCAGCTTGACTCAGTTTTAATTACATTAAAATTTATTGAGTACTTCTTTAGGACTTCTAGGTCAAATTTGAACTTTTGATTTTTTTAAACTTTTGGAGTGAAATATGGGTTTATTTTTTTATTTGCATATTAAAAAATTTTATATTTGGAACTTAATAATAATTGTAATTATTTTTTGTGATAATGGAATTTTTTTAATTTTACACTCAAAAAAATTTTACACAATTAAAAAAAATGTTTACACTCAAAAAAAAAATAGTAAAATTAACTGGAGATTTTGCTGTTACCACAGAAAAATTTTTTATTTTTTGCTGTCAAAGTAGGTTCTATTTATTATTATTTTTTTACTAATACTATGTTTTTCGTACTTAAATAGCAATGAAAGGTAATTATAATTATTATTCATTTGACACAAATATTGATTGCAAATATTGTATATTTTGCTCTGTGCTATTTCTGTTCTTTAGTAGTTTTTTGGCTTCTTCATCTAAATCCCGATGTTCCACTTTCCATTTATTTCGAATATTGGAGATGAACGGATCTGACGTTGCCAATAATATATTAAATAGATCTTCATTTGTGGAATTTCGTGAAATTTTTCTAGTATTGTGCTCTCTATAAAATCTGTAATCCTTGTTCCTTTTTCCTGAGCCTCCTCTGATAGATCTCCTAGTGGCACCAAATGATATTTAATGATATCTTTTCCATGAACTGTTGCAGACATATTTCTCCATGGATAGTTGGTTGTATATATTTTTGCAGTTTCCTTAACATAATCTCCAAATTGGTTAGAGTCAATTTCTTCATTGCATGCAAGTACTTCTAGGATTATTTTAAATCTGAAAATAAGGTTTAAATCCACTCCTGTTCTTTCAGATGCTGTTTCTGGATTTGAAAAGAATCTTCATTTGTTTTGCCTGACCTTTGTTTTGGCTGATCTATAATCAATCCAATTTTGCGATATTCATCTTGAACATGTTTCTTTTTTGAACTTCTTAACTCTTTGTTGGTTTCATTGTTTCTTATGGATCCTGAATACCCGAAATCCAAGGCATAACTGATTTTTAGTACATGTTCCATAAGTCGTATTCTTGTATGTAGTGGTGATAATCCAAATTCATATGCATCGGTATTATCTAATGATTTTGTAGGAACTTGGTTTAATTGGGATGATGTTGCTTGACATATAATGCAGTTGGATGCAGCCTTCGTGTTAGTCAAAGCCTGACCTACTTTTCCATCTATCATTGTAAGGACTAACTGGTAGCTTACTTCAATTTGCTGCCCATCTAGCTGTAATTGTAATGGCTGTAGTGTTGCAATTTGGGCCTTGATATCACTAATTTCTTCGTTAATGGCATCACGAGTTTCTTTTTTGAATTCAAATTTGATTGGCCTGCAGTATCTCGTAGAAGATGGTGTCTCATTTTTCCAAATATCCATTGTTTACTAGTCGAAGGCTCTGAATCTTCCAAAATCTTTTTCAATCGCAATGGTACAAATGATACAATGAACATATCTGAGTCCGAAATATTTTCACATACAACTTGTTTGTATTGGTTTTGTCCCGAAGAACCATCACATCCCCATTTGCAAAAAAGAATTAGCTTTGTGTTTCCATATTTCTTTAACGCATTTCCTGGTATTGATTGTAGCAAGCGTTCGGCTGTGTGATCAAGTAGAGATTGTAGTTGTACCTCTGCCGAAATTGGTGTGATTGTAATAGTATCATTTGATGGCAAACAGTCCATTTTAGCAGCAGTTATGTGATGATATGCTGGATAGATATTTGAGCCCTTTTCAATCGCACGCAATCTGAGCTTAATATATTGCTGTTTTGTTAATTTCAAATCCAGAAATAAGGCTAATGCCTCCTCATTTGTGTACTGTATTGCATCGCTCGGAGTTGGTATACTTTTAAGAATTCGTTTTGTTCTGACTGGACTAGCTTTAATAACTTTTTCAATGATATCTACTTTTGTTAATTGGTTCTGTGATCGTAATTGATGTAGGAAAGATTCTTTTATATTTGTACAACCAATTGCATCGTTAACATCTTTAAGTTTCCGCCTCTTAGATCTATCGCTGCAGTTGTCCAATGATTTGCGTGGTCTTCCAACCTTATCTTGCTTTGCTGTTTCTGCAGCGGCAGTAAGCTGGCCTTCTAATCACTTTTCACTTTTTATGTAAAACTTTTGTTTACTGTAGCTAAGTCCTTTGTAGCTTTTTTAGTACTTTTACAAAATTAGATAATTGCTCTTGTATTTCGGTGCTACACGAATTTAAGTTTAATTTTATTTTAACGTAACTAAGAACATCTTCCTGGTTTTTATTTCTAAAATACTCTTCGACCAGTTCTTTATAACCGAAGCTTTCCATATTTTTCTGAATATTTTTATTTGAGTCTGTTATGATTTATCACTTGCAAATATACGTACGTATACGTAAAGGATTAACTTATTATTGAGTAATCCCTTATCGAATCCGTAGTTTTATACATTTTTAGATACATGTTATTCACACATTGATCTTCAATTTCATAGTAGGTGGTACTTAAATTGAACAAAACTGCACTTTTTATCCAGACCTTAATATCAGGTAAAACTAATTAGTATCTCGTCAATAGGGGGTTCCTTTTATCTTTAGTGGTTTAATGTCGCGATTATTATTATAAAATTGTTTATGACTTTGGCTGAAAGAAATCATATGTTTACTGTAGAACCTATTGTGATATTTTTATGACTGATTTTTTTGCTGATCAAAACAAAGCCATAAAACCCTTTCGCAGGTATTATATTTAATTATTTTAGTTTTACGTAGTCTAAAGTAAAAAACATAAACCTTTAGGCAAAAAAGTGAAAATTTAATACACCATTGTATACGAGTAATTAAAGGGCTGTTTAAATTATCGTAATTTGATTTTTTTTTAGAGTAATTTCATTAAAATTAACAAAGTGTTCTACCGGCGGGTCGTGGCGGGTGCAAAAGTATATATAGGGTTAAAGAAGACACCTTCGCCTTTCTTCGGGTGGTATACGTTTCTTGTTCCCTTTTGTTCCCTAGAAGTTCTAATCCACTAAAGATTAAATTAAATTAAATTAATTTAAATTTCAGAAAAATATAGTAGTTTCATAAATATTTCATAACACCTCTAATATTAAACGCTAGAGCGGTAACCACTTACAACAACTAAAGACTATAATCCTACCAACATTATAAAAAAGACCGCAGGCCATTATCGATGATAGCTTGCGAGTAGTTACCATTTATTTTTGACAAAAAACTGATTTAAAAAAAACACCTTTTTCTGAAATAACAAAAACAGTTGAGTTTGACAGCATGCCACGCCCACAATTATCAATAGTTTAACCTAATTTTTTGGCTACTTTAATATGGATATATTAGCTCCAAAATGGCGTAAAAATTTTAAAAATCGGTGACAAAAAAAATTCAACTTTTGGCCAATGAAAAACGATTTTCAGCCACTGTGCGGCGTTAGTAAAAAAGGCTCAATTCCATACCCACCATCGCCCAATAGTATGGAAGATCGTTCTCCTGACGCCTACATCTGAAGAAAATGATGTCTGGCTCTACTAATGTTCCATATAAACGCATCATGACTAGAGCCGGGATACCGTGCATCTACTGCTCGTATTTTCATATCATGATCACAGATCTGAATATAAATATATCAAAAGGAATACAATATTACTTTGATAAGTTCAGTTTGTAACTTAAAAACTACTTACAATCATGGTATTCATACTGAAATATCCCTTGCGGTTATAAAATAAATGCTCGTTACATCTGGGCTTTATGATTTTTACATGAGTCCCATCGATGCAACCAACGACTGAAGGAATTTTGTATTTATTGTAAAAATAGTCCCTTGATTTGTGCTTTTCGGTAGTTTCCATTTCCAGTTGCACCCATTGTGGACAAATAAACCGCTCTATAGCATTTAGCACATCATCTAAAATAGTTGACACTGTACTTCTACCATATGATAGAGTCGTTGCCAACAGCTCTTTGATACGACCCTTCTGCTAAAACCCGAAAAGAAGCTGCAAGTTGCAGTAAAGGCGGAATATTAGAACGGGTAAGATGTTCTTTAATTGTGTTGAGTACCACACAAAAAGCGTCTCTATTTAACCGGTAACAACCTACAAATCTGCAAAGCAGATTTAAGTATGTCTGTATATAAAGTATAAGGGGACTATTTACGTTGTCTCCGGCAGCTCAAGGGGATTGCTATAGTCACGTACAATTTTTCTTTTTACCTTTTCTGAATGCTCTTCCTCTAATAGTAAATATGCAAGAACAGCAGCGGCCATTTCATTTATTTACTTATAAGTTTCTTTTATTTCGTCAATTTAATTAATTAAACACTAAATTTTTATATTTTATATTGATAAAACCACAAATTTTTAATATTTTTAATAAACACAGTTTGTATTTGACAAAAAAAAAACTAAAATGTAAACATTTACATAAACATTCAAAACAGCTGATTCGAACATCGGTTTTATTTGCATTCGAAAATAACAAAACCGACTTGGTTTCATAACACCAAATGAAACCAATATTGTTTTGCAAAACCGACAATTAGTAAAACCGACTTGGATTCTATGACACCCCTGATCAACTTCTTCATTGACGCCAATTGCAACGCCAGACACACCTTCTACCGACTGCGAAATGCTCTCTCTCATTTGTTGTCAGCATATGTTTGGTAAATAGTCCACCGCCAGTTGACCTAGACTCCGCTTTATTTTGTGCAAGCTTTCGTTTAACCTCACTTTTCCATTCTGTCCATTTCTACACAAATAAAAAGGCTACAAATTAAACCAAAATTTTTAGTGGTAAAAAATTTGGTTACCTTTTTCCACCCATTTACATCGTATTGTGGTGGACCTGCACCGTTCAGGGATTCTGCCAGTTCTTGCCATAGGGCATCCACTGTTGTTTTATCTCGCTTAGTAAATCCTTTTGCTATGTCAGGATATTTTTCCATAAACTCGATGATTATAGCATTTTGTGTCGTATTTTTATGTTTTCCCTTAAAAAAAATAAAAACATCAATGCAAAAATATTTTTCTTTACAAATCTATTTAAATAATTTTTTTTTCCACTAATTTTTTTTTATTGTATCTTCATTAAACTGAACTAACAATAAGTTTTCAAATCTTAAATATAAATATAATAATTAGGCCCAACCAGTGTCGGACATAAACTTAGTGATAGTAATTAAAAATAAATAAATGTCGCATTAAGTACAAGAATATTTTCAAAAAATTTCATCTGCAGTGTTGCGTACTAAAGCCGTAGTATCCCTCTTTTTTAAGCGGATGTGTCCAGGAAAGTTCAAGATGTTACGAGCAAGCGGATTAGGATGGGACTCGAGTTTTGTTAAATATTTGCCTGCATATTTTGCAATTTCAGCGGTCACAAGTGGCATATTTAAATCACGATGTAAAATTGAGTTTTTCATGTACCATGGAGCCGATGTTATTAACCTTAAAATTTTGTTTTGCATTCGTTGGATTCTCTCTACATTGGAAGCTGAAGCAGTGCCCCATAGCTGAATTCCGTAACACCATATGGGTTTCAAAAGCGACTTATATATTAAAAGTTTACAATCTAGACTGAGGGTAGAATTTCTACCAATCAGCCAATGTATCTGAGTCAATTTGAGTTTTATTTGTGTCAGCTTAGAGTCAATGTGGTTTTTCCATGTGAGGCGTCGGTCGAGGTGTATACCAAGATATTTCACCTGTGAATGTTGAGGAACAACTTGATTGTTGATTCGAATGGGGGAACAAGTATCTCTTCGTAGGGTAAATGTGACATGAACACACTTTTGTTCATTTACTTTTATTCTCCATAAGTTCAACCACAGCTCCAACAAGTTAATATGTTCCTGAAGATATCGGGATGCCTCGTGAGGGTTTTCATGCATACTAAGGCAGGCTGTATCATCGGCAAATGTAGAAGTGAAGATATTACTGCTCAGAGGCATGTCACAGGTAAAAATCAAGTACAAAACTGGCCCAGTATACTTCGCTGTGGCACCCCAGATGAGATAGTTTCGGGCACACTCGTGAAGTCTCCTTCCACGACAGTGAACTTCCGGGCAAGAATGTAACTTTCCAAAAGATTTATTGGTAGATATGTCTTCAATTTTAAAATTAGGCCTTCATGCCACACTTTATCAAATGCCTGAGAGACATCAATAAAGAGGGAAGAACAATACTTCTTTTCCTCAAATGTTCTTCGTATGAAATGAACCAATCTATGAGTTTGTTCAATGGTGCTATGCTGACTTCTAAACCCAAATTGATGGTCCGGTATGCACCCATTATCAGTTAGAATTGGGGACAATTTTGTCATGAGCAGTTTTTCGAAGAGCTTTGAAATTGTTGACAGCAAACTTATTGGCCTATATGACTCAGCCTTAGTAAGATCTTTGCCCGCCTTTGGAATCATTTTGACCATGGCAAGTTTCCAGCTGTGTGGATAATACTGCAATCGTAAAATGCCATTAAAAATAAATAACAGGATTCTAATAGCAATATGAGGCAAATTCATCAGCATCTTGTTACTAATTCCATCAATACCCGGGGCCTTCTTTGGGTTGGTTTCAGCAATTAGTTTTTGTACATCACGCATCTTAAACTTTATGGGTCGAGGGGGTAGAGCAACTACACTCGGCAAATCAACAGCACCAGTACATGAATTTGGGGTAAATACGTGTTTTAAATGCTCAGCAAATATGTTACCTTTTTCAGTATTGTTTCGTGCCCAACCTCCGGTAGAAGTGCGCAGGGGTGGTTTAAACTCAACGGGTGTTTTAAGTTTTCTAGCAGCGCGCCACAAGGAGTAATTAGATGCTGCTGTGACATCGAGACCTTCCATATAGTTCTTAAGAAAAGCAGATTTTTCAGATGCAAGCAACTCTTGGAGTTGTTTAGTGCATTCTGTAAGTCTGATTTTATGTTGGGGTGATCTGTGCTGTTGCCATTCCCTTCTAGCTCTTCTTTTTTCACATACGAGACGTTCGATATCCGCAGAATAAATTCTATTAAACCCAGTCTGCGGATGGGAGGTAGTGGCATGTTTAGCAGCCTGTTTAATATTCTCGGTAAGATTGGCAATGTTAAGTTCAATATCATCGGGAGTTCTAAGCCTGATGTTTTCCGCACAATGACTACTGAGATATTTTTTGAACCCCAGCCAGTTAACACGATTTATCACCTTCACATACAAATTGTAACGATCGTGGGAGTGTGATCGGAGGAGAGATCATGTGAAGCTTCAACATGAATTAAATCCCTAGGGATATTTTTCATGACCCCAAAATCTATAATATCCGGAATTTTTTGTATGTCAGTAGGCCAGTAAGTGGGCTCCCCGCTCGAAATGACATCCAAACCCATTTTTGAAATTGTGTTGAACAATGCTCGACCTCTAGGTGTAATAAGACGCGATCCCCAGAACGTATGTTTTGCATTGTAGTCTCCAGCTGCTACGAAACAAGGGCCAAGAGTTTTGTAAAAATCCTCGTATTGATCCTCACTGATTGAAAATCTGGGAGGGGAGTAAACTGATGATATTACAAGATTTGAACAAAAATTTTCTATTCAAATATTTGTTGCTTGTAGATGGTCTTCACAAGTGTTCTCAAGAATATAGTGTTTGAGTCTTGACTTTATTAGAATTGCTGATCCTCCGCATGCTCTTCCTCTCGGGTCCTTTGTATCGTATAAGGTGTAGCCGCTCATTTTAAATAGGCTTCTCGAAGTCAAATGAGTCTCAGATACCAACATTATATCAATATTCTTCACCGTGAGGAAGTGCTCAAGTTCGTTTCTATGTTGGCGAATGCCGTTTGCGTTCCAGAAACATAACTTTAACGTGTTCATGGCTTGTTAACTAATGCTTGAAGCAGTGTGTTCTGCATTCGCAGCATTTCTTGCATCATGCTAGTCATATTTGTTGTAAAGTTGTTTATAGTTTGCACCAAATTATCAATAGTATTTTTCAAATAAATAAATTTACTTACATTTTCATAAAACATCCTAACGGAAAAAGTAAAAAGGCTCGCAAATGTAAACTGACAACTGATAGCTGCATGGTTTATTTCCAATAACAAAACCGATAACTTTGGTTTCTGTGACACCTAAAACCAACATTCAGGGTTGTTGCAGAATCCAAGTCAGAATTTCAATTTATTAGAATTAAAAATCGATTCTGGTATGAATTGGTGTCATGAAACCGTGTTGGTTTTGCCTTGATTCGGTAATAAACAAAACCCATCTTCGAATCAGCTGTTTTTGCTTGTTTACATTTTGTAGTAAATTTTCTAACAATTTGGTGCTGTATAAATTTTGGTGCAAATACTTTTTTGACGAATTTAAAATGGTTGAGGCTGTAGTAAATGTAGTGAAAAAGTCAAACGAAAAATATTGAGGGATCACAGCAATCCATTAGAACTGCCAGAGTCAGCGTAAGTACATATTGTGATTTCGTGCAAAATGTTGTATTAATATATACTTATGTACTGTAATGGTCTGCAGATTTATTGGACAGTATCGTCTGAATAAAGAGTCTTTTTTTTGTTTATTTCTTTATTCAAAAAAAAATTAAGTTTTAACTATTATAAACACTAGTTAACAATATTTAATTGGCTTATACAATGTCTCTAGATCGAGCGCTCTAGTATAATACTAAACATAATAATAATTTGCTTTTTACAAAAAAGTAACAATATTTATATATTTACAAAAAGATAATGTAATTATTATATTATATATTACAATGAAAAGTTACAAAAACATTGTTTATATTTCAAAAAAAAAAAAAAGGTTTAATTCAAAAGGATAAAAGAAATATAAAAAAAAATTTTATTTTGGTAACCACCAAAACATTTTGGCATTAGATTTTTGTGCTAATTTTAGGTCCGTTCGTGATATACTTATACTGTATCTCATATCTACTTGATTTAAATTACAGTTAATTGTTTTTATATTCGCCCGTCTATAATTGTGATATAAGATGGGAACACCATTATCATTTTGGATTAAACCTTTACTATCCAGGTAAACAAAAGCTTCAGGTGGAACAAATCCATTTTCTAAGGACCTCGACACATATTCATAGTTTGTGTAATAGGGAGCCATTATATAATTATTATCTGTACATTTACAACACCGTAAAACGTGATTCCTTATCAAATAAATGATAAAATTATCTATACGAATTATATTTGCATTACTGTACAGAATTTTGTTAGAAGTATATTTAGTGAAGTCACTATTTGCAGATCTATAAACTGAAGTGCATGATCTAATGCATTTCCTCTCAAATATTCTAATTTTTTCCATATATGAGGGTGATATATTGAACCAAATGGGGCATGCGTACGTAAGAATAGGTCTAATCAGGGATTGATACATTATGGTTTTAACTTTATTCTTAATATATTTCGAGTGGAATAGAGGTCTGTATGAGAAATAAGCTTTTCTTGCTTTATATAAAGTTTCTTTAAAATGAAAATTGAAATATAAAAATTTATCAAGGTGAACACCAAAATATTTTACTACTTCTTTTACTGGTATATTGCAATTATGTAAATTAGATTTAATTTGAAAACTTTTCCAGTTTTTCCTTATATCGTAACTGCATTTATTTACTGGCGGCCTAAAAACTATGGATTCGCATTTTTGTGCGTTTATTTTCATGTTTCAATCTATTGTATATTGCTCTACTTTGTTGTAAGATGTCTGTAAATTGCTGTTAATTTTTTCGATTTTATCATCATAATGGTATATTATAATATCATCTGCAAATGAAATGATGTTATCTACTTGGTTAAGTAGGTCTAAAATAAACAAGTTAAAAAGGATGGGAGAATTAACTGTTCCTTGTTGTAATCCATTAATAATATTAAATGATTTGTCGGTATCAATATTCTGGTAGGAGACTTTGAATGTTTTATTGCTAATCATATTATATGTTAGTATAATTTGGTTTAACGGCAGACCGTATTGAAATAATTTATGTATTAAACCATCAATCCAAACACTGTCGAATACTTTCTCCATGTCTATTAGACATTAATATCGGAAGTTATTTTATATATTGCGTTAATGGTGGAGTGTTTGAATTTAAAACCAAATTGTTTTTCGCTATATATTTTATTATTATTGCAGAATTTATATAGATTATTATTTACACATATTTCGAAAACTTTACTGATATTAGGAAGTAAACTTATAGGTCGCAAGTTTTTGGGGCTATTTGGTTCTTTATCCTTTTTAGGCAGTAAAACTACTTTGCCTATTTTCCATTTGCTAGGAAAATGTGAATTATTCAGCATATTATTAAATAATATGCAAAAATCAAAAATCATTCCTTGTGGGATATTCTTTAATACTAAATGTGGTATATTATCAATTCCGGATGATAACTTATTTTTTAATTTAGAAAAAATATAAAGAATACTATTTCTTGTTATGAAAAAGTCCAATGAATCATCTTCATCAATGTTGTCAGATAACATTGTTTCATTGAAATTTGTAAGTGTGGTTTTGTTATTCTCATATTCCCTTTTCAATTCTAGAAACCTATTAAAAGTAGATTGGACTTGCTGGTGAACAACATTATTTGGAATAATTTCTTTGCACGCATGTATGGACTCGAAATAGGATCCTATAGTATTTAACATTTGAATCTCAATAATATAATTATTTTGATCATCTTTTCTTAAGCTTTGAGGGTTAATCCCCACGTTATTCAGAATGAGTTCATCATTTGTAGGAATTTTAATTTCTTGCAAGTTTAAGGGTTTAAATATTTTAAAGTTTTTCTTAATTTGGTTATACATGTCCCTCGAATCTTTGGGGTCTATATTCGTTAATTTTTCTTTAATCTGTTTATTGACATTTATTGCAAAATTATCTTTGATAAGTTTTTTAATTATTTTTATTTTTGCTTTTGCTAATGTAAGTGTCTCATTGGAAAGTGTAAGTTCTAGTCTGTTATGTTATGACCAATGTTAATATCCTGCTCTTCTCAGAATATAACATTTTGATAGTCGAGTTGCTTATTTTTGAGAAGATTTTGCTACTTTTATGCTTGGGAACTGTTTCCTCTATCGCTTTAAGAATAACATCATTTAGTCTATCTAAGTGATAGTCTATTTCGGAATTAGAGAGATTTCGATTATTGGGAATTTGAGTATCTTGGGTGAGTTTTAGGTTAATATTGTTTTGAAATTTTTTCCAATTGGTACCTTTATAGTTGTTAGTAGTCTTAACGTTTTCCCTCAAAAATGTGAAATTTTCGTTTTCTTTATTCTTGTAGGTTATTATCTGTACAGCATCGTGGTAACTATCATAATCTAGAGTTTTAAGTGAGTTTATTGTGTCATTTTCAGTAATAATATGAAGCCTAGAATCGACTAAACAAATATCTAAGTAAGAACCAGTTCGTGGATATGAAGGACGACATGTAGCATAAAGTTTACATCTAAACCGAATTTCATTATCTAATAGCCATGTGTACAGTATGTTACCCTTTTGATTATTCATAGAATTGGCCCATTCTCTATGTTTACAATTTAGGTCCCCTGCTAAAATGTAATAATTATTTGTGCTTTGTAAGTTTATAGACTCAAAGAGACTATGGATCTCACTTTTCAAATAAGTATCATCATTCCCGGATGGGTAGTACGCGGAGATAATATATAACATTTCATTTGTAGAGAGAGGAAGACGAATAATACAAGTTTCTAACGTGTTAAAATAATTTATTACACTATTTGTATAATTAGAGAATTTTAAGTTATCCCTTATCAATACCATTGTTCCACCTGCTTGCGTTGTACCTTTTCTATCTCTTCTTATAACATGGAAGTTGTCAAACTGGATTCTATGCTTATGATTTAGTTTTGTCTCGTTTACGAGTACAATATCGGGTGTATTTTTCTTTATGAATTCGTGAAGCTCGTATCTTCTATCCGTTAATACTAGAGAATTAACGTTAATGTGTATTATTTTAAGTTTTTTTCAAATAAAAGTTTGGTTGTTTTGAGCCATTATTCAAGCATGGAAAAAATTTTATCTACTATATTCTTGATGCTTGTAGTTCTAGTTGTTTTTGAAAGTTTATCATTTGATTACTTATGTTTATCATAAAATTTTTCATTTCTTGAATAAAAGAGTTATTGATTGTGTTAATGGGGTTTTTAAATCTATGTTAGTGGTGTTATTACCCTTGACTACATCTTCAAAAGAAGATGCTGTATTAGTGTATACTATACATTGGTGTTATAAGTTTTGCTTATTAGTAAATCTTTTCTTTTTAAATTAATTTTTTGTTTCAGTTCCTTGTATTTTTCACACCCTTTGTAGGATGCTGGGTGCCCATATTTATTGCACAGCACACAGAATAATTTGTCTTTTTCATCAGCTGATACCTTTTCAACAGAACACTTTCATCTTTCGTGGTCCATGCTGCATTTGGCACATCTCCTAGGAAGGTGACAATTAGCAGCACTGTGCAAAAAGCCTTGACAGTTGCGGCATTGGGGTATTTCGGGTCGCCTAACTTGTTCCCATCTAATTACACGGTGTAGTAGTGTTTTTATATTTTTAAGTTTATTGATACTGCTGTCAGGTGTTATTTGAACCATAAACATCGGGAGTTTTATTCCTTTTTCAGTGGATAATTTAGTAGAAAACTGATTAACTTTTATGAATTTTAGATCTTCACTTTCTGATTTTACTAGTTCACAAAGGATATCCTCAGTATCAGTATCTGCGTCAAGACCTTTTAGTAAGTAGGTTTTGATTTTACATTCTTTAGGAGTGAAAGTAAAAAATTTCGTTTTAGTTTTTTCTAGATATACTTTGACTCTTTGATAGTCTTGAATTGAGTTCAAAAATAATGATTTTTTATTACTAAATTCTTTAATATTAAATTCATTGATTTTCAGTCCATATTTAATGAATTCAACTAGGTTTTTACTGTCTATATCTATAATATTAATTGGGGGGATTTTTTTGTTTTTAATTTTTTCGGTATTAACCATTGTGTTATCTGGGTTTTGTAAAGTGGGGTTATTGTATATCACAGTTGAGGCTGAATGAGAACTTTTAGTGTTATTGTTTTTATCATTGACATGATGAGAACTCTCTTGATTTTTGTTTGTTGCATTTACATGATTTTCGAATTTTTTTTAATAAATTTTGATCACACTGAGTATCGTTCTCACAGTCAAGAACTGAGTAATAGTTATTTTTAAGATGTTTAGTTACACTCTCGTTGTTCATGTTTCCCTTTTTTCTTTTTCTTTTATTATCAGCATTTTTTTCATTGCATTTTAATTGTATATTGTCTTTTATACTACATTTACACCTACGCAAAATCTAATAGATTTCAGCTGAAATCTCGAAGAAAATCTCTGCCGTTTAGACCACTGCTTTTTGACGTATTATTGGATTTCATTTTCATAACAAACAGCTGACTAAAGAAAGAATAAAAAATTGTTAAAAAAATGGAAGGGAAAAACAATATTTTAATATATTATACCTCTACATATAAAAAAATGCAAATGAAGCTGGTAAGAAAAAACAGTAAGAAAAAACAGCAGCATTTGTTACCGCAAATCTTTTGTTTCTACCGCGCTTTTTTCCTTACAAGTGTCTAAATTTTCTTATTCAGCGCTGTATATTTCAGTATAATACCAAAAAATACACAGTTGCATCATTCAGTATTGGAAGATTTTGTGAGATTTTGCCAAAATCTAGTTCGTAAGTAGATTTTGTTTTGTATGGGAAATCTGGTAGATAAGAGCTAGATTTCCCTCAAAATCTCATAAGTACTAGATTTTGCGTAGGTGTAAATGTAGTATTAAATTAGAATTAAGACTGTTGTTGTTACATGAGTTTGGAGCGTTATGCCCAGTTTTTAACTTTGCATTTAAATGCCATTTAGCTTTAAATGCCATTTAAATCCGAAATACAGTTCTTCAAGGCTTATTTAATTGCAACTTAAATGAGCAACATTGGGCATTTAAAGTTTATTTAAAGTCCAGAAGTTAACATATGATTTTGCCGTTTGTTTACCTCTCAATTTCTTGGCGTCAAATTAGAGATGGGCGCGTGTTGGATTTTTTCAACACGACACGAACACGAAACCCAAGATGTCAAGCACGAACGAAACACGCACGGCAAAAAATTTCAAAACACGAGACCAACCAACACGCACGAAACTAAATTCAATAAAAAAAATTTTCAACTTAAATTCACTTATGTATGGATGTACATACATATGTACTTATGTACATACAAATATATTTTTGTTTTAACATAAAAGAATCACATAGACTTAAATATATTTAGTTATTTGCAAATAAATATCTATGTGTTATTTACATATTTTTGTTAAGAAATAGTAACTTATCAAGATTTACACTTTCAACACGAGCACGTCGTGTTGATCGTGCATGTTTCGTGTCACGAAAAAAACACGACTCGCGCCCATCTCTACGTCCAATGAAAGAAATTAAAACATATTTTTAGAAATTAAAAGTTGTTAAACAAAAGAGAATATATACGTAAATTAAATTAAAAATTATAGATATATGTATGTAAGTATATACATATGCTCATATATATAAATATAAGTATATTTATAAATAAAAAAGGCAACAAAAGGGATTCCTATCAAAAAGACAGCTGTTTTCTTTGAAACTATCGATAAATTTTTTAACATTTCATAGTGCTACCATATTTTCATTGCTATTTAATAGCAAGAATTATTTAACACTGAAAAACTGAAGCTGTATTTAAATACAATTTAAATTTATGTTAAATTTAACTAATTGCATATTTAAATATTAAGTTAAAAACTGGGCATTAAGCTCACTCATTTTAGGTTTTTCAATTTTTTAATGTTTCTATTTTTGTTGTTATTTACACGAACAAGAAGAAGTAAATGTACAGATTTTTGATCGACACAATGATTTGAGACAACTAATGCCCAGTTTTTAACTTAATATTTAAATATGCAATTAGTTAAATTTAACATAAATTTAAATTGTATTTAAATACAGCTTCAGTTTTTCAGTGTTAAATAGTTCTTGCTATTAAATAGCAATGAAAATATGGTAGCACTATGAAATGTTAAACAATTTATCGATAGTTTCAAAGAAAACAGCTGTCTTTTTGATAGGAATCCCTTTTGTTGCCTTTTTTATTTATAAATATACTTATATTTATATATATGAGCATATGTATGTATATACTTACATACATATATCTATAATTTTTAATTTAATTTACGTATATATTCTCTTTTGTTTAACAACTTTTAATTTCTAAAAAATATGTTTTAATTTCTTTCATTGGACGTAGAGATGGGCACGAGTCGTGTTTTTTTTCGTGACACGAAACATGCACGATCAACACGACGTGTTCGTGTTGAAAGTGTAAATCTTGATAAGTTACTATTTCTTAACAAAAATATGTAAATAACACATAGATATTTATTTGCAAATAACTAAATATATTTAAGTTTATGTGATTCTTTTATGTTAAAACAAAAATATATTTGTATGTACATAAGTACATATGTATGTACATCCATACATAAGTGAATTTAAGTTGAAAATTTTTTTTATTGAATTTAGTTTCGTGCGTGTTGGTTGGTCTCGTGTTTTGAAATTTTTTGCCGTTCGTGTTTCGTTCGTGCTTGACATCTTGGGTTTCGTGTTCGTGTCGTGTTGAAAAAATCCAACACGCGCCCATCTCTAATTTGACGCCAAGAAATTGAGAGGTAAACAAACGGCAAAATCATATGTTAACTTCTGGACTTTAAATAAACTTTAAATGCCCAATGTTGCTCATTTAAGTTGCAATTAAATAAGCCTTGAAGAACTGTATTTCGGATTTAAATGGCATTTAAAGCTAAATGGCATTTAAATACAAAGTTAAAAACTGGGCATAAGTTCCGCGAACACGTCTTCACAATAAGATATTCAGACTGCACACAATATTAAATTACACACAATATTAAATTATTTAAAAATTTGTATTGATTTTATATATTTTATTATATATGTATTTTTAATTTATTTGAATGAAATACGTCTGCTTACTATGAGCTCAACAATTGAATGAATAAAGAGTCTTTTCGAATGTTGTTGGACATTATTAAAATACATATGCCACCTTCAGATATTCCCTGAATAATTCAACTGGCTGCGACATTAAGATTTTTGGCAGAAGGGTCTTACCAAAGGGCAGTTGGAAATGATTCTACCGTAAGTTTGGGTAGAAGTGCTGTGTCAATTGTCTTGAGCCGTGTACTAAAGGTTTTGGAAAGACATATATGCTCTCAGTGGGTAAAGCTTAATATGAATGACAACGAAAAACGTAGATGTAGAAACTATTTCTTTAGTAAATATAAATTACCTTCTATCGTTGGTTGCATCGATGGAACCCACATTAAAATTATAAAACCTGCCATTGACGAGCACCTATATTTCAACAGAAAAGGATATTTTAGTATGAATGCCATTGATTGTGGTGATCGCACTTCTAGAGTATTAGGAGATTGCGGGTATGGAATTGAACCTTTTTTACTAACCCCGTATAGAACTGCTGCATAAAATACACAAGAACATAAATTTAATATGGTACACACTTCAGCCCGTAATATAGTGGAGAGAACTATTGGAGTACTAAAGAGCAGATTCGCTGCTTGCTGGGTACACTACTCTTTCTCACTCTCTACAGCGGCTCTGCAAAATGAAGGACAGAGAATAAGGGATGAAATAGCAAAATTATTATAAATTGTTTTAAATTATTTTTATTGAATTCAGTGAATTCAAAAATAAGGCACAAAATTGTTAAATAAGTAAATAATAGTATAATTAATAAAATATATAATATAAATATAATTAATGCAAGGTACATATTGTTTTACATTGAGATCAATAATTGCTGCTGTTATTTTGGATTTTAAATTTCATCAGTTCGAGTTCAAGTTGTTGTTTTTTTATTTCATTTTTTTCTTGCATTGCATTCAGCATTCGAGAACTGGCACTCACAAATTAATCTTTTAAATCTATCACGGCTTTTGTCATGGACTCGTTACTCTTTTGCACTGCTCGATATATACGCGTAAGGGAACTGGCATTTTCTTTTTCTACAGCAATGAGCAAATCAAGTTTCTCGTTTTATTTAGATTTCCTGTCACCATCCTCCTACAAAAATTTTTTCAAATGCTCTGCTGTACCCTCTGCCCTCATTCTTTTTTACACAACGCAAACTTTTGGTGATTCGGCTTTTCTTTTAGTTGATGTTGTAGGCATTTCATCATCGGAGTTTAGAACTGAGACATCCATGGTCCCTAATTCAACTCCTGCAACTCCACTCACCGTCGTTTCAATTCCGCACAATCTTACAATTGTTTCTTCAGTTTGTGTCAACTGCCATTTTGAAAAAGGACCGCCACCGGTTGCGCGTGCTTCGGCTTTGTTGTGGGCTAGTTTTTTTTTATTTCACTTTTCCATTCTGTCCATATCTATGAACAAACACAACTGTCTTGTTGAACCTTCGTAGTGAACAGACGTGTTAGCGGAGTTTTTTTACATACTAAACAAACAAAAATACAAACAAAAAAATATTCGTAATTAGTACTGATTCGTAATAAGTACAGTTTTTGTTAAATTTGCTTTATTTGCATTAATAATATTTTTCGTATAAACTGAAACAACAAAAACAAACAAAAAACCACAAACAAAGTGACTGAGGAATACTCTGTATGAGTACCTCAAAATCAAAAAAAATTGTGAAGTGAGTTCTAACGGCAGAAATGCCTACTTTACTGTGAGTTCTGAAGCTCTTAATGCAAACAATAAAAATAAAAAAATTGATGATAGTCTTTTTCTAACGGCAAAGCCAATTTTACGTGAGCGATCAACTTCGCTTACTACGATGCCAAGTAGTGATTCTATAACATTACCGCTGCCTAGTACTTCTCTATTTAAATCAGCGCCATTATCCGCTCCGGGCTCGTGTTCATCACTTAACCCAGTTATCACTATATAGACAAAAATATTGAGAAACCTAAAGTGCCTGTCGGAATGGACAGATATATCACAGTAGTAAAGCGCGGGCGAAGCCCAAATTCATCTAAAATCTCATCGGTTCCCAAGATATCCAGGGATAACGACGCCGCAACAGTTAACCGTCAAAACCGTTTTAAAATATTGCAGGATGACAATGACAAACCCGAAGCATCCTCGAAAAAAACCTCAAAACCACCACCAATCTATCTTAGACAAAAAAATTCTAACACACTTATTAAGAAGTTAATCTCGGTCCTTGGTGAAAAGGCATTTCACATTGTTCCAATAAAACGTGGTAACATTGATGAAACTAAAATTCAAATATATGAAGAAAAGGATTTCTGCAAAATGGTTAATGAATTGGAAAAAAATAAAACAAGTTTTTACACATTCCAGCTTAAGAGCGCTAAAGGCTTACAGGTCGTATTGAAGTGCATAGATTCTTACGTTGTCCCTGCTGAAATAAAAGATGCTCTCACCCTCCAAGGATTCAAGGAAAAAAATGTATCCAACATAATAAACAGGGAGAAGATCCCCCAACCTTTATTTCGCGTTGAACTTGAGCCAAATGATATATTATTGAAGAAAAATGAGACCCATCCCATTTATAATTTGAAATATCTGTTACACCGGAAAATCACAGTTTAAGAACCACACAAGCGTTCAGGACCCGTACAATGCCATAAATGTCAAGAATATTGCCATACAAAAACGTATTGTAAATTACCTACTGTTTGTGTTGTGTGTGGTGAATTACACAACACTGCTATTTGCAATAAGCCAAAGGATCAAAAGGAAAAAAAGTGCAGTAATTGTGGAGGTAATCACACTGCTAACTACAGAGGATGTCCTGTATACTCTTTCGTTAAACAGGCTATGAGTCAAAAGCCTAAGGTAACCCCAGCTCAAACAGGAAATACGTACTCCGCTACTTATCCTCCTATGGCCCAACCAATCTCTACACAAGTATCGTATGCTGACGCTGTGAAGATCAACTCCGTTCCCATGCAAAAAGTGTCACCACCAAATAACACAACAAATGCAAACGCAAGCTTTAATTTTAATCGCCTTGAAGCTACTATTGATAATCTGGTGCAAACTATAAACAACTTTACAACAAATATGACTAGCATGATGCAAGAAATGCTGCGAATGCAGAACACACTGCTTCAAGCATTAGTTAACAAGCCATGAACACGTTAAAATTATGTTTCTGGAACGCAAACGGCATTCGCCAACACAAATATGAACTTGAGCACTTCCTCTCGGTAAAAAATATTGATATAAAGTTGGTATCTGAGACTCATTTGACTTCGAGAAGCCTTTTTAAAATTAGTGGCTATACCTTATATGATACAAAGGACCCGAGAGGAAGAGCATGCGGAGGATCAGCAGTTTTAATAAAGTCAAGACTCAAGCACTATAATCTTGACAACATTTGTGCAGACCATCTACAAGCAACGAATATTTGCATCGAAAATTTTTGTTCAAATCTCGTGATATCATCCATTTACTCCCCTCCCAGATTTTCAATCACTGAGGATCAATACGAGGATTTTTATAAAACTCTTGGCCCTTGTTTCATAGCAGCTGGCGACTACAATGCAAAACATACGTTCTGGGGTTCGCGCCTTATTACACCTAGAGGTCGAGCGTTGTACAACACAATTTCAAAAATGGGCTTGGACGTCATTTCCAGCGGGGAGCCTACTTACCGGCCTACTGACATACAAAAAATTCCAGATGTTATAGATTTTGGCGTCATGAAAAATATCCCTAGGGATTTAATTCATGTTGAAGCTTCTCATTATCTCTTCTCCGATCACTCGCCAACGATCGTTACAATTTGTAGCCCACTAAGAAGTGACTTACCTCACCCATATGTGAAGATGATAAATCATGTTAATTGGCTGGGGTTCAAAAAATATCTCAGTAGTCATTGTACGGGAAACATCAAGCTAAGAACTCCCGATGATATTGAACTTAACATTGCCAATCTTACCGAAAATATTAAACAGGCTGCTAAACATGCCACTACCTCCCATCCGCAGACTGGGTTTAATAGAATTTATTCTGCGGATATTGAACGTCTCGTATGTGAAAAAAGGAGAGCTAGAAGGGAATGGCAACAGCACAGATCGCCCCAACATAAAATCAGACTTACAGAATGCACTAAACAACTCCAAGAGTTGCTTGCATCTGAAAAATCTGCTTTTCTTAAGAACTATATGGAAGGTCTCGATGTCACAGCAGCATCTAATTACTCCTTGTGGCGCGCTGCTAGAAAACTTAAAACACCCGTTGAGTTTAAACCACCCCAACGCACTTCTACCGAAGGTTGGGCACGAAACAATACTGAAAAGGGTAACATATTTGCTGAGCATTTAAAACACGTATTTACCCCAAACACATGTACTGGTGCTGTTGATTTTCCGAGTGTAGTTGCTCTGCCCCCTGGACCCATAAAGTTTAAGATGCGTGATGTGCAAAAACTAATTGCTGAAACCAATCCAAAGAAAGCCCCGGGTATTGATGGAATTAGTAACAAGATGCAGATGAATTTGCCTCGTATTGCTATTAGAATCCTGTTATTCATTTTTAATGGCATTTTACGACTGGAGTATTACCCACACAGCTGGAAACTTGCCATGGTCAAAATGATTCCAAAGGCGGGTAAAGATCTTACTAAGGCTGAGTCATATAGGCCAATAAGTTTGCTGTCAACAATTTCAAAGCTCTTCGAAAAACTTCTCATGACAAAATTGTCCCCAATTCTAGCTGATAATGGATGCATACCGGACCATCAATTTGGTTTTAGAAGTCAGCATAGCACCATTGAACAATGTCACAGATTGGTTCATTTTATAAGAAGAACATTTGAAGAAAGAAAGTATTGTTCTTCCCTCTTTATTGATGTCTCTCTGGCATTTGATAAAGTGTGGCATGAAGGCCTAATTCTAAAATTGAAGACATATCTACCAATAAACATTGTAAATCTTTTAGAAAGTTACATTCTTGCCCGGAAGTTCACTGTCGTGGAAGGAGACTTCATGAGTGTGCCCGAAACTATCTCATCTGGGGTGCCACAGGGGAGTATACTGGGGCCAGTTTTGTATTTGATTTATACCTGTAATATGCCTTTGAGCAGTAATATCCTCACTTCTACTTTTGCCGATGATACAGCCTGCCTTAGTATGCATGAAAACCCTCGCGAGGCATCCCGATATCTTCAGGAACATATCAACCTGTTGGAACTGTGGTTGAACTTATGGAGAATAAAAGTAAATGAACAAAAGTGTGTTCATGTCACTGATTGGTAGAAATTCTACCCTCAGTCTAGATTGTAAACTTTTAATATACAAGTCGCTTTTGAAACCCATATGGTGTTACGGAATTCAACTATGGGGCACTGCTTCAGCTTCCAATGTAGAGAGAATACAACGTATGCAAAACAAAATTTTAAGGTTAATAACATCGGCTCCTTGGTACATGAAAAATTCTATTTTACATCGTGATTTAAAGACGCCACTTGTGACCGCTGAAATTGCAAAATATGCAGGCAAATATTTAACAAAACTCGAGTCCCATCCGAATCCGCTTGCCCGAAATATCTTGAACTTTCCTGGACACATCCGCTTAAAAAAGAGGGATACTACGGCCTTAATACGCCACACTTCAGATGGAATTTTTTGAATATTTTTGTGCTTAACACATTTATGTATTATTAATTATTATCACTAAGTTTATGTCTGACTCTGGTTGGGCCTAATAATTATATTTATACTTAAGATTTGAATACTTATTGTTAGTTCAGTTTTTGAAGATACAATAAACAAATTTTAGCATGAAAAAAATATGTGGTGGCATATTTATAAAATTCAAATTAACACTACCTTTTTCCAGCCATTTACATCCTTAGTCGGCGGACCAGCCAATTCCTGTCAAAGAGACTCAATCAATGCCTTATCGCGTTTTGTGTACCCCTTTCCTATATCCGGATGTTTTTCCATAAATTTCAAAAATAAGCCATTTTGAGTGTGATTTCTGTGCTTTCCCCTATTAATTTGTGTAAATTGTTTTTAATATAAACTGTTTTATTACACTTAATTGTTTAATTTACTTTCATTGTGCTGATTGTGCGCCAATATTTAACCGCCTAAAAGAAAAATCAAAATAAACAATGCAAATCTGCCAGCTGCCAGCTGATCGATTTATTTCTGGATTCTATGATCCCAAATTCTAATATTAATTTTGATTCGAAAATGAAACCGATAATATTGGTTTCTATGACACCAAAATAATTTTTCTATCGATTTCAATTCTGATTCTGACAACAATCAGATTCCACAAAAACCCTGATTAATTCTAGTTGGAACATAAAACCGATAACATTGGTTTTCATGACACCAAAGCATGTTTTCTTGTCATTTTCAAAACCAATTCTGACAACATTGGTTTCTATGACACCCCTGATTATGTCTCTAAAACATAATAAAATTTAATGATTTTAATTATCCAAGTAATCTTTTTCATACTTGAAGCAAAAATATAAAAAACCAGACTTTCTGAAATTCATATTTATTAACTTATAGCCCTGAGACACAGGATTTGTATAATACAATAGCATAGTATACCACATGTGTGTCAACCTAAACTACAATTAAACCACCGAACAAAATTGTTTATAGCTGGTTTGTATATTACGAACATGACGTAGTATTTTAATAAACACATCTTCTTAGCTGTGTTTAGTAACAATTTTGCAAGCCCAGTAACAAAGTCAGCTGTAAATTATTTGATGTTTGACAGTTTTTTATTTCCTTAAATTTAAATTGTGATAAAATGTCTTTAAAAAATTTTTAGGAAGCAAAGAAATTTATATAATATTAGATGTATAGAAAGAGCACATTAATGAGCTGAGAGGCGTTAACCGCAGTCTATGTGTAACCAATTTAAAAAAGCAAATACAGAATTTTTGGAAGTTTTACAAAAGGATTTCCTCCAAGATAAGAAAAAACTGTTAGCTGAAATTCTCAAAAAAATAATGTTCTAATGCAAATAAACTTACATTTAAAAAAGTAGTTCATCAGAGCATTTCTTACATTTATCCGCAGTTATTTTTTTGAGGTGGCTATTGTCTTATATGTTCTGCTACACCTTCTTTCATTATTATTGTTACAAATTTTGTGCAAAATGCAAGTAGCATTAACAATTACATTGACATTCTTCATATGAACTTGGCAAAAAACTGTCGCTTTAAATGTGATGATGAAAGAATGGTTGTTTGTTGGCTGTGTCACGAATTCTGCCACTTTAAGTGCAGTCGTTTATCTTGTTTAGCTGAAGCCAGTACTGACGTAAAATCTTGGTGTTGTGATAGCTGCAGGAAAGTAGGAGTCAATTCTTACCGTTTCTTAATAATCAAAAATCAATATTTATTGAAATTCAAAATGGAGTTTCTAAGTTAAATGATTGTATTGCGCCTTATGGAGGATTGCTTAATGAGTTCACATCTTTAAACAATTTGAAATCCCCTCCGCAACCGGCTCAAAAACGTTATCAATCATCAGGAAACAATAGTTATGTATAACTAATAACAATAATAATAATGAATGTAAGGATAAATGCGAGGAGCAACCTGCTTCTAAGTGCAATCCGACAGCATCTGCGACAAAAGTTTATATTTCATATCCTTCAATAAATATTGAAACCAGTGATAATTCTCAAAGCTATGCTGAAGCTATTGTTAACGCTGCTAACAAAAATGGTAAGTGCTCTAGTAGCCGTGCGTTGCAACTGGATCCTGACGCAACTGTTTAAGCATCGGTTCAAGCAGTGGAGCCAAGAAAATCGATATTCATTTCTTGTCTTGCAAGTGATACTTCAACTTTATACATATATGGAAAGTTTCAACATCGATCATCATGTCTTGGTTTTTACAGAAACATGGCTTAATGAAAATATTTTAAGTTCTGAAATTCTATGCAATAATTTCAATATTTTTCGCTGTAATCGGGGTACCAAAAGTCCTGATGGTGGTGTACTTATCGCAGTTTCTTCTATTTTTGCCTGCGAGCTTGTAACTTTTGATTCATCGTGTGATATTGAATTTGTGTCAGTTTTAATAAAACTTCACTGTAAACGAGTATCCCCCCCGGGGGCACAGATTATACATCTTGTCTTGGTGGTTTGGTGTTGTGCTTCCTGGGGTATAGGGTTATCAGGTTTCCGGACCTAGGCCGGCGTTTTTAACACAAGCCCGACCAGAGTTAATATCTGGTACCGCGGGGAGGAGTTATGGGTTGGATGAGTGTGTCTGCAATATGGTGCTATTGACCGGTTGTAGATGCTCTCTTCAAGCCATATATCTCTATGTGCTGTTACTATATGGTGGTTGCGGTGTGTGAGTGCCCATAAAGATAGGGGGTATCTTACTGCTGGGCCATTGGGGTGGTAGGAGGTTAGATAGCTCCAGCACTTTAGCAAGGTGTCTGTACATGGTTCTGCAGCCTGTACAGAATTTGCTCCCATGTCGTCCCTATTAGGGACACATGTAGAACCACACCCTGTATGTGCCTCTGGAAGGGACGACGGGGACGGTGGTGAACGGGTTTATTCACCCAGTGCGAAGAGCACCATCAGGTTGTTTGTGACAGGTACTGACGTAAAATCTTTTACATATTTGTAAACGAGTATATGTTTCTTGCTCGTATGTGCCATCTTCTTCTCCACAGATTGTATACACCAAACATGCACAAGCTATTGCTGACTTGGCTCGGTGTGCTTCGATTGGAGACTCTGTTTTTGTTTTTGGAGATTTCAACATGCCATCCGTTACCTGGAGATATTTGCGGGATGATAAATACTTTGTTCAAAGAAATCAGTGCTTACTAATAACTGTGGTAGAATATTAGACCTAATTTTCGAGTCGTGCTCGAGTCCTTATCATGACCTGGTTTAATTTTATTCTGGCGTCGTCCGCGTCCTGAGCTGAAATGACCGCCGCCATGACGTCCGCGTACCCTACAAGATGTTCTCGAAACTTCTCACTACAACCTCAATGGCACCAAGAGTCGATTTTACGTTTCAAAAGCCGTGCTGTCTCTCCGATAGTCCTCTGGATGCCTCAACGGATTCTGCGTTTCAGAAGCTTCTACAATAGTTTGCCGGTGCTATCTAGCATGCATAGAGGGAGGTAAGCTGATGGTTGCGTTGGATTCCCTCTCCTCTTGCTAATCAGCGTCAGCTTTTGTCTTTTCAACTCTTTAGGAAAAATGCCTTGGGCTATACAAGCGTGGTACACTTCAAGCAGAGCGTCTGGCCGGTTTTCGGTTAGAAGTATGAGTGTTTCCGCTGGTATTCCATCAGGCCCGGGGGCTTTACCCTTTTTAGGGCTTCAAGCAGCGGTTTTTAGCTCTTCTTCAGTGAATGGCGTAGGCATCCCATCACCAAGGGTTTGGCGTTCATCGTGCAGTGGAGGGTACATGGGGAACAAGTTATCCACGATGTAGTTGATATCCTCGTTCCCTATGTGCGGAGCAGCATGGATTTTACGGATATTAGTACTAAATGTATTTATACATATCTAAGCAATAGAAAACAAATCGTTATTTTTAATAATGCATTTTCTAGATGTGTTGATGTTCTTTCTGGAGTTCCTCAGGTAAGTCAACTTGGTCCACTTCTTTTTACATTTACGCTGATGACGTAAAAGTTTTTCTCTGTTATCGTCAAAAATCTGAGCAACAACTTCTACAAAATGACTTAAATTCGTTTTACATGTGGAGCAAACTTAACACGAAGTTTCGGGAAGTATTATTATGAACACTTTGTCTTTCTTGTAAACTAACTATATTAAAAAAATTGGCTGCCCGATCCTGTCCGTTAACTTGCAAGAAAGAAGAAACTACCACAACCTCGTTAATAAGGCAAAAATACGTGATGTAATGGATATATATGACTTTTTCAATTAAAAGTGATATAACTTTCGCCAAGATTCAAAAAGCATTTAATTAAAAACTTCCAACACTATGAAACAAATGCTCGAAAAGATTGCCACGCCCGTAAATGGCGTAAAGATTCTAAAAACTAGCAACAGGTAATTTATCACTAATTCCTTAAGATTTCATAATATGAAAAACTAGTATTTTTGACAACTTGGTCAGCAAAGTCACATTATGAGCACACATGCACATATGTACTTACTTATGAACATTTATATACATATGTAGATATGGCAAAATTAGTATCAGGTAGTCTTCCCATAATCCATTAAGCCAAATTAAAGACACAAAAGCACATTATAAATACACACTGTTATATTGGTTTAATCTCAATGATTCCGGAAGCTGCTACCTGTTTAGAATATATTTATCGTATCGCGTTGTATGATTGACTGTACCTAAGTGATTACATGCCTAGGGATAATTAGTATTAAATAATTATAATCCTGAAATGACTGGATTCCTCAAAAACAAATAAAGCTTCGGAACAAAACTAAACAACAAAATTTTTAGTTGCGTGCATTATTTATCTTTTGTTTATTCTTCAAGAAGCAAGCGCAGCGATGAGACGTGTTACGTGACAAATACATACGATAAAAAATAAATTATTTATTTTCATTATTTAAATTGTGTTAGACGGAAATTAAAAGAATGGAGATGTCCCTGAAAAATTCAGAGTTATTTAGAAGCTCTGATGCTGAAGGTACTTTTAAACAGAGGCGGAACAAAACAAAGATCGGAAAGCTGGACTTCATTCATTATATAATTTGGTGAAGAAAAAATGGCAGGCATCTAATCGCACAAAAGAAAACTTTATGAGAAAAAATTCTGCTTGGTAAGATGAATTCACAACTATTATAGAAGTTGAATACCTTCATACTTTTACTGGCCAAACAAGAGGGAGACCGAGAAAATCTCTTGAAGACTATGCACCATATACTGGAAAACGGAAAATTCAAGATGCTACCGCCTCAATAACTACGCATCATTTATCGAAACCATTGTCCATAAAATACGTAAAAGACCGGAAAAAGGCAAAATCAGACATCACAAAGGTGGTCTCGATCGCACAACGTCTAAATAGGATAAAAGAAAACAAACCTATGCCACCAAATACTTCCCCTACAAAGTATACTTTAGAAAAAGTTTTAGCATTATTTTTGGACTTGGGATTATCAAAAGAAAAATATTCTATTTTACGAAAGTCTTTAAAGCATCATAATGTTAATATACTTCTTTCATACAGTCAAAAAAAGAAACAATTCCGATTGTCTTACAGATAACTGAAATATCAGCAAAAGTAAAACTTCAATCTTTAATGGATCATACTGCAAAACGTCTAATTCAAAGTTTACCTGAAGGACAAACAGAACTACTTCCGGATAAACTAACATTACTCTATAAATGGGTTTGTAAAGGATCATCCACTCAAAGCGCCTACAAGCAATTAATAAATACAAATGACATGACAACTACAGATGCAAATATGTTTATGGCTTCTGTAGTTCCTTTAAGACTTAGAAGTGAAACCTCAGAGTACTGGAAAAATCCTCGTCCATCATCAGTTCATTTTTGCCGTCCCATATTGTTACAATATTCAAAGGAGTCCTCAGAAGTAATCAAGTCTACAATGAGCAATATTAAAGATCAAACTTATAAACTTATACTTTCTGTTTTTGAAATAAGGAATGGGAAAATTGTTACCGTCAGTCATAAATTTTTTCTTACAATGATTGATGGTAAAGTCTTGAATGAAATTACAAACACCTCGTCAACTTTGAAATATCCTGTTTGTAAAACAGCACAGAAAGACTTTCAAAATTTAAACGATTCAACCAGTGATGAGAACAACTACGAATATGGAATTTCCCCATTGCATGCTAGAATTAGGTGCATGGAGTTCATTTTGAAGCTGGCATATACAATTCCACGGGTGGGAGAAATTTTTAACGAGAATGCACCACCAAAGGAAAAACAGATGATATTTTTTAATAATGATGAAATTATTGCTCAAATTACTGGTGGGGATATGAATATTATAAAAAGGTTTGCCGTTATTCTTAATGTACTCAACTGTAAAGAAATGGTCGACGGATCAAAATTTGAAGAATACACATCAAAAACTTCCCAACTTTTAACCCAAATATATTCCGAAAAAAAGCTTACCCCCACGGTACACAAAATTTTGGCTCATGGGAAAAATTTAATTGAATATCAGTGCTTACCAATTAGAGAGCTTTAACAAGAAGCCCAGGAGTGCAGAAATAAAGCCTATAAAAAATTTAGATACATGAACACGTGCAAGATTTCACGCATTAGAGAAAATGAAGATCTCTACAACATATTGCTTTCTTCATCAGATCCACTCATTTCATCACGAAGACATGTTATATCACGGAAGAATTTGGAAAAAAAATAATTTTAGTTCATAAATGCTAAGTTTATTAGATAATGCTCCCAATATAGATGAATACTTTGTAAAGAACTAACCAGTAAAAAGTTCATATAATGAAAATATTTTACCATTATTAAAAGTTCAAAAATACTAAAATACTACAAAAAATATTTATAGCTAAGACATTAATATTAAAAATATTTCAATAATATAAATCTTTGACGCCAACAAGAAATTTAATAAAAATTATAAATATAAAATTTACACCGAAACTATTTTTCTAAATTTAACTGCGATTTTTGCAGCACCCTGTATTTATTGAAACACATGTGATGATGTTTTCTTTCATCACCTTCTTGAATTTTTAAAATATCTCCATTACTTCAAAAGTTATGATTTTTGCAACGGAAAAAGTCAAAACGAGCCACTGTGCGATGAAAGTCGGAGCCCTCATTTTAATCGTCAACTTCCGTCTAACTAAAACTATTAAATAATGAAATATTCCCTGTTTTACTGTTTTGAATTATTATTGCTACATAATAAATTAATTGTATTAATTTATCGAGTTTGAGGTCTAAAACAATATATTTATAGAAAAATCAAAAGTTAGTTCTGGCTTTAGCTCTTCATATGCCGACATTTCATTGGTTGCTAAAACCAAATCGTCAGTGAAGTTTAAGCAGTTTGATAACATTCAACCTCATGTTTATGCCACATAAATCAAATACAATATGAGAATTTCAATATTGCATATGAATTACAACAAATACATAATCATAGTAGGTTTAGAATGTTTCTATACAAACCAACACAACAAACAATTTACTCAACGTGAGTCTATTTTATTTTTCTCCAAACACCCATACAATTAAACGCCCGTTGGTCAATATTTCAACACCCTGTGGGTGTCTTCTTCAGGAAAAATTTTTTTATTCAATTTGAAACAAAAAACAAATGAAAAAGTTTTTTAAATATTTTCAATACAAAATATTGACAATTGAGAAAAAATATTTTATAAAATCTGAAACAAAAAACAAAAGTTTAAATATTTTCAATATTGATAATTGAGGAAATGAATAAACATTTTGAAATTTCATAAATAATAAATTATAATATTATATTGTTTGTTGTTAGCTTAGCTAGGTATATGCCTGCATTTCATTGGCGCTAACCAAATCATCAGTACCCTTTAGCCAAATCATGATTGAAAGCATTCAAAGCTCGTATACTTAAGCCACAGACTATAAACACTATATGAGAATTCAAACGGAACTCAATCATATTTTTCTATTTGTAATCAACAAAAACACAAAAGTATAAATAGCTTTAGAATGCTTTTGTACAATCACAACACAACAAACAATTATAATTGACTTGCGTCTTGTGATTGTACAAAAGCATTCTAAAGCTATTTATACTTTTGTGTTTTTGTTGATTACAAATAGAAAAATATGATTGAGTTCCGTTTGAATTCTCATATAGTGTTTATAGTCTGTGGCTTAAGTATACGAGCTTTGAATGCTTTCAATCATGATTTGGCTAAAGGGTACTGATGATTTGGTTAGCGCCAATGAAATGCAGGCATATACCTAGCTAAGCTAACAACAAACAATATAATATTATAACGGTTATTTTGGAGAATATCTCGAATAACGAATTTGATAAATATTGTTATTATAAATTTTGTTTTTTCATTGCCTTATAAATACTTTCATTATCACCCAACGGGCGATTAATTGTATAAAGGCGTAAAAAGAAAAAACAAAAAGACGCAAGTCAATTATAATTGTTTGTTGTGTTGTGATTGTACAAAAGCATTCTAAAGCTATTTATACTTTTGTGTTTTTGTTGATTACAAATAGAAAAATATGATTGAGTTCCGTTTGAATTCTCATATAGTGTTTATAGTCTGTGGCTTAAGTATACGAGCTTTGAATGCTTTCAATCATGATTTGGCTAAAGGGTACTGATGATTTGGTTAGCGCCAATGAAATGCAGGCATATACCTAGCTAAGCTAACAACAAACAATATAATATTATAACGGTTATTTTGGAGAATATCTCGAATAACGAATTTGATAAATATTGTTATTATAAATTTTGTTTTTTCATTGCCTTATAAATACTTTCATTATCACCCAACGGGCGATTAATTGTATAAAGGCGTAAAAAGAAAAAACAAAGAGACGCAAGTCAATTATAATTGTTTGTTGTGTTGTGATTGTTATTATGACACATATGGTCAACACACACATTGTAACATTATTAACATTTCATTCATTTGCCCACAGACCTACGTCGAAGCGAAACATGAGTACCTTCAGTTTACTCCATATGCAGTTCATTGCCTGGGTACTTGACCGTACTTAAGGGGTATTCAATAGCAAGTCAAATTTCATTTCTATTCTTGATATGTCAAATATCATAAATAGGAGAAATGCATTTTTGTGTTAAATTGATGACTATGCTGAACACTGATTAATTAATCGATCGGTAAATGCAATTGTAACATAGGTGAACAGTCGAACACTGTGTTACATAGGTTAATATGAGTAAATGAATGAAATGCATGATATTTTAGATAAATGTAGATAATTGTAAAAAACACTATATAAACTCAAACTTTGTCAGAAATAAAACAGAATTAATTTAGAACTTCAACACTCTTCTTTAATTTTCAAAGGCATCTAATGTGCCTGAATGTCTATAGCATTTCGAGTGCTTAAATGAACGGCTAGTGGAAGCCCAGTACAAATCCACCTAGTGTTGTACACGGTTAGATCCAACACTTGCCAACATAAGAAAATTAAAAAAGGTCTTCCTTCAAAACATTTTCCCTTTACCTGTATATGGCGATCCTGCCAGACTCAACTAGAATTTTCTGAGTAGCTGCTGTCTAACCTTTACACTACATGGAACCCGAATTCCATAGAATTTTTGAAAAGTTATATAGGGAGTTGCTTGCCTATGATCCCATAGAAGGACAACAGATCCAGGGTCCAGTATACGTTCCTACGCCGAAGAACCACGGTCCTCAACCTATAACGATTGAACAGTACAAGGCAAGAAATCCAAAAAAAAGGAACAGCAAAAGTTGAAACTAAAAAACCACGTTCCAGAGGAGGAAAAAAAGTTAAGCTAAATAAGAAAATCAAAGAGCTTAAACGTCTAATTCCCTTGGCAGAAGGCGAATACAAACGAAAGTTATATGAGGAACTAAAGGACTTAACTAAAAATTAGTAATCCAAAGAAGAATCGTAAAAATAAGAATTCATTAAAAAATAATATTGTAAAAATTGACCAAATGGGATTGTGGAGTAAAATCGGAAATGCAATTCTGATTGCAATCGCAGGGTATGAAGTAGGTAGTAATACTAATAATACACAAAAATCTACAGATATTAAAACTAATGACGAAGAACTATGGCAAATAACAACAATTGTAATTGTCCTTGTTATAATAATTATATGCATCTTAAAACTAAACGCATATTATAAAAGCTATGTTAATAAGAAAATAAACAATAATGTTGTGTAAGGAAAAAATTATTTAAGTAATGTAAATAAAAATAGATATTAGATCAAATTATAAAAAAAAAAAAAAAATATTAAAATGATTTGTAAATGGGCCAATTGATAGAAAGTTTGAATAAAATTATCACCAATTTGAGAAAATCAGGTAGCAGAGGATACACTAAGAGAACATTAATTTTAAAATTAGAAGAAGTAGAACTAATTAAAAAACAATTTATAGAGTTTAGCACTGGTAAAGAAATACAAAAAGATTCCATTGAGAAATTTTACAAATACTATGAAAAAGCAAAGACATTGTTAGAACAAGGATTAGAAAAATTGGACACAGATTCAACTCATAACATGTCAGTTGCAGAAAAAGAAATTGAAAACTCAGAAAAAGAAATTGAAAAATTGGAAACAGATTCAACTCATAGCGTGTTAGATACAGAAATAGAAACTGAAAACTCTAACTTAACTACTAAAAATTCAAGTTCAAGTTCAAACTCTACAGTGAAAATGGCATCATTCAATTTAGAGCTATCACTAAAAAGTATACCAGAATTTTCTGGAAATTTTAAGGATTTAACATCATTTTTGAAAATAGTTGAAATAATTTACAATTCTTTAACACCTGACGCGAAAATTCTGCTCATAGATTTTGTCATTAATGTGAAATTAACACCAAGTGTTAGAACTGCTATAGGTACTAGCGAAATTAATGATTTCAATGGTCTTAAAAGTTCACTTCAATCAAGATATAAGTCCACAAAAACAATAGCGCAAATCCAACTAACTTTGAGTAAATTCATGCAAAAGAACATGAAAATACAAAAATATAATGAAAAGCTTTTAGAAATGATTGCAGAACTGAATGAACTGCAAATAAATGAGATACCACAATGCAATACTACACAGAAAAACACGATTATTTCTCTTAATAACACTTATGCATTGAATATATTTAAAAATGGTCTTAATGCAGACATTAAGCCAACAATTTTTGCCTCTAAACCAAAAGACTTGAATGAAGCGGTACAACTAGCAATAGAACTAGAAAAAGACTTTGCCAGTAACGAAAATCAAGTATTATATTTTTCTAATAGACACAATTCAAATAAGCAGAATAATAATAACAATAGAAATAAATATAATAACAGAGACAACAATTCGAATCACAATAATAGAAATTCGAATCATAACAACAACAATAGGAATAATAATAATAATAACAGGAATAATAATTACCATAATAATAATAACAGAAATAACAACAACAATAGGAATAATAATAATAATAACAGGAATAATAATTACCACAATAATAATCGTTCCAACAATAGAGAAAACAACAATAATAATGGTAGACAAAACCAAAATAACAATGGTAATAACAACAATTATAATAACAATAATAATTATAATAATAATAGAAATAACGTACATGTTGTTCAGGAAAACTCCGAAGGCCCGGAGATGGACAATCAAACCTTAATCATTCATCCTCCGGAGCAAAATTAAATAAAATTTATTCCATTTCTAAAAACACTACTAATTATATACAATTAGATATAGGAACAAAAACTAGTTTAACATTTTTAATAGATACAGGGGCTGATATTTCATTATGTAAATTAGGTAAATTATGTGAAGACCTATTTGTTGATAAAGAACAATCATGTTCATTTTCTGGTATAACAGATGAAAAAATTAAATCTATTGGAATCACAGAATTAAGTTTTAATTTATATGATAAAGAATCAGAACACAATTTCCACATAGTCGATGATAACTTTCCAATACCAACGGACGGAATCTTAGGGAGAGATTTTTTCACAACATTTTTATGCAAAATAGATTATGAAACATTCACGATTTCATTAACTTTACAAGAAACAGAAATTACAATTCCCATGAAATCTAGAATAAATAGAGATTACTACATTAAAATAGAAAAACGATCTGAATCAATACACCCGATACAGTTAAATTTAACAGAGGATAGCATTATTTTAAGCAAAGAATTGGAATCAGGAATTTTTGTAGGAAATAAAATAGTACCAGGAAAAGGCATTAGTCATGTTAAATTTCTAAATACAACAGATGAAGATGTAATATTAAAAAATATTAATTTTGAAATAGAACCATTACATAAATACGTTTTTCTCACCAAATCACAAAATCACAATAAAAATAACAATAAAGACAGATTTAGCAAACTATTACAAACGTTGAAAATTGACAATAATGACAGTAAAGCAACGGATGAATTGATAACAATTTTCAAAGACTATCAAAACATATTTCACTTAGAAGGAGACGTTTTAACAGCAAATAACTTCTATACACAACATCTCAATTTAACAGATAGAACGCCAGTTTACATTAAAAATTATAGACTTCCACATACTCAAATAGAAGAAATCGATCAACAAGTTCAAAAATTACTTGATGATGATATTATTGAACATTCAACTAGTCCATACAACTCACCATTACTTGTTGTACCAAAGAAAAGCGACGGAGACAAAGAGAAATGGCGACTTGTAGTAGATTTTAGGCAACTAAACAAGAAAATAGTCAATGATAAATTTCCACTTACAAGAATTGAAGATGTATTAGATAAATTAGGAAGGGCAAAATATTTTTCAACACTAGATATGACAAGTTCGTTTCATCAAATTAGTTTAGATAAAGATTCAAGAAAACCAACAGCATTTTCAACTTCAAACGGTCACTATCAATTTAAACGATTACCTTTTGGTCTTAAAATTTCATCAAATAGTTTCCAACGTATGCTTACAATAGCACTTTCAGGTCTCGATAGTAAAGCATTTTTATATGTAGACGACATCATAATTTTTGGATGTAGCTTGAAACATCACAATGACAATTTGAGACAGGTCTTTGAACGTTTATCAAAATACAATTTAAAATTAAACGCTAAAAAATGTGTATTTTTAAAGTCAGAAGTTGTTTATTTAGGTCATCTAATAACAAAAGATGGTATTAAGACAGACCCAGCAAAACACAAAGCAATTCAAAATTATCCGGTACCTAAAGATGCTGACGAGGTAAAACGATTTGTAGCTTTTTGTAATTACTATAGACGTTTTATAAAAAATTTCGCTGAATTAACAAAATGTCTGAACCATCAGACGAAGAAAGGAAAAATATTTGAATGGACAGACAAGTGTCAACAAACATTTGACGTACTGAGACAAAAATTAATTAGTTCACCAATATTACAATACCCAGACTTTGAAAAACCTTTCATTTTAACGACAGATGCTTCAAATTACGCTTTAGGTGCAATTTTATCACAGGGAGAAATAGGAAGAGATTTGCCAATAACCTATGCTAGCAGAACTTTGAATAAACACGAAATTAATAAACCTGTAATAGAAAAAGAATTACTAGCTATACATTGGGGCATTGCATTCTTTAGACCATATTTACATGGTAGAAGATTCATAGTAGTAACTGACCACAGGCCTCTTGTTTCACTTTTTACACATAAAAACCCTTCCTCTAAATTAACTAGAGTACGGATTGATTTATCAGATTATGACTTTGAAATTGTATATAAAAAAGGAAAAATTAATACAAATGCTGATGCATTATCTAGAATTAAAATAGATTCTGATATGCTAAAAAACATGATTCCAATAGAAGATGATGATACCAAACCAACAAAAATCTTAGCAATTACACGTGGAATGAACGCAAAGGGTAAAACAACTGTAAACAACTCAGATGAGAAGGACATATCCCAACAACTAAAATATACGAACATATGGGAATGTACATCATTACAAGATATTAAAAATGTGCACAAATTAAAGTTTAAAATTAATACCGGTATAAATAAAGATAAATTAAATGGTACCATTGAATATATAAATAATAGCTATCATATGAATATTAGTGATGATCTTGCAAAATACGTTTTGTTTCTAGAGAAGCTGATAATCTATATGCATAAGCAGAATATGAAAGATCTCGCATTAGCTAGCGATGATGAAATTTTTAAACTGATATCAGTAGAATATATGAAAAGAATTTATGATGAGGTATACCAAAGATTATTAAAATCTAAAAAATATAAAAACTTGAGCTTGAATATCATCTTGTATAAACCCTTGCAATATATAAAAAATAAAAAATTACAAAATAAATTGATCGAAGAATTCCACAACTCACCATTGTCAGGACACTTAGGCATTCGAAAAACTGTACTAAGACTCAAACAAAGATATGTTTGGAAAAATATGAGAAAAATGGTTAGAGATTACGTTGTAAATTGCGATAAATGTTTAAGAAACAAACAAACTAGACACATTAAAGAGGAAATGAATATCACCGAAACCCCAAGTAATAGTTTTGAAGTAATAGAAATAGACACTGTAGGACCATTAAGAATTTCTAATAATTATAGATATATATTAACGATGCAATGCGTATTAACAAAATATGTTGTAGCATGCCCTATAGAAACAAAAGAAGCGAAAAATATAGCTAAAACTCTTGTAGAACAGTTTATTTTGAAATATGGTTGCTTTAAAATATTAAAATCAGATAGAGGCACTGAATTCAAAAATGAATTAATGAATGAAGTATGCAAACTATTAAAAATAGATCAGAAATTTTCAGCACCATATCACCATCAATCTATAGGAACGCTAGAAAGAAATCACAGAGTATTAAATGAATATATGTTAAACTTTGTTGAAGATTTAGAATGGGACAAGTGGATACCTTATTATACATTTGCGTATAATACCACACCTCATGTAAATAACAATTATTCCCCATACCAGTTGATTTTTGGCAAATTACCAACTCTGCCTACAGATGCATTATGCACTAATACTAAAGTTTATGATTTAGAAAATTATGCTAACGAACTTAGGACTAGAATTAAAAGAGCATTAGATAACGCTAAAAATTTAATAAAGATAGCAAAAGAGAAATCAAAATTAAAATATGATAAAAAGATGATAAAAAGTTCTTTTGATGTAGGAGACTTAGTACTAGTAAAACTAGAAAGTAGAAAGAAAAATCAGAGTCCCTACATTGGTCCATATAAAATACTGGAAAGACAAAATTGTAATTCAATATTAGAAATAAATAATAAAGAAAGACTTTTTCACAATAATTCATTAAAATTGTACAAAAAAAAAAACAATGTAAAAAAAAAAAAAAAAAAAAAAAAAAAATAATAAAAAAAATATATATACGTATATACATATTCGTATCACATAAATTTATATTCATAAATCATACCTTAAGAAAACAACATATTAATTATATAATACAAAAAATTAAAACTACTAATTTGTATTCAGATTTAAATTTATTCAAAACTTCATAAATTTTATCTTAAGGGTAAGGGTGTGATGTACAGTCATATTTAGTTTAGTTCATTTTTTGTAATTATAATTTCCACTAAAATACGTCACACATTATTGTAAAAAACCAAAACAAATTCTTAAGATATCGTTTTGTATATTTTTAGACACACACAAAATATTATGACACATATGGTCAACACACACATTGTAACATTATTAACATTTCATTCATTTGCCCACAGACCTACGTCGAAGCGAAACATGAGTACCTTCAGTTTACTCCATATGCAGTTCATTGCCTGGGTACTTGACCGTACTTAAGGGGTATTCAATAGCAAGTCAAATTTCATTTCTATTCTTGATATGTCAAATATCATAAATAGGAGAAATGCATTTTTGTGTTAAATTGATGACTATGCTGAACACTGATTAATTAATCGATCGGTAAATGCAATTGTAACATAGGTGAACAGTCGAACACTGTGTTACATAGGTTAATATGAGTAAATGAATGAAATGCATGATATTTTAGATAAATGTAGATAATTGTAAAAAACACTATATAAACTCAAACTTTGTCAGAAATAAAACAGAATTAATTTAGAACTTCAACACTCTTCTTTAATTTTCAAAGGCATCTAATGTGCCTGAATGTCTATAGCATTTCGAGTGCTTAAATGAACGGCTAGTGGAAGCCCAGTACAAATCCACCTAGTGTTGTACACGGTTAGATCCAACACTTGCAAACATAAGAAAATTAAAAAAGGTCTTCCTTCAAAACATTTTCCCTTTACCTGTATATTGTACAAAAGCATTCTAAAGCTATTTATACTTTTGTGTTTTTGTTGATTACAAATAGAAAAATATGATTGAGTTCCGTTTGAATTCTCATATAGTGTTTATAGTCTGTGGCTTAAGTATACGAGCTTTGAATGCTTTCAATCATGATTTGGCTAAAGGGTACTGATGATTTGGTTAGCGCCAATGAAATGCAGGCATATACCTAGCTAAGCTAACAACAAACAATATAATATTATAACGGTTATTTTGGAGAATATCTCGAATAACGAATTTGATAAATATTGTTATTATAAATTTTGTTTTTTCATTGCCTTATAAATACTTTCATTATCACCCAACGGGCGATTAATTGTATAAAGGCGTAAAAAGAAAAAACAAAAAGACGCAAGTCAATTATAATTGTTTGTTGTGTTGTGATTGTACAAAAGCATTCTAAAGCTATTTATACTTTTGTGTTTTTGTTGATTACAAATAGAAAAATATGATTGAGTTCCGTTTGAATTCTCATATAGTGTTTATAGTCTGTGGCTTAAGTATACGAGCTTTGAATGCTTTCAATCATGATTTGGCTAAAGGGTACTGATGATTTGGTTAGCGCCAATGAAATGCAGGCATATACCTAGCTAAGCTAACAACAAACAATATAATATTATAACGGTTATTTTGGAGAATATCTCGAATAACGAATTTGATAAATATTGTTATTATAAATTTTGTTTTTTCATTGCCTTATAAATACTTTCATTATCACCCAACGGGCGATTAATTGTATAAAGGCGTAAAAAGAAAAAACAAAAAGACACAAGTCAATTATAATTGTTTGTTGTGTTGTGATTGTACAAAAGCATTCTAAAGCTATTTATACTTTTGTGTTTTTGTTGATTACAAATAGAAAAATATGATTGAGTTCCGTTTGAATTCTCATATAGTGTTTATAGTCTGTGGCTTAAGTATACGAGCTTTGAATGCTTTCAATCATGATTTGGCTAAAGGGTACTGATGATTTGGTTAGCGCCAATGAAATGCAGGCATATACCTAGCTAAGCTAACAACAAACAATATAATATTATAACGGTTATTTTGGAGAATATCTCGAATAACGAATTTGATAAATATTGTTATTATAAATTTTGTTTTTTCATTGCCTTATAAATACTTTCATTATCACCCAACGGGCGATTAATTGTATAAAGGCGTAAAAAGAAAAAACAAAAAGACGCAAGTCAATTATAATTGTTTGTTGTGTTGTGATTGTACAAAAGCATTCTAAAGCTATTTATACTTTTGTGTTTTTGTTGATTACAAATAGAAAAATATGATTGAGTTCCGTTTGAATTCTCATATAGTGTTTATAGTCTGTGGCTTAAGTATACGAGCTTTGAATGCTTTCAATCATGATTTGGCTAAAGGGTACTGATGATTTGGTTAGCGCCAATGAAATGCAGGCATATACCTAGCTAAGCTAACAACAAACAATATAATATTATAACGGTTATTTTGGAGAATATCTCGAATAACGAATTTGATAAATATTGTTATTATAAATTTTGTTTTTTCATTGCCTTATAAATACTTTCATTATCACCCAACGGGCGATTAATTGTATAAAGGCGTAAAAAGAAAAAACAAAAAGACGCAAGTCAATTATAATTGTTTGTTGTGTTGTGATTGTACAAAAGCATTCTAAAGCTATTTATACTTTTGTGTTTTTGTTGATTACAAATAGAAAAATATGATTGAGTTCCGTTTGAATTCTCATATAGTGTTTATAGTCTGTGGCTTAAGTATACGAGCTTTGAATGCTTTCAATCATGATTTGGCTAAAGGGTACTGATGATTTGGTTAGCGCCAATGAAATGCAGGCATATACCTAGCTAAGCTAACAACAAACAATATAATATTATAACGGTTATTTTGGAGAATATCTCGAATAACGAATTTGATAAATATTGTTATTATAAATTTTGTTTTTTCATTGCCTTATAAATACTTTCATTATCACCCAATGGGCGATTAATTGTATAAAGGCGTAAAAAGAAAAAACAAAAAGACGCAAGTCAATTATAATTGTTTGTTGTGTTGTGATTGTACAAAAGCATTCTAAAGCTATTTATACTTTTGTGTTTTTGTTGATTACAAATAGAAAAATATGATTGAGTTCCGTTTGAATTCTCATATAGTGTTTATAGTCTGTGGCTTAAGTATACGAGCTTTGAATGCTTTCAATCATGATTTGGCTAAAGGGTACTGATGATTTGGTTAGCGCCAATGAAATGCAGGCATATACCTAGCTAAGCTAACAACAAACAATATAATATTATAACGGTTATTTTGGAGAATATCTCGAATAACGAATTTGATAAATATTGTTATTATAAATTTTGTTTTTTCATTGCCTTATAAATACTTTCATTATCACCCAACGGGCGATTAATTGTATAAAGGCGTAAAAAGAAAAAACAAAGAGACGCAAGTCAATTATAATTGTTTGTTGTGTTGTGATTGTACAAAAGCATTCTAAAGCTATTTATACTTTTGTGTTTTTGTTGATTACAAATAGAAAAATATGATTGAGTTCCGTTTGAATTCTCATATAGTGTTTATAGTCTGTGGCTTAAGTATACGAGCTTTGAATGCTTTCAATCATGATTTGGCTAAAGGGTACTGATGATTTGGTTAGCGCCAATGAAATGCAGGCATATACCTAGCTAAGCTAACAACAAACAATATAATATTATAACGGTTATTTTGGAGAATATCTCGAATAACGAATTTGATAAATATTGTTATTATAAATTTTGTTTTTTCATTGCCTTATAAATACTTTCATTATCACCCAACGGGCGATTAATTGTATAAAGGCGTAAAAAGAAAAAACAAAAAGACGCAAGTCAATTATAATTGTTTGTTGTGTTGTGATTGTACAAAAGCATTCTAAAGCTATTTATACTTTTGTGTTTTTGTTGATTACAAATAGAAAAATATGATTGAGTTCCGTTTGAATTCTCATATAGTGTTTATAGTCTGTGGCTTAAGTATACGAGCTTTGAATGCTTTCAATCATGATTTGGCTAAAGGGTACTGATGATTTGGTTAGCGCCAATGAAATGCAGGCATATACCTAGCTAAGCTAACAACAAACAATATAATATTATAACGGTTATTTTGGAGAATATCTCGAATAACGAATTTGATAAATATTGTTATTATAAATTTTGTTTTTTCATTGCCTTATAAATACTTTCATTATCACCCAACGGGCGATTAATTGTATAAAGGCGTAAAAAGAAAAAACAAAAAGACGCAAGTCAATTATAATTGTTTGTTGTGTTGTGATTGTACAAAAGCATTCTAAAGCTATTTATACTTTTGTGTTTTTGTTGATTACAAATAGAAAAATATGATTGAGTTCCGTTTGAATTCTCATATAGTGTTTATAGTCTGTGGCTTAAGTATACGAGCTTTGAATGCTTTCAATCATGATTTGGCTAAAGGGTACTGATGATTTGGTTAGCGCCAATGAAATGCAGGCATATACCTAGCTAAGCTAACAACAAACAATATAATATTATAACGGTTATTTTGGAGAATATCTCGAATAACGAATTTGATAAATATTGTTATTATAAATTTTGTTTTTTCATTGCCTTATAAATACTTTCATTATCACCCAACGGGCGATTAATTGTATAAAGGCGTAAAAAGAAAAAACAAAAAGACGCAAGTCAATTATAATTGTTTGTTGTGTTGTGATTGTACAAAAGCATTCTAAAGCTATTTATACTTTTGTGTTTTTGTTGATTACAAATAGAAAAATATGATTGAGTTCCGTTTGAATTCTCATATAGTGTTTATAGTCTGTGGCTTAAGTATACAAGCTTTGAATGCTTTCAATCATGATTTGGCTAAAGGGTACTGATGATTTGGTTAGCGCCAATGAAATGCAGGCATATACCTAGCTAAGCTAACAACAAACAATATAATATTATAACGGTTATTTTGGAGAATATCTCGAATAACGAATTTGATAAATATTGTTATTATAAATTTTGTTTTTTCATTGCCTTATAAATACTTTCATTATCACCCAACGGGCGATTAATTGTATAAAGGCGTAAAAAGAAAAAACAAAAAGACGCAAGTCAATTATAATTGTTTGTTGTGTTGTGATTGTACAAAAGCATTCTAAAGCTATTTATACTTTTGTGTTTTTGTTGATTACAAATAGAAAAATATGATTGAGTTCCGTTTGAATTCTCATATAGTGTTTATAGTCTGTGGCTTAAGTATACGAGCTTTGAATGCTTTCAATCATGATTTGGCTAAAGGGTACTGATGATTTGGTTAGCGCCAATGAAATGCAGGCATATACCTAGCTAAGCTAACAACAAACAATATAATATTATAACGGTTATTTTGGAGAATATCTCGAATAACGAATTTGATAAATATTGTTATTATAAATTTTGTTTTTTCATTGCCTTATAAATACTTTCATTATCACCCAACGGGCGATTAATTGTATAAAGGCGTAAAAAGAAAAAACAAAAAGACGCAAGTCAATTATAATTGTTTGTTGTGTTGTGATTGTACAAAAGCATTCTAAAGCTATTTATACTTTTGTGTTTTTGTTGATTACAAATAGAAAAATATGATTGAGTTCCGTTTGAATTCTCATATAGTGTTTATAGTCTGTGGCTTAAGTATACGAGCTTTGAATGCTTTCAATCATGATTTGGCTAAAGGGTACTGATGATTTGGTTAGCGCCAATGAAATGCAGGCATATACCTAGCTAAGCTAACAACAAACAATATAATATTATAACGGTTATTTTGGAGAATATCTCGAATAACGAATTTGATAAATATTGTTATTATAAATTTTGTTTTTTCATTGCCTTATAAATACTTTCATTATCACCCAACGGGCGATTAATTGTATAAAGGCGTAAAAAGAAAAAACAAAAAGACGCAAGTCAATTATAATTGTTTGTTGTGTTGTGATTGTACAAAAGCATTCTAAAGCTATTTATACTTTTGTGTTTTTGTTTATTACAAATAGAAAAATATGATTGAGTTCCGTTTGAATTCTCATATAGTGTTTATAGTCTGTGGCTTAAGTATACGAGCTTTGAATGCTTTCAATCATGATTTGGCTAAAGGGTACTGATGATTTGGTTAGCGCCAATGAAATGCAGGCATATACCTAGCTAAGCTAACAACAAACAATATAATATTATAACGGTTATTTTGGAGAATATCTCGAATAACGAATTTGATAAATATTGTTATTATAAATTTTGTTTTTTCATTGCCTTATAAATACTTTCATTATCACCCAACGGGCGATTAATTGTATAAAGGCGTAAAAAGAAAAAACAAAAAGACGCAAGTCAATTATAATTGTTTGTTGTGTTGTGATTGTACAAAAGCATTCTAAAGCTATTTATACTTTTGTGTTTTTGTTGATTACAAATAGAAAAATATGATTGAGTTCCGTTTGAATTCTCATATAGTGTTTATAGTCTGTGGCTTAAGTATACGAGCTTTGAATGCTTTCAATCATGATTTGGCTAAAGGGTACTGATGATTTGGTTAGCGCCAATGAAATGCAGGCATATACCTAGCTAAGCTAACAACAAACAATATAATATTATAACGGTTATTTTGGAGAATATCTCGAATAACGAATTTGATAAATATTGTTATTATAAATTTTGTTTTTTCATTGCCTTATAAATACTTTCATTATCACCCAACGGGCGATTAATTGTATAAAGGCGTAAAAAGAAAAAACAAAAAGACGCAAGTCAATTATAATTGTTTGTTGTGTTGTGATTGTACAAAAGCATTCTAAAGCTATTTATACTTTTGTGTTTTTGTTGATTACAAATAGAAAAATATGATTGAGTTCCGTTTGAATTCTCATATAGTGTTTATAGTCTGTGGCTTAAGTATACGAGCTTTGAATGCTTTCAATCATGATTTGGCTAAAGGGTACTGATGATTTGGTTAGCGCCAATGAAATGCAGGCATATACCTAGCTAAGCTAACAACAAACAATATAATATTATAACGGTTATTTTGGAGAATATCTCGAATAACGAATTTGATAAATATTGTTATTATAAATTTTGTTTTTTCATTGCCTTATAAATACTTTCATTATCACCCAACGGGCGATTAATTGTATAAAGGCGTAAAAAGAAAAAACAAAAAGACGCAAGTCAATTATAATTGTTTGTTGTGTTGTGATTGTACAAAAGCATTCTAAAGCTATTTATACTTTTGTGTTTTTGTTGATTACAAATAGAAAAATATGATTGAGTTCCGTTTGAATTCTCATATAGTGTTTATAGTCTGTGGCTTAAGTATACGAGCTTTGAATGCTTTCAATCATGATTTGGCTAAAGGGTACTGATGATTTGGTTAGCGCCAATGAAATGCAGGCATATACCTAGCTAAGCTAACAACAAACAATATAATATTATAACGGTTATTTTGGAGAATATCTCGAATAACGAATTTGATAAATATTGTTATTATAAATTTTGTTTTTTCATTGCCTTATAAATACTTTCATTATCACCCAACGGGCGATTAATTGTATAAAGGCGTAAAAAGAAAAAACAAAAAGACGCAAGTCAATTATAATTGTTTGTTGTGTTGTGATTGTACAAAAGCATTCTAAAGCTATTTATACTTTTGTGTTTTTGTTGATTACAAATAGAAAAATATGATTGAGTTCCGTTTGAATTCTCATATAGTGTTTATAGTCTGTGGCTTAAGTATACGAGCTTTGAATGCTTTCAATCATGATTTGGCTAAAGGGTACTGATGATTTGGTTAGCGCCAATGAAATGCAGGCATATACCTAGCTAAGCTAACAACAAACAATATAATATTATAACGGTTATTTTGGAGAATATCTCGAATAACGAATTTGATAAATATTGTTATTATAAATTTTGTTTTTTCATTGCCTTATAAATACTTTCATTATCACCCAACGGGCGATTAATTGTATAAAGGCGTAAAAAGAAAAAACAAAAAGACGCAAGTCAATTATAATTGTTTGTTGTGTTGTGATTGTACAAAAGCATTCTAAAGCTATTTATACTTTTGTGTTTTTGTTGATTACAAATAGAAAAATATGATTGAGTTCCGTTTGAATTCTCATATAGTGTTTATAGTCTGTGGCTTAAGTATACGAGCTTTGAATGCTTTCAATCATGATTTGGCTAAAGGGTACTGATGATTTGGTTAGCGCCAATGAAATGCAGGCATATACCTAGCTAAGCTAACAACAAACAATATAATATTATAACGGTTATTTTGGAGAATATCTCGAATAACGAATTTGATAAATATTGTTATTATAAATTTTGTTTTTTCATTGCCTTATAAATACTTTCATTATCACCCAACGGGCGATTAATTGTATAAAGGCGTAAAAAGAAAAAACAAAAAGACGCAAGTCAATTATAATTGTTTGTTGTGTTGTGATTGTACAAAAGCATTCTAAAGCTATTTATACTTTTGTGTTTTTGTTGATTACAAATAGAAAAATATGATTGAGTTCCGTTTGAATTCTCATATAGTGTTTATAGTCTGTGGCTTAAGTATACGAGCTTTGAATGCTTTCAATCATGATTTGGCTAAAGGGTACTGATGATTTGGTTAGCGCCAAAGAAATGCAGGCATATACCTAGCTAAGCTAACAACAAACAATATAATATTATAACGGTTATTTTGGAGAATATCTCGAATAACGAATTTGATAAATATTGTTATTATAAATTTTGTTTTTTCATTGCCTTATAAATACTTTCATTATCACCCAACGGGCGATTAATTGTATAAAGGCGTAAAAAGAAAAAACAAAAAGACGCAAGTCAATTATAATTGTTTGTTGTGTTGTGATTGTACAAAAGCATTCTAAAGCTATTTATACTTTTGTGTTTTTGTTGATTACAAATAGAAAAATATGATTGAGTTCCGTTTGAATTCTCATATAGTGTTTATAGTCTGTGGCTTAAGTATACGAGCTTTGAATGCTTTCAATCATGATTTGGCTAAAGGGTACTGATGATTTGGTTATCGCCAATGAAATGCAGGCATATACCTAGCTAAGCTAACAACAAACAATATAATATTATAACGGTTATTTTGGAGAATATCTCGAATAACGAATTTGATAAATATTGTTATTATAAATTTTGTTTTTTCATTGCCTTATAAATACTTTCATTATCACCCAACGGGCGATTAATTGTATAAAGGCGTAAAAAGAAAAAACAAAAAGACGCAAGTCAATTATAATTGTTTGTTGTGTTGTGATTGTACAAAAGCATTCTAAAGCTATTTATACTTTTGTGTTTTTGTTGATTACAAATAGAAAAATATGATTGAGTTCCGTTTGAATTCTCATATAGTGTTTATAGTCTGTGGCTTAAGTATACGAGCTTTGAATGCTTTCAATCATGATTTGGCTAAAGGGTACTGATGATTTGGTTAGCGCCAATGAAATGCAGGCATATACCTAGCTAAGCTAACAACAAACAATATAATATTATAACGGTTATTTTGGAGAATATCTCGAATAACGAATTTGATAAATATTGTTATTATAAATTTTGTTTTTTCATTGCCTTATAAATACTTTCATTATCACCCAACGGGCGATTAATTGTATAAAGGCGTAAAAAGAAAAAACAAAAAGACGCAAGTCAATTATAATTGTTTGTTGTGTTGTGATTGTACAAAAGCATTCTAAAGCTATTTATACTTTTGTGTTTTTGTTGATTACAAATAGAAAAATATGATTGAGTTCCGTTTGAATTCTCATATAGTGTTTATAGTCTGTGGCTTAAGTATACGAGCTTTGAATGCTTTCAATCATGATTTGGCTAAAGGGTACTGATGATTTGGTTAGCGCCAATGAAATGCAGGCATATACCTAGCTAAGCTAACAACAAACAATATAATATTATAACGGTTATTTTGGAGAATATCTCGAATAACGAATTTGATAAATATTGTTATTATAAATTTTGTTTTTTCATTGCCTTATAAATACTTTCATTATCACCCAACGGGCGATTAATTGTATAAAGGCGTAAAAAGAAAAAACAAAAAGACGCAAGTCAATTATAATTGTTTGTTGTGTTGTGATTGTACAAAAGCATTCTAAAGCTATTTATACTTTTGTGTTTTTGTTGATTACAAATAGAAAAATATGATTGAGTTCCGTTTGAATTCTCATATAGTGTTTATAGTCTGTGGCTTAAGTATACGAGCTTTGAATGCTTTCAATCATGATTTGGCTAAAGGGTACTGATGATTTGGTTAGCGCCAATGAAATGCAGGCATATACCTAGCTAAGCTAACAACAAACAATATAATATTATAACGGTTATTTTGGAGAATATCTCGAATAACGAATTTGATAAATATTGTTATTATAAATTTTGTTTTTTCATTGCCTTATAAATACTTTCATTATCACCCAACGGGCGATTAATTGTATAAAGGCGTAAAAAGAAAAAACAAAAAGACGCAAGTCAATTATAATTGTTTGTTGTGTTGTGATTGTACAAAAGCATTCTAAAGCTATTTATACTTTTGTGTTTTTGTTGATTACAAATAGAAAAATATGATTGAGTTCCGTTTGAATTCTCATATAGTGTTTATAGTCTGTGGCTTAAGTATACGAGCTTTGAATGCTTTCAATCATGATTTGGCTAAAGGGTACTGATGATTTGGTTAGCGCCAATGAAATGCAGGCATATACCTAGCTAAGCTAACAACAAACAATATAATATTATAACGGTTATTTTGGAGAATATCTCGAATAACGAATTTGATAAATATTAATAAATTATAATATTTTATTAAATATCAGAAATTTATAAAATATTTTATGCATCGAAATACATATTGATATGTTTTAAAGCTAATTTTGGATTTTTTAAATTAGATGGTGTTGATTCCACCAACAGTTATTGTGGAAAAGACAGCAGTGTTTGTTTGGTTGAAGATAATGTGGTAAGATACTAATTTTTGGCGACTCAAAATATAAAAAGTGTACAAAATTATAGAACATGGGAAAAAAGACGAAAAACTAATATATCATTTGTACTAGGTTAAAAAAGCTACAAAAATAAATTCATTGTGGTTACAACAATTTAGCAGTTGGTTGACAAAAATTAAAAGCTCGTCTGGTGAGGATGAACTATTTTGTAAAATATGCAACGTTAGCCTTAAAGGAAGCGGTGGTAAGTCTGACCTTATAAAACACCAAAATACAAAAAGGCATAAGGAAAAGGCCAATTGTATTAGTGGCAACCAAACAACAATAGACGAGGAATTTCAAAAAAACACCGGTTAATTAAAGTGCGTGCAAAATTTTGAAATTAAATTAAGTGCTTTTATAGCTGAACATAATTTACTGTTTATCTGTATGGACCACTTGTCATTGTTTTTAAAACAATCGATACCAGATTAAAAAATAATCCAGAGAATTTCTTGTGGTAGAACAAAAACGGCTTGTGTCATTAAAAACGTTTTATTTATATACTTAACTTAAAAACACACATTTGTGATCTCAAAAAAGGTACAATTTAGTATAAGAAATTAAATTTTTTGTTTGTTTATATTATGTTGTGACAATGTTTCTTAGGCTGGGGTAGAACTCAGCGCTGTCCAGGATTCGTCCACAAAAATTTATTGATTTTTGGGACCGTGAGAGAGAGAAAAACAAATGAAGTCGTTTCAATAACAATTCTTTATTATAATTTTTATATAATTAAATGGCCGCCTAAATGACAACTGAAACGCTCAGAAGGAACGATAGAGCGCAGTCACTGTGCGCGCAGATGCAGGCGGGATGTGTAACACCCCACAACCTACAGACTGCGCGTGTGAGAACGCGAGAGACAAATCCTCAGGAGGAGCGGTAGAACGTGTGCTCATGCAGAGCGCAGTCACTGTACACGCAGATGCAGGCGGGATGTGTAACACCACACAACCTACAGACTGCGCGTGTGAGAACGCGAGCGACACATGCTCAGAAGGAGCGGTAAAACGGATGCTCGTGTAGAACGCAGTCACTGTGCGCGCAGATGCAGGCGGAATGTGTAACACCACACAACCTACAAACTACGCGTGTGAGAACGCGAGAAACAAATGCTCGGAAGGAGCGGTAAAACGGATGCTCGTGTAGAGCGCAGTCACTGTGCGCGCAGATGCAGGCGGGATGTGTAACACCACACAACCTACAGACTGCGCGTGTGAGAACATGAGAGACAAATGCTCAGAAGGAGAGGTGTGCCTGTTGCTAGACCAAAATCCAAGGAGATCGGCCACACAATAGTACACACTATTTGTGCTATGAGAAGTCTGTCCAGTAGATGTGTTTAGAGGTAAGTACAATGCCCATGGATGTGTAACACCACTTTGAACTTTATGTTCTTACCTTGCTGACAGCTAGCAGCAGACTCCCCAATTGATGCGGAGTCTCTTCTTATATACGCAAATTTTCTGCAAAACAATCAGTTGTCATAAAACGTAACTTACTAAATAATGGTTGTATAAAAATGTCAATTTAACTATTTTAATACTTAAATTCACATATAGATGGCGACTCCATCTATAACAAAACGTTAAGTTTAAAATTATTTTTAAACGTTGAAGGAAAAATAATATAATTCCATATAAAAAATATATAGTAGTTTGTGCTAGGACGTTTAATAAAACTCGTAGTTCTTAACACTTATAACTATTCATAAGACATTTATTTAATTATTTTTAGTTAACAAATATATTTCTTTTATTAGAATTATTTAAGATACTGCTGTGGTTGTTTAGCTACTGCTGTGATTGTTTAGCTACCGCTGTTGTTGCAAAGACTACTTTTGGAATAAGAATTTGTTTTCTTCTGTATGCCTTCTTATTTGAGTTGCCAGACTGTTTATTTTCGCTCGACGATTGAAAGGGGGCTGCCACATCCACTCCCTCTCCAGTGATAATGTCACGATCAGACTGGAAAGGTATTAATTGACCAGCCGTGGGGGCAGTTGGTGTGTTAGCGTTTTTGCTATTTGAAACTGTTGGTTGTTGCGTTGCTTGCGGAATGAATGAAGAACTTTGTTGAATGGTATTCATCATAAAAGCTGGTTTCAGTCTGTCAGCAGATACATCTATATCCTTTTCCTTGATTCGTATTGTATACAAACGGTCAGAATGACGGCGTATCACTTCGTATGGACCAGTGTAAGGTGCTTTCAAAGGTTTCCGAACAGCATCCGTACGAAGAAAAACGTGTGAACAATTATCAAGATCCTTAAAAACAAACATTTTATTTTTAATGTGATGAGCGGTTGGTATTGGTCTTAGGAGACTAAAATGTTTCTTGAGTTTCACCAAAAATTCAACAGTGTCTGTTGCATTATCAGTTTTATTAAAAAATTCATTGGGAAGTCGTAATACGCTACCATATAACAATTCAGATGGGGACGCTTTTAGATCTTCTTTGAATGATGTTCTGAGCCCAAGTAAAACAGTTGGAAGGATTTCAATCCACGATACGTTAGTATGGCACATTAAGGCTGCTTTAATCGTTCTGTGCCATCTCTCAACAATCCCATTTGACTGTGGGTGATAGGCTGTTGTTCTTGCTCGCTTGGCACCAGTGAAATTCACAAGAGCTTTAAATTGACCTGACTCAAATTGAGTGCCCTGGTCCGTGGTAATATACTTTGGACATCCGAAACGAGATACCCAATGTGACCAGAATTCTTTTGCTACAGTTTCAGCTGACATTTCTTTTAGAGGGACGGCTTCCGGCCATCTAGAAAATCTGTCGATCATTGTAAGGCAATATCTGTACCCTTGTATAAGTGGCATAACAACGATGTCTACATGTACATGGTCAAAACGACCGTCGGGAACATCAATTTTGTGTGGCGTAAAACGATTATGCCGTGTTATTTTTGACCTTTGGCAAGCTAAACAGCTCCGACACCAACTAATAATTTGCTTTTTCATCTCTGGCCATACGTACTTTTGACGAATTTGCTGCAGCGTGGCTTTACCACCTGGGTGTGAAGGACCGTGAATGAAATTAAAAATTTGTTGACGATGTTCAAGGGGAACATATGGGCGTCACAATGAATTGGCAGAGATTCAAGATGAACTATTTGAAGTTTCAGAGAATGGTTACCCGTTAAAAGGATTTTCAACTCTTCGTCCGCTTCCTGAGCTGCTTTCAATTCGTTCATTGAAATAATCGTTGGCATTGAAATTGCGTTTAACCGTGAAAGTGCATCCGCCACTGTGTTTTCAGGCCCCGAAACGTACACAATTTCAGTTGTAAATTGTGAAATGAAATCAAGGTGTCTCAGTTGACGTGGAGAAGCTTTTTCTGGTTTCTGGGAGAATGCGTAAATTAAAGGTTTATGGTCGGTTTTAATGATGAAATGTCGGGTTTCCAACATATGACGAAAATATTTTACTGCACTCCCTGTCGTAGGTGCTGTACTTTCTCTCAGCTGCTGATAATTTTCTTGAATAAAATCCGAGTGGCTTCCAAACACCTTCAATTTCTTGCTCAAGAGCAGCTCCAATAGCCGTATCGGAAGCGTCGGTCCTCAACACGAGATCTGATTTTGTTGATGGATGAGCAAGCAATGTGGCTTCGCTAAGGCTACGTTTGCAAGATAAAAATGCTTCCTCTGCTTCAGGTGTCCATAATACTTTTCTTTTATCATTTGTCTTAGAATTCGTAAGAAAATTGTTGAGAGGCGCCTGAAAGTGAGCCGCATGTGGAATGCAACGACGATAATAATTGATCCAACCTAAAAATCTCCGAAGTTCGCATATTGTAATTTGTCATAGCAATGATGCGGTCATTTGAAGGTCAGCTACCGCTGCCACTTATTACATAGCCCAGAAAGGTTACTTCTGGCTGCCCAAATTGACATTTGTTTACATTTATGGTGAGGCCATGATGTCGAAGACGTTCAAAAACCTGTCGTAGATGACATTTGTGCTCTTCTATGCACCCCGACATAACAATGATATCGTCAATATAGCAATATACGAAATCCAAACCTCTTAAGGCGATATCCATAAATCTTTGAAATGTTTGGGTGGCATTTCGAAGACCAAACGGCATATATAGAAATTCAACTAGACCAAAAGGGGTGCAAACGGCTGTTTTTTGAACGTCTTCCTCTGCCATGGGGATTTGATAATAGGCCCTTACAAGGTCAATCGTTGTGAAAATTGACCTACCATGTAATTTTTCCGAGAAATCATTGATGTTGGCAATAGGGTAGCGATCCGGAACCGTCTGAGCATTCAATTTGCGGTAGTCACCGCATGCACGCCATCCACCAGTTTTTTTAGCTACCATATGTATCGGACTGGCCCAAGAACTTTTTGAAACTCTGCAAATACCATTCTCCAACAAAAAATCTATTTCAATTTTGGCTGCATTAAGTTTATCGCCAGAAAGTCGACGTGGGCGATCAGCTACTGGTGTGCCAGTTGTCTCAATGTGGTGAACGATATTTACATCAGTATTGGACTTTCGCGTCAATGAAGGCAAGGTGATGTCCACGAATTCTTTAAGTAAAGATGAAAAAGGATTTACTGCACTAGTTAAGGCAGAAACACTAAACTCCTTTGCTGAACGCAATGTACCACGGCTGGTTAGTTTCGTTGTGTTATCGATGAGACGTTTCTGTTTAAGATCAATAAGTATGTTGTGATGACTCAAAAAGTCAGCGCCAAGTATGGGCGTTTGTACGTCTGCTATAATAAATAGCCACTTAAGTTCACGGCGGAGGCCTAAATCGACTTTAAAAATGCATTGACCAAATGTCTCAATATTACTGCGGTTTACAGCGACAAGTTTTATATTTGTAGGTTTCAAAGTAGCTTTGATTAAGGATGGTGGTACAACTGATACCACTGAACCAGAATCAATTAAAAAGTTGTATTTGGTAGATTTGTCGTATATGTGTAGTCGGTTTTCATTTATGTTGTTGTTGCTAATGCTGCCGCCAACCGAACTGACTGACGACAGCCCATTTAGTTTTCCGGCTTTGAGTTCCCTTTGCTGCAAGAGGGCTTGCAATGTCGTGCAGCATCACCAAATTTTGCATGATAAAAACATAACTGTGATTTTGAACCGTTTTGCAAACTGTGTGAACGGCTTCGTGAAGTTGACCGGTATCGAGTAGTATTGTTTTGTTGCAATTGTAGTTTTTCAACTTTGTCTGATAATTTTTTAATCGCTTGCCAAATATCTGATAGTGTAATTGTGGAACTTACTGCATCAACTGAAATATTAGTAGGTGCTGTGGATACTGAGCATACCATGCTTTGGTTTGCTTCTATCATTTTGTCAGCCATTTTTGCAAGTTTTTCTAAATTGTCGTCTTCTAAAACTGTTAAAAGCGGTCGAATACTTTCCGGCATTTGGCCTAAAAATATTGTGCGAATGATTGGCTCGTTACCTTTTCCAGGCGCTAAACGTTTCATTTCAGATAAAATTTCAGTTGGTTTTTTACCAATTGTTTCACCACCTTGTAATAATCGTCGTAATTTTGATTCTGATGATTCTGCAAATTTTGATATGAGACGATTTTTTACTGCTTCATATTTATTTTGTTGTGGTGGATCTGTAATAAGGTCTTCAATTGACAAAAGTGTATCGTCCTCAAGGTGAACTGAAATTAAGTCAAATTTATCTGTGTCTGATACAATCTTATTTAAAATAAGCGATCGCTCGATTTGCGCGAACCATAAGTGAGGATTGTGTTTACTAAATTTGGGAATATGAACCCGTTGCAAATTTGATCTAGAAAAATCACTTGAGCTTCCTTGCTGAAGAGTGTTAATTTCTTGTTGTAATCTTTAAATTTTCACTAAAAGATCCTGTGCTTCAGCCATGTTGAGATCACTATTGTAATGATCGACTCTTTCGTCAGAGATATCTTCTGCGTTGTTGACTTTTTTGGTTCTCAAGTTGTAAGGTTGAATGTTCATAAGCAAAACTGTGCTTGTCGCAAGAAAACGCTGTCTTTGCCAATAAAGCCGTTGAAATTTCAAATTTGCAGTAACTGCGCTGCTTCTAAGAATTTTTCTTAGCGTCTTATGCTAAAACTTTATAAAGCTCGGGGTCACCAATATAGTAGTTTGTGCTAGGACGTTTAATAAAACTCGTAGTTCTTAACACTTATAACTATTCATAAGACATTTATTTAATTATTTTTAGTTAACAAATATATTTCTTTTATTAGAATTATTTAAGATACTGCTGTGGTTGTTTAGCTACTGCTGTGGTTGTTTAGCTACCGCTGTTGTTGCAAAGACTACTTTTGGAATAAGAATTTGTTTTCTTCTGTCTGCCTTCTTATTTGAGTTGCCAGACTGTTTATTTTCGCTCGACGATTAAAAGGGGGCTGCCACAAATACACTAAACGATAGTAAAATAAATATACCAATTCATGTGCGATATAATTTCATATAAAAAATAAACTATATAATTTGATATATAGAGTACAAAAAAAATTATTTCCTTAAAGGAATATAGAATTGTTGGACGGTGAAAACGAGGGTACCGACTTTCGTCGTTACGGTTCCCCCTTTCTTCGGGTGGAGAGCTACTTTTTTGGCTGGATGTCGATTTTGACGTCACCATTGCGGCTGATCTGGACTCTGTATGTCGTCCCATTCAGGCATTGCTGGAATTTGCGTCGTTTGCGTGTAGACGCAGCTTGTTTCAGTCGGCTGATTTGCTCTTGTATTGCTGGCGGTAGTTCTGGTTGATTTTCCTTTTGTCGCGTCTGTGAATTTGGGCTGGTTGTCGCGGTGGTAGTTGTGACAGCTTCGGGTGATGTGGTGACATTGGGGCTTGACGGCGGCGACAAGGGGACGTTCCATGCAAGGGGAAATGCGAGGATCGATAGACATGGTGATGACGTGTGTGAGGGTGGCGTCGTAGAACTTTGTGATAGACGCTGCCACGGGAAGCGTTCTGGGGTTATGTATCTTGGCTGGAATGGTTGGTTTGCCATGGGTGAGACCTTGATAAGGTGCGTGAGCATTTCTCCCGCTGGTTTCTGTTGATTACTTTTAAATTGTTGGCAGGATTGACAACTACGCACATATCTACTGATGTCCCGGAACATTCCAGGCCAATAATACCTGGTGGCGATGCGGTTGATTGTTTTCCGAATGCCAAGATGCCCGGCTGTGACGTTGTCGTGATTCTCCTGGAGCACTCGTGTTCTTTGGGGTGATGCCACACACAGTTTCAATGGGAAGTCATCCTCGTCATTGATTTGCCGCTCGAAGCGGCGGTATAGTTGTTCGTTTACGATGAGGTAATCGCTGTACTTCTGGGGGTTGTCGATTACTCTCTGTTTCATTTTTTGTAACCAAGCACAACTTCGTGACGTATTGTTTTCGCAATTGGCGAAATTCACCACGTCCAACGGTTGACGTGATAATGCGTCTGCTACAATGTTATTCTTACCTTTCCGATATTGTATCGTAAAATTAAATTGTTGTAACTCTAATGCCCAGCGAGCTAATCTTCCCGTGGGGCTTTCAATGGAATTTAACCATTTAAGGGCCAAATGGTCTGTCAGCACGATGAACGGATATCCTTCTAGGTACGCTCGCATTTTCCTTATACCCCAAACAATGGCTAGGCACTCCTTTTCTGTGGCAGAATAATTTTTTTCTGCCTGATTTAGGTGTCGACTAGCATACGCGATGACTCGTTCTGCCTCCTCGTACTCTTGTGTCAACAATGCGCCCAACCCGAAGTCGCTGGCGTCAGTCTGCAAGGTGAATGTTTTTGTGAAGTTAGGACATGCCAAGACCGGTGCCTCCGTCAGCTTGGTCTTGAGGGTCTCAAATGCTTGTTGCTGGTCCAATCCCCACTTCCAATGTTTACCCTTCTTGAGTAATTGGGTTAATGGTTGCGATATCGTTGCAAAATCAGGCACAAATCGGCGGTACCACGAAGCGATGCCTAAAAATTGTCGCACTTCTCGCACACTCTGGGGTGGTTGTAGTGTAGTAATGGCGGCGATTTTTTCTGGGTCAGTCTTGATTCCCGACTCGTTTATAACGTGCCCCAAATATTTAGTTTCGTTGGTACAAAAATTAAGCTTAGAGTACACGGCATGTAAAAAGCCACATACGCATGTGGCTCTGACGTCACGAGAATTTTCTCCATTTTGCCCACATTTTTTAAATATGTTGCATTGGCTACATGCCTTAAAATTTCAAATGTGACAAATATAGCCGAAGCGTACACATTTGCAATGGCAGCATATGTGTAAATTTTTGATTGGCTATATGTGTGTTATCAGTACACGGCATGTAACAAATGTACACATTTCACATACATATCAACATGTACCACAGTCATATGTTTATGTACTTTTTAGTAGTTAATAACATACATATGTATTTTTTTTCAAGTACACTAAAATTAATAAAATGTCGATGAAGAAGTGCGCTGCTATTGCCATTTTGGCCACAAACATTTTAAATGAAAATGATGAATGTCATGAAGATGATGAACTCAAAAACAAGAAGAGGGTGCCAAACCAAACAATAATTCATATTTCACTAAAAAATGCATACATATGTACATATATGTATATGTATGTAGTACAGTGGGCCCTCGGTTAACGAACTTAATTCGTTCCAAAAGCTTGTTCGGTATGCGAAACGTTCGTTAAGCAAAACCAGTATTCCCATATAAGTCAGTGCAAAATAAAATAATGCGTTCTAAATCGAAAAAAGTACACACTAAAATATTTCAAAATGAACTTTTATTAGTAGAGCTTCTTGAATTTAGAAATAACTTTAAAATTCTCAAACCATCCCTTGCTTGCTTTAAACTCTTGTTCTCGGGCAGTTGATGTTCCTGGCATCCTTTCAACAAGATCGACGAATAGTGTTTTAGCCTTCTCAGAAATTATATTTTGTGAAATACTGTCAACTTGCAACTGCTTTTCGTTAATCCATATAAGAAGTAATCTTTCAACGTCATCGAGAAAAGGTGATCGTTTGGAAGATATTCTTGACACTCCCATTGAAGCATTGACATCCATAAGCTTGTGCTTATTCTTCAGTATGGTGCAAATCGTTGATTTTGATATCTTGAAAGTTCGTCCTAGATCAGCCACTCCAACATCTTGCATATGACTTTCAATGATTTTGTGCTTCATTTCTATTGTTATTTTGCATCTCTTATTATTCGTTTCCTTGTTTGAAGACATCTCTTACACTTTCACAAAATAAAAACACCAAATTTAAAACTAATGTCCCAACACGTGTTGTTAATTGTAAAGCTAAACACATCCTAGCACTTAAAGTTAAACATCGACTAGTTTATTGTATGAACACAAGTGATGCTAAAGCTAAACACAGGCAGAGAAGTTTAACGCGCAATACGATATTTCCCCTTTTTCGTTGTTCGTTATACGAAACTTCGTTCGTTAAGCGAAACTTTTTTTCCCAGTAAAAAGTGTTCGTTATACGAAATGTGCGTTAAGCGAGGCGTTCGTTAACCGAGGGCCCACTGTATGTACATATTTAAAATTAAATAAAAAGATTACTTCAGTTTATTATCTGGTAAACATCAGGGTAGTTTGTTTTCTAACATCTGTTTTTGCTTATCACTGTTGCCAGTGCTTAAAAAATTTTGTTAACAAATGTTCATCAGAAAATTACCAAGGTTATTTATATTTAGGGCCCCTCTCCATTAGATATGATATGCTGTTAAGCCGTTCTGTTAAAAAACTAATGTTTCTCATGCTGGGGTATATTATGTCATATTATTCCATTATTGTTATACAGTGGACGTCACTTTTCTATTCTTATTTGTTGTTATGTTGGAAAAAATTAAAGTTTACAAATTATACATACTATGTTTAAAACAATAATCAAGCTTCTGGTCGTATTTTTTGCTAAATAATTTTATTCAAAAACTGTCCATATTTCGATACTCATTGAGTATCATCTTCAGGAAAAAAAAGAGAATTGCCCTGAAGATGATACTCAATGAGTATTGAAATATCGACAGCTTTGGAATAAAATTATTTAACAATAATCATAAAAAGAAGGTCAACAATATATATATATATATATATATATATATATATATATATATATATATATATATATATATATGTATATATATATATATATATATATATATATATATATATATATAGAAACATACTATGCTTATGAATATGCAAATTATCCCCGCGATAACACAAAAAAAAAACAAGTTGCCAAAATAAAACGTCATTTTCTGTTAAGACGCATCTTTCAAGACAGACGGCTTAACAGCCATGTTAAGAAGGCGTCAAAATATTAAAACTTGCGGTCCACACCTGACAGTAATACGATTTTGCAATTTCTGGTAGTGTTTTCATGTCAGGTGTGCACTGCAATTATATTTATTATCATAAACCTGCGTTAAGGTTGATTCAAGATGTCCTACAGTAGAACTTTATTTTGTTTATGAATACAGTCTCATTACTTTAACTTGTATTTGCAATGTACGGTGGGGGAAAATTTTATTTCAAAAGATGGCTTTCTATTTTGTGCCTATTTTATTTGTTTCAATTTGTTGATTATGTCAGCAGTTTCTTTGTAAATTCACAAATCATCTGACAAACACATTCAAGAAGAAGAAAGATATTTTAAAAACGGTTAAAAAATGGTGGAGGTTTTTTTAGCGTTTTAAGCTGTTTAAAAACTAATAATTATTATAAATTAATAATAATAATAATTTTTGCATTTTGCACATCATATTTGATAGTAGAAAATCAAAGTTGACAACGCTGTCAATGGCTACATATCAGTAGAAAATGTTGTGTCAAATATTCTTGCCGCTACATATTTGTGACAACCACATGCGCATGTAAAAATATTGCACATGGCAAAATTTAAATGTGTGAAGGTAGTACAAGACATGTCGAAAATACACATGTGTGCATGTTTCTACAAAGCTACATGCGGAACACATATAAATGTGTACTGCATGTGAGTGTCACAAAAAGTGGAAGTACATGACATGTCGCCAATGTTGCTTATTATTGACGTCAAAATTACGTCAGAGCCACATGCGTATGTGGCTTTTTACATGCCGTGTACTCTAAGCTTTACATTTATCAACATTTATCTTCAGGTTGGCTGTCCTCAGCCGTTTGAAAACTTCTAGGTTTTTAAGATGCTCGTCTAGGGTTCTCCCGATCACGATAATGTCATCCAGGTATGCAAAAGCATGTGGTTCCATATCTGGCCCAATTACCTGGTCCAAAGCTCTTTGGAAGGTTGCTGGAGCTGAATGCAATCCAAATGGCATTACCTTCCATTGGAATAAACCACGCCCCGGCACGGCAAAGGCGGTATACTGCTTGCTGCTATTCTCCACGGGGATTTGCCAGTATCCGTTTTTTAAATCGAGGCTACTTATAAATTTGGCCTCACGTAATCTAGACAATATAGTATCAATTCTTGGTAAAGGATATGCATCGGGTACTGACCTGAAATTCAATTGTCTGAAATCCATGCAAGTCCCATTTTTTTTCTTCACAAGAGTGATTGGAAAACAGTACGGACTACGGGAGGGCTCGACACAACCCTGGGCTATCAGGTTGTTTACTTCCGCGTCTATTATCGCTTGCATGGCTGGATTTCGGGGGGCGTACCTGATTTTTATAGGGCGGTCGTCGGTGACGATGATCTTATGTGTGCTGATTGTGGATAAACCGTGGAGCTCTTGGAACTTTGGTAACTCCTTTTCTAGAAACTTGTTGATGATTTCTAGTTCTCTAGCTCTCTTCGTTGCAGCAGTTCCTGGCTGATGGTGTTTGGGGTTAGCTTCGCGGTCTACCCTACTATCGCGGGAGTCGTCAGGGTCGTGGCGTATTTGTTGAGCGTGGTTGGTACCTACCGTTTTTATGGCCCCACACAGATTTTCGGTGGGTGTACAGTTGAAAGTTATCCCAGCCAACGTGATGGTGGTGTCAAATTGCCGCAAAAACTCTAGGCCTAGAATAAGGTCTTCACTTGCTGTCTGCATCACCAGAAATTTGGAATGATGGCAAACGTTGCCTAAGACGGTCTCAAAAATTACAGCTTTGTTTATCTTTACAGCGGAGCCATCTGCTATGATTACCTCATTATCTTCCGCGATATAGGTCGGATTCGGTTGTATTGTTTTGGCCAGGCTTTCTCGCATAAAATTTCGGGTGGCACCCGTATCAATCGTGGCGTTCACTAATGTTCCGGCAGTCAGTATAGAAGCTGTAAGACGGGTTTCTTCGGCTACTAGACCCGTTTGGTTCATTTGTGGTTTGATTATATTTCTAGTATTCGACGCATGGGGCAGTGGCAGCATCTTTGGTGGGCCGCATCGTTTGTTAATTTTTACTTGTTCTGGCTGGCTTGTGGGCGGCGTATGTGGCTGCGCCGTAGGAATTGTCCGGCGGTGCGTGTTCCTTTTAGCTTTCTGTTTATCTACTGTGTTCGTGGTGGAGTCCCCATGTGGTTTTGCACTGTGTAGATGGATTTTCTCGATGGGGTTTTTGGATAAATTTTTCGGAGATTCGACGCCCCTTATTTCCGTCGGTCTCCTCTGTCGTTTCTCGACCCGTGATTATCGGGCGGTAAGCATCTGGGTGGAAAGTGGGTAGCGCGCTCCTGACGTTGACCCCAAATTTTTCTGGGCGTTTAGCGTACCAGCTCCTCCACGCTGATTTTCTGTTCTGGTCGCTGTAGCGGAATTCGTGATGCCCTCCAAGTCTTCTGCCATACGAATTAACTCGGGCAGAGTAGTAAACTCTCTTCTCTTTATATACATTTGATATTCAGTACGAGCGTTTGTAAAAATACGCTGAAGCTGTTGCTCGTTTGTTAATTTGGCATGTCGCATCAAATTCTGTAAGCCGAAAACATAGGTCTTAAACTTTTCTCGTGGTTGCTGTTTCCTAGCGCGTATGTCGTCCTCGAGTTGTTCAAAGTATCTGGAAGGAAGAAAAAATTCTAGGAAACTTGCTTTAAATGTATTCCATTCTTGCCAGTGTTCGTTATTGCTACGGTACCACACGAGAGCCTGGCGTTGTAGGAATTCTGGCATTAATATTGGTAGTTGATCTAGGGATACCGCATATATTTCTGCTAATTCTTCCACCCGCTCGGTAAACTCTGGTGGATCACTACCGCCATCATACATTAGACCCCATTTCCTCACGTTGTCTATTATCGCGAACCTCGACTCGGTCTGGTTTCGTGTGGGTGTCGATACGACTGCTGGTATAAAACCTGCTGCACTTTCTCCAACATTTTCATGCGAGGCTGACTTGGAAATCGCCCCTTTTTGGGTAGGCTCGGCCAGCGTATTCGAAGCTTCATACCTCCCTTGTAGTTCTAATAGTCGGTCGATAACCTCTTAGTTCTGGGTGGACCCTACAAACTTAGCCAATCGTTTCCGCAGTTCTTCCACGGTGCCATTTGTGTCTAATGCGAACTCACTTAATGCACTCAGTAGCTCTTCACGTTTGAGTGAATATGTCCAACCGGTTTTTAACATTTTGACTTATTCTGCTTAATAATTTTTTATAAATATAATATAATTAATATATATAATTTTTATATATTTCTAAAATTTTATATTTTTCTACTTAAAAATTTCTTTTTCTACTTTACGCGGATCACGTTTTTTTTGTTTCGTTTTATTTTCATTACCATTTATTTATTCATCGTCCGTTGCTCATATTTTGCTTTATTCATTTACAATTATGTGCAGTTATATTATTGTGCACAAAATAAAAGCAACGGCGTAAAAAAAATATTTTTTTCAGCTTATTCTCGTATTTTACTTAATTCTTTTTTTTAATTCTTTGCAGTTGTATTATTGTCCATAAAATAAAACAACAGCGTAAAAAAATTTTTTTTCTCTCAGTGTCCCTGCTCGGGCGCCATTGTGACGATGTTTCTTAGGCTGGGGTAGAACTCAGCGCTGTCCAGGATTCGTCCACAAAAATTTATTGATTTTTGGGACCGTGAGAGAGAGAAAAACAAATGAAGTCGATTCAATAACAATTCTTTATTATAATTTTTATATAATTAAATGGCCGTCTAAATGACAACTGAAACGCTCAGAAGGAGCGATAGAACGCAGTCACTGTGCGCGCAGATGCAGGCGGGATGTGTAACACCACACAACCTACAGACTGCGCGTGTGAGAACGCGAGAGACAAATCCTCAGGAGAAGCGGTAGAACGTGTGCTCATGCAGAGCGCAGTCACTGTACACGCAGATGCAGGCGGGGTGTGTAACACCACACAACCTACAGACTGCGCGTGTGAGAACGCGAGCGACACATGCTCAGAAGGAGCGGTAAAACGGATGCTCGTGTAGAACGCAGTCACTGTGCGCGCAGATGCAGACGGGATGTGTAACACCACACAACCTACAAACTACGCGTGTGAGAACGCGAGGAACAAATGCTCGGAAGGAGCGGTAAAATGGATGCTCGTGTAGAGCGCAGTCACTGTGCGCGCAGATGCAGGCGGGATGTGTAACACCACACAACCTACAGACTGCGCGTGTGAGAACGCGAGGAACTAATGCTCAGAAGGAGCGGTGTGCCTGTTGCTAGACCGAAATCCAAGGAGATCGGCCACACAATAGTATACACTATTTGTGCTACGAGAAGTCTGTCCAGTAGATGTGTTTAGAGGTAAGTACAATGCCCATGGATGTGTAACACCACTTTGAACTTTATGTTCTTACCTTGCTGACAGCTAGCAGCAGACTCCCCAATTGATGCGGAGATCTCTTCTTATATACGCAAATTTTCTGCAAAACAATCAGTTGTCATAAAACGTAACTTACTAAATAATGGTCGTATAAAAATGTCAATTTAACTATTTTAATACTTAAATTCACATATAGATGGCGACCCCATCTATAACAAAACGTTAAGTTTAAAATTATTTTTAAACGTTGAAGGAAAAATAATATTATAATTCCATATAAAAAATACACTAAACGATAGTAAAATAAATATACCAATTCATGTGCGATATAATTTCATATAAAAAATGAACTAAAAATACAATTTGATATATAGACTACAAAAAAAATTATTTCCTTAAAGGAATATAGAATTGTTGGACGGTGAAAACGAGGGTACCGACTTTCGTCGTTACAATGTATTCAATAAAATATGAATTGTTTTTATTATTTATAATAAAAAACTACTTGTTTCCAGAAATAAGATTTTTTCTTCAAAAATAAGAATTTTTTCGGTGAAATTAAGATATTTTGCTGAAAGTTTCTGGCAGCCCTGATACAACAATTGTATGTAGCCATAAACAAATATGAAATATTTATGTGACAGAATTCTGGACACCGGCGAGTCATACGTCGGCAGATAGAAAGAGTCGTCACAAACAACATTAGTATTACAAGTCTATCATCCATAAATAGTATACAAAACCGTAGTAAACCGTATGTCTGTCAAGGATATTAAATGTATTTAAGTGTATATCATTTATATATACAATTAAATTTATAATTTATATTTATTTTCATACAATTTATATAGTTGTAATAATATATAAATTCGATTAATATTCGACCAGGTTTGTCTACTCTATTTTAAAACAAGAAAAGAATTTTGCTGATTCAGCTTACAGAACACCAAATATATGAATTTGTTTTGAAAACGAGAAACTTTCTCGGATTCGATTTACAGAACAGGGCTGTAGTCGTATATATTAAGTAAGGACGGACTTATCGACGAATATATATTTTAAATAAAAGCTTGTGAAAATTTTGTGTTTATTTTTTTGTCTTCAGTAGCCGCAAATTTCGAAATGATGTGTCCTCCTTAATGTAAAATACCTAAAATTATATGAGAAATTACCAACAAATCTTTTTGAAATTGTCGTTCCTAGTTGGCCCAAATGAAGCTTAAAAATGAATTTTAAAAATATTACTTGTTCTTAGAAAATAATTAGTCTTTTATTTCCTGAACGTTTCTCATTCAATCATGTATGCCCTTTTCGAATTCGCGGACTCATTTCTGTATTTAACAAAAACAAAATTCTTTCTAAAATCGTTTTGTGAATAATCACAGTTTCAATACTGTAATGTGGCACAATTGGCCATGTAGGATCGCCAAAGGATTAGTAAAAATAAATTGAATGTTGTGTGTTGGCAACTTGCAACCGGTCACGTCGCAAGTGCTCTTTATTCACTTGAGTTCTAATTAAGACTCCGTTCTGATTAAGACTAAAGGTAGAATTAACCAAACGTAAATGTAGAAACGTAAATGTTGTTGAATCAGCTAATCGTTTCTGTCATATGAGAATGTATATATGACAGAAACGATTAGCTGATTCAACAACATTTACGTTTCTACATTTACGTTTGGTTAATTCTACCTTAACTGTACAATTAAATCTTATATTCTAAAGACCTAAAAGTACACTAATACTAACACATGTGAATACTTATGAATATGATACTTATAACTAAACATTAGGATGGGAATGAACTAGTCAGCACATTTACAGTGTGTGTAAATGAGCCACTCAGCATATTCCCAGTGTGTGTGGACAATGTTGCTACAACAAAGTATGTAGCTCGTGTTACATACAGACGGTATGGTAACTACGACTTGTCAAACACACTACACCTCCCTTTTTTGGAAAAGAATAATCAATACAAAATTGATTATTCTTTTATATAATACAAATATGTATCTTACATATAAAATAAGGAATAACTTATTTTAAGGAATTTTGTCAATTTAAAATTAATTTATTCTATTATATAGTTATTATTGTTATTCTTTTACATAGTAAGAAGTAATTAGATATATATATATAAAACAAATCGATTATTATTAATATTTATGGATTACAAATATGTATATTACATGTTAAGTAGGAATTAGTTTGTTTCAAGAAGGTTTTTTTTTTCAATATAAAAGTAATACAAACATATTAAATAGTTTGTTTTAAAGAAAACTTTTTCCAATATATAATTAGTACAAGCATTAAATAGTTTGTTTTAAGGAATTTTTTTTTTCAATATAAAATTAATATAAACATGTACTTTGCATGTTAAATACGAAAAAAAATGCTTTCAAAGAATCTTTTTTTCTTTTTCAAAAGATTAGTATTTTATTTTAATGATTGTAAATTGTTAATTGCGATTTTAATCCGAAATTATCTTAAGCTTTTTTTTTTTTTTTTTTTTTTATATTGATATTGAAGTTTTACTCTTTTTATTGTATGAGTTATTCTTGGATATTCACCAGTAACGGGATCATCATGGTATGTTTGTAGAATTTTAATTTTTTCAGAATCAGAAGAAACTTTAGTAAGTTTTGGTACGAGCACAATTGTTAAATTAGAATCTTGCAAGATTGTATTACCTTTACATTTGAAGGTTTCTCTATTTGTTCCTAGGTATTTAAGCATACTATCATCTAGTGAAAGTAGCAATGTTGTGAGACCGAGATTATTAGCTACTTTTTCAAGCTTTAGAAAGAGGTGACCTAGGTCGACGTTTCTATTAATAATAAGATCTTTCAACTTAAATTCGGAAAGTACTTGCTTTCCCTTATGGATAATTACTTTATCCTTAGTAAAATACAATTTAGGTATTTTACGGTGCTCTTGGGCATTTATAGCCTCATATATTTTAAAATTAACTGATTCTGTTTTTTGTGCAGGAGTGTCGTTCGCACTTTCTCTGCTTGTTTTAGCCTGTAGTCTTGTTGTAACTCTCAGGACTGTATTGACTTCAATATTTTTAATATCTTTAAATTCTATTCGTGACAGTGCGTCTGCCACTGTATTTTCTCGACCCCTAATATACATAACTACAAAATCATACTCCTCGAGATCAAGTCTCATACGTGTGAGTTTAGATGATGGATTCTTTAAAGAAAATAAATATGTAAGTGGTTTATGATCACTTAGAATTACGAACTTTTTACCGTAAATGTATGGTCTGAAATATTTTATAGCCCAATGTATTGCAGTTAGTTCTTGCTCTATGGTGGATTTATTACTTTCACCTTTAGTGAATGATCTAGAAGCATATGAAATTGGCATTAATATACCTTGTTTTTCTTGACTAAGGACAGCACCACAAGCGTGTTTACTTGCGTCTGTCGTAATAAAAAATTCTTTAGAAAAATCGGGGTATTGTAAAATTTTAGAACTTATTAATTGATTTTTGAGGTATTGAAAAGATTTTTCGCAATCTTGGTTCCATTCAAAAGGAATATTTTTTCTTGACAATCTAGTAATATGTCGGGATGATTCAGCGAAGTTTGGTATGAACCTTCGGTAATAATTACAAAATGCTATGAAGCGTTTAGCTTCATCACCATTCTTTGGTGTAGGATAGTTTTGGACTATAGAAAGTTTACTGTCGTCAGGCGATATACCTTTATCAGTACATTTGTGACCTAAGAATGTTACTTCAGTTCGGAAAAATGAACATTTGTCTGGATGTAGTTTTAGATTATGTTTTCTGCATAATTCAAATACATTTCTTAAATTTCTTAACATATGTGTTTGTGAGCAACCAATTACTACAAGGTCATCCATATACACGAATGCTTGTGCTGGAGATAGACCTGAAAAAGCTAATGACATCATACGTTGAAAAGAATTTGGTGCTATTTTTAAACCATACGGTAATCTTTTAAATTTGAATGATCCTTTATCTGTGGAAAAGGATGTAATATCTCTAGATTCCTCATCAAGCTCTATTTGATGAAAACCTGACATAAGATCAAGGCAAGAAAAGAATTTAGCTCTGCCCAATTGATCAAGAATATCATCTATGCGAGGTAACGGAAATTTATCAGCTATTAAATTTTTATTTACTGCCCTGTAGTCCACTACTAGTCTCCATCTTTTTTGCGTTGTACCAGGTAAAGGTTTCTTTGGTACTAAGAGTATAGGACTGTTGTGATCTGAAATGGATGGTTCAATAATATCATCTTTAATTAATTTATCAACCTGATTATTTATTTCCTCTTTTTGAGAATGAGGTATTCGATAGTTTTTAATGTAGACAGGTTGTGTATTATTTACTTTAAGTTTTTGTTTATAAAAATTATTGACTGATATGTTTTCAGATTCTAGAGCGAAAATATCTATAAATTCATGGCATAAGAATTTTAGATCATTTTCTACGAAAGATGGGAAGTTTTTAGAAAGTCGTTCCTTTTTTTCTTTGGATCTGGCGGGTGCGCCATGTTGTTTTGCAATTTTATAATCTTTAAGGGATTCGGTAACTAGTTTAATATCAGAAATTATTAAATCTTGTTCAGTGGTATTAATTATTTTTACAAGAGGATTTGACTTGGAAGTTATTGTATTTGCGATGTAAACGCCGTTTTGAATTGTTTGATAAGGTATCAAAACATTTTGTTCTGGTGATTCAAATGGTATGGATCTTATAACTTCAGATCTAGCAGGAAGTGATATTGAATTTATGGTTGGACCATTTCTAAGAGGTATTCCGATGTCATGATCAATTTCATTTGATCGGATAATAATCAAATCTCTATCATTGGAGTATTGTAAGACACAATTATACTTTCGTATGAAATCCATTCCAATTATTCCATCTGCTTGTATTTTGAAATCATTCGTAACTACATGAAAGGTATGTTTTATTAGATATTTGTCTATTTTTAATTCGCATTGTACACTGCCTAACGTTGAAATTATACCATTACCAATACCATTTAAATTTTTTCTATTATAAACATTTATTGATTCATTTAAGACCTGGTTGTGCTTGATAATTGAAATATCAGCGCCAGTATCTATTAATAAAATTGAAGTTCCATCATTTAGAGTAGTTCTACAGCGTAAATAACTACATAAATTTAAGTTAATATTGTACGTTTTGGTTTCTATTGAGTAATTAGAGGTCGTTGCTCGTTTCCCGAGTCGAATTCTGCGGATACATTTATGTTTCTGTTTTGAGAATTGTTGGAATTATTGTAACGGTTTCTATTATCGTTATTGTTATGATAAGAAACAGAATTATTGTTATTGTAATTACGGTTGTTAGTGCCGTTATTACGATAAGATACGTTATTACTGTTTCTATTGCGATTGAAACGGTTGTTTCTATTTTGAGAATTGTTAAAGGATTGATTAAAGCTGTTGCTTCTGCCTTGGTTACTATTATTATTATTATTATTATTATTATTATTGGCGTCTGAAGCCATAGCTTAGAATAGAATTTTCTTGACCGTATGCTTCGGTGCAACTGTTTATGAATTTCGTTACTACTTCATTCATGTTATTGAAGTTAGCTGATTGCATAATAATTTTAACTCTGTCATTGGATGTGTTTTTGGTTATAGCCGTAACTGCTGAACGTGTAGCATATTTGTTGGCTATTTCATGTGGTAATCCATCTCTAATATAGGCTGTTTCTAATTTTTTCGTTAATTCCTCCATCTCATTGACGTAGGCATTAACGTTTTTTCCTGATTGTCTTATACTCAATAATTTGGCATTAATTACATCAACGGATTCACCTTTAACCGTTGTTTTCAGTTTAGAGATTATTTGTTGTAATGTAATTTCTGATGAAATTAGATTTCTTGCTGTTCCTTTCAATTTTGTTTTGATAAGGTTTACAGCTACTGATTCGTGAGTTTCTTTAATTGAATCTACTAAATCAATAGCATCGATAAAGCTTTGCAAGTTTTCGGAATTTCCATCAAAGTCTGGAATTAACCTAGAGGCAGTATTTAAAAATTCTACTACCGTTTGAGGCATTTTGGATATTTGTTTTTGTTCCCTTTCGGGTAAAGGATCGAACACTATTGGTTCATGGATTGAGTTTGGAACAAATACTTTAAAGTTTTTTCTGTAACTTACGGAAATTAATTTTTCACGTAGGTCGGAAAAAAAATTATCAGCGGAGGTTTGATGAGCTTTTGTAAACCTACTATAATTTATATTAAGTAGTACTCTGAGTTTTTCCAACTGATTGTGAAGAATGTTTATATGCTTGTTTATTGTTTCAGGTTTTGTATCCCTGTCGGTATTTAAGCATTTGTATGATTTAAGGAATATTTCTTTTATCGCCTTAGCCCTGGATACGATTGTTTCCCATTCCATTAGTTAAAGAACTGATAAAGAAATTGCATAAGAGCAAAGTGAATGAGACAACAATCCGTTCACAATTAAAAGACAGTATGGAAGTATTCTTTTTTTTTTTTTTTTGACATAAATTTGGAAGAAGTCTTGCCAAGCGAAAAGTAATGTTTGGTTTAGTTTCGCAAGTAAAGAACGTATGCATCCTTCGTATTGGAGCATGTAGGAATATATATATAGTATCAATTAATATACAATCTGATACACAAGAGATGGGAAAAAATCCGTTTGTGAGCAAAGAACCAAAGGAAGATACATCAATAGAAGTAGAATATAGCAAATTTTGCTTCGAAGTAATTAGAGCAGGCAAGTTTTTAACAATTGGTTATGTTATGGATTTAAATTTTCTAAATAATGCTCATGTGCATTTAAAGAAAAGGGAACAAAAATAATTTTTATATTAGACTCTGTCTAAATTGTTAGCTATTGACGCAGCTCTAATGTAATTTTTTTTCAAGGATCTTTTGTGCAATTGGTAAAGAGTTACCAATAGTTGCATGGCTAATAGAATGATTATTATTATGAAGTAGACTGGCGAGAAATCAATTTTGACCACTATGTCATTTACGACATTAGCGTTTGGTTGTTCAATTTTCGATTCCTTACCGCCCATTCTAATAACTTTTGATAAGAAAAATTTTCAAGAATAATGGATTAAGCTAAACTTCTAGAACTGTTACGTACGTTAGTAGCTTGACCGTTTACATATACAAAATGAAAGTTTACAATAGTATTACTTATATTAAGTTTACTCGGCTAGCCACTTGTTAGTATGTCTCTGTCCAGGACGTTTTAGTACTTAAATTTAAAGGTACTTATGTCATTACGACCGTCACCATGTTTTTGCAGGGTGAATAGTGGCAATGGCATAAGCCGGTCATTACCAATTAATGATCGAAACGGTTAAATCTTGAATTGTTATACCCATGCAGGGACACGTATGTATGCAGGGGTGATTTAGTTTTTAGTAATTTGGTTTGTGGTTATTATATATATATTTTTTTTTATTATACCACGTTGATAGTGGTTATTTATTTATTTATATATAATATATATTTCTTTTTTGTTAGTTGTACACATGTATATATAAATAAATATTGTGTAATTATTTCTATAAATTGAGATATTACCATTTACGAGTGTAGTAGGATGAATTTTGCTGTTATTGCTGCTGCTGCTGCTGAAGGATACTCTATTTTAGCCATTTTGAGGAATATTAGGCTCTCCATGTAGTGTGGAAGATGATAATATGTTCGTGTAATTAAAGGATCACGGCAAGTTTACAGGATTTCAAATTATGATGATAAATACGTATTTGATGAAGATGCTCTGTTGTTATTTCATCAGTACCAAAGTCTCTCATAGCCTTACGCAAATCACTGGTATCATTGATGGAATCATAGTTTTATGCTGGTAAAAAGAGTTGGAGTATCTAATGGATACATTTGTTATTTTTTTTTTTTTTGTTTAAATTTGGCATTCTTTTTATGTATATATAAATTATTATTATTTGTTTTATTCCAGGATGGCAGGATCGCCATGTAATGTGGCACAAATGGCCATGTAGGATCGCCAAAGGATTAGTAAAAATAAATTGAATGTTGTGTGTTGGCAACTTGCAACCGGTCACGTCGCAAGTGCTCTTTATTCACTTGAGTTCTAATTAAGACTCCGTTCTGATTAAGACTAACTGTACAATTAAATCTTATATTCTAAAGACCTAAAAGTACACTAATACTAACACATGTGAATACTTATGAATATGATACTTATAACTAAACATTGGAGTGGGAATGAACTAGTCAGCACATTTACAGTGTGTGTAAATGAGCCACTCAGCATATTCCCAGTGTGTGTGGACAATGTTGCTACAACAAAGTATGTAGCTCGTGTTACATACAGACGGTATGGTAACTACGACTTGTCAAACACACTACAATACATATCAACTTGTGGCGAACATTCCCCATAGTATGTGTCAGTTGGAATTCGCTGTAAGGCGACTTAAATAAGACGAAGATCTGGCAATCTCGGGAGGCAACGCCCAAAAAGAAAAAAGGTACTTTTTAGCCAAACCGTCGAAGAACAAACACGCCCTAAAAATAACATTCTCGTTGTTAGTTATTATAGTTGTATATTTGAGAAATAAAGTTAAATATAAAAAACTCGTCTACATTTGGTGATCCCGACAAAAAAAGGGACAATAAATTCTGACGATGAGAAGGAACAGTCAGCATGGAATTCAGCTCCGATGCAAGCAGGTGTACATAACGGTGAGCTCACTCGCATATCCGTAAAAATTCCACCTTTTTGGCACGCCCGACCCGAGCTGTGGTTCGCACAGGTGGAGTCACAATTTATCACAGCAGGCATAACTTCCGAACAGACAAAATATAACACGTTGGTCGCAACAATTGATGGCTCGATTCTGTCTCAAGTAAGCGACCTGATACTGAATATACCAAGCGAAACCCCTTATTCAGCTTTAAAATGACGAATGCTTGAAGAATTTTCTGTTTCGGAACAAAAACGTTTAAAAAAATTGCTTCGAGATATGGAATTGGGAGACATACGCATATCACAGCTTTTACGCGAGATGAAAAATTTAGCGGGAAATCAAGTGGATGACGCACTATTGAGGTCCATGTGGCTGACGCGACTACCAACGCACATGACAGCCATAATTGCAGTCAGCAGTGAAGCACTAGATAAAATCGCGTTGATGGCTGATAAAATATCTGAAGCGAACTACAGCGTAACAGTGCACGAAATTTCTGCACCGCTTTCAACTCGCGATTCTACGCTACAGCAACAAATAAGCAGAATAACCAAGGAAGTGGCAAGCTTAAAGACGCAAATTCAACGCTCGCGTAGCCGTCACAGACCCCGTTCACGTAACCGCAGTCGCGACAATTTTAATAAAAATTCCCAAACAAATGGGCTATGTTGCTATCTTCGCAAGTTTGGCTCCAAGGCAAAATAATGTAAAGACCCATGCACAAATAATTTAAACTAGAAAGCCTGTCATTATCGACGGTACATGACAGACAAAGTAGGGAATATCGTCGACTTATTATAAACGATAAAAACTCTAGTTTAAACTTTTTAGTTGATACCGGAGCGGAAATTAGTACCATACCCCCTTAACAAACAGCAACAACGATCACCTGATAAAAATATATTTTTAATTGCAGCAAACAGATCTGAGATAAAAACTTTTGGTAAAAGGAAATTGACACTTAATTTAAACCTACGTAGAACTTTTTCGTGGAATTTCGTAATAGCCGAGGTTTTGCCACCAATTCTGGGTGCAGACTTCTTAAGCCACCACAATCTTGCCATAAGTATGCGCAAACAGAAATTATTCGATGGAAACACAAATTTGTCATGTATCTGCTCTATTGCCCCTATAGAATCTCCTATTTTGGGATTGTCCACACTAAACAAAAACGACGAATTCCACGCCCTACTTAAACAATTCCCAGGGATTACACAAGACTCGATTAAAACTACTACACACGAGGTGGTACACCACATTATAACAACCGGCCTACCAGTTTACGCAAAACCCCGTCGCGTTTCACCCGACATGCTTAAAGCAGCAAAGGCAGAAATCCAGGTTTTACTTGACGCCGGCATTTGTCGCCCATCATCTAGCCCTTGGGCAAGCCCACTCCACATGGTCAAGAAAAAGAATGGAGAATGGAGGCCTTACGGGGATTATAGAAAGTTAAACTCTATTACGGAGCCAGACCGCTACCCCATTATGTACATTAACGACTTCACACACTGGCTAGAAGACTCCACGTTTTTTTGAACAAACGACTTACGTAGGGCTTATCATCAAATCTCCGTCGCATCACACGACGTACCCAAGACTGCCATTACAACACCATTTGGCATGTACGAGTTCACGCATATGACTTTCATGCTGAGGAACGCGGGTCACACTTTCCAACGTCTAATGGACCACATATTACGAGATTGAATTCGCCTACGCATATCTCGATTATATTTTGATAGCCTTAAAAACTTTAGACGACACAAGTACCATGTAGAAAGCGTTCTAAAAAAAATCAAAGAATTTAATGTAGCTATCAATCCCTCCATCCGGTTTAAAGTTAAGAAAAAACCTTCTGTTCATCTTTTTGGGAATAACACAACTTGTTCTCTTAATTGTTAAGTACCGAATGCTTATGCTCACGGTGTTCTTTATTATGATTCGTTCATTTTCAATTTGGCCGAGACTACACAATATATACATAATGTCTATGTTAAAGTAAACATATAATTTGTATCGCAGGGATGGCACTATACCTCCCTTTTATTACAAAAGGTGTAGTTCTTATATTGTACAGAAATGAAAGTTTTCTTAAATTTAAAATTAGTTCTTATATTGTACATATATGAAAATTTTCTTAAATTTAAAATTAGTTCTTATATTGTACATATATGAAAATTTTCTTAAATTTAAAATTATCAGGGTTAGACTATTATCCTTCCCTTTTTCTGAAAAAATGACGAAATGAACAAGGTGATCAGGCTTGGTCGTTTCGTGTTTTCTTTTTCTTACTGTTAATATAAAATACTTAAATGTAGGTTAGTTTTTATTGGGATTACTTCCCTTTTAATTAAATTTGTTCTTCATATTTAATTGCTGTGTTACAAGCTATAAGTATGTTTTGTTATGTGTTTTGTTTTTGTTTTTGTTTTTTTTTTGTTAAAATGCAAATGTTATTAATATTTCCTTACTCTGTTTTTGTGTACGGTTTTTTCTTTTTTTGTTTCTCGGTTGTAAATTGTTACATTAGTATCATCAATCTTTGTTACTATATATGGTCCATCATAAATACTCTGATGTTTATCATATGGTTCTTTCTTTAATAAAACTTTGTCATGAATTTTTACATCTAAGGGCTTTACAAAATTGTCGTAATATCTTTTGTTCTTATACTTCTGTTTTTCAATCAGTTCTTTCGCAAGAGCATTAGTTTTTTGAAGTCTAAACTTTACTTCCTTACTATAATTGTCGATATTATATATGGGGTCAATATTTCCATATATTTCGTTAGGCATTGTTACGTTCCTGCCAAAAACTAATTCGAAAGGAGTAAACCTATTGTCGAAAACGGTGTTGGGTGTGGTGTTGTGATAAAAGGTAAAGTATATTAAATATGTTTCCCAATCGGATAAATTTTCATTAAGGTAAGCTCGAGTATATTCATTAAAAACACGATGATTCCGCTCCACTGTGCCTAATGTTTCATGATGGTAACTGGTTGAAAATTTAATTTCAATTTCTAGGAATTTGCATAGCTCAGTAAGAATTTCGTTTTTGAATTCAGTTCCAGTTCAGATTTTATTATATGCATTTTCCCATATACTAGTGTGAAGCTCTCGAAAATTGCATTAGCAACAGTTTGAGCTGATTTATCAGGTATTGCTACGGTGACCAAATACTTAGACAAATCACACATGATCGTTATGGCATATTTGTTTCCAAACGCTGATTGGGGTAACGGACCTATGGTATCTATTACAACTATTTCAAATGCTTTGTTGGGAGTTGGTGTCAAAGTAAGTTTCTCTGTGTTTGCGGGCCTAACCTTATTTAAACAACATTTTGTACAATTCCTCACGAATCTAGCTATGTCCTTTGTCATTTTCTTCCAAAAATATTTCGTACGAATCTTAGCATAAAGTCTTTTTTGTCCACAATGACCTCCCAATACTGGATCGTTATGATAAATCTGCATAATCTTCATCTCTTCGTCTTCATTTTTACTATCGCAATAGGTTCAATTAGGACTATTTCAAGAGTGTTGAGAGTTTTATTACCGTAATCTTTCAGTTTCTGTATAGTAAATATTTAAAAAAATAAATCATCTTTTGGCCATTCTGCCCTATAGATTCCTTTAACGTTGGCTTCTTTTTCCAGCCTCGAAAGCAAATAGTCAAAACTAATTGTTTCGTTAACGAAACGAAGTCTATAGACAGCAGTTTTTTAAATTTATATATATATATATATATATATATATATATATATATATATATATATATATATATATATATATATATATATATTTACGCGTAATGTTTTGGTATTTTTCTCCCTATGCAATATTTCAGTTCTTATTCTGGCTACTATCTTATTGAAGATATGAGAAAATTGGTCATAAACTTTTAAGTTTGTTGATTCTTTATTTCCATGATGCTTTTTTAGTTCGATATTGTTTGGTTTCTTTGACATTGAACGTGTTGTTATTGCAAGCACTTGATTATTTGGGCTGTTCTTTAACTCATCTATTGATATTCTGGATAAAGCATCTGCTGCAACATTTGATTTACCTTTGGTATATTCGATGGTGAAATTGTATTCTGAGAGTTCTAGTCTTATTCTGGTGAGTTTTGATGACGGATCTTTAATGTTAAAGAGATAAACTAATGGACGATGATCTGATCTGACGATAAAATGTGTACCATACACGTATGGTCGAAATTGTGTGATTGCAAAGTGGATTGCTAGCAGTTCTAGCTCAATTGTAGGTTTTTTCTGTTCTGACTGATTGAACGATTTTGATGCATAATAAATCGATATGTCATTACCATTGAAGGATTGGCTCAATATAGCTCCACATCCAAGTTTAGAAGCATCTACAGTAATAAAAAAAGGCTTTGAAAAGTCTGGATATTGTAAGATCCTAGGTGATAATAACATCGATTTCAAATAATCAAAGGATTGTTGACAGTTTTCATCCCACTTAAAGTGTATTTTTTTCGTGTTAAACGGTTTAAAGGTGCTAATATTATGGCAAAGTTAGGTATAAAGCGTCTATAGTAGTTTGAAAATGCAACAAAGCGTCTCGCTGCATCTTTCCCTACTGGAACATGATAATTTTTTATGGCGTTCACTTTCGTATCATCTGGCAAAAGACCATTCGAGGTACATTTGTGCCCTAAGAACGTTACTTCGGAACGAAAGAAATTGCATTTGTAGGGGTTTAACTTTAGATTATGTGCCCTTAAAGTATCAAAAACGTTTCTCAAATTGTCTAAATGGTGCTGTTTACTACAACCAACTTGACAATGTCATCCACTTATAAAAAAGCTTTATTAGGAGAAAGTCCTAGAAAATGAATTAGGTGCCACATTCAATCCAAAGGGTAAAACCTTCCATCTAAAAGATCCTTTGTCAGTACTGAAAGAGGTAACGTCACGCGAGTCAGGATGCAATGGGATCTGGTGAAAACCGGAAAACAAATCGACGATGCTAAAATATTTTGCTCGACCTAAATCATCCAAAATATCATCAATGCGAGGCAAAGGGAATTTGTCTGCTATTAACTTTTTATTGAGTGCACGATAGTCTACGGACATCCTATATAACTTTTGATCATCTGTACTCTTTTTGGGTACCAGAATTAGTGGACTATTGAAATTTGAAACGCTAGGTTCAATCAGATCATTGGCTAGTAAATTGTTCACTTGTCTATTGATTTCATCTTTTTGAGAATGAGCAAGCCTATAATTTTTTATATATATCGGGGACTGATCCACTAATCGGAATTTTTGTTCGTAGAAACTATTTATTGACATTTTGTCATCCTTCAAAGCGAAAACGTCTGCATACTTTTCACAAAGTTGCATCAGACTATCTTTTACATCATTTGGCATTTGATTTTGTAATATGTTCTTTAACTTAGTTACCCGTTCTGCTGTTGTTTCATTCTTATTGATTGAGTATATGTAAAAATTTGATAACCGTTCTGCTTTGACTTTGTCATTTTGTACAAATTCATCAGCGGTGTTTATTATTCTTACGACAGGATTATTCGAATCTATGATGCCTTTACCGATAAATACACCATTGCAAATTTGTTGTGACTCAATAAACATGGGTTCTGTAATTCCGCACAAATTAAATATCCGATAAACTTCACTTCTTGGAGGGATAATGCACGCAAAATTCTTAGTTCCTTGCATTATTGGCAATATTAGTCTTTTATATCTATTACAGATTGTTATTGTCATATTTTCGTAGTTAATTTTGCATTTATTGTCTTTTAAAAAATCTTTGCCCAATATGCCTTCGGATGGTATATTAAAATTGTCGCCTACAACATGGAAAACTTGTGAAATTAAGGCATTTGAAACGATTAAGCTTGTACAAATTGTACCTAAGGTAGTTAAAGAATTTAAAGTAATACCCGCAACATTGATTATTTCATTTTCGTTCAAGAAAACATTTGATTTCAAGCAAGAAAATTTTGTTAAGGATATATCTGCTTGCGAATCAACAAGAAACGAACAAGGTTTATTAGCGCCAATACAATTTAGTTTGATAAAATCGGCATAATTAGGGTTTAGACTGTAAACTGATTTATTAGGATTTTGGTTGTTTTGGTCTGATATTGTGTTTCGTCTTCCTCCCTCAACATTTGCTCTTGAGGGGCTTGGACGTTTAAAGTCCTCACTGCAGCCCTTTGATTGTGAGTATTTGGTGAATTCCTACCTCTACCATTGCCACGATAGTTGTTGTATGATTGATAGTTCGTAGAAAAATTTTTGTTCCTTCTAAAGTTATTGTTATTACTATGGAAATATCTACGGTTATTACCATGATAAAAGTTGTTACGATGACGAAGAAAATTGTTACCTTGGTAAGAACTATTGTTTCTGTTGCTACTTTGATTCCTAATTGCCAAAACTTGACGTTCCTTAGTTTCAGTAGTTTGTTCAACTACTAGCTTCGCAATAACTTCTTTCGGATCGGAAAATGATGAAGATGACAAAATTGATTTTACCAAATCCGATTTAGCATTTAATCTACACATCGCAACCGATTGCTCAACCGCCATCTCATGAGCTTTTTTCTTTGTTATGCCTTCAACAGTTAAAGCACGTTTGAAAGCGTCGGCAAGATCCTTTGCCTGCTTTGAGAAATCTGCATAATTATTATGCTTAACTGTAAGAGCTGAAATTTTTCCCGCGATAACTTTTGAATTATCCGGTTTAATGTTTATTTTTAAAACAATTTTGATCTCATCTATTGTAGAAACACTATCTGGCAATGCCTCGCGAGCCTTTGCTTCCAATTTGGATTTAACAAAATTCACAAAAGTTGTTGCTAAGTTAGGTTCAGTCAATTCTGTTATTAGGTCAATCTTGTCAAGGAACGAGTCTAAAGACAATGGGTTTCCATCGTAATTGTCTCGTATAATAGAGGCACACATGCTAATGTATGATCTTTTTTGATCGATTGTAGCATTTTTTTTAGAAATTTCAACTTTACTGTGACTATTTTTCAATTCACTGCCACTATCACTCTCCACAACAAGTTCTCAATTTATTAATAAAAATAGGTTTCTCCCCTCAGGCACTATTATTTTACAGTTTAATTTTGAAAAGCACTTGACGAGAAGTGATCGACAACTTTTAAGTTTTGAAAGAATTGATTTTCTACTAGAAGTTGATAATTGTTCATATCTTGGTTCTGAGTATTCTAATAATGCATTATAAGTTTCTAATAGAAGTGAAACGTATTCGTTACGTTTATGTACGTTCTTCGTTAACGGCCTATTTTGTAAAACCCTTTTCTTTATTTTGTAAAATTCAAACACTAATTCGTTAAACTTTGTGTTATTGAATTGTGACATTTATAAAAGTTACGTTATTTAAGTATTATTTGTTTGTTTCTGAAATGTAGGAAAATATTATTAAATTTATTTTGAAAGAAACAAGAAAAATTGTTTCTCAAAATATTTTGCATATGCAAAGTAGTGTTTATTTGTTTTGTACTTGAAACTTAGTGTTACCAGAATTTTTAAGAAAACCAAACGAAATTGGCAAATAAATAATTATGTAAATGCATTTAAAATTATCTGAATACATGTATTTGATAAATGCATTTACATAATTATTTATTTGCCAATATATATATATATATATATATATATATATATATATATATATATATATATATATATATATATATATATATATATATATATATATATATATATATATATATATATACATATATAAATTTACATGTTTCATTTATATGTAAGTATGTACTTCTGTATTGTGTATTAATGTAAAGTATAATAAGTGGTTAAGTATTTTATAAAAAAAAATATTATGTAAATGTATATGTATGTGTGAGTATGTACTATAATAAAATAATTAAAAAATGAAGTAGATAGTATAATGTGGTATAATTTATATAGTATAATTAAAAATAGATAATATTTTTTTTTGTTTTATTTAGATGCATTATTTATCATATAATATGTTGTTTGCATGCGGTATTCTTACGCTAAATAATATTTATGAAGATTGCTGCTTGGAGATTATTATGTTTGCTGGGTAGTTTCTCTTACTTGTTGTTGTCATCTGGAAGGGTTTTTTCTTGAAATCTGTCTGCATATTTGGTGTTTATTTTTGTTGTTAACTTTTCATTCGGTATGTACTGATTATTTGTTTTTCCAATGCACTTTGGTAAAAAAATTTTTCCCGCTACATCGCCGCTGCTGTCCTTGTGATTGTAGACGCTGTCTTTTTTTGATGTTTTTGTTGTGCTTGTTGTTACTTCTCGTTGGTTGTCTCTTCCTTTGCATGATCCGTTATTTTTCACCGCTTTAGTTTTTAATTTTTGGTACAGTTGCGTTTATATCATGTAGTTATTATACAATGATTATTCTATTATTTTTATTGATTTTTACATATGTAGCAATCTCACTCCGTTAGTCCATAAATTTGTTTTTCTTTTTTTTTAGATATTCGAGTCAATAAAAATTTTATTCACATTAAATTATTTTATTTATTTATTTCTATTTTATTTATTTATTTCTATTTGAATTTCACAATGGCCATTTATTATTTAATAAACAAATTCATAAATTTCACACGCACTTGTCGCCAACATAAAAAATGAGACCTAGCAGGATCGCCATTTAAAGTTAAGAAAAAACCCTCTGTTCATCTTTTTGGGAATAACACAACTTGTTCTCTTGATTGTTAAGTACCGAATGCTTATGCTCACGGTGTTCTTTATTATCATTCGTTCATTTTCAATTTGGCCGAGACTACACAATATATACATAATGTCTATGTTAAAGTAAACATATGATTTGTATCGCAGGGATGGCACTATACCGGCATCCGGCCGCCGGCGGAAAAAGTGACAGCAAAAATACAATACTCCTTGACTAAACAAGTGTGTGAGCTAAAACGTTTCATGGGAATGATTAATTTCTACCGAAGATTTCTTCCCAACGCCGCCTCGCATCAAGCTACACTTTACGAATTCACCCGAGGTAGAAAAAAACGACACAACTTCAATTAAATGAACCAACGAAGGGAAGCGGCCTTTGAGTCATGCAAAAAACAATTAAGTGATGCTGCTTACCTTGCATTCCCTAAATCTAACTCGCAACTAGCACTTATAGTGGATGCGTCAAATATTGCTACCGGGGCAGTGTTGCAACAGCTAGTTGGCACAGATTTCCAATCTCTGGGATTTTATTCCGAACGTTTAACAGATGCTCAATGTAAATATAGTACTTACGACAGGGAGCTGCTAGGTGCATACAAAGCTGTCAAACACTTTCGACATATGGTAGAGGGTAGAGAGTTCATAATTTATACGGATCACAAGCCGTTGCAGTTCGCCTTCAATGTACAATGCAAGCCCTAGACAAATTCGTAATTTAGATTTCTTAAGCCAGTTCGGTAGGCCAATCGATATACGGCATATTGCAGAAAAACGAATATTGTAACAGATACTTTTTCAATTATGACGAACTATCTCAACATCAGAACAGTGATGATAAAATGAAAAGTTTAATCAATGGTAACTCCGTCCTACAATTAAAAACATTCGCAATGCCCGACACTAATTTTTCAGTTTATTGTGACATATCAACCGGATCAGTACATCCATACTTAACAAGGGATTTTCGCAGAATAGCCTTCGATTTCATTCACAATTTATGTCACCCGAACGCAAAAAAACAAAAAAAAATTTGTCTGGCCAAACATGAAACGTGACTGCTTCTTGTGGACAAAAACATGTATCACATACCAAAAAGTAAGATCCATCGGCACAATAGAGCCCCGGTTAGTTAGTACTTTAGTTCTTCGGATAGATTCGATCACGTAAATATGGGCATTGTCGGCCCCTTGCCAGTCTCAAGAGGATTTCGTTACTGTCTAACTATGATCGACCGTTTTACACGATGGACTGAGCTTTGTCCTCTAGAAGACGTAACAGCTGAAACAGTAGCATTTGCATTCTATTCAACGTGGATATCGAGATTAGGCATTCCACTCAGAGTAACTACGGACCAAGGACGCCAATTCGAACGCAAATTTTTCAAAGAGCTAACAAATCTTCTGGGAGCTCAGCATTTAAGAACTACTGCTTATCACCTCGCCGCACTGTGGCGCCTTTTCCCAAAAACCGTGGCAAAAATACAAAATTTGATGACAAAATTTTGTAAAATGAATGAATACATCGGATAAAGATCATTTTAGTGATCAGAATTTAAAAATGTTTTTCTTATTTAGATAAGAATTATAGCTGGTGGAGCTGCTTAAAGTCGACAGTTTTTTAGAATGTCCAAAAAAGGTGATTTTGAGAAAAAAAGACATTTTAGAATTGAAGTGTCAGAAATATTGCCATGTGATCACTACTTTTTTGGTATTGTTTTAAAGGTATATTCATTGTTTATTAAAAAAAGTAAGAAAATGTCCACCAGATACCCTACTTTTTCGGCAGTTGCCGTTTTTCAGACACCCTATATTTAGGTAGTTTTTAGAAATAAAATAGAGAATATCTAAAAATGGGCAAAAATGGTCACGCCCATATTTTCTTAGCACATTTACTACACAGTACTTTAAATAATTTAGCTAAATTGGTCCACAATAAACCACAGGTTTTCTTGAAATTGGAAAAAAGATGTTACACTCTTATAGCCAGCGTTGCCACAGCCGATATTTTTGCAACCAAAATTAAAAAAAATTGCCAAATAAGGAAAAAAGCTACCAAAATTTTAATATTTTTTTTATCTTATGTTATCTTACAGCACAAAAATGTAAATATAAGTGGAACTGATTAACATATTTTTGTTAATGTATGCATATGTGCCTACTTAAAAATATGTACGTAGCCTTATTTCATTGAAATATATATAATCGTATAGAAAGATCAAATCTTAGTTTTCTTTTTTTACAAAATTAAGAGAAAAATAACTTGTACTCTATGTTATAAAATGTATTTTATTACTAAAAGATAAAAAATTATTTTATATATGTAACAAAAATGCGTTCCAAATATGAAAAGAAATTATTCTCTCTATACAATTGTTTTCACTGCATCACTTGTTAGTAATATTTATTACTTCTCGTTAATACGAAATTTTCGCAGTGACTTTTTCCCTACATTTTTCTTTAATTCTCTTTTAAGTTGATGGCCTTTGTACACCATTCGTCAATAAAGTCTTGAAAAGTCAACATAAAAGGTCATAGTATGAATCCCATATAAATGATAAACAATATTTTGCTGTGTCAATTAGGTAGTCATAATTATTACAATTTCTTTATTTATTTAAATTTAAGAACACATTATGAAAATAGGAAGGTAGTTTTAAAACTTGGTTTTTATACTAAGTAAAATAAAAACTGCAGTTGTATATAATCCAGTTAATTGTGGCCTAGATTTATGTTTCGCAAATCATGTAGTTTGAACCTTTTTATTTTTGGGTATAAATTAATCTGCAATTGTGTAATGCAATTAGTTACCCTTTTACTTTGCAAAAGTAGTGATCAGTACCAGAACTCATAATGTCATTTCAAAATTCGGAATTGTTCGAGTTATTTAGAAAATCACATAATGAAATCGTATTTAATTTGGCTTTTTTGTGGTACGGTTTACCAGGATACCACGAAAAGGATGTTAAAAACAAAATTCACTTCGTTTTCTTGGATATTCGTAGAAAATGGCATGCCCCAAACCGTACGACAAAAACCTTTATGGAAAATTATTTAGACTGTCTAAATGGAGTAACAACTTTTGAAAGCATCGAAGAACCCTATACATCTTTGGACAGCAGAAAAGGAAGACCTGTTAAACTATAAACGAGTGATGAGGTAACATCCCAAATTACTCGTGTCGACAATCATATTATAAAAAGTTTGGCAGTTATAAACTTCTCGTAAATGGCCCAAAGTTTCAGGATTATGCATCAAAAACTGTCCAGCTTTTGGCTCAAAAGTATCCTCAGAAGAAACTTACTCCTACGGTCCATAAGATTTTGGCTCATGGCCACAATTTAATTGAATATCAATGCTTACCAATTGGAGAGTTATCAGAAGAAGCCCAGGAATGCAAAAACAAAGATTACAAGCACTTTAGATATGCGAATACTTGCAAAATTTCACGGATTAGACAGAATGAGGATCTTTTTAATATGTTGGCGGCCTCTTTAGACCCACTGATTTCATCGCGGAGACATGTGAGATCTCGAAAGGACTTGGAAGAATATATGTAATTATAGCTCCGATATGTTAAGTCTATTACAAATCGCTCAAAATGTTAATGACTATTTTGAAGAAAACTAACTATTAAAAAAATTAATAAAAATAACTGAATATCATATTAAAATATATGATACTATAAAATAATATTATAAATTAACATTAGTATTGAAAATATTTCAATAATTTTTATCTGTAATATAGTTATATTAATATAACATGTTATATTAGAGTGGCATTTTTTCTAGACTTCCCTATGAGAATGTCATTTAAAGCACAAAAAATTGAGTCTTAATGGTTTGAGAAATTTTAAAAATACCATTACTTCAAAATATATGATTTTTGCGACAAGAAAGGTCAAAGTTGTCATCGTGTCCAATGCCTATCACAATAAGGAGGCATTTATTTTGATCCTAAAAGATTTAAAAATCAAGTGTTTTTTCCCCATTACAAATTTCTTGGTAACTTCAAAAATTATGATGTTAAAAAAAAAAAAAAAAAAAAAAAACCACTGTGCATAGTGCCTCCACAAAGCTATGGCCAATAATGATACTCATTTTCATTAAAATATCTTTCTTACCTTAAAAGTTATGATGTTTGTAATAAAAACAGTCGAAAACAGACACTGTGCACAGTGCCGCGCCTAACCTATGACCGTGCAAATCTTGTATATTAAAGCTAAAGGAGTTTCCTTTCAAATGCTTTTTAAAATTTTTAAATATCTTTATCAGTTCAAAAGTTATGATTTTTGCAACAAAAAAAGTCAAAAGGCCCCACTGTGCACCGCAAATGGTATAATAAAACGCTTTCACAGACCATTGAAAGCCGCAATTAAATGCTACAACAATGAAAACTGGGCAGAGATTTTACCCCTCATACTCCTTAGATTTAGAGTCACGTATAAGGAGGACATCGACGCAACACCATCACAGCTTGTTTACGGATCAGCTCTACGGATTCCAGGTGAGTTCTTAGTAGCAGAAGCTGGAGACGACATTTCTCAGAATGAGTTCGTAAGAAAACTTATAAAGTTTTTGGGCGAACTTCGGTCAGCGTGGACCGCTTGAAATCTGCTTTCATACAAATACCCAATATACCACCAACGTTAATAATGAACCAGAGCGTAAGTCAGCTAGAGGTACGATCATCACTACACGTTCTGGTCGTAAAGTACACTTCTGCCTTCACCGAAAGGCAGTAGTATGTGTCAGTTGGAATTCGCTGTAAGGCGACTTAAATAAGACGAATATTTGGCAAAAAGAAAAAAGGTACTTTTTAGCCAAAACCGTCGAAGAACAAACACGCCCTAAAAATAACATTCTCGTTGTTAGTTATTATAGTTGTACATACATATATTTGAAAAGTAAAGTTAAATATAAAAAAACTCGTCTACAAACTTCTTGAAAATTGGATGGACGCATCAACGAAAATCACTTCAGTGCTTTGCGACTCGATTCTTTTTTTATTTAAATGCATGGCGAAATAACTTTATAGGGTGTCGTCGATATTTAAATATTATTTTCATACGAATAAAACAGAATTTGTGTATATTTCATTCGCTTTATTTTTTTGTTGTTTTTACTTCATACAAAAATTTTACATACAAGACAAATTTTAATGCAACACATAAAGCTGAATTCGGAAAATTGCGAAAGAATTTAGCTACCACATCGATCGGCTCTTTTAACTTTATCTTCAGATTTGATTATGCTACATTTCCTATATTTATTTATTTATTTATTTATATTTTTTTCATCTACGGAATATTATTCTTACAGATTACTTATCACATTAATTGCAATATTTAAATAACAAAACTTTAAACATATTATAACTAACATTAAAATTTAACAAAGAGGATATTGGGGAATACTTCCACACAAAGTTCACACCATAAGTATGTGACTGCTTACATACGAGTATGTAACAAATGACTTCTTATTCATATAACTAAAATGGCAGTTAATTTCGATTTTAATAAATTAATAAAATTTATTTAAAGTTATTCTTTGTTTATTTGGTAATGGTGAAAAGGAGCACCCAAATTGTAAATGTTTTTATTGCCATTCATTTAATTTATTTCTATTTTGATTGAATACATCTTGTTTTATTTTTTCGTATCACCTCCAGAAATGTAAATTCCAAAAAAAAAAATTATTTATAAGAACACAAAATTCATGGGAAATAGCAAATACGTGTATACATATATACATATATACATATGTATGTGTGTGCGTGTGTGTCTGTTTAAACGAAAAAGTACCTCCAGGCATGGCCGACTTATAACGTCCATTTCCTTCAAAAAATATATTTTTGATTTGTTTGGCTTTTGATTTTCTTTATCCATGCGATTATTTTTTAAAACATTTAGTTTCCGCCATAATATGAAGTTATTGATTTCACCTCGATATTCGAATATCAAGTTTTATTCAGATCTGGGCTCTTTAACCCGGTAATGCCCAAAACTTTTTTTGTCTCAGATTTTGTTGAAAATAAGTACGATTATATATTTTGGCCTCCCAAGCACGAAAATGAAGTTTATTTTTTGGTACATTGCCGCAGTTTTTCGGAAAAAGGGAAAAATTAGCGTTACCATATGGTAATCGTGGGTCGTCTAGGGTACATGTTTTTTTTTGAGAAAGAAAAAATTGGTTTTTAATAAAAATCTCAAAAGGATACGTTTTAATGGGATAATTGTATTTATAAGTAAGTAACTAAAGTAAAAAACACATTCATTTAAATAAAAAAAAATAATATTCATTGAACATTGTGGTTTGGTGTGGTAATTTGCAAAACACTTTACACAAAGTGCAACATTGCATTTTATACATGCTGTACGGCCACTAACTTTGCATTGTTCACCTGCTCAACGCCTGCGATTTGATGCTACAACATAATGTCCAATTTGATCATAGCGCAGCATGTATTCAGCTCGACCTTCTTGTTGAGCATGTCTATGAAAGGGCATAGGACCAACTGATTTTTTGTTTTGTATCGTAATGTTTGCAGTAGTATACTGCTAGCTGGCGGCAAAATTCCAATTGTGTCATTGTCGGTTGTCCTTTGCGATAAAGTTGCCAAGCATTTTGAATGCAGGCATCTATCAGCCATGTAAAAATGCACGACCACCACTTTTTTCCTCTATATGCGATAGGATATTGGGACAAATTTTTGTCGAATCGGTCTACTCCGCACATATATTTATTATATTCTGTAATAGCACAAGGACGGGGTAAGTTTATTTTACCTGCGCTTGCTTTCAAATAGCGCTGTGCCATTGATTTTGGATTTTCACCAAAGCAAGTAGATAACATATGTACATACAACACTATTATCCTTCCATTTTACCAAACGGATGCCGGTACTTTTCATTTGAGTCGACTCTGAATAACCTCTTTCCGTTGTTTTCAAGTTTTTTTTGTGCGCCAGTGGACAGCTTGCTGGAATGCGACTTTCACGAATTGTTCCCGTAGCATTATATCCGCATGATATTGGATATGCCAGCAAAGGATAACTTGTAAACAAATTATCAAAATAAAATGAAAATGGAAGCGATTTCAATTCATAAGAAAAATCGTCAATAATGCTAACTAACGGAGCAGCACATTTTCCAAATTTAGTTTCGTACTCACTATTTGAACGGGGATTCTTTCCCTGGTAAATTTCAAAGTTCACCAAATAGCCTGATGGGCAAAGCGACCAAACTTTGTATCCGAAACGCAATGGCTTGCCCTTTATGAACTGCTTACAGCCATGCCTACCAAAGTAAGAAATCATGCTTTCATCAAAAGAACTGATATCTTCGGATTTGTTCCCTCACATATAATGCACTTTGTTCGAAAATATGTGCTAATAATACGTCATCAAAAAACTTTTCGAACTGTTGATGTGGTAGTAAGTTACGACAATCTTCGTAATTTGAAGCTGGAAAAATGGGAACCAAAAATGAGGAACTATCATTTTTCCATTGAAAATTCGTTTCCTTGTTTTTTGGTTGTGATGCAATATTGGAAGGTTTTGACTGTACTGTACACAACCGTTTTCTAACTGGCGATACCTTTGATGTTGTTGGTTGATCTTCCATTTCTTGTAGGTCTTCAGCTATAAATATTGGCAAATGGTAGTTGGTATAACTGTTAACTGGTTATTTTCTTCTGCTTCATCGAGTTCTTAAATATAAACAAGCATTTGTTGCAACGATAAACCTCTGAAATCCATCAAATTTATAAGTTTTCAACAAAATACTTATAAATAAATTTAGAAAATAATACAGGAAATTACACAAAGCACGAAAAAAACATGTACCCTAGGAGACCCACGATTACCATATGGTAACGCTTTGCGTAAAATGGAGAAAAATAATATCAAATATAACTTTTTCGACCAAAACCAAGTTGTGTTCCATAGCTTATTGTTTGTTTATCAATAATTGTAATTCTCTTTAAACTGGGTCAAAAATATATTACTAAATATATGTACTTACCGACGTGCCATATCTGAAAACAGGGATTTTGGTGTTTTGCTTTTTGTGAGTGCAACTTTAGATGGGTTAGTTTTGCGAACTAAACTGAGAATGACGAAGCATGTTTGTTTTTATAGGCTACAAATCTTTTGCAATAAACTGAAACTTTTTTTTTGTAGTTTTGTGGTGTCGGTTAGGATTTATTAGAGTAAAAGTAACGACATGTTTTGCGTTACCATATGGTAATCGTGGGTTATATCGGGTTAAGGTCCTAGGAAGTTATTCCGACTATTTTTGTAATAGTCTTTATGGCTGTATGCACATACTCACGTGTATGCGTAAGTGTATTGTATATAATATATAAATTTGCATTTGGAATGATTTTCCGTCATCCCAAGTAGAATTTGGTTGGTAAACAGACTGGTTTCGGCTACTATTTACTACTAAATTATAGCCGGTAGCGAGCAAATTTGTCAATCATGTTTCGTTTTTCTGTTTGCTAAGTTATAATGACAAAGGTCAGACCAGATTTTTTGCATTGATTTTGACATTTATGTATATCAATTTACCTCTCATAGTTAAAAGTAGTAGAGTGAACCCATTATCATTTGCAGTACGGTGCTGCCACACCTGAAACAATCTGTGACCAGAATATCACATGGAAAGATATTTATACTCTTTTGCAATAGTTTTGACTAAATTGAGCTTATAAAATAATTAAGTTAAAGCCAAAGCTTAGAAACTTAGAAATATTTTGGAAATGTTACTAGCTTTGATTATATGACAAAATCAGTCAGCCATATTTTACAATGTGAGGCCAACCAACTGAATAAATGAGCGGTTGAACAAAGTGAGTAATTGAACTAAAGGAGCGGTTTAAATTAATAAACGAATATGTTGGACCGTTGAGCTGATCAGAAAAAGAGCGCTCATTCTAAAGATTATTTTTATATGCAGACATACGAGTACGTGCATACAAATGTACAGGTTCACTTATTTCAGTTGTTTACTTTTTGGTGTAGAACGCACATGTGATCGAGCCGGTAAAAGAGAATAAAAGAGCAATTGATATGTATGTAGGTAATTTCACTGCGTTGAACAAAAAAGTGTATATGAACCCAACTCTGCACTGAATGCCCTGCTAGAATATGTTAATATTGAATAAAAGTTTAAGTTTATTTAGATATAGAAAGATGCCCGTTTTAAACGGTGCGATTTTAAATTATCTGATTTTTTCTATTTTTCATTTGTTCTTCAGACGTTTTAATATTTTATCCGAACTTATAGCTAGTCTACACTAAGCAACATCTAACATCTTACAAAATTATTTATTGCATATTTTCCCGACGTTTCGTGATTTTTTGTTCACTTACATATATAGAACTTGACAACAATGACATCTTAGTGTCTTTTGATGTTGTTTCCTTATTCACAAACATTCCCATCCACACAGCCATAAATAACATAATGGACAAATGGAATACAATAAAAAACAACACCACGATCCCACGTTCAAAATTCTTAAATATTTTAAAATTCTGTTTATATGAGAACAATTACTTTATTTACAACAAAAAAATCTACAACCAAATATTTGGTATGCCCATGGGAAACCCCCTCTCTCCGACGATTGCCGACATAGTTTTGGATAATTTACTTGATGTAGCATTGACTGAACTCGACAGCAAAAACATCAAGGTAAAATACGTAGCAAAATACGTGGATGATATTTTAGCTGTAATCAACATTGACGACAAGGATGAGATATTAAACACTCTAAACAGATATCACCCTAAAATTTAATTTACGGTAGAAGTTGAATCAAGAGGAGAAATTGCCTACCTGGATACTAAACTATATAGGAAGAGCAACGCTATAACTTTTTACTGGTATTCCAAAAGCATGCCAATCAACCAAAAAACCAGATAATAAACACTGCCAAAAATTTCATCCAGAGAGTTCTTGACATTAGTGACCATCAATTCCACACACTCAGCATTCAAAAGATAACTAAGATATTAAAAGTCAACAGTTTTCCTGTAAATTTAATAAAATCTCTAATATCGTCCTATAAAAGCTTAGAAAATAATGAACACGGTAACCCTAACAAAGATGAGAAATATTTTTACAGCATAAAATACATAGTACCTGGTCTCACTGATTATAAAAACATAAGAAAAATTTTAAGCAAAAATGACAAGCTTTGCTTACAAACCAAACAAAACATTAAGTGCAATATTTACAAACACAAAAACAGCTATACCAAAATTACAAAAAACAACATTGTTTACGAAATTCCTTGTAAAGGGAATGACATTAATAATCTTGATGTTTTTAATATTTTTTTAATAAAATAGACGAATCCCTGGATAAAGTGAACAAAAAATTCACGAAACGTCGGGAAAATATGAAATAAATAATTTTGTAATTTATTTTCATAAAACATATTAGGCCTGATTAACTAAGAACAGGAAACTAACGTAATCAAATCTAACTTGGCCAAGAAAGGAAAAACAGCACAAACATCTAACAACTGTCATAAGTTTTCAAGATGATGACAACTTCCACATCACGACGATAATGTTAGTCTCATCGCTATAAAAATAACATTGTGTTAATTTTTTTTTATCAATTAGCTTTTGATATAAAATTATTGTTTAAACTTCCTACTTATTAAACTTAATTTTTATTATGGAAAAATAGTTATGTAGCACCACGTACACACATACAAATATGTATTGATATAAGCGATAAAGTTCGATTCGAATTCAATTATAATATAATATTTACAAAAATCAAAAATGTTTGTTGTGGCTTTAGCTCTTCATATGCCGACATTTCATTGGTTGCTAAAACCAAATCGCCAGTGAAGTTTAAGCAGTTTGATAACATTCAACCTCGTATCTTTATGCCATACAAAACAAATACAATATGAGAATTTCAATATTGCATATGAATTATAACAAATACATAATCATAGAAAAAAAAGAACTAAAAAAGAAGTTTAACTGCAACACTTGGCTTCAACAACTGGATTATGTGGGACTAGCCTTTTTGTAAGAGAAGTAACACTAAAGGTGGATATACATACACGCGTTACACGCGAATTTTATATCTTACCGGCGTTCGAGCGTTTTTAAAAAAGACACGTTTGATCAATTTCAGCGGACAGAACAGTCTGTCTGTTATTTTGTTTCATATTATTTAAGAACTTCCAAATGTATTACAATTTTGCTTACTTAGCCTAATTTTCATTTGTTGGCTAACATTTTCATTTATATAAGTGTGCGCTAATTAATGAAGTTTTATGATTTTAGTTATTGTCAAATTTATGCTGAAATGTTGATTAATTACTTTGGGAATATTATAGCTTTGTTTCTTTACTTTTTGGGTAAAGTTCGTGCAAATGAGAGTAAGAACAAAATTCTCTCATAAACAGGCAAAATTGCACAAAAGTACGGGAACACAAAAAATCAAATTGTCAGCACAAAATAGAACGTCAAATTATACTTCCAATATTTTCTTTCTTTCACGTACTTTAGTAAAGAATATCTTTTTAATAAAGCAACATTTCACAACTATTTCTCTTTAATTTACAAATTAACTTCTTTTGCTTTTCTTTTTGATTGTTTATGTTTAAGCAGCTGTTTTGCTAACAGCTATTTGATAGTTAACACAATTTACACAAAGAAAAAGTCTGGGCTTTTTCGTGCGAGAAGAAGAAGAATTTTATTCTCTCAAAACCACTCTCATTTGCACAAATTTAAAGTACAGGAACGCTTTTCGTGCAAATTGGGATACCGAGGGATCCCAAAGTAGAGTAAAGAAACACACCTTATGTGTTGCGAAATTTACGGGAAATGTGGAATTGGGTTACCGTCTGGCTTTATTAATTTGATTTAGGAATTCTTCGAATTTATCAGGTTCATTTGATTTCATATCAATATAATTTCTTGTATATGGATTAAACCATCTCAACTCAACTTAAAATATGGCTGTTTTTTACATCACTGTTTCCAAATTCGCTGAATTTTGGCAGGATTAAAGTATATCCGAGAAATAAGAAAAATCCAAAATTTAAGTTCACTGACGCATCTGGATCCGGAAATATGAGGTCTTGAATATCGGAAAAAACTATAAAAATGTACAAAGTTGTACTTACTTAATAATCAGTTATAACAAAAACAACAATGACATTGCACACAAAAATATTCCTAAAAAATCAAATTTTAAATGTTTTAACTGCAATCGAGATGGTCATAACGCAGCACAATGCAGAGAAAAGCGTACAAAAGCAGAACAGAAAGAAAATCAAACGCATCGTGCTTTTTCAATGTCAAATGAGAGAACATTAACGCAGAATATTTGGTGCGTCGACAGCGGCGCATCTGCTCATTTATGTTGCGACCGAAATATGTTCGACGAGTTTGAAGAACACACAGAAGAAATTATACTTGCTGGTAGCAACAAAATTCAAGCGAAGGGTATAGGGAAAGTATATATAAAAGAGTTTGATATAACATTAAAAGATGTTCTCTATGTTCCGTGTTTGCAATGTAATTTTGTTTCAGTTGGTAAAGCTGTAAGCAATGGTTGTGCTGTGAAATTCAATGACAGAACGGCAATAATAAGTAAAGGCAGTAAGAATTTATTTGTAGCTAAAAGGGTCGGCGGTTTATTTTTATATGAAGCAAATAATAACAAGTGTTTTCTTTCATGTGCTGCTACTGAGGAGGTGATGAAGTGGCATAAGCGATTTGGTCACATGAATTTTACTAGTCTGAGGCAGTTAATAAATAAACAAATGGTTCTTGGTTTAAATTTAAAGATCCCTGATAAAATAAGCTGTAATGTTTGCTTGCAATGCAAATGCTGTGTCAGACCATTTAAATGTTCGGAGAATAGAGCCAGTGCTTTATTGGAAATTATACACAGCGACTTATGTGGCCCTATGGACACTGCATCAAGTGGCGGTGCAAAATAAATGCTGACTTTCATCGATGATAAGAGTCGCTATGTGTTTGTTTATTTTTTAAAGGGTAAAGATGAGGTGTTCAACAAGTTCAAAGAATTTAAATGTATGGTTGAGCGGCAAGTTGGTAACAAAATAAAAATATTGCGCAGCGACAACGGTACAGAGTACGTTAATGGAGCCTTTGATAACTATTTAAAAGAGAATGGAATTGTTCGACAATTAACTGTACCCTATACTCCACAACAAAACGGCGTAGCGGAAAGGTTTAACCGCACTCTAGTAGAGATGGCGAGATGCATGTTGGTTGGTGGAAATCTTTCGGAAATACTTTGGGCCGAAGCAGTTAATACTGCTGTATATTTGCGAAATAGATCTGCGACGAAGGCATTAGATGATACAGGTTGTTTTTTTAGAGGTATAGAACTTCGAATTGAAATAAAACACAAGAAAATCTTTTTAATGTCCATCAATTTGGCTTTATTGGAAGGATAATTTTATGCCATTAACGTTTAAATATGATTTCGAGCATGTGGCCGCCGCGGCTGGCTCGAATAAAGCCAATTCTACAGGTCCAATTTTCAACCACTTTTTCGAGCATATGGGGCCGTATGTTGGCAATAACGCCACGAATGTTGGCTTCCAAGTCCCCTAACGTTTCTGGTTTGTTGGCGTAGACGAGCGACTTCACATATCCCCAAAGAAAATAATCCAACGGTGTCAAATCACACGATCTTGGTGGACAATTGACAGGTCCATTCCGCGAAATTATGCGCTCATCGAATGTTTCCTTCAATAAATCGATTGTGACGTGCGCTGTGTGGCATGTAGCGCCGTCTTGTTGGAACCACAACTCATCCACATTCATGCCATCCAATTCGGGAACAAAATAGTCGGTTATCATGGCTCATTGCTGTGCACGGTGGCGAATCGATTCATTCGGGTCCTCTTCAACACTTTGCTCTACAGCGGCAATTGTTTCTTCGGTGCGCACTGTTCGACGTCTCTGCGGATGCGTATTATCACATAGAGTAAACGTAGTGCGAAAACGATCCATGGTTAACCGAATTAATTGCTCTGATGGACGATTATGTCGACCATAAAATGGACGGAGCTTGCGGTAAACTTCGCGAACTGAACCATTATTTTCGAAATAAATTTGCACGATTTGCAAGCGTTGTTCTTTTGTCAACCTGTTCATGATGAAATGGCAAACCAAACTAAATATTAATCACTTGACAGCTGACAAAATGGCCGCCAGTTAAAAAAGTGATGCCAACTTAAAGTTCTATACCTCAATAAAAAACAATCAATATTACGCCGTATGAAGTTTGGTTTAACCGTAAACCAATAGTCAACCATTTAAGAACATTTGGGTCAGTTGCGATTGCACTAGAAAAGAAACAACATAGTAAAGAATACATTATGGTAGGTTATTCAGATACTGCAAAGGCTTATCGATTATATGAAAAAGCTACAAGAAAAGTGATTGTAAGCAGAGACGTTTATTTCATAGAAGCGGAACAAAAGGCTTATGTTGATATTGAATTGTGTCCGAAAACAGTCGAACAACAGAATAACGATGAAAACAAATTAAAAGATACCAAAGCGGATATCCAAAATGAAAGTGATTATGAATTTGCAAGTGATTATGAAGAGTCTGATAAAATACCAATCAAAAAGGAACCTGGAAGGCCACAGATAAATCGCACTGGTGGACCTGGTAGACCTAAAAAAATTTACAACACCATTAATTTTATGTATTCAGAAAATATTGATGTTCCTGAAACCGTAAATGATGCTCTCTCAAGTGAATATTCGCAGTTTTGGTGGAATGCAATGGAAAACGAATATAATTCACTTTTAGAAAATGAAACATGGGAACTTGTTGAGCTTCCTAAAGAACATAAAGCTATCGGTTGTAGATGGGTGTTTGCACTTAAAAGAAGCAAAAATGGTGACATTGAAAGATTTAAGGCTAGGTTAGTGGCGAAAGGGTGTGCACAAATATACGGAATTAATTATAATGAAACATATTCTCCGGTCGTACGATACGAAACTATAAGAGTGGTCTTTGCATTGGCAGCTGAATACGCATTACATCTACACCAGATGGATGTTTCGACTGTATACCTCAACAGCGAACTGGACGATGACGTGTACATTACCCAGCCGGAAAAATTTGTTGATAAAGGACGACCAAATCACGTATTGAAGTTAAAAAAATCTTTATACGGCCTCAAGCAATCAGGCCGCCAATGGAACCGTAAGTTAAACTCTATTTTAAATGAAATTGACTTTTATGCATGCGAAAGTGAGCCTTGCCTTTACATAAAGAAAACTGAAAATAAAATAAACATAATTGCAGTATATGTGGATGATATCTTGATTGGGTGTTCCGATATTAAAGATATGAATTCTATTAAGCGCGAAATTTCAGAAAGAATTCAAGTAGTAGACAAAGGATCAGTAAATCATTTTTTGAATATTGAAATAGAAAGAGATAGCCCAACAGGATCAGTTGCTATTAGTCAAAAGGCCAACATAGAGCAGTTGTTGAGACGGTACAACATGGAAAGCTGTCGATCAGTGGCAACACCTTTGGAACCAAATTTTCAAATAACTTGCAATGATGATAATTGTAAAAGAGTCAGCCAAATTGAATACCAATCATTAATTGGATCACTTATGTACATTGGTCTATGTACTAGGCCCGATATCATACACTCCATTTTTAAATTATCTCAGAAAAACAGCGACCCACATATAGAACATTTAACCGCGGCGAAGAGAGTGGTAAAATATTTAAGCAAAACTAAAGACATGCAACTGAAGTATTGTAAAACGGGCAATCCAATTGAATGTTATGTTGATGCAGACTGGGGTGGAGATGGTGTTGATCGCAAATCGTATACAGGATACACTTTCATTTTAGCAGGTGCGGCATTCTCCTGGGAAAGTCGGAAGCAGGAATCAGTAGCCCTATCAAGTACCGAAGCTGAGTATATGGCACTCTCGTCAGCTGCCAAGGAGGCGACGTATATTAGTAAGCTGCTTAACGAAATTAATTTACACAATACGGATGTCATTGAAATCCAAGGAGACAACATGGGAGCACTGCAACTTGTGAAGAACCCTGTATATCATGGTCGTAGTAAGCATATAGATATAAAATATCATCACGTCAGCGATTTATATAAAAATAGGCAGATAAACTTAAAATATTGTAATACAAAGGATATGATTGCAGATGTGATGACCAAAAACCTGCAGAGGGTCAGTCATAAACGATTTTCAAAACTTTTGGGTTTAACAATGTACATAATTGAAATATGTATTATGAATTGTAATGGGATGTAATATAAATATTGGTATTGAGGAGGAGTATTGGAGTTTGGATTGCATCACAATACAACTCTGCTTAACAATACGAATATTTACTACTCTGTTTTTCTTTTTCATTTTAGTTTTTTTTACTTTATACTCTTTGTAATTTAACCTTACTTTGAAATAAACGTTTGAATTGTTAACTCGCTTTCTTTCTTTATACATACAAAAGCACTAACTTTTAACAGTTCCTTCCCTAAAGTTTCAAAAAATTCCAGACTGGGGGTATTCTTGGATCAAGAAATATTTATCATAGAGTAAAGGTAGATATTTAACAAGTGAATTAAAACTATGTAGCATAAAGAGCCCTTTAGTAAAAAAAAGAAGAAATGTCTACACTGTGTCAGAGTTTGAGTCCCAGCTGCACTAAAAAAGACTTATATGCAATCCCCCATCACCAAATTGCTACCTTGGCAGATGTAGCATGTGTCCAGACATACAAAATTTTAAAGAGAAACTTGGTGAATTATTATTAGAAAATGAAATTGATGAAATCATATATAAACAGTGGATAAGTGTAGATAGAGGCTCTTTGGAAACTATTATTAAACAAACTGATTCTTTTCTGGATTCTTTATGCGAAAAACTGCAAACACTTCTACCCCATTCATTCGTATCTAAAGAGCAGGGTGCAGTTGGAAGAAAATGAGTATTTAGTAATTTGCGACTTCTCCGAAAATGCAACTTTTGTGGTTCAGGATTCTGTGCAAGGCTTTTTATGGAATAATAGCCAGGCCACACTATACCCAATAGCAATTTATTTCAAAACAAATGGAAAATTAGAAACTACAAATTTTATAATAATATCAGACTGTCTAATACATAATACCATAGCAGTTCATTTATTTCATGGCCACCTAAATGAGTTTTTAAAAAACAAGTTTTTGAAAATACCAAAGAAAATTTTTTATTTTTCGGACGGTTCTTCCGCTCAATTTAAAAATAAAAAAACTTTGCCAATTTATGCCATCATAGCGAAGATTTTAATTGTTCCGCTGAGTGGCATTTCTTTGCTACCAGTCACGGCAAAGGACCTAGCGATGGTCCTGTGGGAACGGTAAAGCGTGAAGCACGAATCCCGAGGGATCCCAAAGTAGAGTAAAGAAACACACCTTATGTGTTGCGAAATTTACCGGAAATGTGGAATTGGGTTACCGTCTGGCTTTATTAATTTGATTTAGGAATTCTTCGAATTTATCAGGTTCATTTGATTTCATATCAATATAATTTCCTGTATATGGATTAAACCATCTCAACTCAACTTAAAATATGGCTGTTTTTTACATCACTGTTTCCAAATTCGCTGAATTTTGGCAGGATTAAAGTATATCCGAGAAATAAGAAAAATCCAAAATTTAAGTTCACTGACGCATCTGGATCCGGAAATATGAGGTCTTGAATATCGGAAAAAAACTATAAAAATGTACAAAGTTGTACTTACTTAATTATCAATTTCTTGATTCATATTATAGTGACGCAACTCATCAAGATCGCATTTGAAAGGTTATTAAATTACCTTTAATTTGATATACAGCATGAATATTTTTGGAAAGGTCAAAGGTCACATCTCTTGACCTATAATTCGGGAGGCTATAGCTGTAAAAACGACAATTTTATAAATCTGAAAAAAATATATGTTTAAGATTGGTTCCTTCCCTAAAGTTCCAAAAAATTTCAGACTGGGGGTATTCTTGGATCCAGAAATATTTATTATAGAGTAAAGGTAGATATTTAACAAGTGAATTATTATTATTATGAATGCTGTTGTTGTTGGCGTTGTTGGCATTATTATTATGAATGCTGTTGTTGTTGTTGGCATTGTTGACATTATTATGATGAATGCTGTTGTTTTTGTTTAGTTTTATTATAAATGTTTTCAATTACAAATTTGCTATCAGCGGAATAAATTTTAGCTTGTAATTGTGTTTTTGAAATTGGTATGAAGCTGTGCTGCTTTTGAGTTCCCGGAATTGTACGTAATCCTATAAATCTATCAGTTAGCAATTTCTCTTCTTCTTCATAATCTTTTTCCGTTAAATATGTAAAGTTGCAGTTCTGAAGAGTTTGCTGACACCAATTATACAAGTGGAGAGGAGTAGTTATCTGATCTTCGAATGGACGTTGCAAGCTGGCTCTTCGTGCTTCACGCTTTACCGTTCCCCCAGAACCATCACTAGGTCCTTTGCCGTGACTGGTAGCAAAGAAATGCCACTCAGCGGAACAATTAAAATCTTCGCTATGATGGCATAAATTGGCAAAGTTTTTTTATTTTTAAATTGAGCGGAAGAACCGTCCGAAAAATAAAAAATTTTCTTTGGTATTTTCAAAAACTTGTTTTTTAAAAACTCATTTAGGTGGCCATGAAATAAATGAACTGCTATGGTATTATGTATTAGACAGTCTGATATTATTATAAAATTTGTAGTTTCTAATTTTCCATTTGTTTTGAAATAAATTGCTATTGGGTATAGTGTGGCCTGGCTATTATTCCATAAAAAGCCTTGCACAGAATCCTGAACCACAAAAGTTGCATTTTCGGAGAAGTCGCAAATTACTAAATACTCATTTTCTTCCAACTGCACCCTGCTCTTTAGATACGAATGAATGGGGTAGAAGTGTTTGCAGTTTTTCGCATAAAGAATCCAGAAAAGAATCAGTTTGTTTAATAATAGTTTCCAAAGAGCCTCTATCTACACTTATCCACTGTTTATATATGATTTCATCAATTTCATTTTCTAATAATAATTCACCAAGTTTCTCTTTAAAATTTTGTATGTCTGGACACATGCTACATCTGCCAAGGTAGCAATTTGGTGATGGGGGATTGCATATAAGTCTTTTTTAGTGCAGCTGGGACTCAAACTCTGACACAGTGTAGACATTTCTTCTTTTTTTTACTAAAGGGCTCTTTATGCTACATAGTTTTAATTCACTTGTTAAATATCTACCTTTACTCTATGATAAATATTTCTGGATCCAAGAATACCCCTAGTCTGGAATTTTTTGAAACTTTAGGGAAGGAACTGTTAAAAGTTAGTGCTTTTGTATGTATAAAGAAAGAAAGCGAGTTAACAATTCAAACGTTTATTTCAAAGTAAGGTTAAATTACAAAGAGTATAAAGTAAAAAAACTAAAATGAAAAAGAAAAACAGAGTAGTAAATATTCGTATTGTTAAGCAGAGTTGTATTGTGATGCAATCCAAACTCCAATACTCCTCCTCAATACCAATATTTATATTACATCCCATTACAATTCATAATACATATTTCAATTATGTACATTGTTAAACCCAAAAGTTTTGAAAATCGTTTATGACTGACCCTCTGCAGGTTTTTGGTCATCACATCTGCAATCATATCCTTTGTATTACAATATTTTAAGTTTATCTGCCTATTTTTATATAAATCGCTGACGTGATGATATTTTATATCTATATGCTTACTACGACCATGATATACAGGGTTCTTCACAAGTTGCAGTGCTCCCATGTTGTCTCCTTGGATTTCAATGACATCCGTATTGTGTAAATTAATTTCGTTAAGCAGCTTACTAATATACGTCGCCTCCTTGGCAGCTGACGAGAGTGCCATATACTCAGCTTCGGTACTTGATAGGGCTACTGATTGCTGCTTCCGACTTTCCCAGGAGAATGCCGCACCTGCTAAAATGAAAGTGTATCCTGTATACGATTTGCGATCAACACCATCTCCACCCCAGTCTGCATCAACATAACATTCAATTGGATTGCCCGTTTTACAATACTTCAGTTGCATGTCTTTAGTTTTGCTTAAATATTTTACCACTCTCTTCGCCGCGGTTAAATGTTCTATATGTGGGTCGCTGTTTTTCTGAGATAATTTAGAAATGGAGTGTATGATATCGGGCCTAGTACATAGACCAATGTACATAAGTGATCCAATTAATGATTGGTATTCAATTTGGCTGACTCTTTTACAATTATCATCATTGCAAGTTATTTGAAAATTTGGTTCCAAAGGTGTTGCCACTGATCGACAGCTTTCCATGTTGTACCGTCTCAACAACTGCTCTATGTTGGCCTTTTGACTAATAGCAACTGATCCTGTTGGGCTATCTCTTTCTATTTCAATATTCAAAAAATGATTTACTGATCCTTTGTCTACTACTTGAATTCTTTCTGAAATTTCGCGCTTAATAGAATTCATATCTTTAATATCGGAACACCCAATCAAGATATCATCCACATATACTGCAATTATGTTTATTTTATTTTCAGTTTTCTTTATGTAAAGGCAAGGCTCACTTTCGCATGCATAAAAGTCAATTTCATTTAAAATAGAGTTTAACTTACGGTTCCATTGGCGGCCTGATTGCTTGAGGCCGTATATTTTTTAACTTCAATACGTGATTTGGTCGTCCTTTATCAACAAATTTTTCCGGCTGGGTAATGTACACGTCATCGTCCAGTTCGCTGTTGAGGTATACAGTCGAAACATCCATCTGGTGTAGATGTAATGCGTATTCAGCTGCCAATGCAAAGACCATTCTTATAGTTTCGTATCGTACGACCGGAGAATATGTTTCATTATAATTAATTCCGTATATTTGTGCACACCCTTTCGCCACTAACCTAGCCTTAAATCTTTCAATGTCACCATTTTTGCTTCTTTTAAGTGCAAACACCCATCTACAACCGATAGCTTTATGTTCTTTAGGAAGCTCAACAAGTTCCCATGTTTCATTTTCTAAAAGTGAATTATATTCGTTTTCCATTGCATTCCACCAAAACTGCGAATATTCACTTGAGAGAGCATCATTTACGGTTTCAGGAACATCAATATTTTCTGAACACATAAAATTAATGGTGTTGTAAATTTTTTTAGGTCTACCAGGTCCACCAGTGCGATTTATCTGTGGCCTTCCAGGTTCCTTTTTGATTGGTATTTTATCAGACTCTTCATAATCACTTGCAAATTCATAATCACTTTCATTTTGGATATCCGCTTTGGTATCTTTTAATTTGTTTTCATCGTTATTCTGTTGTTCGACTGTTTTCGGACACAATTCAATATCAACATAAGCCTTTTGTTCCGCTTCTATGAAATAAACGTCTCTGCTTACAATCACTTTTCTTGTAGCTTTTTCATATAATCGATAAGCCTTTGCAGTATCTGAATAACCTACCATAATGTATTCTTTGCCCTTTGGTTTAAATTTACTATGTTGTTTCTTTTCTAGTGCAATCGCAACTGACCCAAATGTTCTTAAATGGTTGACTATTGGTTTACGGTTAAACCAAACTTCATACGGGGTAATATTGATTGTTTTTTATTGAGGTATAGAACTTTAAGTTGGCATCACTTTTTTAACTGGCGGCCATTTTGTCAGCTGTCAAGTGATTAATATTTAGTTTGGTTTGCCATTTCATCATGAACAGGTTGACAAAAGAACAACGCTTGCAAATCGTGCAAATTTATTTCGAAAATAATGGTTCAGTTCGCGAAGTTTACCGCAAGCTCCGTCCATTTTATGGTCGACATAATCGTCCATCAGAGCAATTAATTCGGTTAACCATGGATCGTTTTCGCACTACGTTTACTCTATGTGATAATACGCATCCGCAGAGACGTCGAACAGTGCGCACCGAAGAAACAATTGCCGCTGTAGAGCAAAGTGTTGAAGAGGACCCGAATGAATCGATTCGCCACCGTGCACAGCAATGAGCCATGATAACCGACTATTTTGTTCCCGAATTGGATGGCATGAATGTGGATGAGTTGTGGTTCCAACAAGACGGCGCTACATGCCACACAGCGCACGTCACAATCGATTTATTGAAGGAAACATTCGATGAGCGCATAATTTCGCGGAATGGACCTGTCAATTGTCCACCAAGATCGTGTGATTTGACACCGTTGGATTATTTTCTTTGGGGATATGTGAAGTCGCTCGTCTACGCCAACAAACCAGAAACGTTAGGGGACTTGGAAGCCAACATTCGTGGCGTTATTGCCAACATACGGCCCCATATGCTCGAAAAAGTGGTTGAAAATTGGACCTGTAGAATTGGCTTTATTCGAGCCAGCCGCGGCGGCCACATGCTCGAAATCATATTTAAACGTTAATGGCATAAAATTATCCTTCCAATAAAGCCAAATTGATGGACATTAAAAAGATTTTCTTGTGTTTTATTTCAATTCGAAGTTCTATACCTCTAAAAAAACAACCTGTATCATCTAATGCCTTCGTCGCAGATCTATTTCGCAAATATACAGCAGTATTAACTGCTTCGGCCCAAAGAATTTCCGAAAGATTTCCACCAACCAACATGCATCTCGCCATCTCTACTAGAGTGCGGTTAAACCTTTCCGCTACGCCGTTTTGTTGTGGAGTATAGGGTGCAGTTAATTGTCGAACAATTCCATTCTCTTTTAAATAGTTATCAAAGGCTCCATTAACGTACTCTGTACCGTTGTCGCTGCGCAATATTTTTATTTTGTTACCAACTTGCCGCTCAACCATACATTTAAATTCTTTGAACTTGTTGAACACCTCATCTTTACCCTTTAAAAAATAAACAAACACATAGCGACTCTTATCATCGATGAAAGTCAGCATATATTTTGCACCGCCACTTGATGCAGTGTTCATAGGGCCACATAGGTCGCTGTGTATAATTTCCAATAAAGCACTGGCTCTATTCTCCGAACATTTAAATGGTCTGACACAGCATTTGCATTGCAAGCAAACATTACAGCTTATTTTATCAGGGATCTTTAAATTTAAACCATGAACCATTTGTTTATTTATTAACTGCCTCAGACTAGTAAAATTCATGTGACCAAATCGCTTATGCCACTTCATCACCTCCTCAGTAGCAGCACATGAAAGAAAACACTTGTTATTATTTGCTTCATATAAAAATAAACCGCCGACCCTTTTAGCTACAAATAAATTCTTACTGCCTTTACTTATTATTGCCGTTCTGTCATTGAATTTTACAGCACAACCAGGGCTGCCGTTTTTGGTTATTTCTAACCAAAAGTGGTTATTTTTTTCTTTAATGTGGAGATGTAAATATTTTTTTGGAGATGTGAATATTTTGTTGAACAGTGGCAAGCCTTGCAGTTACATTTTATATCAACATTCTTTGAGGTAAACGGCATAAGAGCTTGTGAATTGGGGGAACTAAAGTTTGAAAATATACTTTTTATTTCTTTCGTATATTATAAATGTGATTAATAATTTAAGTAAGGAATTCCAGTCAGAACAAGTGCGCCTTCCATACGTTTATACTCAACTTGAATCAAATTTTAAATTAATTTTGAGCAATTTTACTAAAATTTAATTAAATTTGTTAGACGAAAATAACTATCTAAACGTGGAAAACATCTTTATCGGCCGAAAAGCTGAACTATAGATGGAACAAAATAAATATACAATCTTTTTATATAGAACTATTAAAAGAAATTTCAAAACGTTTTGATTTTTCACCCAAAAGACTTTAAAATTCTTGATATCATAACACCACCTCATGTGTTAAGTAGTTGAGAAATAAAAATTGAGCCGTTATTGTCGTCTTTCCCGAATTTAACGGATAATAATGAGGAAAAAATATTACATCAATGGATACTACTAAAGTTTTCAATTATTGCTGTAAAGAGCGATATGGATATTGTTGAATTTTGGGATAAAGTATCAATGTACAGAAATGGAGTCAATGAAAAATATTTCGCTGAGCCTGTCAATTTTGTGCAAAAATTACTAAGTTTGCCTATATAGTCTCAAACTTTTATACTGTGAACTGGAAGTTTTGTTTACTTTATATTAAACAAAAACTGTTATGTTTTATATACATACATGTACAAGCGTTAACTTATTACATACATAAGTACATACGTACGTAAAAGAATTATATTTGTTTGGTTATTATTATTATTAACTGTATTCAGTTCACATGCGTTACATTAGCAATATATGTATATGCATTTTAAATGGTATTGAATTGGTTATTATATTGAATTTGGTTATTGTTTTCTCATTTGGTAACTTTTAAAGCGAATTTTGGTTGTAAAAATTTTTTGGTTGTGGCAGCACTGAGCACAACCATTGCTTACAGCTTTACCAACTGAAACAAAATTACATTGCAAACACGGAACATAGAGAACATCTTTTAAGGCCCACTTAGCCGAACGTAAATGTAGAAATGTAAATGTAGCCGAATCAGCTGATCGTTTCTGTTATATGAGAATGTATGCAAACGCTTAGCCGACTGGAGGTGTCACGTTGCCGTAACGTCTGAACCTTTTGAAAATAGAATTTCACGTAACCTCGTACGTGACAGATGTAGCCAGTGTTGGTAAATACAAAAGTAAACGAAAATGTGGCACAAAAACCCTTTTTTAGTAATTTTTTGGGTTTTTGATATTTTAAGCTTTTAAACTGTGAATCTTCTTTGAATATAAAAAATATTTTATAAATTTAGTTGTTTCAGTCAATAATTCTTTAATGAAAAGTAAGAAGATATTTTTATAATAGTTTGTGTGCATTTGATGCAAAACTTTTTTATACAGCCAACAATTTGTGAGTTAGAATGGCAGGTAGATAACATGGCTTCGAAGAAAATAATATTAGAAATAAGAAGATCAGACCCAAAGCGAAACAAAAATATGTAAACAAAATAATTAAAATAAGGATAGGATTGTTTGAAGATCAGACCCAAAGCGAAAAACAAAAATATGTAAACAAAATAATTAAAATAAGGATATGATTGTTTGAAGGTCAGACCCAAAGCAAAATAATCAAAATATGTAAACAAAATATACAGAACGAGGGTATAAATAGAAATGTAAATACTTTCGTTCCTCAGTTCATAAGTAAATAAGTAAAGTATATACGTTCAACCTATAGCACGTTCACAATAAAAAAAGTATAACAGTTAAAACAAAGGTTGTAATATAAATAATTATGATATAAATAACTTTATGTAAATATAAAAAATAAAGATGTTCAAAATTATATCATACTTTGAATTATTGATGTGTTAACATCTATACGCGCGCCTCTAGGGCAGTAAACTATCAGTTTCAATACATACGCAAGTGTTAGGTGTAAGGTATGTAAGAGTAAATCATCGTTTGTTTGTTCGTTGCTTGGCAGTCGGTATTGAAAGTGATTATTGGGCGATCTTCATATAATTTTCCCACGCGATTTTCTCCGGAAATTCATAGCCGATTTTATTAATTTTTGGATTAAAACGCTAGTGCGGGTTTCGACGAAGAGTTTAGGATTAAGGCGATCCGATATCGGCGAACGGAGATTTAAGTGTTTTAATTCGGAGTAATATTAAAAAAGTGTTTTATGTTGATCTTCGGTTTTGTCTTATGCATAGCAAAGAGAATAGTGACGTGGTTATACGTACATACATATATAAAAATGAGCAAGACAGCAACGTATGTAGCTTATGTATGTACAAACATAACAATGTATGTATGTACATTTGTCTGTTGCTTTGTTTTTTGTGGGTTTAATATAAAATAAATAAAAAAAGTTAAATTAAATTCAATAAACTGTTCTTTTTCATTAAATACTTTATATTAACTCTACCTCCGGGTTTGTGGGTCTGTGTTCATAGAAATCGAACAGGTACCGTGTAAAAAAAGGTGTTAACACATCGCCCGTGAGTTCGAACACTCATTGATTTTTATATATAAGTATGTAAATGCATGTACAAAACTTATTTTTTAAACTTTATTGATAGAAATATCAAAGTTATAACAATTTAATACTTAACAAAAATGTTTGGTACCATTCATATAATTTGGGTACTTTTTCTACAAACCCATAAATCATGCAAACACACTAAACTATCATCACTAATTCGAAACACATGACACGGTTTCTAGCGTTCTATAAGCACATCAACATTTACATTTACGATACATTTACGATACATTTACATCTACGATTTCTACGGTCGGCTAAATGGGCCTTTAATGTTATATCAAACTCTTTTATATATACTTTCCCTATACCCTTCGCTTGAATTTTGTTGCTACCAGCAAGTATAATTTCTTCTGTGTGTTCTTCAAACTCGTCGAACATATTTCGGTCGCAACATAAATGAGCAGATGCGCCGCTGTCGACGCACCAAATATTCTGCGTTAATGTTCTCTCATTTGACATTGAAAAAGCACGATGCGTTTGATTTTCTTTCTGTTCTGCTTTTGTACGCTTTTCTCTGCATTGTGCTGCGTTATGACCATCTCGACCGCAGTTAAAACATTTAAAATTTGATTTTTTAGGAATATTTTTGTGTGCAATGGCATTGTTGTTTTTGTTATAACTGTTACGTTGATTTCGTTTCTTTTCTTTATGTTCACGTGCCATAAAAACTTGTACGCTATTGTCTGCACTTCTAACTTCATTACTGTTAACTTTTCTACGTTCCCCCTCTTCATTTAATTTGACTTTTAGTGTAGATAACTTTGGAAGGTCATCCCTTGCCTCAAGGGCGACCACTAGGTTCTCGTAAGATTTTGGTAGGCTAGCTAGTAACATAATTACGTACAGCTCCTCCTTAAGGGTGATTCCCGTTTCTGCCAATTTTTCAACGATTGAAGCAAAATTGCATATGTATTGCTGAAGCCATTCATCTTCTGACATACGCATTTGTAGCAGCTGCTTAAACAAAGTAACTTTACGTACCGGTCCTTTTGGTCGGTGTACCTCCTTTAATGTTTTCCAGGTATCAGCAGACCTTTGGCAGTTCCTTATGTGTGCTATTTGAACAGGCGTTGAGCATAATATAATAGTAGCAGTCGCCTTCTCATCTTTTGCAATCCATGCCGCAACTTCAGCGGCGTTCGCAGCAATTTGTTCAGGTTTCACTGCACTTCCTGATACAACTGACCACAAATCCTGGTGGATAAGCACATTTCTTACTTGAAGACTCCAGGAATCATAGTTCTCATCATCCAATTTTGGTATATTATACATAGAGGCCATTTGCACTGCGTTGATGTTTCCTATTTATTCGCGTCAATCTCTACATGCGACTGGGCCCATAACCTGTTAAAAGTTAGTGCTTTTGTATGTATAAAGAAAGAAAGCGAGTTAACAATTCAAACGTTTATTTCAAAGTAAGGTTAAATTACAAAGAGTATAAAGTAAAAAAAAACTAAAATGAAAAAGAAAAACAGAGTAGTAAATATTCGTATTGTTAAGCAGAGTTGTATTGTGATGCAATCCAAACTCCAATAGGAACCAATCTTAAACATATATTTTTTTCAGATTTTTAAAATTGTCGTTTTTACAGCTATAGCCTCCCGAATTATAGGTCAAGAGATGTGACCTTTGACCTTTCCAAAAAATATTCATGCTGTATATCAAATTGAAGGTAATTTAATAACCTTTCAAATGCGATCTTGACGAGTTGCGTCACTATAATATTAATCAAGAAAATGATAATTAAGTAAGTACAACTTTGTACATTTTTATAGTTTTTTCCGATATTCAAGACCTCATATTTCCGGATCCAGAAGTGCCAGTGCCCTCAAACTTTGCACATATATTAGTTTTGTAATAATCTGTCTTCCGAAAAATCATAAAATTTTTAGAAAGTGGTGTGCACCCATTGGTTGATTTGACATGGAATTACCCATACGTAACTTCTCCCCTCTTTAGATCAGAATTCTCCTGAATTCGTTTATTCAAATTTATTTTAATATATTTAAATTTTGTTCTCCAGATGGTAATTATTAATATTATTGAAAGTATGAGAAAAATGTTACACCCGTATATGACTTTATTATGGGTTTTTAAATTAGAAATATTTTTAAAATTTATTTTATTTTCTTCATCTATTTGTTCGAAAGTAAGTTTTTCTGTAAAGTTCTTTATATCATCATATCGCAAGCTCATAAGCTTAACTAAATTAGAATAGTAGTAATCATTAATTTGTATTGAACAATTGTTAAATTGAATTACATAATTTCCATTTAATATAGTATTATTATCACACGTATTGTTCACAAGTAAATTTACTGCGTTTTTAACCATAATTGTTTTTTCATCCAACGCTATAACTTCTAATTCTTTGTTTGTTATTAATTTACAATTCTTTGTTAATATACAATGAGTACTGGGTTTTAATTGTCTGAAATGTTTATTCTCTTCAAATTGCATAATTTTATCTTTATACGTAAAAACTTTCTCTATTTTGGCTTCTATTTCTTTTTGATGTTTATTTGGTAATGGTACAATTTTTCTTATTTTTAGGTTAGGTTAGGTTAGGTTGATAGGAGGGGTGTGATAGCCCATGTCATACGACATACACTTAAGCCAGTGAAGGCTTGTTGTGCGCTCCCTTTTAATTATAAGACACAAACTGCCAGAGTTTTGCGGCAGGATTCGAACCTGGGACCTTCGCAGTACGAGTCTAGTACACTACCTACTAGTCTACGAAGGTCAGTTTTTCTTATTTTTACTTGTATGAACAATTTTGGTATTTTAATGCTTAATATTAAATAAGTATTATTAAAAGTTGCTATTCCTAATTGCAAATATTTTAATTTATTAAAATCAATATTATATTTGTTAATTTCATGATTTGCTAAAATACTTTTGTGTACTAACCCGTATTTGGCTGAGACTACATTATCTTGGATTTGTTCTATTTTACTTTTTATTAATTGATATTTATCATTTGCTGTAAATACATATGTTGTTGGTATTCTTCGTCTACCATTTTATTTATAGTGTTAAAACCTCTTTCAATTTCTTTCCTATCGATTGTTACAATGTTCTTTATTTGTTCTATCGCTAAATTAAAATGATCGTTTATGTGTATTTGATCGTTTAATGTCTCGTCTGTCTGTAATAAGTGTTTTTGTATGGTCTGTCTATCGTCGTCGTCCATTGTGCCAAATGTCCATTTAGCTACTGTACCTATTGCATTCATAAGTCCTCTTTTTTTCTTTTTTCTGTTGGTACTAACGTCGTTAATTTATTTCTTGCTTCAAGCAATTCGGCTTGTAATATGTCCTTGTTACTGATCTTCGCTAGTATAATATTGTCTGTCAGTTCATTAATAATATTTTCTATTTGTTTAACATTAATTATATGTAATACTATGTCACTATCCTTAACTATTTCTTGGTCTCTTATTTGCAGGTCAATAAATCCTATTTGGTCCGTTAGTTCCTTTATAATCATTGTGCCTTCACTCTGTTTTATCTATGTCAACGTTACCGGTGTCATGATTAGTATATGAAAATTTTAATGGTTTTTTAATGTTGTATAGGTGAATATTTTTAAATTTTCCTCTCCTAAACCTGGGTTGCTCTTTATGCCTAACCGCTTTATAGTTTTTTATAAATCCTTCTGATCTCTTTTCCTCATAATCCTCTCTACTTTTATTTAATTTATTTATGATTTTACGTTTTGTTGCTTCTAAATTATTTTTCACTACTTCAAAATCTACTTTATTATCAAGCACTTCGTTTGGTGTATACTTTGTCGCTGAATGGACTCGGTCATTGTAGTTTCGAATGGCTCTCTGTATTAATTGTTTGACTGACAACCCTTTTTCTAATTTATACAAAATTCTAAAATTTTCAGCTATTGTACTATGAAATCTTTCAATATCTGCATTACCCGTATGGCTGTTAGGGTTAGTTAGGCGAAGTTCAATATTTTCATTATCCAAAAATTCATTTATCCTTGCAGTTTTAAATTCATTGTCCGCAATTATTTTTTTTTTTTTTTTGGTTTCCCTAATTTAGTAGAGTGGTATTCTAGTTGTTCAATAATGGTAATATGATTTCTATCGGTCAATGGGTAAGCTGCTCCAAACTTTGAAAATTTATCAATGATTGTAAAAAACTGGTATCTTTTCATGACATACGTATCTATGTGTATAATTTCATTTTTCTTGTTGGTGTTTCTGTAATATTCAATTTTGGTTTGATGGGTTTTTTGTCGTACTTCATTTCTTGACAAATTTCACACTGATTGATAACGATCTAAATCAATTCCATTAGTTTTGGGTAATATATTTTATTTCTTATTTGATTGTATGTTTCCAGGGTACCTGAGTGCATACTTTCCCTTACATGATACAAAGAAATTTGCTTAATGGCTTCGACTTCTGTATCAATATCCTGTGCTCTTTTTGTGCACTTAACAAACTCTAACTAATTATCATTTGAGTACATTTCAATAAGTTTTTCTTGTACTTTATTATAACTGTGGTCTGAAATTTCCGCATAGATCCCGATCTTTCCTTTTGTAATGAATCTTCTAAAAAATTTTCCCATTTCTTCGAAATCACTTTCTGCAATATATATTATTCTTTTTCCATGTAATATTTTAAATTCTTCCGTTTTATTATTTGTTAAGATAATTTGAGTTTTATACTTATTCACTATCTCTTCTTTAATGGGAAAATGGTCACCTAAGTCTTCCTCCTCTGAGTGCACTGTTGCCATTGTCTCATCGTCCTCTATATTATTGACTGAAAACTTTAAAGTATCGATGCTCTTATTCTCCACTCCTTCCGAAGCAGTGTCCTCATTGTTTTCTATCCCGCTCAAAAAGTCAGCCACTCTGTTTTCCTTGCCTTTTAAATATTCAATGTCGAATTAGTATTCTCCTAATTTTAGTAGCCATCTCTGATGTCGTGGTGACATGTCCTTGCCTTTATATTTCGAGTGCAGAAATTTAATTGGCTGATGACCCGTTAAAATTTTAAATCTTCTGCCGTACACATATGGTCTAAAATAGTTGACACTCCACATTATCGCTAGGAATTCTTTGTCCGTCGCAGAGTAGTTTCTTTCATGGTTATTTAGTGTCCTCGACGCGTAACAAACTGGATGTGCTTCTTGCGATAATACTGTGCCAATAGCGTAGTTAGACGCATCTGTCGTCAACGTGAATGGTTTGTCAAAGTCTGGATAGCATAAAATTGGATGTGTACTTATTATTGTCTTTAATTTTTCGAATTCCTCGATGTATGTTGGGTCTTTCAGGTTAATTCTTGCCCCCTTTTTAAGTATTTCGTAATCGGCTGCGCTATTTTTGCATAATCCTTTACGAACTTTCGATAATATCCGGTCAAACCCAAAAAGCCTTTTATTTGCTTCTCGGTTTTTGGTAGTTCAAAATCTTCAATGACTTTGATTTTATTAGGGTTTGGTTTAATGCCATCTTTCGTTAGGATGTGGCCCAGAAATTCCGTTTCTTTTCTCAAAAAGTTACATTTATCTATTTGAATTTTTAAATTTTTCTTTCCAGGACTTTGAAGATGTCTTTAATTGTTTTCACGTGTTCCTGTAATGTGGTACTAAAAATCAATATGTCATCCAAATAAACTACGCATGTCTTGTTTACAAAATCTCGCAAAATTTCATTCATGAGACGTTGAAAAGTTGCGGGTGCATTTTTAAGTCCAAACGGCATCCTTATGAACTCGTACAGACCGTGAGGTGTGACAAATGCCGTTTTTTCTCTGTCTTCCTTTTTTACCAAGATTTGGTGATAACCCTATGCCAGGTCGAGTGTTGTGAAGTATTGAGCCTTTCCTAATTTATCTAGGATTGAATCGATGTTTGGAAGGGGATATTTGTCGTCAACTGTTACCTCATTTAATTTTTTATAATCTATTACCAAACGAAATTTTTTTTCACCCGAATTGTCCATCTTTTTTGGTACCACTATGAGTGGACTAGAATATCTAGAATAACTTTTTTGAATAATTCCCTGTTCTTCCATTTCTTTTATTTGTTTCCTCACCTCCATTTCATGTTGAAGCGGATATCGGTATAATTTGGAATTGATCTGTTGTTGCGTTACCGTCTTTATCTCATGCTGAATTTCACTAGTGTTTGTGAATTCATCGCCTTCTTTAAATAGCAAATTCTTAAATCGCTTCAGTAGCGTTGTAATTTCTCTATACTCCTCTTTATTTAAGTGATCTAACTTTAATCTGTACAGATTAAAATCAGTAGTTTCAAGGGCATAAATTTGGTTAAAATTGTAAGGATTATTTAGAAGTTTGCTTTCTCTTTGTTTTAAAGTTATTTTTCTTTCTTCGACATTAATGTGTGCTTTGAGAAACGTTAATATGTCCATACCGATTATAAATTCGTGCTTTCTTCCTGTGAGTGGTAACGCCTTCCATCTCACTCTGGCATTATTCGGTAAATTAAATTCTTCTGGTGCTACTGTGCACACTTCATAGTTTATTGTGTCTTCTTTTGTGATTGTACTAAATAATATTGGGTCTTTTAATTTTACTTTTGGGAAGTCGTCTATTAATTAAACTAAAACTAGCACCTGTATCTATGAGCGCACTATAACTTTTATTACTAATTACTAATTTTATTTTGGGTAGCCATTCCAAGGCCGTTTCGTAAAAAATACAATTATTTACTTCTTCTCTTCTACTATTGCTTGCCTGAGTTCCTTCTTGGTTTTGCCTGTCCGAGGTTAAGCGATTTTGACAAACCTGGGGATTAGGGTTTCCTACCAGTTGAAGTCGACTCATATTTAATTGGATATTATCAATTTCCATGGGTTCAACATGACATTGTCTAAATAGGTGCTGGCGATGTTGGCCTGAACCTCGTCTAGGGTTTCCTGTCTGTGGTATTTGGAAATTAGCCGAATTTGCAAATTGATTGAAATTGTTAAACCTTCCGTTATTGAAATTATTATTTTGCCTGTATTGGCCGGAATTATTATATTTTATTTCATTTTGGTAGTAAGGATTTCGATTCCACTGCCTTTCTTGAGGTGAGCTATTAAATCTATTACGTATATTTTGATTCCTATTTGTGCCGTCCGCAGGTGCATTATTAAATCGTTGTCCTTTGTCTGGATACCTATTGTTCCATACATTTGTTCTTTTATTTTAAATTTCCTATACTCTGGTCGGATACAACCATCTTCAAATCCACTACTTATCATTATTTTTAAAATATTGTTTAAATTTCCTTCGTTATAGATTTTTTCAAATAAAACTCCCTGGGTCATTTCTTTTATAGCATTTATTAACATACTGTCCATATTACTTAGGTCTATATAGTGATCGCCTGTATAATACACTGTCAGTTCGTCAGACTTATATTTAATGTCCTGTATTTCGATCATAAGTTCACTTACATTATTTACTTTAAGGTTCGCAATTTTCCTGTACAGCTGGTGTGGTTCCACGTCGGGTCGGTATCGTAGCTTCAGAGTTTCTTTGATTAAGTGCCAGTTATCTGGTTCTGGGATGTTGATTGTTACATTCTTCGCTGGTCCTTGTATAATCCTGTAGAAAATTGTTCGTACCGCTTCCTTCTTTAACTCGGTGTCGTTGATTGTGGATAATATATATTCTATGCTTTTAAAAAATGAATTTATTGTGATTTCACCTGTACCGGCGAACGTGGGCAGGCTGTTTATTGTTTTCATTATGCTCTCTCTGTTGTTTACTTCTACCTTATCTCTTAGCTCTAGGTATGCCTGCCTCATCGCTTCCAATTGTTGCTCTCTTCTAGCAAGCTCTTCGACCAGTTCCACAGGTGATACTTGAGGCTGTCCTTCCGTCATTCTTCCTTGATCAAATGCACGTTGTCTTCGCTGATTAATTTTGTACAATTGTTTAAGCAGCGTTTACTACTTTTCGTGGTGATTCACTTTATTTATTTGTAGTGTCTACTTTTAACTATAAGTGTTCACTTCACGTTGGTGGTGTTAGCATAAATATTTTGTTGTTGTTGCTATTTAGTTTTCACTGCACACTAGTGGTTTTCACTTTGTTTCTTTGTAGTTTCTACTTTAAATTTAAATGTTCACTTCACTTTGGTGGTGTTGGCTTCAAAATTTTGCTATTTAGCTTTCACTGCACCAAAACTTATTCTTAAAAAGAATTTTTTTTCTTTTTTTTTCTGAACGCGGTTCGTATCACTGGATCCTTGAATTAATAAACTAGGATCCTACCGACTGCGCCAATTTTATATCTTACCGGCATTCGAGCGTTTTTAAAAAAGACACGTTTGATCAATTTCAGCGGACAGAACAGTCTGTCTGTTATTTTATTTCATATTATTTAAGAACTTCCAAATGTATTACAATTTTGCTTACTTAGTCTAATTTTCATTTGTTGGCTAACATTTTCATTTATATAAGTGTGCGCTAATTAATGAAGTTTTATGATTTTAGTTATTGTCAAATTTATGCTGAAATGTTGACTAATTACCTTGGGAATATTATGTGTTGCGAAATTTACCGGAAATGTGGAATTGGGTTACCGTCTGGCTTTATTAATTTGATTTAGGAATTCTTTGAATTTATCAGGTTCATTTGATTTCATATCAATATAATTGCTTGTATATGTAACTCGCGTGCGCGCATTGTAAACTTTTTACGCGTTACACGCGTCAAGTTACACAACACGCTTCATATTTGTTCATACTCAATCAGCTTGTAACAATATTTGCTTCATAATATGAGCTGAGTAGCCGCCATTTTTAAACATGACGCGTGAAAAGTTGAAAGTTAACGAACTTCACGCGATAGATGCGCTGCCGTCTTTTTTATGTACCTTATGAAAATACTCTAATTCAACGTTTTTGACAGAAGTCTACAAAGCGCTGACGCGTGTAACGCGTGTTATGTACCTTCACCTTAAGGCAATGCATTTCTACTAAGGGGTTATTTCTTAAAAGCTCTCAGATTTAATTAAAGAAACACTTAAAATTTAGAGAAATGTATGAAATCTTTATTTGAGTCTATAGAACGATATATAAAAATCAATGTTTAAAGATAAGTACATGTTAATAATGACCGTTGCTACGCCTCAAATGGTTCATACGCTGGGTCAAATTTTGGGATATTCTATCCAACCGTTGCAGGTCCCTCTTCTCAATTTGGCCATTGTTTCGCGTGATGTGTGGCATGTGGCACCATTTTGATGAAACCATATGACAGTTAAGTCCAGCTCTTCTATTTTCGGCAAAAAAAGTTTGTAATAATCGCACGATAGGGGTCGTCATTCACAGCAACGTTCCTGCCTTCCTCATCTTTGCAAAAGTACGGTCCAATGATGCCACCGCCCCTAATCTACACTAAACAGTAGATTACGGGCGGTGGCATCATCATAGATTTTTCGGGATGCTGTACTTCTAGCTGCTCTTCACACCAAATACGACAATTTCGCTTGTGCACGTGTCCATTCAACAGGAAATGGGATTCGTCGCTGAACACAATTTTCCTATAAAAGAAGTGGACGATGCACTTTCTTAACCGATCATGAATTTTGATAATAAAAATCATTCATGATTAAATTATAGACCAAACTAAACAAAGCTTAACAGTGTGACATGTTACGCGAAAACAGCCGAACTGCCAAAAACAGTGTTACCAAAAAGAAAGTTAATACAAATCACCCTTTACTAAGACGTTAGCTCTTTTCTGAAAGGCATAGTATAGAGAGGACAGGTGGTGAAATCAGAAGACAGAGAGAGGGAGAGAGTTTAAATTCTTTTTACAACTCTTATAGTCCGTTTTTTATATCAGCTGAAGCGCTTATGGTGTCAAGTAGAAGCATTAAGTTTCTAAAGCTGTATGTGTAGCCATTTTATTAATCGTTTTACTTCGCCGACGATTCTGCTAACATTATCGACGAATGAGGGAACCGTGATGTAGTTTACATTACTGTTCAGTTACCAGTGCTAAATTTTCAGCACTTAAACAGTCCAACAACATTTAACACAACACAACAGTAACGTACTTAAATCAGAGAAACTCATGAAGTTGATTGATGACATGTCTTGAACAAGGATCGAAAATGTTCCTCAGTCATAAATTGCTTTGTTGTCAATGCGTTAACTACTTAAGCCAATAGCACCCTTAGCTCCCTACGATCTTATGCTTTATAGCGGAAGGGTGACAAAGCTTTCTTTATGGCTTCGTGTTTGAATAAATGAAATTTAAGTTTGCATTTAAAACAGTTTCAGTAATAAATTGAGGTTCTTGGTACGAAAATATGACAGCATTACAAAAATTTCAAAAGACGAATGTAGTTTTGGGACAGAATAAAATTATAAAAACAACCATTTAAAATGGCAAAAAGCTAAAAATATATACATATGTATCTATAATTTTATTCGTTTTCTATTGCAATAAAATATATATTTAAGTTTATTTGTTTGGAATATAAAAAAAAATTGTCAATGGCCGCAAAGTCTTTTTGTCTACCAAACAAAAACCAGTCATCATAATCATGTGGTCAATGTGTTTAACTTAAATTGACTTTAAATGCAATTCGTTAGACATTAAATTTATTTAATTGCCTGTTTTTGGAAATTTCGTTCGTTCGACTATTTTTATTGAAAACAAAAACAACGTGTTATTCAGAGTTGAACTGTATTTGAATATAACTCAAAGATAAGTACATACATATATGTAAGTATATGTATATGACATTTAAATATTTATGTTTCTTGTTTGAAAAGAAAACGAAATTAAAAAAATAACATAATATTTTATTTATTAATTTAAAAATATTAAAAAATTTAAAAACAAATAATTTCTCTTATTATAAATTGTAAAAGAAATTTGAAAAATATCATGAATAATTAATAAAAAAAATAATTAAAAATTTAAAATGTTTATATAATCTTCATTTTGTTAGTAACAAGCGAAAATATTTACTGCTTTTGAATTTCTAACTGCTCAATCATTATTTGCCTCTAACAAATCAGTTTTCTTGTAGAAAACAAAACAAAACAAATAAGTACATACGTAAGTATGTACATATGTTTTTTCGTTTTTCAATTGAGTAATAATCAGCCAAAAATATACTATATAAAAATGTAATATACATACTTATATATATATATATATATATATATATATATATATATATATATATATATATATCTATATATATATATATATATATATATATATATATATATATATATATATATATATATATATATATATATCTATATATATATATATATATATATATATATATATATATATATATATTTATATATATATATACATATATATATATATATATATATATATATATATATATATATATATATATATATATATATATATATATATATATATATATATATATATATATATACAGTGATGTTCGATGAAATAGTGCCACCCTATTTCATATTTTTTAAAACTAAAAATAATGGTCAAAGAGTATAAAAAAAGAATTTTTTATTTTGTTTTTCTTCTTTTCACAAAAAAATTAAAAAAAATTCTCATACCTCAACATAAAAAAAAAAAATAAATTTTCGGTGTGAATAAAAATAGTCATCGGTTTCGGGTATCTGAAATTCAAGTTTCGCAAATTTATAAAACAGACATATTTGTAAAATTCTATTTGTTTACCTTAGTGTTTAGTAGGATAACCATTATTTTAAATAACAGCTAAGCAACGCTTAGTCATTGAGTCCACAAGTTTTTGGCAAGTACCAACTGGGATGTTTTCCCACGCGTGTTGAATTAATTCCCAAAATTGATCTTTATTAGACGGATTTTTGCCTCGAAGTTTTAACTTAACAATTTGCCAAAGGTTTTCTATAGGATTTAAGTCTGGTGACTGTGTAGGCCAGCTTAAAACCTTAATATCATTGCTTTAAAAAAACTTTTTTGCCTTCTTCAATGTGTGTTTTGGATCATTGTCCTGTTGGAACACCCATCGATGCGGCATTTCCCACTGAGCGTATTGCAACATGGTGCTATTTAAAATATTCGTATAATATATTGCGTCCATTCTATCTTCAATACGAAACAATGGCTCCGTTCCTTTGTAAGAGAAACAACCCCATACCATTATATTTCCTCCGCCATGTTTGATGGTTTTTATTGTATATTGGGGACGGAATTCGGTGTTGGGAGGTCTTCTTATACAAAGGCTACTTCTGTCAGAGTTAAACAAGTTAATTTTTGTTTCATCTGACCACAAAATATTTCTCCATTTGCTTGTTGGCCAATTCAAATGTTCTTCGGCAAATTCCAATCTTTTTTGAATATACCCTTTAGTCAGATATGGAACTCTACGCGCACTCCTAGCTTTCAAATTGTTTTTAATTAAGATCTTTCGAACTGTGGAAGTGGAAACATCCAGGTCATATTATTTTTTAATTGCAGAAGAAGTAACAAATGTATCCCTTTTCACATGGCGCAGGATTTTTCGCTCTAAATGTGCTGTGATTTTGCTTTTTCCCCTCTATTTTCTGGCTTGAATTTGTATTTGACCGCATTTTCCACCATTTTCTTAGAGCATCCAATTATTTCCGCTATTTGTCTGTAGCTCTTACCTTCATTATGCAGTTTTTTTTAATAATAATCCTGTTTTCCCTACTACAGTGTTTCCCTCTAACCATTTCGTTTCTCAAACTATAGTTTGGTATCAGAAATATTTATTTTTTATTGAATTTTGAGACTAAGGTTACCTTTTCTTTAAAATTTTCTACCAAAAAAAGCAAAATCCTTGGAAAAAAATAATACAAGCCTGTGTTAGATAACACGGGCGCATAGGTCAGACGTAGAATACGTTAGTCATTTTGCAATTAAAATATTTATATGAATTAAATATAATTTTTGATAAAAGATTTAAATCTATCAATAAATTTTATGATATGGCAGCACAATAGATTAACTGCTTTCCAACTACTTCCCAATGTATTCACAGAAATGTGTTTAGGAAAAACGCCATTGATATATACCACGTTTATACGCACGTCTTATTTGCAAATAGAACTATTTGCAAATAACTAATTCACTGTTTATACGGGAAATTGCATACAGAACTTATGTTATTATTAGTGATGCCATGTGACGAAAATATGATTGTTTGGTAAGTAAAACACAAAAAACGTTCATGAAGTGGCAACGTCTTACTTTTTATTTGCAAATAGTGTCGTTATTCACGACTTGTTAAGTGAGCTAATAAGTTACAATAAAAAAGTTATACGGCAACATTCTTCTTTTTTATTTGCAAATAAGGCGTGCGTATAAACGTAGTAATAGTGAGCGTATACATTGCCAATCCTTTGTACTAATGTACATACACACACATTTGCACGCTGCTCGCAGAAGTAAACAAACGACAGCAAAGATCTGTAAGTGCCAGTTTACATTCAACGATTTTTGTCGCTGCAATTTTTGTCTTCCTTTCTTTAAAATTGCATTTGCGTTTACATTGAACGATTTTTGTCGCAGATATTTTATGCATACATACATACATACGTATGTAATTTTTGATATTTTCTTTGTTAAGTATATTCTTACGGTAAACAAACAAGGAATTTACGTATTACGAATTGCGGGAAAAAGGAATTGCAAGAGTACATGCCTATGTGTACTCTTTTTAGTTTCTCTCTTCCCCTATTAGCTCTATTCCCCCTATTTACCTACAAACTAAGAATTGCAGCGACAAAAATCGTCCAATCTAAACAGGCACTAAACTTTCAAGCACACACAAGTGTCCACGCTCCCCTCCCTTCATTTTATGTTCCCCTCCAAACGAACTAACAACCGACCGATCCAACAAAACGAAATGTACACACACACACACACATTTACAGGCTGCTCGATAAATAAAGCACAGCAAAGCCAAAATCATTTGATTTCACAACAACAACAAAAACAACAGCGGCATTTACAAACCAACAACAACAGCGGCATGTACAAAAAAAAGTCTAAAATATCATGCTCTAAAATATTTATTTCCTTAACTACATAAAACTTTTATATATAGACATATAATTTTTTTAATTCGAAACAAAACATATTACCGAAACTGAGTAACATATAAAAATTGCTAAAATATGTTTTAATATATAAGTAAAAGTGGGTGAAAGTTGACAAACAGACACTCGTTTCTATTTTCGGCCCCGTAGATTGGCTGTTGCAGAACGTGAGGCTCTCAGACGAATTATTAATGAATTTTTAGAAAACGGAATAATTAGGCAAAGTGAATCACCATATGCATCGCCAGTAGTAATGGTTTTAAAGAAAAACGGAGAATATCGTAAATGCGTTGATTATCGAGCATTAAATAAAATTACTGTGCGGGATAATTTCCCATTGCCTCTTATTGAAACTTGTATGGAGTACTTGGGTGGCAATAGATATTTTTCAACCCTTGACTTAAAAAATGGGTTTTTTCATGTGAAATTAGATGAAGATTCGAAGAAATATACGTCATTTGTAACTCCCGATGGCCAGTATGAATATAATTGTATGCCTTTTGGATTGAAAATTGCGCCTGCAGTCTTTCAGAAGTATATTCATTGTGTTCTACGTGATTTCATTGAGTCGGGGAAAATTATAGTTTATCTTGACGATATATCCATTGCAACTAGGGATTTTGAAACACATTGTATTTTATTGTCAGAAGTTTTGCAACGGCTATCAATTTTAGGTCTAGAATTGAATTTAAAAAATGCAGTTTTGCTTATAAAACCATTAACTATTTAGGTTATACAGTAAATGACAGTGGCGTCCGCCCTAATGATTCGCACCTAAGAGCTCTTGCACAATATCCCCCTCCGAACAACTTTAAGCAATTGCAGTCATGTCTTGGGCTTTTTTCGTATTTCCGAAAATTCGTGAAAGATTATGCTAGAATTGCACATCCTCTTCTCCGTTTGCTTAGAGATGGTAAAAATTATAATTTTGATGAATCATGCCAGCAAGCATTTTACGAGCTGAAGGAAAGATTAACGAAACCGCCAGTCTTAGCCCTATATAATTCTCAAAACGAAACAGAATTGCACACAGACGCGAGTAAAGTAGGATTCGGAGCTGTGTTATTGCAAAGACAGGTTGACGGAAAATTTCACCCCGTTTTCTTTTTTTCTAAGGCCACAACAGCATCTGAGTCTCGGATGCATAGTTTCGAACTTGAAACCCTAGCTATAATATATGCGCTACAACGCTTCGATATTTACTTAAGGGGGATACCTTTTAAAATTGTCAAGGACTGTAATGCCACGCATTAACGGAACCATCAAACGTATCTTTTGATATGGTAAATAAACTACGTGAAGGATTGTCTGGAACGAACAATAGCGAACCTCCGTATTCGGAACATATATCCCCAACCGAAGTTATCAGTAAGTCGACTTCCGATGTTTTATATAACGATACCGATCTTACCCAACCTACTGTTTTAATTTGTAAACCTCTGACCTCAGAAAATATGTGTCCGGCGGAAAATTGTAATGTGCCCATATCCGCTGTTTTGTATAATGACACCGATACTACTGAATCACATGAACATAATGACTTTGAAATACCAAACGTTATACCATGAAGGACGATCAATGTTTCTGAGGAAGAACTTGACTTTATAATACAGATTACTCGAAATAGGGACGACGATATTATAGCTACTAAATTACTCTTAGAAAAGGAAGAAGTTGCAAACTTTAAGCTTGTGGACGGCATAGTCTTTCGAGAGGATAGCAAAGGAAATTTACTTTTTTACGTTCCACGTGAATTAGAAGAAAATGTTATTAGACTAATACATGGGAAAATTTGCCACTTGGGCATTGATAAAACATATGAGCAGATCAGGAAAAACTATTGGTTTAAAAATATGAGAGAAAAAATTGAAAAATTTATAAGAAATTGTTTGCGGTGTATTATGTGCTCGCCTCCAATAAGAATCAATGAACGAAATTTATACAACATTCCTAAAAAAACCTCTGCCATTCGATACGATTCATATTGACCATTTTGGTCCTCTTCCCTCTGTTAACTCTCAACGAAAGCACATTTTGGTTGTGATTGATGGGTTTACAAAATTTGTCAGACTATTTTCAGTAAAGTCGACAAATACAAAGGAAGTTATAGCTTGTTTAGATAAATATTTTGTAAATTACTTAAGACCTAGAAGGATTATCAGCGATCGGGGTACATGCTTTACTTATATATAGAACATGTTCGAATCGCTGTTGCCTCTGCACAAGCCAATGGACAAGTTGAGAGAGTTAATAGAGTACTTAAGGCAATGTTAAGTAAGGTGACAAACCCTCTGAAGCATGCAGATTGGTCGAAAATGCTAGTACAAGTTGAATTCGCTATAAATAATACTATCCATTGTTCAGCCAAACAGTCTCCTAGCAAATTACTGTTTGGTGTTGACCAGCGAGGTGTAGACATAGATATTTTGACTGAATATTTACAAGGGAAAAATAAAACAGAGCATAGTCGTGACCTAGAGCAAATTAGAACAGATGCGTCTGAATCTATTATAAAATCTCAAGAAAGAAATTTAAAATATTTTTTAGAACGTAGCAAGCCTGCAAAATCTTTTAATGAGGGTGATTTTGTCGTCATTCGTTATACAGATACTACTGCTGGAAAGAACAAAAAACTGAATGAAATTTTCCGAGGTCCTTATGTTATACATAAAGTTTTACCAAATGATCGCTATGTTATTAGAGATATTGAAAATTGCCAAATTACCCAGCTGCCATACGATGGTATAATAGAAGCATCGCGAATAAGAAAATGATTAGATAAAATTGATTGAGGGCAATCAAAAGCCAGGATGGCCGAGTTGTAATGTATATTTATTAATGTTATTGTATTATTCATATATATTAGGTTATTGTATTATTCATACATATTACGTTATTGTAGCTTGTTATTAACTTAGCTATTTGGTATTTTCCGTAACATATAGTAACTTTTTTATTTGTACCAACTTTATTTATAATAGTTAACGACCTCTATTGTTTATTATTTGAAACTTTGACAACGCCCTCTATTTGTCGTTATATGTTTTAAACTACGTTTTAAGCAACCTTGCCCAGAAACGTACGTTTTAAGCGCCTATGCAATTAGGTCGACATTTTGTAAAAAAAAACGAGATTGTAATTAATAAAGCTGCTGAGCAGACGTATATATATATATATATATATATATATATATATATATACATATATATATATATATATATATATATATATATATATATATATATATATATATATATATATATATATATATATATATATATATATATCATTGATGGACATTTCTTGAAACAATTGTTTAAAATCAACGCCTCCTTGTTTCTTACTCTCTTTAAGGTGAACTCAGTGATGACGTAGTTTAACCCATGCAAGGGTTGCCTATTCTATGTATTTAAAAATCATTTAAGGCTGTATTTTTATCTTGTATGATTAATATCTTTATATTTACTTGCTAGTGTAATTGGATCAGTGTTCTTGTTAATAACGAAATAAATTTTGAAATTTGGATTTTCGTTGACAAAAAAGCGTTTTGGTAGATTTTTTTTTTATAATTTTGGTGGGAAAAGAATTTCTTGCGCGGCAACGCTGCTTTTAAATTCTGCCACTAGTTTTACTTTGTGGGAGCGTTAAACAATTTAAAGCAATTTTAAAGGGTTTAAACAATTTTAAAGGGTTTTCTTATTTTTGTAAACGAAATGTCTTAAAAAAATTGTTTGTAAAAGGTATTTAAAATATATTAAGCAGTCTTTACTCGTAATGTTTTATAATTTAAATTTATATGTGAACTTCGATAATGAATTATAAGAGAATGACTAACAAAAAATTTATTTGAATTCATAAATACATTTTTTTACATACATATGTATGTATTTTATAGAAAAATTTACATTCTACATATGTAAATATGTATGTATTTAAAAAAATAACAAATAAAAATAAATAAAATTACATAGTTTAAACTAATAAAGAAACCTAAAAATTCATTGCACTAATTTCATTTTGAACAAGTTTTAAACTTTCTGTAAATGATATTGATTCTTTTTCAAAGTGAGAAAATATCTCCACCCATCTCTGGCCGAATTAAATGGCATTGTCTTTCCAAAATTCCAGCTTCTATTCATTACAAAATATGTTTATTTTTCTTATTTCTTCAACTAATTTGCTTTCATTTATTTTATTTTTACCAATTAATATTTTCACCTTTTCCAGACATGAACACACAGCTTCCAAATCAATTTTTTTTGTCAAGAGGGTCCAACGAAAAATATTTGTTTCCTTCAAAGATTTTGTCCATTCTTCCAAATATTTCACTGAAGTTTCATAAAATTTTTGTATATGTTTTTCAATTTTTTTTTCGTAGGTCAGGCTCCGATTCTTCCAATTGCCGTATTTTACTCCGTACAATTAGTGGAATATACGTATGTTATTTAATTGAAAATTTATTTATTTGCTCTTTTAATTCATTTAACATTTCGAAAGCTTCCATTGCGGTAAAAGTTTGTTTTTCTAATTTTAATACAGCAGCTTGAAACATTGATGCCTGATTGTGAATAAATTCTAAATATATTGAAGATGCTTCATTAGCGAAGAATTTTTGCAATATTTTTGGAACAGAATTTTCGCTTAAGAAATAAGATTTCAATGGTTCGTATAAAGAAATTATTCTTTCAACTACTTTCATAAGTGCTAACCAACGAGTTGTGGAATACCCAAGTAACTTCTGATATTCGACATCAGTTTATTCACAGAAAGTTTTTAGTTTTTCTGTTCGAACAATATAGTTTCGAAAAAAAGATAAATTTGTGGTATTATGACTGCTATATCGATTGGCAGTTTATGATTGACCGTATTAATCGTATTTGAAACTATATGGGCATTACATCCAATTCCAAAAATGTTGCGTCCCAAAGATGATTTTATTTTACAAAAATATTTTCTTTACCCCTCCGTTTTAATCCTCCAAAATTAGTATTAGTGTTATCCGCTGCTATGCCAACCACTTTATTCTCCAAGTTATTACATTTTATAATTTCCATCATATGGGTTGATATAATTTCGGATGTTTCACCTTTTATTGTCGATAAATTTAAAAGTTTAACTTGTACACCATATTTTGAATTGAAATATTGAACGGCAATTGGATATAATTTTTCGGCTTTGTGATTGGATGCATCTGATAAAATGGACACAGAATGAATTTCTTTCAGTTCTGCAATTAATTTTCATTTACAGCAGGACACAAAACATTTTTAATTATAGCATTAGATTTGGACCATGCACAAGAAAATTTCTTATCATAAAACGTTTGTATCAAGTTACTGGTACAGTCCATACTACGAAATGAGTGGTTGTGCATCACTTGATGGTAAGAAAATACTAGTTCATGTAGTGCTAGTTGTTTTGTTTCATTTTGGAAGTCGTGGCTACGTAAAAAACTTGATATCTTCGAAGAGGATGCAGCGGCATTTTCGCTGGTTTTATGTGTTTTTGTATTATTATGCTGAATAATATCTTGCCTCCCTTTATTTTGAATAGAAAGTATTTGTCCACAAATTATGAACTTGTCTTTACTGTTACCACTTATTTTCAAAACCGAAAACTCAGTAAAAACAATTATTGATCATACTTTTAAAATAAAAGATGACAAAAGATGACTGATTATGAAAAAGAGGACAGATAGAGTACACAAATTTAATAGAGGACAGCGAGTTGAAATAGAGTATTGTCCTCTTAAAAAGAGTACGTATGGTCGCCTTATATATATATATATATATATATATATATATATATATATATATATATATGTGTGTATATATATATATATATATATATATATATATGTATATATATATATATATATATATATATATATATATATGTATATATATATATATATATATATATATATATATATATATATATATATATGTATATATATATATATATATATATATATATATATATATATATATATATATATATATATATATATATATATATATATCTCAATTGAAACACCCAGCGTTCGTTTTAGGTGAAAGTTCGTTTTCAGCGGGTTCGCTATAAACGAAAAATACTGTATATATATATATATATATATATATATATATATATATATATATATATATATATATATATATATATATATATATACATACATATATATATATATATATATATATATATATATATATATATATATATATATATATATATATACATACATATATATATATATATATATATATATATATATATATATATATATATATATATATATATATATATATATATATATATATATACAGTATTTTTCGTTTATAACGAACCCGCTGAAAACGAACTTTCACCTAAAACGAACGCTGGGTGTTTCAATTGAGATCGGCTTTCTTATGTGGATGGTATTGCGTCTGTATTTGCCTTTCTCGGACTCGACTACATATGACCTATTCGTTATCTTTTTTCAATGTTACCTTTTATCCAATTTCCATTGGGATTTTGTTTTATGTATACTTGATCACCCGTACTTAACGCGTGTTTTTGGCGCATTCCACGATCAAAGTATTTTTTGCTGTATTTTCGTTGCTTCTCGATCTGCTTTGGTACATTTTCTACTATTTCTTGCTGTAGGTTAGTAGATGGAAGGTCACATCTGAGCCATCTGCAGAACATTCGTTTTGCTGGACTAGAGCCGATTTTATTAGGGGTATTTCTCCATAATAGGAGTGCCTTGTAGAAGTCTGTGTTTGAATCCAAAGCTTTCTTTATTAGCTGTTTTGCGATTTTAACTGTCGCTTCTGCCTTGCCGTTTGACTGCTGGTGATGTGGGCTAGATGTCTTATGAGTAAACTCCCATTCCATAGCGAATTTGTTAAAATCGGAATTTACAAAATTGGTTCCATTATCAGTTATTACTTTTATAGGTATTCCGTATCTATTGAGTTCGTCGATTTCAAAAAAGTCTGAGTAATGGTCGACTGTTATTAGGAAGTGTTTACTCTTTCCTTTTATAAATAGCTCATAAACGTCCATTGATATTATTTCAAAGGGTGTCGACGGGATCTCTGATATTATCAGGGGTTCCCTTTGTTGTTTTCTCGCAAATTTGTTACATGTATCACAATTTTGTATAACGTGTTTGATCTCATCTGTTATTCCTCGCCAGTAAACGGTTTCTCTTGCCAATTTCATAGTAGATTCAATACCCAAATGGGGTTGGTGTAGTCTATTTAAAATATCCTTTTTTATCTTCTGTGGTATTACAATTCTATTTCCTTTTAGGACAAGATCATCGTTAACAACTAGTTCGTCCCTTATGTTCCAGTAATGTTTTATGCTCTCCATTACGTCTGTTTTATTCTCTGGCCAACCTGTTTTGATCGTTTCTATCAACGTCTGCATGACGGTGTCATCTGCCGTGGCCTGTTTTATACTATGTAGCGTTTTCGAACTCATTCTTTTGTCCTCGCTATCACTTAACTCGTCTAGTTCATCAAGTTCCTGCTCGACATTGTATATTTCTAACTAATTTTCCTCCTCGACAGGGGCTCTCGACAGAGTATCTGCAATGTACATTTGTGTTCCTCTTTTGTATTTTATCTGGAAATTGTAACGTTGTAAAGCAAGTATCATTGCTTGTAACCTCTTCGGGGTTTTCAGCAATTGTTTTTCAAAAATTTGTATTAACGGCGCGTGATCTGTTTCCACGTTTACGTTTTTTCTGCCGCATATATATTGATCAAATCACGCAAATAGCACAGCCAGCATTTCCTTTTCGATCTGTGCATAGTTTCGCTGTGTTGGCGTTAGAGTCTTCGATGCGTAAATAATTGGAGTTCCTCTTGTAGTAGTGCACATCCTAGGGCAAACGATGAGGCATCGGTTTGTATTGTGACTGGCTTGTTAACGTCATAATATTTAAGAACGGGAGTTTCGGTTACAAGTTTTTTTAAAATCTGAAATGCTCGGTTTTGTTCGGTTCCCCATATGAAGTTTTTATTCGCGTGTGTCACTGTCCTTAATGGTTCGGTAATTTCAGATAAATTCCAGATAAATTCCAATCCCAGAAAACGCATGGTATCTTTTTTGTCCTTTGGTACCGGCATTTGAACAATAGCGTTTATTTTTTCTGGATCCGGGCTTATTCCTTTGCTGTTTATTATGTGGCCGAAAAATTTAATGCTCTCCTGGCAGACTTTGATTTTCGATTTATTGATTTTAAGATTTTCTTTCCGGAGACGCTGTAGTAACATCTCTAAGTTTTTGTTATGGTCTTCGATTGCGCTGCTTTTATTTTCGCCTTTGCCAAAAACTAATATATCGTCGGCAATACATACGACTCCTTTCAGTCCTGCAATTATTTGATTTTGGCGCATTTGATATATTTCCATGGCAGGTTTTATTCCAAACGGGACCCTCTTAAATCTATATTTCCCAAATGGAGTCCAGAATGACGTAAGTTTGCTGCTTTTGTTATCAAGTTCCAATTGCCAAAACCCCTTCTTAGCATCCAGAATTGTGAATACCTTGGCGTCAGCTAATTCTGCAAAAACTTCTTCTACAGTTGGAAGTTGGTATTTTGTGTCTTTTAAGGCTTCATTGAGCTTTCTGGGATCTATACATATGCGAAGTTTGTTGTTTTTCTTTACGATGACAATATTGCTTGTCCATTTTGTATGCTCTGTTTCTTTTACGATTACCCCCATTTCTTTTATTGTATTTTTAAGTTGTTCCCGTAGTGCAATGGGTATCCTTCTTGGAGCTTCACTTCTGGGTGTAACGTTGTCATCTATTTCAAGCGTTATACGACCTTTCAATTTTCCCAGCCCTTGAAACACATCCTCGTATTTTTCGATAATTGCTGTTGCTTGTCTCTGTTCTGTAGTGTTCTGTTCTATCTTCTTGCATAATTCTATGAGTTTCAGTAATTGACAAGTTTCTAGTGAAAGTAGTGGACAATGGTCATTTTTTATTACATAAAATAATAATCTATACTCAGCTGTATTTCTTTTGATTTTTAAATATGTTGTTCCAACAGGCGTTATGTGAGCTCCCTCCACAGTTTTAAGTTTGGTTTGTGTTCTGGAAATTGTTGCCATTGGCTCTATACATTTTAGATTGTTCACCCCAATAATATTACATGAAGCTCCCGTATCGAGTTGGCATTTTGTTTTATGACCTGTTTTCTTATTGTTATATATAGTTAGTTCTAAGTACAAACCTTTGTTGTTACTGTTGTCTTTAGTGTTTAAAACAAACTCTTCCTCGCTCTCATATTTTTCCTCATCACTGTTTTCTGTTGTTACTTCCTTGATTGCTTTACGGTTGTTCGTATTAAAATTGTTTGTCATACAGACTCGCGCGTAGTGTCCATTTTTATTACATTTGTGGCACGTTGATTTTCTTGCTGGGCACTGTTCGAGTTTTACATGATACTCGTTTCCACAAAACTTGCATGTGTTGCGATCTAACATTTTCTTTCGTTGTTTTCCAGATTTGTACATTTTTTGTATTTTATTTATTTCTACGTGTTTGTTATCTATTCCGCGGAGGTGTTTCTCTGCAGTCTCCTTTGACCTGCATATTTCTATAGCTTTCGGTAAGGTAATATCTTTGTCGAGCCACAGTTTTTCCTTCAGATCGGTATCTTTGATTGAGCATATTATCTTGTCGAGCAGGAGATCTTCCTCTAGGCTGCCATATTGGGCATTTTTTATAAGACCTCTCAACCTATCCGAAATATTCGTCGTAGGACTCTTCCGGCTCTTGTTCCGCCATATTAAATATCGCTCTTACGTACCGCTTGTTGATCGTTGGTGTAAGATTTTTTTCGATTTCGTTTAGCAATTCTTTAGCTGTCCTTTTGTTTTCTTCCCCTATTGGCATATTAGTGTACCGTTTGAATGCTTCATATCCAATCGCTGTTAGCAGAATTGCTTTTTTCGTCTCTTCATTCTGTGACACTAAGCCTGTTGCCATCAAGTAATTCTCCCATTGTTGCTTGAAGTATTTAAAGCTCTCTGTTATATCTTCTTTTATTCTTAATGGTCCTGGAAGAGGTATTTGTGGACGAGCTCCCTGTGCATGCCTGGAACCTGATGCTATTTCCGTCCGAAGTGCTGCTATTTGTTGTTTTAGCTCTTCTACTTCGCTCATGTTGTTTAATACTTTGTGTTCTTTGTTGTGTCAACCCCACACCTGACACCATGTGATATTCTTCAATAATTGAAACAATATATACGTTTGTATGTTTATTAATATTTATTTGGTGATCTAGTTAAAAGAATTTTGTGCTTTGCCTACTATGGAGTCCAGATGAAGAGTGGCGTAGTGCACGATGATGAAGGTTAGAAAAAATATGCTTATTTAGGTGTGTGTTGCCAGATTGTTTTGATATTATGAAATTGAGAGTCCTTGAGGAAGTAATTCCTTACATTATTTTTCGACACTTTTCCAATGAATTGTGATGTTATAGATGATTCGCCGAATGGAGGTGATAGTACAGGGCTAGAACACAAAATACTGAGAGGGAGGAGGAGGTCAAGAACGCAAAAAAAACAACAAAATAAATGACCCTAAATAGAAAATTTTATTTACTTTTGTAACACAATAGAAAGAACAGAATTGAAAAAACTTGTTTAAATTCTTATTCCCATTCGACCAACACTGATGACGGTGATGTACGACATTTTCTAGATGTAGCATGTCAAATACATTTACCAATAAAACATATTACACCACAAGAATTAAAAAAGGAAATAAATGTTCTGAATAACAATAAATCTACGGGATACGATAAAATAGATGCACTTACTATTAAATGTTTACCATTTAAAGCTATTACATTTTTGACACTGATATTCAATTCCATTTTACGGCTCCAACATTTTCCATCCCAATGGAAGTGCGCTGAAATTATAATGGTGTTAAAACCAACTAAACCTGAAAACTTGATATCCTCCTACCGTCCAATCAGTCTTCTACCCATTCTCTCGAAAATATTTGAAAAATTATTATTAAAACGTCTAACACCTTTTCTTAATGAAAATAAAATCATACCAGACTATCAGTTCGGCTTCAGAAGTAAGCACGGCACACCAGAACAATGTCACCGAATAATAAAAGTAATAAGAGATTAATTTGAAAATAAAAAGTATTGCTCTGCTGTATTTTTGGATATACAGCAGGCTTTCGATAAAGTTTGGCACGAGGGCCTTCTCTACAAGATAAAAAGTACTCTTCCTGCTCCTTTCTATTTGTTTTTCTCATCGTATTTGAGAAATAGCTGTTTTTATGTCAAAGTTAATGAAGATATTTCAAAAATTTGCGAAATAAATGCTGGTATTGTTCTCGGCCCAGTTTTATATACAATATTTACATATGATATGCCAACACAAGGTGACATAACTATGGCAACATACCCAGATGATACTGCATTTTTATCATCTAATAGCCTACCATACCTAGCCTCCAGTTTTCTACAACGTCAACTCGATAGCCTTCAACTCTGGCTCACAAAATGGAATATCGTAGTAAACACTCAAAAATCAAATCACATTACTTTCACAACAAGAACAGAAAATTGTCCTCCTGTATACCTTAACGTCACAGAAATTCCTAGAAGTGATACCATAAAATATCTAGGCCTTCACATGGATCGAAGGCTAACATGGAAAGCACATATAACAGCCAAAAGAAAGCAACTAGACAATAAATTTAAACAAATGTACTGGTTACTTGGAAGAAAATCTGAACTCTCCTTAGAAAACAAGGTTCTTTTACTAAAAACTATAATAAAACCTGTATGGACCTACGGCATAGAATTGTGGGGGACTGCCAGTAACTCAAACATAGAAATATTGCAAAGGTTTCAATCTAAAGCTTTGCGGACAATTACAAATGCACCGTTTTATATAACAAATAAATCTTTACATAACGACCTTAAAATACCCTTCGTAAAATCTGAAATAAGAAAATATAGCTCTAACTATTTAGAAAGGCTTAGTTACCATAGTAATATATTGGCAATTGTATTACTTGATGATACTGATGAAATTAGAAGACTTAAAAGAAATCATATCTTAGATCTACCTTTTATTTAATGAACTTATATAAATACTTTGTAAAATAAACCTTTAATATATACTTTTATTAATATTTATAATTTATTAATATAATACATTATCCTTATACATGATTTTTACACTCATATATAATTTAAATTGTTGGTTCCAAAGAGAATCAATAGGGTATGTGATTTTATAAATGATCAAATTTGCTTATTATTGTAAAATAGATTGCAAATAAATATATAATAAAAAAAATTCTTATTATTCAATCTCAACAAAAAATAAGGGCTTAAAATTAAAATAGGACTGCTCATTCAATTTCATAATAAATGAGTCATACATTTATGAGTTAAACCAAACTCTACTCTACTATTCATCAGAATCAGATTCGCTAAAGTTTTCTATTTCTTCAGTTTCACTTGCTCCTGCAAGCTCAAAACGTAAATCTTTATGGGCACCAAAACTAGGCTCAACTAAAAACCTTATAACTTCCGGTGGGAGCGATGAAAAGTTTTTGAAGGGTTTTTGTCGATAAGAATTGATCAGAGGATTTAGATAAGCTTTTCTCACCTCTCCTTACGGGTACCTGCTGCAACCCACATTTTTTCAATATTCGAACAAAGCGCAGAAATTTTGTTTCTAACCTTTTTCTTTTCTTTATCATCAGCGTCAGTAATATTTATTTTATCAAATATTGTGGAACATAATTTATGAAAACGTTCATTTTTAGAAGCGGCTATCCACATTGCAAACACCTCAGAGTTCGAAAATGTTATTTTTCTTTGATACATTTTCTAATTATTTAATATTATTATTTCTTTAATTTAATTTCAAAACTGAATGCTTATTATTTGCATTTCTAAGTGCACGTTTTTGTTTTTTTGCTTTACTTTTCACATTTACTCATATTCAGAAATAAAAGTATTTTTGTTGTTGGTTTCCAATGCAAAACGCAATACAATTACATACATATTGAACAAACAACACAAATAAAGTACAAGGCAGTTCTACTGCGACCATGTATGCATCTTGCTCATATTGTGAATAGCTAATTTTGGCTTTTGTGGCGTGCATATTCTAGTGCTTCTACCGTGTAGTTATTATACCATGCACTTGACTTGAAATATTGCCTTTGACTTGAAATATTACATTGATGCGAAGTCGGGCGAAGTATCAATCATTCAAGATGTAAGAGAGTATAATCTAGAGAGTGTTTTAGCGAAGTTTCAAGTTTATGTCTCTTTATGTCACCAATGAGATGGTCCAACTTTTATCAAATATTATGCTAATTTTCATCGAAAAAAACTCTAATTTGAGACAACTTTATAGGCACTTCTCTAAAGATATGATAATTGTTGTTATGTTTATTAAAACGAGCATATCTTTTTAAGCAAAATATGTTCCACCCAAAATTCTAGAGCAGCGTTTGTACTAAAAATGAGAATAATTTGAATAAGATGTCTTTAATGCGCATGCAACTGAAAAAAATAGTTTTTGAAACTTCATCTTTGACCTACAAAATTATGGCTAGTAGAGGGTTCAAAACACCCATGGCTACTTTTTTTTATCTAATTGGACAATTCTTATTATGTTTGAATCATTAAAACACATAAAATTCATTTTGATTTTTTACCGGCTAGACCCTGCAAATAGCTCACTATGCGCCGTGCCGAAAGCAATTTGCAACTGTAGTTTTACTGACTTTTGTCAATGCCATATGCAGGAAATTGATTGCGTCCAGTATGCTTACTTTAAAGTTATTTTGGTTCGTTTTAAGCGAAGTTAAGAACAATTTACATGCAAAAAAAGTTTGTTATAACTTTTCATGGTTTTATAGAAATAAAAGTTCGTACTTTCGAAAATGGTTCGTTTTAGGTGAAAGTTCGTTTTCAGCGGGTTCGCTATAAACGAAAAATACTGTATATATATATATATATATATATATATATATATATATATATATATATATATATATATATATATATATATATTATATACATATATATATATATATATATATATATATATATATATATATATATATATATATATGTATATATATATATATATATATATATATATATATATATATATATACATATATATATATATATATATATATATATATATATATATTATAACAAACTTTTTTTGCATGTAAATTGTTCTTAACTTCGCTTAAAACGAACCAAAATAACTTTAAAGTAAGCATACTGGACGCAATCAATTTCCTGCATATGGCATTGACAAAAGTCAGTAAAACTACAGTTGCAAATTGCTTTCGGCACGGCGCACAGTGAGCTATTTGCAGGGTCTAGCCGGTAAAAAATCAAAATGAATTTTATGTGTTTTAATGATTCAAACATAATAAGAATTGTCCAATTAGATAAAAAAAAGTAGCCATGGGTGTTTTGAACCCTCTACTAGCCATAATTTTGTAGGTCAAAGATGAAGTTTCAAAAACTATTTTTTTCAGTTGCATGCGCATTAAAGACATCTTATTCAAATTATTCTCATTTTTAGTACAAACGCTGCTCTAGAATTTTGGGTGGAACATATTTTGCTTAAAAAGATATGCTCGTTTTAATAAACATAACAACAATTATCATATCTTTAGAGAAGTGCCTATAAAGTTGTCTCAAATTAGAGTTTTTTTCGATGAAAATTAGCATAATATTTGATAAAAGTTGGACCATCTCATTGGTGACATAAAGAGACATAAACTTGAAACTTCGCTAAAACACTCTCTAGATTATACTCTCTTACATCTTGAATGATTGATACTTCGCCCGACTTCGCATCAATGTAATATTTCAAGTCAAAGGCAATATTTCAAGTCAAGTGCATGGTATAATAACTACACAGTAGAAGCACTAGAATATGCACGCCACAAAAGCCAAAATTAGCTATTCACAATATGAGCAAGATGCATACATGGTCGCAGTAGAACTGCCTTGTACTTTATTTGTGTTGTTTGTTCAATATGTATGTAATTGTATTGCGTTTTGCATTGGAAACCAACAACAAAAATACTTTTATTTCTGAATATGAGTAAATGTGAAAAGTAAAGCAAAAAAACAAAAACGTGCACTTAGAAATGCAAATAATAAGCATTCAGTTTTGAAATTAAATTAAAGAAATAATAATATTAAATAATTAGAAAATGTATCAAAGAAAAATAACATTTTCGAACTCTGAGGTGTTTGCAATGTGGATAGCCGCTTCTAAAAATGAACGTTTTCATAAATTATGTTCCACAATATTTGATAAAATAAATATTACTGACGCTGATGATAAAGAAAAGAAAAAGGTTAGAAACAAAATTTCTGCGCTTTGTTCGAATATTGAAAAAATGTGGGTTGCAGCAGGTACCCGTAAGGAGAGGTGAGAAAAGCTTATCTAAATCCTCTGATCAATTCTTATCGACAAAAACCCTTCAAAAACTTTTCATCGCTCCCACCGGAAGTTATAAGGTTTTTAGTTGAGCCTAGTTTTGGTGCCCATAAAGATTTACGTTTTGAGCTTGCAGGAGCAAGTGAAACTGAAGAAATAGAAAACTTTAGCGAATCTGATTCTGATGAATAGTAGAGTAGAGTTTGGTTTAACTCATAAATGTATGACTCATTTATTATGAAATTGAATGAGCAGTCCTATTTTAATTTTAAGCCCTTATTTTTTGTTGAGATTGAATAATAAGAATTTTTTTTATTATATATTTATTTGCAATCTATTTTACAATAATAAGCAAATTTGATCATTTATAAAATCACATACCCTATTGATTCTCTTTGGAACCAACAATTTAAATTATATATGAGTGTAAAAATCATATATAAGGATAATGTATTATATTAATAAATTATAAATATTAATAAAAGTATATATTAAAGGTTTATTTTACAAAGTATTTATATAAGTTCATTAAATAAAAGGTAGATCTAAGATATGATTTCTTTTAAGTCTTCTAATTTCATCAGTATCATCAAGTAATACAATTGCCAATATATTACTATGGTAACTAAGCCTTTCTAAATAGTTAGAGCTATATTTTCTTATTTCAGATTTTACGAAGGGTATTTTAAGGTCGTTATGTAAAGATTTATTTGTTATATAAAACGGTGCATTTGTAATTGTCCGCAAAGCTTTAGATTGAAACCTTTGCAATATTTCTATGTTTGAGTTACTGGCAGTCCCCCACAATTCTATGCCGTAGGTCCATACAGGTTTTATTATAGTTTTTAGTAAAAGAACCTTGTTTTCTAAGGAGAGTTCAGATTTTCTTCCAAGTAACCAGTACATTTGTTTAAATTTATTGTTTAGTTGCTTTCTTTTGGCTGTTATATGTGCTTTCCATGTTAGCCTTCGATCCATGTGAAGGCCTAGATATTTTATGGTATCACTTCTAGGAATTTCTGTGACGTTAAGGTATACAGGAGGACAATTTTCTGTTCTTGTTGTGAAAGTAATGTGATTTGATTTTTGAGTGTTTACTACGATATTCCATTTTGTGAGCCAGAGTTGAAGGCTATCGAGTTGACGTTGTAGAAAACTGGAGGCTAGGTATGGTAGGCTATTAGATGATAAAAATGCAGTATCATCTGCGTATGTTGCCATAGTTATGTCACCTTGTGTTGGCATATCATATGTAAATATTGTATATAAAACTGGGCCGAGAACAATACCAGCATTTATTTCGCAAATTTTTGAAATATCTTCATTAACTTTGACATAAAAACAGCTATTTCTCAAATACGATGAGAAAAACAAATAGAAAGGAGCAGGAAGAGTACTTTTTATCTTGTAGAGAAGGCCCTCGTGCCAAACTTTATCGAAAGCCTGCTGTATATCCAAAAATACAGCAGAGCAATACTTTTTATTTTCAAATTAATCTCTTATTACTTTTATTATTCGGTGACATTGTTCTGGTGTGCCGTGCTTACTTCTGAAGCCGAACTGATAGTCTGGTATGATTTTATTTTCATTAAGAAAAGGTGTTAGACGTTTTAATAATAATTTTTCAAATATTTTCGAGAGAATGGGTAGAAGACTGATTGGACGGTAGGAGGATATCAAGTTTTCAGGTTTAGTTGGTTTTAACACCATTATAATTTCAGCGCACTTCCATTGGGATGGAAAATGTTGGAGCCGTAAAATGGAATTGAATATCAGTGTCAAAAATGTAATAGCTTTAAATGGTAAACATTTAATAGTAAGTGCATCTATTTTATCGTATCCCGTAGATTTATTGTTATTCAGAACATTTATTTCCTTTTTTAATTCTTGTGGTGTAATATGTTTTATTGGTAAATGTATTTGACATGCTACATCTAGAAAATGTCGTACATCACCGTCATCAGTGTTGGTCGAATGGGAATAAGAATTTAAACAAGTTTTTTCAATTCTGTTCTTTCTATTGTGTTACAAAAGTAAATAAAATTTTCTATTTAGGGTCATTTATTTTGTTGTTTTTTTTGCGTTCTTGACCTCCTCCTCCCTCTCAGTATTTTGTGTTCTAGCCCTGTACTATCACCTCCATTCGGCGAATCATCTATAACATCACAATTCATTGGAAAAGTGTCGAAAAATAATGTAAGGAATTACTTCCTCAAGGACTCTCAATTTCATAATATCAAAACAATCTGGCAACACACACCTAAATAAGCATATTTTTTCTAACCTTCATCATCGTGCACTACGCCACTCTTCATCTGGACTCCATAGTAGGCAAAGCACAAAATTCTTTTAACTAGATCACCAAATAAATATTAATAAACATACAAACGTATATATTGTTTCAATTATTGAAGAATATCACATGGTGTCAGGTGTGGGGTTGACACAACAAAGAACACAAAGTATTAAACAACATGAGCGAAGTAGAAGAGCTAAAACAACAAATAGCAGCACTTCGGACGGAAATAGCATCAGGTTCCAGGCATGCACAGGGAGCTCGTCCACAAATACCTCTTCCAGGACCATTAAGAATAAAAGAAGATATAACAGAGAGCTTTAAATACTTCAAGCAACAATGGGAGAATTACTTGATGGCAACAGGCTTAGTGTCACAGAATGAAGAGACGAAAAAAGCAATTCTGCTAACAGCGATTGGAGATGAAGCATTCAAACGGTACACTAATATGCCAATAGGGGAAGAAAACAAAAGGACAGCTAAAGAATTGCTAAACGAAATCGAAAAAAATCTTACACCAACGATCAACAAGCGGTACGTAAGAGCGATATTTAATATGGCGGAACAAGAGCCGGAAGAGTCCTACGACGAATATTTCGGATAGGTTGAGAGGTCTTATAAAAAATGCCCAATATGGCAGCCTAGAGGAAGATCTCCTGCTCGACAAGATAATATGCTCAATCAAAGATACCGATCTGAAGGAAAAACTGTGGCTCGACAAAGATATTACCTTACCGAAAGCTATAGAAATATGCAGGTCAAAGGAGACTGCAGAGAAACACCTCCGCGGAATAGATAACAAACACGTAGAAATAAATAAAATACAAAAAATGTACAAATCTGGAAAACAACGAAAGAAAATGTTAGATCGCAACACATGCAAGTTTTGTGGAAACGAGTATCATGTAAAACTCGAACAGTGCCCAGCAAGAAAATCAACGTGCCACAAATGTAATAAAAATGGACACTACGCGCGAGTCTGTATGACAAACAATTTTAATACGAACAACCGTAAAGCAATCAAGGAAGTAACAACAGAAAACAGTGATGAGGAAAAATATGAGAGCGAGGAAGAGTTTGTTTTAAACACTAAAGACAACAGTAACAACAAAGGTTTGTACTTAGAACTAACTATATATAACAATAAGAAAACAGGTCATAAAACAAAATGCCAACTCGATACGGGAGCTTCATGTAATATTATTGGGGTGAACAATCTAAAATGTATAGAGCCAATGGCAACAATTTCCAGAACACAAACCAAACTTAAAACTGTGGAGGGAGCTCACATAACGCCTGTTGGAACAACATATTTAAAAATCAAAAGAAATACAGCTGAGTATAGATTATTATTTTATGTAATAAAAAATGACCATTGTCCACTACTTTCACTAGAAACTTGTCAATTACTGAAACTCATAGAATTATGCAAGAAGATAGAACAGAACACTACAGAACAGAGACAAGCAACAGCAATTATCGAAAAATACGAGGATGTGTTTCAAGGGCTGGGAAAATTGAAAGGTCGTATAACGCTTGAAATAGATGACAACGTTACACCCAGAAGTGAAGCTCCAAGAAGGATAGCCATTGCACTACGGGAACAACTTAAAAATACAATAAAAGAAATGGAAAAAATGGGGGTAATCGTAAAAGAAACAGAGCATACAAAATGGACAAGCAATATTGTCATCGTAAAGAAAAACAACAAACTTCGCATATGTATAGATCCCAGAAAGCTCAATGAAGCCTTAAAAGACACAAAATACCAACTTCCAACTGTAGAAGAAGTTCTTGCAGAATTAGCTGACGCCAAGGTATTCACAATTCTGGATGCTAAGAAGGGGTTTTGGCAATTGGAACTTGATAACAAAAGCAGCAAACTTACGTCATTCTGGACTCCATTTGGGAAATATAGATTTAAGAGGGTCCCGTTTGGAATAAAACCTGCCATGGAAATATATCAAATGCGCCAAAATCAAATAATTGCAGGACTGAAAGGAGTCGTATGTATTGCCGACGATATATTAGTTTTTGGCAAAGGCGAAAATAAAAGCAGCGCAATCGAAGACCATAACAAAAACTTAGAGATGTTACTACAGCGTCTCCGGAAAGAAAATCTTAAAATCAATAAATCGAAAATCAAAGTCTGCCAGGAGAGCATTAAATTTTTCGGCCACATAATAAACAGCAAAGGAATAAGCCCGGATCCAGAAAAAATAAACGCTATTGTTCAAATGCCGGTACCAAAGGACAAAAAAGATACCATGCGTTTTCTGGGATTGGTGACATACGTCGGTAAATTTATACCGAATTTATCTGAAATTACCGAACCATTAAGGACAGTGACACACGCGAATAAAAACTTCATATGGGGAACCGAACAAAACCGAGCATTTCAGATTTTAAAAAAACTTGTAACCAAAACTCCCGTTCTTAAATATTATGACTTTAACAAGCCAGTCACAATACAAACCGATGCCTCATCGTTTGCCCTAGGATGTGCACTACTACAAGAGGAACATCCAATTATTTACGCATCGAAGACTCTAACGCCAACACAGCGAAACTATGCACAGATCGAAAAGGAAATGCTGGCTGTGCTATTTGCGTGCAAGAGATTTGATCAATATATATGCGGCAGAAAAAACGTAAACGTGGAAACAGATCACGCGCCGTTAATACAAATTTTTGAAAAACAATTGCTGAAAACCCCGACGAGGTTACAAGCAATGATACTTGCTTTACAACGTTACAATTTCCAGATAAAATACAAAAGAGGAACACAAATGTACATTGCAGATACTCTGTCGAGAGCCCCTGTCGAGGAGGAAAATTAGTTAGAAATATACAATGTCGAGCAGGAACTTGATGAACTAGACGAGTTAAGTGATAGCGAGGACAAAAGAATGAGTTCGAAAACGCTACATAGTATAAAACAGGCCACGGCAGATGACACCGTCATGCAGACGTTGATAGAAACGTTCAAAACAGGTTGGCCAGAGAATAAAACAGACGTAATGGAGAGCATAAAACATTACTGGAACATAAGGGACGAACTAGTTGTTAACGATGATCTTGTCCTAAAAGGAAATAGAATTGTAATACCACAGAAGATAAGAAAGGATATTTTAAATAGACTACACCAACCCCATTTGGGTATTGAATCTACTATGAAATTGGCAAGAGAAACCGTTTACTGGCGAGGAATAACAGATGAGATCAAACACGTTATACAAAATTGTGATACATGTAACAAATTTGCAAGAAAACAACAAAGGGAACCCCTGATAATATCAGAGATCCCGTCGACACCCTTTGAAATAATATCAATGGACGTTTATGAGCTATTTATAAAAGGAAAGAGTAAACACTTCCTAATAACAGTCGACCATTACTCAGACTTTTTTGAAATCGACGAACTCAATAGATACGGAATACCTATAAAAGTAATAACTGATAATGGAACCAATTTTGTAAATTCCGATTTTAACAAATTCGCTATGGAATGGGAGTTTACTCATAAGACATCTAGCCCACATCACCAGCAGTCAAACGGCAAGGCAGAAGCGACAGTTAAAATCGCAAAACAGCTAATAAAGAAAGCTTTGGATTCAAACACAGACTTCTACAAGGCACTCCTATTATGGAGAAATACCCCTAATAAAATCGGCTCTAGTCCAGCAAAACGAATGTTCTGCAGATGGCTCAGATGTGACCTTCCATCTACTAACCTACAGCAAGAAATAGTAGAAAATGTACCAAAGCAGATCGAGAAGCAACGAAAATACAGCAAAAAATACTTTGATCGTGGAACGCGCCAAAAACACGCGTTAAGTACGGGTGATCAAGTATACATAAAACAAAATCCCAATGGAAATTGGATAAAAGGTAACATTGAAAAAAGATAACGAATAGGTCTACATATAGTCGAGTCCGAGAAAGGCAAATACAGACGCAATACCATCCATATAAGAAAGCCGATCTCAATTGAAACACCCAGCGAGCGCGCACAGCAAAAGGAAAAAGAACAAAGTGAACCAATGAAAGACGAAAAAGATCCGGCACTCATAACAAGTTCACCTAGGAAGCCAAAACAACACTCTCAACAACACCTGGAGGAACAGAACAGTCTCCCGGAAATACAACAACAACCAGATACACAACCATCGAAACCCCGAAGTAGTACTAGGCCACCGAAACGTTTAGAGGACTACGAGGTCTACTAAATTTGTGAAACGAAGGGGGATGTCATAATATCAAAACAATCTGGCAACACACACCTAAACAACCACATTTTTTCTAACCTTCATCATCGTGCACTACGCCACTCTTCATCTGGACTCCATAGTAGGCAAAGCACAAAATTCTTTTAACTAGATCACCAAATAAATATTAATAAACATACAAATGTATATATTGTTTCAATTGTTGAAGAATATCACACTCAAGGACCCCTCGGGAGGTCTTATCGGTCCTTGATCCTGTCAAAATTTTTCATGGACCCATTTTACATCAAATCCATCTATTTAAATTTAAAAATAATTTTTGCCGGCTAACTTGTATGGAGTAGCCCACTGTGCGGCGGATTGACCAACAATGAAGATGGATTTAACTCCGAGAATGATCTGCCATTAATAGAATTAATGGAAACATTTACAGATGGTAATAAAAAAGGTTTGCTGAGTTGCTGCACATTTAATCAACCTTTATTTTTTTACAGTTGGGACAGAAAGTTTCAACGATTTCATATGTTTTGATGATGATCTTCTAACAACGGGAGTACTGGACGATGCAGCTATTTTGCAGACTGACGACCTTGATGACGATTTGGAAATGGACAACGAACAGCCAATCCGAGCTACTACTACCCTGAATGCAATGTGTAGCGTAAGCAGTGTAAGAAATTTTCTTCAGTCTTGCGACACTCCACAACAAATTCTTGACCACTTGGCCCAAGTGGAAGTGTATATAAATGAAGCTAATATTAATACTAAGCAAACTAAAATAACTGATTTTTTTAAAAACTGAATAAACTTATTTTTCAAAGACTACAATGTTCTGAAATTGTTTTAATAAATAAATAAATAGCCAAAGTGTTAAAAAAAGACATGTGCACACACAATAATGGTTTCTTGAAGTCTTCACTTAAAACGAACTTCGCTTAAAACGAACAAGTTTGATCAGTTCCTTGAAGTTCGCTTTAAGCGAAAAGCGCTGTATATATATATATATATATATATATATATATATATATATATATATACATACTAGCGGACCAGGCGAACTTCGCCTCGCCCCTATTTTAAGCCTTCAGGCAAACTTTCTATTTTTTCATTTGAAAAGCCATTAAGTAGTAATTTCAAACAAAATTTCATACAAAACTCGATTTTCGATTTTTCCAATTTTCCGACTTTTCCGGAGGGATTTTCCAAAATTTTCTTCAATAAAAACCTTCTCCTCGAAAATACGAACAACTGACAAAAAGTTTTGCAGAAATCGGCCCAGCCGTTCTCATTTTATGAATTATTGGATTTTGCCACGCCCCTCCGCCCATAGACCGAAAATAAAAAATCAGACTTCACAGTGTCACCCGCCCGAGTATTCTGAAGGTTCCCTGAAAATTTCGTCAAAATCGGCCCAGCCGTTTTGGAGCCATTACGTTACATACATACATACATACATACACACATCCTATTTTATATATATACTAGCTGACCCGGGCAAACCTTGTTTTGCCTTCAAATTTGCACTAAATCGACATAGCAATTATTGTTCAAATAAAGGTATCGGGCTAATTAACCCCACTACACGCTGGTTAAGGACCCAACGCCTTCAGCAAAACGCAACATAGGCTTATCGCGCTAATCTCTATTGGGCCAAACACAAAAAACAAAATATTGGGCCATCTGTCGGACGAACTTCAAACTACACAGAAACACTCCTCACGTCCCATAGAACATGTATATAAAGTTTGATCAAAATCGGTGCAGTAGTTCTTGAGTTACGGTGCAAAAACACTCACACAAAACTAAGTATTGCGCCATCTGTCGGACGAACTTAAACTACACAGAAACACTCCTCACGTCCCATAGAACATGTATATAAAGTTTGGTCAAAATCGGTGCAGTAGTTCTTGAGTTACGGTGCAAAAACACACACACAAAACTAAGTATTGCGCCATCTGTCGAACGAACTTCAAACTACACGGAAACACTCCTCACGTCCCATAGAAAATGTATATAAAGTTTGGTCAAAATCGGTGCAGTAGTTCTTGAGTTACGGTGCAAAAACACACACACAAAAATTAAGTATTGCGCCATCTGTTGGACGAACTTCAAACTACACAGAAACACTCCTTACGGCCCATAGAGCATGCATATAAAATTTGATCAAAATCGGTCCAGTAGTTTTTGAGTTTAGCGACCACGAACATACACGTAATTTTTATGTGCATATAGCTGACACCGTCAGCTCAAAATATCTTCGGAACTACATAACCGATTTAAGAGTTTGATATCTCGTTTAGAAGAACATGACAACGGCTTTCCAAAAAAAGTAAAATAAAGTAAAAAAGCACAAAAAATAAATATATGTATATGTCATTGGTGGTGCAATATGAAAATTGGATTTTGCCACGCCCCTCCGCCCACAGACCGAAAATAAAAAATCGAACTTCACAGTGTCACCCGCCCGAGTATTCTGAAGGTTCCCTGAAAATTTCGTCAAAATCGGCCCAGCCGTTTTGGAGCCATTACGTTACATACATACATACATACATACACACATCCTATTTTATATATATACTAGCTGACCCGGGCGAACCTTGTTTTGCCTTCAAATTTGCACTAAATCGACATAGCAATTATTGTTCAAATAAAGGTATCGGGCTAATTAACCCCACTACACGCTTGTTAAGGACCCAACGCCTTCAGCAAAACGCAACATAGGCTTATCGCGCTAATCTCTATTGGGCCAAACACAAAAAACAAAATATTGGGCCATCTGTCGGACGAACTTCAAACTACACAGAAACACTCCTCACGTCCCATAGAACATGTATATAAAGTTTGGTCAAAATCGGTGCAGTAGTTCTTGAGTTACGGTGCAAAAACACTCACACAAAACTAAGTATTGCGCCATCTGTCGGACGAACTTAAACTACACAGAAACACTCCTCACGTCCCATAGAACATGTATATAAAGTTTGGTCAAAATCGGTGCAGTAGTTCTTGAGTTACGGTGCAAAAACACACACACAAAACTAAGTATTGCGCCATCTGTCGAACGAACTTCAAACTACACGGAAACACTCCTCACGTCCCATAGAAAATGTATATAAAGTTTGGTCAAAATCGGTGCAGTAGTTCTTGAGTTACGGTGCAAAAACACACACACAAAACTAAGTATTGCGCCATCTGTTGGACGAACTTCAAACTACACAGAAACACTCCTTACGGCCCATAGAGCATGCATATAAAATTTGATCAAAATCGGTCCAGTAGTTTTTGAGTTTAGCGACCACGAACATACACGTAATTTTTATGTGCATATAGCTGACACCGTCAGCTCAAAATATCTTCGGAACTACATAACCGATTTAAGAGTTTGATATCTCGTTTAGAAGAACATGACAACGGCTTTCCAAAAAAAGTAAAATAAAGTAAAAAAGCACAAAAAATAAATATATGTATATGTCATTGGTGGTGCAATATGAAAATTGGATTTTGCCACGCCCCTCCGCCCACAGACCGAAAATAAAAAATCGGACTTCACAGTGTCACCCGCCCGAGTATTCTGAAGGTTCCCTGAAAATTTCGTCAAAATCGGCCCAGCCGTTTTGGAGCCATTACGTTACATACATACATACATACATACACACATCCTATTTTATATATATACTAGCTGACCCGGGCGAACCTTGTTTTGCCTTCAAATTTGCACTAAATCGACATAGCAATTATTGTTCAAATAAAGGTATCGGGCTAATTAACCCCACTACACGCTGGTTAAGGACCCAACGCCTTCAGCAAAACGCAACATAGGCTTATCGCGCTAATCTCTATTGGGCCAAACACAAAAAACAAAATATTGGGCCATCTGTCGGACGAACTTCAAACTACACAGAAACACTCCTCACGTCCCATAGAACATGTATATAAAGTTTGGTCAAAATCGGTGCAGTAGTTCTTGAGTTACGGTGCAAAAACACTCACACAAAACTAAGTATTGCGCCATCTGTCGGACGAACTTAAACTACACAGAAACACTCCTCACGTCCCATAGAACATGTATATAAAGTTTGGTCAAAATCGGTGCAGTAGTTCTTGAGTTACGGTGCAAAAACACACACACAAAACTAAGTATTGCGCCATCTGTTGGACGAACTTCAAACTACACAGAAACACTCCTTACGGCCCATAGAGCATGCATATAATATTTGATCAAAATCGGTCCAGTAGTTTTTGAGTTTAGCGACCACGAACATACACGTAATTTTTATGTGCATATAGCTGACACCGTCAGCTCAAAATATCTTCGGAACTACATAACCGATTTAAGAGTTTGATATCTCGTTTAGAAGAACATGACAACGGCTTTCCAAAAAAAGTAAAATAAAGTAAAAAAGCACAAAAAATAAATATATGTATATGTCATTGGTGGTGCAATATGAAAATTGGATTTTGCCACGCCCCTCCGCCCACAGACCGAAAATAAAAAATCGGACTTCACAGTGTCACCCGCCCGAGTATTCTGAAGGTTCCCTGAAAATTTCGTCAAAATCGGCCCAGCCGTTTTGGAGCCATTACGTTACATACATACATACATACATACACACATCCTATTTTATATATATACTAGCTGACCCGGGCGAACCTTGTTTTGCCTTCAAATTTGCACTAAATCGACATAGCAATTATTGTTCAAATAAAGGTATCGGGCTAATTAACCCCACTACACGCTGGTTAAGGACCCAACGCCTTCAGCAAAACGCAACATAGGCTTATCGCGCTAATCTCTATTGGGCCAAACACAAAAAACAAAATATTGGGCCATCTGTCGGACGAACTTCAAACTACACAGAAACACTCCTCACGTCCCATAGAACATGTATATAAAGTTTGGTCAAAATCGGTGCAGTAGTTCTTGAGTTACGGTGCAAAAACACTCACACAAAACTAAGTATTGCGCCATCTGTCGGACGAACTTAAACTACACAGAAACACTCCTCACGTCCCATAGAACATGTATATAAAGTTTGGTCAAAATCGGTGCAGTAGTTCTTGAGTTACGGTGCAAAAACACACACACAAAACTAAGTATTGCGCCATCTGTCGAACGAACTTCAAACTACACGGAAACACTCCTCACGTCCCATAGAAAATGTATATAAAGTTTGATCAAAATCGGTCCAGTAGTTTTTGAGTTTAGCGACCACGAACATACACGTAATTTTTATGTGCATATAGCTGACACCGTCAGCTCAAAATATCTTCGGAACTACATACATAACCGATTTAAGAGTTTGATATCTCGTTTAGAAGAACATGACAACGGCTTTCCAAAAAAAAGTAAAATAAAGTAAAAAAGCACAAAAAATAAATATATGTATATGTCATTGGTGGTGCAATATGAAAATTGGATTTTGCCACGCCCCTCCGCCCACAGACCGAAAATAAAAAATCGGACTTCACAGTGTCACCCGCCCGAGTATTCTGAAGGTTCCCTGAAAATTTCGTCAAAATCGGCCCAGCCGTTTTGGAGTCATTGCGTTACATACATACATACATACACACATTCTATTTTATATATAGATTGGATTTTGCCACGCCCCTCCGCCCACAGACCGAAAATAAAAAATCAGACTTCACAGTGTTACCCGCCCGAGTATTCTGAAGGTTCCCTGAAAATTTCGTCAAAATCGGCCCAGCCGTTTTGGAGCCATTACGTTACATACATACGTACATACATACACACGTCCTATTTTATATACATATATATATATATATATATATATATATATATATATATATATATATATATATATATATATACCTATATATATATATATATATATATATACATATGTATATACATACATATGTATATACTTATGTATAACGTTTTATCCGCATTAAAATTTTTGTAAAAACCTGAAAATGAGTTTATGTATGTAGTTTTGTGTATTGTGAACTGACGTGTTTGCTGTTGTCTCCGCGCCTGTTTTTAATAATACGTACTTGGGCATATCTTTACATGTTCTGAAATAAAGTGAAATAGTCCCGTTTTTATAATCGAACAAACAAATAACAAAATAAACATAAGAAACAAACCAGAAAGAGAGCAAAAACAATTATTAAGTCAATAAAAACGAAAAAAAAACAAACAAATGAAATCAAACAAACAAACAAAAAATATGTATATAGGAATGATATAAAAAACAAAAAACAACAGTGAACTATACGCAGATCGAGCTGTGGTGGCACTCTAGGTCAGGGATAGGCAAAAAAACATATAAACATTTTGTTTGCGCTCACATACACACATAAGGAATCAGTGTCACCAGATTTGACATTTTCATGTCATACCTAAATTTGAAATCTTAAATCTCCATTCCCTCATTAAAATTTTGTTCATAAGAACTAGTATTTCCTCAGGTTAATTTCATATGAATTTCTGGGGATCTCACTTTTTGCATATGGCAACGCTAATTTCTAACAACAAGCGTAACACGTCCATCGTGTTTTAGTGCTCGAGTGAGACTGATTTATGCTTTTTATTTCTCTGCAATACGTGTGTACATGTACACGATGTAAGAGCGTAAGCATTGGCGCGGCGCCTTTGTTTTGCCTATCCCTGCTCTAGATCAGTGTTAGCACTTCAGGTCGCAATGACCAGATCAGGGGGTTACTCTCTATTGCGATACTTAAGAAAAAAGTACCTAATCAAATAATTGGTACCCTTTATTGCGTTTACGCATTTTCCTTTCCCATCTAATTTTTACACTTTCGCAAATCTGGCATCAGTCTACTCTGTAATACGAAAGCCTATGTTAAAATCCTTCGTTAAATCTAAATATCTCGCGCTAAAAAAATATCAAACGCATCGAATTAGCTTACACATCGCAATAGATAGTAACCCCAAGGCTTTTATGTCCCCCTTCGAGAGTGTCATTGTGTCTTTCTATCTATGCCCTCTACGCATATTAATTTTGTTTTACTAGTGCCACTGTGTTAATTGTTGCCTGACTGTTGGGTGATGAAGGTATAACACTGATCACTGGGCAGTCGTCCTGCACCAATTAACGCTTCTGATACATGTAATACAAAATAAATAGATGGATATTATATTTGATCTTTTCCGAGTTTATTATGGCGGTAAAGTTTAAAATAGATTTCTGCAACATACGTGGATTAAGAGCAATTTTTTCTCCGTTTATGCTCATGTTTGTCTTCATCGACCAGATGTTTTCGCCTTATATGAGATGCAGGTGTCTGAAAATGCTGATTTACAGGATTTTCAGTTACCTGAGTATCTCCTCCTATCGCTTTTTAATCTTCACAGGTGTCTTGTGGTTTACATGTTGCAATAATGTTGTGTACCAGTGCCAGCAATCCTTAGGCACATATGATCCACTTGTCTCTGGGTTAAATTAATGATCAGGTCACATATTTGCACTTCGGGTTTTTTTTTACAGAAGCCCAAACACAGAAAGGTCCTCGAGAGTTGTCCGAACAGTGAAATCGTTGTTGCTGGTGATTTTAATGTTCACAACATATCCTGGCTTCGCCATTCAGGTCAAACAACTCAGAAGGTCCTTATGTTGAGTTGTTCGCCGCGCACAAACAGCTCTTGCAATTAGTGAATGAATCAACACATATCTCATGTGTTGAAGGGTACCAAAACAATACTCTCGATCTTTTCCTCACTTCACACCTTCAAAAGTATGAAGTAAGCGTAAATGCACTTGTCGGTATTTCGGATCATTGTACCATATCTGCCTCCTTTCCGTTCTCAGCAATTCATAACGCCTCACGACCGGTGACGAGACGATTAAAATATATCTACGAAAAGGCTCGTTGGCTGCTCAACAATTAACAATTTCTTTCGGCATTTCAATAGAAAACTTTTCTTCCAAGACAGTGACGTAAATGCCATTGCAAAAATAGTAGAAAATATAATTTTGCTATCGTGATTAAACAGAGATCAAAGTCTTGTTTTAATCAGACGTGCAAAGATGCAGTTAGATCCAAAGAGGAAGCTTTCAATATCTGGCGTAACGATAAGAATACAGATACTGACTCGCTGCGCAAAAAGACAAGATCTTCATGTGCCAGAGTACTAAGGCTCAAAAAATCTCTATACGAGCGGCGCCTTCGTGCTTTAGCTCTCGCTGCTAAGGGCAGCAAAATCTTCTGCTCATTCGTTAAAAGAATCAAGGATAATGCTAGTTCTTCAATTGCAACTGTTTTAAATGGTGACCAAATATTCACTGACCCGGTTGATAAAGCTAACCTACTGGTCGAATTATTTGCAAGTACCTCCAACTTGCCGACCTCGAAAAAGTATTTGTAACTATGCCATAAATGTTCTTTCGAGCACGTGCAATTAAAAAGGTATTGGCTGATCTCAATGTAAATAAATCTCCTGGCCCGGATGGAATCCCAGCACTAGTCATGAAGCAGTGCTCTTCGACGTTAGCTCGTCCATTACCTAAACTTTTCAGTACGTTATACCATGCTGGAGAATTTCCATTGTGCTGGAAGGTTGCTAATGTATCGCCAATCTCCAAAAAAGGAGAGGTGAATAACCCTGAAAATTACCGCCCAATAGCGATATGTTCCGCACTTTCCAAAGTGATGGAAAGTATGGTTAACTTTCATCTTCTGAGGTATTTAGAGTCCAACAGTTTACTAAATGACCGCTAGTATAGTTTTCGTAGGGGCCGCTCTACTGGTCACCTACTGGCACTTCCTCGGAGAAATGTTTTCATTCTACTCACCATTTTAGCGAAAGTAAGGTGGTGGCACTAGATATCTCCAAGGTGTTTGACTGGGTCTGGTATGGGGCACTTCTGGCAAAATTAGTTGCTTTTGGTGTCCGTAATGTCTTCACTCGTTTTATATCGAGTTTCCCCAGGGATCGCACTATACGAGTTCCTGTAGATGGGATTATCACATGAGTTCAAGATAAATTTAGGGGTACCACAAGGCTCCTTTCTCTCTCCTACCCTGTTTCTTATTCTTCTTAATAATATATTATGCAAGACTTCCAACCCTGTCTATTCCTTTGCAGATGACATTAGCATAAGCCATTCCTATTCATTTGACCATAGGTCAAGTCCTTTGGAGATAAGGGCTATGAGGAAAAATATGGATGATACAATAAATCAAGATCTTGTAACAATCTCTGAATGGAGTCATACGAATCGAGTCGATTTTAATACTCGGAAGACACAGTGCTGCATGCTTAAGCATAAACGTATGACCGTACATGTTGCTCCATCTGTGATTATGGATGATACTTCACCTTAATATTTATACCACCTAAATCCGGCCGATAATGGAATACTACTCTACGGCCGGTGCTTCAAAGTATATTTTGAAGCTACTGTATCGAGAACAGTAGAGGACGAAAACACTCATTGGTGACAATACAGAAACTACCACTATTGACTCACTGGAGCATCGTCGCAACGTGGGATGTGTTACGCTGTTTTTTTGTTACTTAAATGGAATGTGCTCTAATGAAGTAAGGGAACATATTCTCAAGACCTGCTCTTACTTACGAGCAACAAGTTGCATATCACAGAGTTGTTCTTTTATCGAACGACTCGTATGCTGAACGAGCTCCCTGCAGATGTCTTACTTGCCATATCCAGCGTTGAGAGGTTGAAATCGAATGTACACAAGTACTACTCCCGCTATCCTCCTTAACCGATCCTCTTTTCCTAGTTCCAGCAGTGCATTAATAGGGGTCATCCCCTGAGTAGTGGTCCAATTGAAAAAAAATGTCACTGTATCAACAATATGTACTTTAACTTCAAAGTTTAAACCAACTAAAAAACGTTTCTCTTCAGAAATACTTGCTCAATTTATGACCCTCTGGTATCCAGGTATTGTTTATTGATATACACTTACATCTTCGAACATTTGCCGATTCATTATCAGCCATTTGCGACAGTTGCACGTAAATATTAATTGATTAAAGTAAAAAAAATTTTTGAGTGCCAATTGCATGGAGAAATGCTGTTAAGAACGCCAGCAGACAGGCTGCTCAGAAGCTTCTTCCACAGTTGAGGTATAATCGAATTTGCTCTATAGATGTAGAAAACAGGGAAGCGCGAATAGAGCGCCAATGATATAGAGCACATCAGTTGAAAATTAGGCTAAAATAATGCACGAAACAGCTGAGACAACATCTAGAATATACAAAAACTTAATAGCTTCCACAACGAACACTAGACGGCGAGCAACCAGCGGACTCAATTTAGCCGTAGTAAGTAAGCCTCCATAGCGATGTCCGCAGCTTAGGAAAGGACTGACACTTATCCACTTAAAAAATGTTCGGTGACATAGTCGTTTAATATTCAAGTGATTGAAAATGCTATTGCTGGCTTGAGCACGACGAACGTTTTCTCGTGTTGATGAAATTAGTAACAAGATATTTTAGCACTACCTATTACAATAAAAACGTATTATTCTAATTTTTAATGTCATCTTACGCCTTCAATACTGTCCATTGGAATGAAATGTTTCGATAAATACAGATCCATAAACGACAAGCGAGCAGGTTGACCCCAAATAGAACGGTTTTTGAAGAAAAAAATACTGTTCAGCTCTGTTCATTGACGTTCCCCAGTCCTTTGATAAAGTATGACCCTTAGGATTAATTAATAAATTGAAGCGTAAGTCACCCGAAAATATCCACAAGATATTGGAAAGCTTTTTAACAAGTCGCAAATTTTTATCAGAGAAGGTAGCTTTTTAAGCAAACCACAACCAAGAGTTGCAGGAGTTCCTCAAGACAACATTTATGTATGTCCTATATTGCACTTGATATATGTATGTAGTATAATATTCCTGAGCAAACTCCTTCATTGTCGTTTAACATGAACGCTAAATTGTGAAATTAAAGGCTGTGCAAACTAATCAGCTTATGGGGACAAACTCAATACTATGGGAAGAAATTCAACACTAATGCCTAGATTTCAAACATCTTCCTTCTTGCTGTAGAATCCAGTTGTGCGGCAGAAATAAACCTATCAGAAACTTATTTGAGCGTTTACTCAAGTTTCAACTCCTTCAGATATGCCTCTCACCGTTGCCAGAAGTGCAGATTTAAACGCGCTTTTGCAAATTTTGAGCCACTTATTGTCAATATATAGATTTTAAGATTTTTTTTTATAAAAAAAGATTTCTTCAAGCATTATGTAGACGCTTGTACTTACATACATACTTATATGTATACAGAATTTTTAATACTGCCAAGTTAGCAGATTACCTAGAAATTAGATGGATCCCTAATAATGACAAAAAGAACACTAAACACCTCAGGCTGCATGGTTTCAGATATCTCTGAGTGAATATCAAATCGAAGATTCACTGAGGGCGGGAAAGAAACAAATGATTTGTATTTGTAAGGACAAAGGCTCTTCGCCTCAAGACAATAATGTGATATGCATGTAGATTAGGGTGGAGTGAAAATCTCCTGTATTATTAATAGATGATTCTTTAAAAAACATTAATTGATGCAAAAAATCAGAATTCTATTACGAAATTTAGAAGTGGCGCACGACCGATGAAATTTGAGTGTATACCATTGATTTTCCTAATTGAATTTTAAACAGAAAACGTACTTTTTAAATTTAAAGTTAGTATCATTTTAAATACTTTGGTTTCCAACACCGTAAAAAAGTATTTTTCCAAAAATGAGTACATACATATGTATATTCGCAAAACTTTATTTCAAGTGTTGCTTCTTTTGGCTGTCAAGGAGTGTAATAAGTAATAATTATATTTTTTTTATTATTAATATGTACTAATTTATGCTATTTTGTTTTATACTCGTCAATGAACGATCGAAAAATTAAAAAATAATAATAATAAAACTTTCTTTCATCTGATGATTTCGTGTTTCAATAAATGGATTAGGTAAAAAATGTAAGTGCTCTGCGCCACGTCAAGACCTTAACCTAAAAGTCTAAAAATTTTTTTATACGTGTTTAGGGATATAGAGCATCGATTCATAATACAGGAAAAACAAAATTAGAAAAAAATTTTCGCTCCACCCTAATGTAGATATAATGTGTCTGTGCGGAATTATATTGTACCACGCAAAATTGGTCAGCATTTTGATCTCAGCACTATTAACGGCCGAAATTCTTGGATACGCGCTTGGCCTTATTTTCACAATTATGTCTTTCTTCCAAGTTTTGTTATGAAACCTTTTTAACGTAAAGTTTAGAGTCATGTCGGCTTATGTAATATAATGATGACTGTGTCGGGTGGAATGTTTTCCTTAATGTTTACGGAATTTATCTGGGGGCTACAATGTTTTAAGCAAGAGGAAAATTATCTCATTTATTACAAATATCATATTACAAATATCATAGGGGGGCGAAAAGTTCTTCTGAGGGTACTAACCCTCCTCTGTAGGCATAGCTACATTCACCTATGACGTGGGCACAACAATATAGACGGTCATTAAAGTCGTGCACATTTTGGCATAAAATATCAACAAAATGTGTTGCAACATGCTTTTGTCAAGTCATGCATTTTCGATTAAGAAGAGAAGACAAAACACTTGTTCAAAACAGTAATAAATTCCTGTTACGTTAAACACAAGAAATAAAGAATAATAGTGACAACAATTTAACAGAAAATTATTTACATTAGGGTGCAATAAATTTACAGTTTTTAAAAACAAATTAAGAAAAGAAATAATAAATAAAACATTAAATTCATGAACATTCCGCCAGCCTTGAACATAATATTTCTGTAGTTCAATCATCTTTCGGCAAGGAATATAACTTTGTCACAGGCCTTCGAAACGTCGAAAATGCAGTTTTGATAGTTGTCACTCTAATTCGCCCATCAGAACCAGCATGGGTTTCTATCACACGGCCAGGTTTCTAGCAAGCGGGGGGCAAATTTTCTTTTCGTAGGATGACTACGTCAACTATTTGTAGATTTGGTTTTTCGTTTAGCCATTTCGGTTTAGGTTGAAGAGACAGCAAATAACCATTCGACCAGCGCGACCAAAAGTATTGGGACAGCTGTTGAAATAAGTTTCCACCTAGAAATAGCAGATGTCTTTAAGTGAGTCACATCAACCTCAGGTACAGCATTCAATGACCTGCCAATCAAAAAGTGATCTGGACTGATATATGTATGGTAGGTCGTCTGTGTCGGTTTGGACCAGCAGTCGTGAGTTGAGAATAACTTCGATTCTTGCTAACAGCGTAGTTAGTTCGTCATATTTAAGTGTAGCTTGGCCAATGGTTCTCCGTAGGTGATGTTTCATACTTCTTACCGCGGACTCCCATACACCGCCAAAGTGTGGTGCCGCATGTGGGATAAAGTGCCATTGAATGCCTTTAGTGGATAAAAAATTTAAGACATTATTGTTAAATTCAGAACTGGTTACCGTTTTGTGGATTTTCCCCTGTTTCCTGGCAGCGCCTTGAAAAGTAGTACTTGTCACTGTGTATCTGAACACAAATTCCTCTGTCTAGAGCAGCTAAAAAATCTTCACAACTTACATAAATCCGTGACCAGTTCGAGCTGCACGGCCTTGGTGACTAGACAAATAAATATATTATTTGAGGATAAATGTATTATTTGAGGATAGGTGACTTGCCCCTATTATGTTGTCTATACATGATAGGACTTGCATAGTCGCATCCAACTTCAAAAAAAGGATAAGCAGCATTAACTCTAAATTTGGGAAGATTGCCCATTAGCTCAACGTTAGCTTTAACGTTGTAGCGCTGACGGACTGAACATTTATCGCACACTCGTTTAGCTAATTCACGTGCACCCACAATCCAATACCTTTGACGCAGTGTAGCAAATTTTTCAGATGTAAATCATGCACAATTTTTATATGCAATAGGGCTGTTTTTGTGCAGTATAATTTGATGCTGACTGTCATATGGCAAATTAGCTTTGTTAAGTGTACCACCTACTCGTAAAATACCATAGTCGTATACAAAGGGTGACAATCTTTTAAGTTTTTTGCTAGTAATAGGTACCCTTTTTTTAATGGATGATATGACCTGCGCAAATTCAGATTATTGGTAGTATTGAAAAAATTTATTTTCAGCATCTCTAATTTCATTCACCACAACACACAATTTATTTTTAGATATCATGCGAAAGTTGTTGTATGCTCTATAGACGTAAACAAGTACTCGTACCATGCAAGTAAAACGAGAAATTCGATTATTTAGTTCTTCAATTATGTTGATCGAAATTGTTGAACATAAAACCACTTGTTCTTCTAAACGTACTCAAAAAGTTGTACCATAGGTATGCAGCACACAATTCAAGCCGGGGAATTGACACCATATTTATCGGAGCCACCATTGTTTTCGCCATCACTATAATAGACGATACGTCACCATCTCATGACACTTTACAACAATAGACTACTGCTGCTTAGGCTGCACTAGATGCATCACAAAACCCATGATACCTAATGTTGGTTTCTGTGGAATAAATAATTCTAGGAATATTAATGGTATCCAATAAATGAAATTCCGAAAACAGATTTTCAGCCATAGTTTTAATGTCCCTGAAAAGCTGATTGTCCCAATCTAAACTGATTAACCATAGTTTTTGAATAAGGATTTTTACGGCTATGATGGCAGGGGAGATCCATCCAAGAGGATCAAAGATTTTTGAAATTTCTGATAGCAGCTTTCTCTTAGTATCAATGCAGTAATCCTTCGTTTTAACATTATAAGAAAAACAATCAAAAACAAAAAAAAAATAATTTTCCGGAATATTGATCAAAACTTTTCTCTCGTTTGATGCCCATTTTCTTAACCGTAAGCCGCCAGCCTTAAGAAGTTGGTTTAACTCGTCTGCTAATATTTGAGTATCCTCTATTGTGTTGGAGCCAGCCATACAATCGTCAACATAAAAACGGATTTTTAGTGTCTCACATGCTAGTGGAAAGCGCTTATTCTCATCTTCACTCAATTGTAAAAGCGTATGTGTTTCTAGGTATGGTGCAGAGGTTGTACCGTAACTCACTGTCGTGAGTCTATAGTGTCTTATTTGTTCATTGGGATTATCTCTCCACAAAACTCTCTGATAATCGCGATCACACTCTTGAACGTCGATCATACGAAACATTTGTTTAATATCAGCAGCAAAGCAAAATTTATTACACCCTTATCGCAGTAAGACTGCCGTGAGGTCTTGCTGTAATACGGGACCTCGTAGCAAGTTATCATTTAGAGATTGCCCATTGGATAATTTGTTAGAACCATCAAATACCACTCGAAGTTTTGTGGTAAGGTTTGTATCTTTTAACATAGCGTGGTGTGGCAAATAGTACACCTTCGCAGTAGGGCGATTAATTTGATGCACAAGTTCCATATGGCCCAGTGAAATGTATTCATTCATAAATTCACAATACGCATTTTTTTAGTCATTATTATGTTTAAACTTATGTACGTTCCATAGAGTAAAATCTTTTTAAGGCACCAGTATAGGATTCTCCCAGCTCAGGGGTGCGCTTAAAGGGCAACGGTACAGCATATCGTTTAGATTGAATTGTTGTAGTTCAAATCTTCTGCCATTTGATCCTCCGCAGTTAGACAGCATTTCTAAATTAAGGCTCTCAACTTCCCAAAATAATCGTCAGGCTTTTTTAAGATTTTCTTCATCTCTAGTTTGACTTGTAATATTGCACAGTGTGACTGATTCATCCATGGTACAACCACTGCAAATAACCCAACCAAATGCAGTATTTTGAGCCAATAAATTGCGGTCCTTCAAAATCCTACCTTCTCTCATTAATAGAAAGAAATAGTCAAACCCAATTAAAATATAAATCTCTTTAGGAGAATAAAATTTATTATCAGCCGAGGGGAGAGTTTTAACTTTGGAACGATTTTCCGTCATCCCACGTCAAATTTGGTTTATGAACAGACCGGTTTCGGCTTTGTGCCATCTTCAGTGTTCTCGAATACTAAATCGTTTTTCTCGCTGTAGGTTGTCTTTTGTATGGTTCGTTTTTTCTTTCTTTGCCCCTTTGTGTTTCTCTCTCTCGTCCTTGTATGCCTATGTGTCTCTCATTCTCTCCCTCTCTCTACCTGCTACCTGTTCCTCTCATTTTTCTATATACCATGTCTGTGCTCCCTGTCTGCGATTATTTAATAGGTGTATTATCTGTATGCAGGTAGTAATCTATGATTGTGCGTTTTTGGATTGGCCTTTTGTCTTGTACATCTGTTGTTATATTGTTCGGTTCCGTTAAATTATTGTTCTCTTTTGTGTAAAAATATTTTAATGGTTCAAATATTATGTCCGAGGCAGTGTTTATTTGTTCATTTATTATTCTTCCGTCAAAAGTTTTCTGTTTGTATATTTCCATGTTTTCTAATACGTTCAACCGCCGTCCTTTATGCTGTATGTGTAACAGTTTAACCGTTTTTCTAATATGCGCTGGTGTACATTTTTTGTTGAATATGTGGTTCGCAAAGTTCGATTCTGGTGTTGTTCCTGGTTCTCTCATTTTTTTGTTGTAGTCTCTCATATGTTCCCGAAATCTGGTTTTTATCTTTCGTCCCGTTTGTCCGATGTAACTGTGTTGGCATGTGCAAGTTAATTTGTATACTCCTTGTTTATCCAGACAGTCTGTCTCGTTTGTGCTGTCTTGGAGTATTCTACCCAAATTGTTATTTGTTCGGAATGCTGTGTTAATGTTGTGCTTTCTAAAAAATTTAGCAAGTTTGTATGTTGATGTGCCCATATATGTTAAAGTAGCCCAAGCTTTCTTCTCCTGCTCCTGTTCTTTGTTCCGTTCCCCACTTGTTTTGATATCTCTTCTGATTTTGTCTACCAATTTTTTCCTATACCCGTTGTTTTCCGCTATGCTATAAATTATTTTCAACTCCTTCCTATATGCCTCCCGCGTTAGTGGTATTCGTTCAAGTCTCGTTACTAATTGTCTAATTGGCGCGTTTTTGTGTTGTTGAGGATGGTTTGATGAATTGTGTATTATTGTGTCTGTAGCAGTTGGTTTCCTGTATATTTCGTATTCGATCCTATTTAAGCTCTTGTTTGCCCGAATTGTTAAGTCTAGATAATTTATGCTATTGCCTTCTTCCACTTCCATTGTGAATTTTATGTTTTTGTGTTGTTTGTTCAGTAGATCCAGACCGAACAAACAACACAAAAACATAAAATTCACAATGGAAGTGGAAGAAGGCAATAGCATAAATTATCTAGACTTAACAATTCGGGCAAACAAGAGCTTAAATAGGATCGAATACGAAATATACAGGAAACCAACTGCTACAGACACAATAATACACAATTCATCAAACCATCCTCAACAACACAAAAACGCGGCAATTAGACAATTAGTAACGAGACTTGAACGAATACCACTAACGCGGGAGGCATATAGAAAGGAGTTGAAAATAATTTATAGCATAGCGGAAAACAACGGGTATAGGAAAAAATTGGTAGACAAAATCAGAAGAGATATCAAAACAAGTGGGGAACGGAACAAAGAACAGGAGCAGGAGAAGAAAGCTTGGGCTACTTTAACATATATGGGCACATCAACATACAAACTTGCTAAATTTTTTAGAAAGCACAACATTAACACAGCATTCCGAACAAATAACAATTTGGGTAGAATACTCCAAGACAGCACAAACGAGACAGACTGTCTGGATAAACAAGGAGTATACAAATTAACTTGCACATGCCAACACAGTTACATCGGACAAACGGGACGAAAGATAAAAACCAGATTTCGGGAACATATGAGAGACTACAACAAAAAAATGAGAGAACCAGGAACAACACCAGAATCGAACTTTGCGAACCACATATTCAACAAAAAATGTACACCAGCGCATATTAGAAAAACGGTTAAACTGTTACACATACAGCATAAAGGACGGCGGTTGAACGTATTAGAAAACATGGAAATATACAAACAGAAAACTTTTGACGGAAGAATAATAAATGAACAAATAAACACTGCCTCGGACATAATATTTGAACCATTAAAATATTTTTACACAAAAGAGAACAATAATTTAACGGAACCGAACAATATAACAACAGATGTACAAGACAAAAGGCCAATCCAAAAACGCACAATCATAGATTACTACCTGCATACAGATAATACACCTATTAAATAATCGCCGCGCTATAAAGACAGGGAGCACAGACATGGTATATAGAAAAATGAGAGGAACAGGTAGCAGGTAGAGAGAGGGAGAGAATGAGAGACACATAGGCATACAAGGACGAGAGAGAGAAACACAAAGGGGCAAAGAAAGAAAAAACGAACCATACAAAAGACAACGTACAGCGAGAAAAACGATTTAATATTCGAGAACACTGAAGATGGCACAAAGCCGAAACCGGTCTGTTCATAAACCAAATTTGACGGGGGATGACGGAAAATCGTTCCAAATTCAAACAAACCCCGTCGGAAGAATATCACAAAAATCGAGAGTTTTAACCTCATCCCAGCAACTAATTTTTAATGTTGTACAAGGTAATTTTGATGTTAGGTTGGGCAAAATATGAGCATATACATAAGTATATTATTTCATTTGATGGATAGATTTCACTTCCAGGTGGACAGTTCCTCTAGTACCTCCGGATTTACTGTTACCCAGTCCACTAACAAACATTTTTATTGGCTTTCGCACTAGTTTTAATCTTTGAGTACATTTCTCTGAAATTAGAGTATTTTGACAACCAGAGTCTAATAGTAAATTACAGATTTGATAAAATCCCATATTATCTTTTACTAATACTCTGGCCGTTGGCAGTAACATATTAAAATTAATTACCTCTGAACAATCAGCTAAATTCACCTTAGTATATGTTTAGTTGAAACGCGAATAATTAGTATGATTCAGCTCAAACACTTCTATTTGAGCTGTACTAATTTTCTGTTTATGGCCTTTAAGCATTTTTAACTTAAATCAATCAACAAAGGAAGTTTTTTACTGAAACCCTTTCTGGTGTATTTTATTGAACTATTTATACTTAGAATTATAAAAAATTATGCTGACTTAATTAAATACAAAACTGAATGTGTATTAACCAATCAGAATACTTGTACTGACTTAACAAAATAATAATTGTGCAAAATGTAGTTTAATTAACTATTGACAATTGAATTACTTAGTATTAAGGGCATTCATATAATGAGTTTGAACAGTATCATCAGCAACAGTAAAGTTTTCAGCTGCAGTTGCACTAGCAGCAGGTTGTACTTTGTTGTCTGGCAGTTTTGTAAATTTCGTTGACGGCTTTCGGTCCATATGGATTATCGAATGGTGTTTTCCTTCACACGATTCGCATACATGTTTCGAAGGACAGTTCTGTATAGAATGGCTAGGCTTTAAGCAATTAAAACATAGGCGTTTCTCCTTTATAAGTGCTACCCATTTAGTTACGTCAAAACGGCAGAAAATCGGACAGTATGACAGATGATGATTTTGTCCACAAGCAGCGCAGGCTCTTTTTATTGTACTAGTATAAGCGCGAGTCGATTTAATGACATTTGAAGAGGGTTTTTTACGCCTTTCCTCCTGAGATGGCAAACGCTCCAACGCGTCACAACGTTCATCTATATAGGCACAAAAAATTTTTAGTGGAGGGAAAAGTATCTTCCCTGAATATTCAGCCCAGGCTTGTAGGGTGGGTCGATCTAATTTCTTGCATAATAAGTGAATCAGTTATGGATCTCTTTTTTCGGCATCTGGTCCTTGACCTCGAAGACATCGTATGACCTCATCAGCTACATTTAACAGCTTACGTAACTCTTGAGATCAAACAGCCTTCCGAATTTGAAGGAAAGTTTCAATAAAGCAATCCACAACCATCGAGGGCTTATCGTACCGCTCTTGCAATTTTTTTAGTGCTTCTTCATAATTTTGGTCGTAGACCTGTAAGTGGCGTATGAGATTGGCCGGGTCATTCTTTAACAGGCCCTTTAGATATTGGAATTTTTTGGGCGGCAGTTGTTGTGAATCGAGCTCGCGTACAAATCGAAAAATGATTCGAACTCGGAGTACATATGTACCATCAAATATTTTTTTGGCAATCGTACGTGAGTAACATTTGATGCCGAATTCATCGTTTGCCTGACACCAATAAGCTCATTGTATTGAGTTTTAACACGATAGTATTTTGTTTCAAATTCTTCACATTCTGCTTCACGCTCAGGAAATTGGTCCCTTTTTGCAGCAATTTCAATATCAACAGATTGGAATTAATTGTAAAGCGCTTCCAGTTTCAGCGAGGTTTGGTCAATCACTTGGCTGAGGAAGTTTTCAATTCTTGTAGCAGTACGCTATTTTTAATTGTCTCGGTAGTGTTCATAGTGAATTATTTTTAAATTTTGTCTTTAAAAACTTTAACCGTTCACCGAACGGTTTTGTCTATTTGATTTAAATACACCAACGAAAGCAAAACTTGAATGTTCTTTATTTTTTATTTTTACAGCTATAGGCACGCACGTAACTAAAACAATATGTATGTATGTATGTACATATGTACTTATGTATGTATGTGATTGAGAATAAATGTTTTCCAAATCACGTCGGGGTCACTATAAAATGTACGCGAAATAAAAGAAGATCAAGTTGACTGTTCTGTTGATGTCTTTTAACTAAACTTTATTGAAATATGAGAACACAAAACACTTGTTCAAAACAGTAATAAATTCCTTTGGTTGATCACACCAGTTTTTAAAAACAAATTAATAAAAGACAAATAATAAATAAAACATTAAATTCATGAACAGACACCAAAAACTTTTGCCGTTTGCTTTCAGCTAGGTTACATTTATCAACTTTTATTAATTAAATTTTTCTTCCTCTTTGAACTTGCATTTACTTTTACACGTGTTAATATTTATTGATGAAAATTTTATTCTTCTCATAGCTTGCCATATTTTTTTTCCTTGTGTGCATATATGTACATACATAAGTTTGTGCGAATGAGAGAATAAAACGAAATGAACGTACTGGCATACATGCAATAGTTTCTCTTCGTCTTGCACTGCACCTCTTTCTCTTCGTCTTGTACCTTCTCATTGCACCTCCCTTATGTTATTCTTTAAACAACAATTTATTTGAAACCCTTTTTCTGTAACATTGACAGGATTCGCCTTTGACTCAAATGCACGAGTTATATCGTCACATCAACCCCCACCAAAACCCAGAAGACACCAATAAAACAACAACAACAAATCATTCAACTATTTCTTTATTGTACTTTATTTTTATTGACACAATTAATAAAATTTTCATTTGAATTTTAAATAGGTTAAGTCGACAATATAAAACATTATTTTCTTACGAATTAAATTGTATTCACATAAATTGCTAATAATAATTTTTCCCTTTAATTTTAAAATATTAAAGTCAGCAAGTAAAACATTGCAACAATTGTGAACTAATTAATACTTACTTCCTGTTTATCAACCTTTATACAATTGTTATTGCTTCAATGCATTCTGTTTGAATTTTAAATAGTTTAAGTCAGCAATACAAAACATTATTTTCTTACAAACTAAATTGTATTCATATAAATTGCTAATAATAATTCTCCCTTTAATTTTAGAATATTAAAGTCAGCAGAGTAAAACATTGCAACAATTGTGTACTAATTAATACTTACTTCCCGTTTACCAACTTTTGTACAATTGTTATTGTTTTAATATTACCGCATTTTGCTTGACTCATCAAATTTCTTTTATTTTACTTACCTTTATGTTAAGTTGATTTAATAATAATAAAATCATTATTGGTGTAACCTTCAAGAAGATCAAGTGTTTTATTTGGTGTAATTATCGAAGTATCGTAGTAAGTTAACTGGCGCAGTCGAAAAGCCAGCGGTTCGGGTTGAAACTTAAACTAAAAGTGCTAACAAAATAATATCTTTGTTAATAATCAAATCCTTGGACCATATAAGGGGCCGCCTGTTCAAAAATTCGAAGGAATATCGGACGGAGAACAAATATCAAGAGCATATTGGTATAAGGCTACAAGGAAAATAAGTGGAAATACCCGAGAACCCGCTGGAAAAAGGACCTAAATTCCTCATGCATACAATTCTCATAGGGGCTCTGTAAGTAAATGAGTGGTTTATTGAAAAATTTAAATAAATAAAAAAAAATAAAAAAAAAATATATATAAAAGAAAAATATATAAATTCAACTGTTATTTGAAAATATTAATAAAAGTATAATTTGGAAAAATTGGAGGAAATTTAACATATGCGAAAATAGATAAAATAAAAGAAAAAAAAAAGAGAAAAATTTAAACAAAAAAAAAATTTTTTTTAATTCAAGAGAAATTATTTTTTTTAACTATTTATCTACAAGCACTTAGAAAAATCATTGAAAATATAATTTTTACAATTCAAAAAAAAAAAAAAAAAAAAAAAAATTAACACATTGTCAAAATAAATAAAATTAAAAAGGAAGAAGTGGAAAAGTGAAATTCGAGTTAAAATTATTTCTGTGCCGACATTATATAATTCCAAATTCTTACCAATCGAGACCGAATTATCTTATGTAAATAAAACAAGTTCATTAATTTTGATGAGTAGCAAATCTAGATATTTCCCATATCCTAGAAGTTTTAAGATTTTCAAGTCAAGAAACCTACCCGTTATATCCGAGGACATTGCATTAGATTTTAATATGCCTTTGAATGCAGAAGTTCCAAGTACAGCAGGGACTCAAGCAATAGCTAATAGTAACAACATGACTAGTAACAATATGACTGGCATGACTAATAATGACATTTTTAACTCACTTAGAATTCCAGATGCAATCAAGGACCTACCCAAATTCGATGGTAATCCAAGATTGCTCCACGAATTCATTAGTAATGTGGAAGAAATACTTCTCCACATTAGGGGAGCGGATAACACTCCTCAAGGACTAATCCTCTTGAGGGCCATAAGAAATAAAATAGATGGTCAAGCCAACGAAGTCTTAAACATGTATGGCACATCCCTCAATTGGGATGAGATTAAAGGAAACTTAGTATCGCACTATTCGGACAAACGGACGGAAACGTCCCCAATTAGAGATCTTCATTGTTTAAAACAATACGGCAAACCGATTGAAAAATATTACAGCGAAATAATGGAAATCCAATCAGCCTTGTCTAATAATTTATCTATCCATGAAGCCGACATTAATGTAATTAATGCAAAGAGAAATTTATTTTCTGAAATGTGTTTAAACTCATTCTTATCGGGTTTACGGGAACCCATGGGATCCACAATTAGAGCAATGAGACCGGAATCATTGCCGATTGCCCTTGACTACTGCATAAGAGAACAAAATATTCATTATATTAGGTCCAATTTGAACAGACCCAGATACCCTCAATGGAGACCAAATTACCAATATACTCCATATCCTAAATATCCACAAAATTTTGTAAATAACGCACCAAGACAGGAAAATTACTACCAACCTCGAAGATATTCTAATCCTTCAACCAGACCTCAGTATGTTAATAACAATAATTTTGAGCCAAATTCAAACAACCAGAATCGTAACTTTTTACCCCAAAATTCCCAAGTACATCGCGAGAATTTTTCAAATTTTAAACCCAACCAACGCTTCGATAGTTTTCCGAGACAAACAAATTGGAAACAACCACAGCCTCCACCAGAACCGATGGATACCAGTAGTGGATTTTCAAAATTTGAAAAGGGCACAAACAAATTTAAAACTAGCCCAAGCACTCAATTTAGTAGAATAACAAATAGGAGTGAAATGAATAATATTAACGAATTTAGAAGTCTTCGAAATGAAAGCTCTATCCCATATCTCGACCACGCTAACAAGATAAACCTGGACCAATATGAAAACTACAATATTGATGACAATCAGGATTTTTTGCAATTAGCCTCAGGAAACAAACAGGGTATATAGACTGCAATAAACATGGTAGTACCTTACCCTACATCAGTATAAGCTCTCCATTTGGCAGACAATTAAGATTCCTAATAGATACCGGAGCTTCTTCTTCGTTTATAAACCCGGAATTTATAAACCCCTAAGATATAAAAGATTGTGTCCCAATAACTATATCTACCATCTTACATAAATATATAATTGACAAGCAAGTGACATTACATATTTTTAAAGAAATTAAGAAAACAGGAACTATCACATTCTTAGTTTTTAAATTCCATAATTATTTTGACGGACTATTAGGCTTAGATTTTCTGACAAAAATTAAAGCTAAAATTGATCTTGAAAATAGAATACTAATTACAAATGATATTACAATACCTCTTAAAATGAAACCAAATTTTTCCTCTGATAAATTCACAATAGAGGCAAATTCGAAACAAATCGTAAAACTACCAGTTGACTCTAAGGAAGGAGATATTATGATAAACACGATAACTTTAGACAACGGCTTATTTATTTCTCCAGGCATATACTTTGCGAAAGACTGGTTTAGTACAATAGAAGTGGTTAATCCCACGGAGAATGACCAAACAATTTTCTTAGAGCAACCTCTTAAAACAAGTCCTTATGACTCAGAAAACTTCATCGAACTTAATAACTTTAATATGCATTGCAAATCCAGCAATGAAAGAATTGCAAATTTATCTGACTTACTCCGAATGGAACATCTGAATAGCGAAGAAAAACATAAACTTTTGAAATTATGCACTAAATATAGTGATATCTTTTATAGAGAGGGTGAAAAGTTGACATTTGCAAACGAAATAAAACACAGAATTAGGACAACGGACGATATCCCTATTCACACTAGGTCTTACAGGTATCCTTTTGTTCACAAAGAGGAAGTTCGAAGACAGATATCACATATGTTGGAACAAGGGATTATTAGGCCAAGCTTTTCCCCATGGAGCTCTCCAGTATGGATCGTTAAAAAAAAGAAGGATGCATCGGGGAAGACGAAATGTAGATTGGTCATCGACTACAGGAAGCTGAATGAGAAAACCGTCTCGGACAGGTATCCACTCCCGAACATATCTGAGATCTTGGATAAACTGGGCAAATGCCTTTACTTTTCGACCTTGGACCTAGCAAGTGGCTTCCATCAAATCGAAATGGATCCACGGGACATATCAAAAACAGCCTTTACTGTAGAAGGGGGTCATTACGAATATGTAAGAATGCCTTTTGGCTTAAAAAATGCACCCTCAACCTTCCAGAGGGTCATGGATAATGTCCTAAATGACTTGGTTGGAAAAATCTGCCTGGTGTATTTAGATGACATTATCATATTTTCGACGTCCCTCCAGGAACATATTGAGAATATAGAGAAAGTCTTTCTAAAGTTAAGATGTTCAAATTTTAAGGTCCAGATGGACAAATCTGAGTTCATGCGAAAAGAAATTGCTTTTTTAGGACACGTAGTTACGACAGAAGGCATAAAACCGGACCCGACAAAAATAGAAGCTATCCAGAAATTTCCAATACCACGCACTAATCGTGAAATAAAATCGTTCATAGGCCTACTTAGTTATTATAGGAAGTTTATTCCGAACCTGGCAAAACTTGCAAAACCAATGACAGAATGCCTAAAGAAAGGCAGAAGCATAACATTAGACGCCAGATATCTAAAAGCTTTCGAAACATGCAAGAACATTTTAATGAACGATCCAATACTGCAATACCCCGATTTTACCAAGCCATTTTTACTCACAACAGACGCAAGTAACATTGCGCTTGGAGCAGTCCTTTCTCAAGGTCACATAGGTAGTGACAAACCTATTTGCTACGCAAGTAGGACCCTTTCTGAGAGTGAGATTAACTATTCCACTATTGAGAAAGAGCTTTTAGCAATAGTGTGGGCAACCAAATATTTCCGCCCATACCTCTTCGGTCGTAAATTTAAAATAATTACTGACCACAGGCCACTTACATGGTTAATGAGTCTCAAAGAGCCAAATACGAAATTGGTGAGATGGCGCCTGAAGTTGGAAGAGTACGACTACGAGATCGTATACAAAAAAGGAAAATTGAACAGTAATGCAGATGCGTTAAGTAGGATAAAATTAGAGCATGATAAAACCGCCGATATAAATTTGTGTGATTCGGACGAACTGTCTACAATACATTCATGTAAAGAAAATCTGGATGATGGAATACCAATCTCAGAAAAACCCTTAAATGAATTTAATTTGCAACTTTTATTACAAAAATCCGACAAAAAACCCAGTATGACTGTTGAAACCATCTTTAGAAATAAACAACGTAGAACTATAAGAGAAAAAGAATTTTCTCAAGACACAATAGTTCAGATTTTCAAAAAATTTATACCCTTAGGTAAATTAACCGCCATCTTCTCCGATGAACCAACTTTCAAAACTATTCAACTGATATATTCAAAATATTTTTCAAATGGAAAACAATTTCGTATCGTCCGATGCACTAAAATCCTATCAGATATAACTGACAATGATAAACAAGTTGAATTAATTCGTAATTGTCATGAAAATAGGAACCATAGAGGAATTACCGAAATTTATGAATACTTAAAGAGACAAAGCTATTTTTCCCTTATGCAATCTATAATAAATAAGACTTTAAATAATTGCGAAATTTGCAATACACTCAAATACGACAGACACCCACCAAAATTAGAATTCCAAGTTACAGAAACACCAAACGAACCTCTTCAAATTTTGCACATTGACATATATACTATAAATAGTAAATGCATTTTGACCATTATCGATAAATTTTCTAAATATGCGACAGGCTATACATTACCATCAAGAACAAGCGTTTGTGTGCTCAAAGCTTTAAAAACATTTATGAACTTTGCGGGAATACCTAAGAAAATTGTTTGCGATCAGGGTACGGAATTTACATCTAACATTTTTAAAGATTTTTGTAGACAATATGAAATTATACTTCACTTCACATCATTCCAACAATCCAGTAGCAACTCTCCAGTAGAACGACTCCATTCAACTCTAACTGAAATATACAGAATTATAATGACAACCAGAAAATCAAAGAAAATGGAAGTAGATCACGAAGAAATATTAGATGAGACGTTTATAACCTACAATAATACAATCCATTCAACTACAAAATTTACACCATATGAGCTATTCTATGGAAGACCATATAACTTCTCAAGAGACATAAAATACGACAACAAACACGAATATTTGATTAAGTTAAATGAATTTAAAGAAAAACTATACCCCATTGTTAAAGAAAAGGTTATGAAAGCTAAAGAGAAAAATATTAGTCGTCTTAATAAAAATAGGGAACCTCCAGAGTGTAGGAACAAAGAAGAGGATATATATAGGAAAGAATGTAGGAGAAATAAAATAACTGCACGATTCTCAAAACATAAAGTACTGAAAGATAATGGCGTTACTTTACAAACTACTAAAGACAAAAAATTACACAAATCAAAAATTAAACTGAGACCACGAAAACAATAAACAATTATTTACTTTTAGAATAGCCTTTGCTTATGGACAAGTCTTGGAAATACAGAATTTCGACAATAACCAGAGTATGATAGCCCTGAAGATTGGACACGCGAGAACAATTGAAAGTCATTTTAATTTCATTCACGTAATAGACTTGGACAATTACAATTCACAAATTTCAAAATTAACTACTATCGTAGACAAATTTGAAAAAAACAGCATTCTAAAAGATGCTGCTAAAATTTGTAAGCTGAAACTTAAGGGACTCGAAAACAAACTACAGACATTAAGTCCATATAAACGTACAAAACGAGGACTATTCAACGGTTTAGCCTCTGTAATAAAGTATGTAACTGGGAACATGGACGCAAATGATGCTATGACTATAAATAAACAAATACAAGAACTCCAGGACACAACATTAAATTCAAAAATAATAGAAGAAAATCAAAAAAGTTTGAATATACAAATGATACAGAGATTTAAGAACTTTACAGAGCATATAAATAACAACCAGGAAAGCATTACAAAATTTTTAGAAAAACTCTCAGCAAAAACAACTAATCATATTCTAAAGGAAGACAATGCGTTATTAGAAATCCAATACATGAATCAGCTTGATTATAATATAGATTTATTACTGAACCATATCTCTGACATAATAGAAGCTGTAATACTCGCAAAGCTTAATATAGTATCAAAGCTTATTCTTCATTCAGATGAACTGGATGAAATAAGACACCATTTTAAATCACAGAATATTGACTTACTTTCGGACGACACCTTTACGAACTATTGGAACTCCAGGCATATTATAATAATAGCAACTTAATTTTTAATATAAAACTACCTAATTTGGCTAAAGATACGAATTCGCTTTACCACCTCATTCCTCTTCCTATGAATAATACGAAAATAATTAAAACAAAACCTTACGTAAGTTACAATAACCACGAGCTACAATACTTAACAGAGATTTGCCCAAAAATTGAGAATATGTATTATTGCAAGAGGTCAAACGACTTCGAAAGTACCAATAATTCAACTTGTATCGGTAGAATCTTGAATAATAAAACACCAATATGTCCTGTGAACGATGTGGGGCCCACATCGAATATATTCCAACCGGAAGATAATTATATAATGGTCATCAACGTAAAGGGACTACCGATAACCTCTGATTGTGGGCAAAACTTCACAACAGAAGGAACCTCCCTTCTCCACTACACGAATTGTTCCGTCACGATAGCGGGAACAACATACAAAGACAACCCTTCAGTCCATTGGGATACAATCTTCGTAGCACCACCAAATCTAGAGAAAGTGCAAAAAACGACAGTAACAGAGACTTTGAGCCTAGAGAAAATTAAAGATTACAGCTTCATCAACAAAGGCGACATTACGAAATTAAGACAGGATGCAATCCAAAGAAGGAACATAATAACGGTAACAACATTGATACTCATCACCCTAACTATCATTAGCCTGGTTCTGTTATGGAAAAAACCCAGAGTTCTGTATTATCCTAAGCCTATTGAAGCCGCTCTGTCCCCACCAAGTTCGTTGTGGCCATCGCTCTACTCCAAGGGGGGAGGAGTTATATCGTCACATCAACCCCCACCAAAACCCAGAAGACACCAATAAAACAACAACAACAAATCATTCAACTATTTCTTTATTGTACTTTATTTTTATTGACACAATTAATAAAATTTTCATTTGAATTTTAAATAGGTTAAGTCGACAATATAAAACATTATTTTCTTACGAATTAAATTGTATTCACATAAATTGCTAATAATAATTTTTCCCTTTAATTTTAAAATATTAAAGTCAGCAAGTAAAACATTGCAACAATTGTGAACTAATTAATACTTACTTCCTGTTTATCAACCTTTATACAATTGTTATTGCTTCAATGCATTCTGTTTGAATTTTAAATAGTTTAAGTCAGCAATACAAAACATTATTTTCTTACAAACTAAATTGTATTCATATAAATTGCTAATAATAATTCTCCCTTTAATTTTAGAATATTAAAGTCAGCAGAGTAAAACATTGCAACAATTGTGTACTAATTAATACTTACTTCCCGTTTACCAACTTTTGTACAATTGTTATTGTTTTAATATTACCGCATTTTGCTTGACTCATCAAATTTCTTTTATTTTACTTACCTTTATGTTAAGTTGATTTAATAATAATAAAATCATTATTGGTGTAACCTTCAAGAAGATCAAGTGTTTTATTTGGTGTAATTATCGAAGTATCGTAGTAAGTTAACTCACGTAAACGAAATGGTTTTGTAGAATTAGTTTCAAGATACGAGTAACAGACGTTTGTGTGGATGAGATTTTTACCTGTGATGAAATATCAGTCAATTTATTCAGACTACGAATTTTCAAACTATTATGTCACGGTGTTCCAAGATAAAAAAAATAAATAGAAAGAACTGCACCCACCAAAAATTTTTTCATAAATTTTATTGAATGTGAACCAATAAAAGAATGAAAATTCAGACTAACATTCGCTCGCCCCTGTTCTGTGTGTTTCACTCGGAATGAAAATAATGTAAAAAATAAATAAAATATGATTCTGTGTACATAAAAATAATGTTGCAGAAAAATACAAACATGAGATGCAGTGTTAAAATAAAAAAGAGAGAAAAAGTACTCTCCAATGATGTCAATAACATGCAAAACTTGCGATCTGTAATTACTGGAACTTCGGACAATTCCAATAATTTCAACAGGGGATTGTCATTAAAATCAGAGCTCCTTTTTAATTTATCCACCAGACTAGGGCGTTCTATAATTATATTTTCGCAGAAATTCACTTACACTCGCAAAGCCTTTCTTCTTATACGAATGTAAAATTGAAATATGGTTTTTATGTAATTATCAAGTTTATTATTCGAGATATTCTCCAAAATAACTATTTTAATATTTTATTGTTTGTTGTTGGCTTAGCCAGGTATATGCCTGCATTTCATTGGCGCTAACCAAATCATCAGTACCCAACAACAAACAATAAAATATTAAAATAGTTTTCATGTAATTTTAAATAAATAAATAAGTAGATCTCATTCTGCTTTGTATACCAATTTTCACTATATTATTCCTTTTGAAATGAATTCCTATACTATATATTGGTGTTCTCTAGTAGGAATTCCCATAATTGTACTAGTTTTAAAATCGAGTAACTAGAACTGATGGATAGCAAATCGTATATCGTTTTAAAAAAAAACTTTTTCTAAATGTTAATGAAAGCATGTTTTTATTTACGTTAATCAGAAAATAACTTCAGAAACAGGCCCTCATAACTATTACTGTATATCGAAAACATACAAAATACATAATATAAATTAAACAAAGTCCTTAAGCTATGTACAGACGGTTGTAAGATCTGACAATAGGTTTGTTCCACAAGATCTCGGACAAGTTCGGACTATTGAGAGAAAAATACTCTCTAAATTTGCCAAAGTTACCCAAAATAGCTGGAACGCAAAAAACCATTTTTGTAGTTCCTGATATACTAATGCTGCTTACTTTTTAAACTAAAATCTATTTAAGTGCTTTTAGACGCTTAAAAGTCTTCAAATTATAAAAACAAAACATTTGCATCATTGTCAACAACTGTAAAATAATTGAAAAACAAAAAAATTCTTCACATAGCTATAAAAACATTTTAAATATTAAATATAAAAGAAAATGTTTATGCACTAACGTATTTACCACTTTAATTTTTTTATTGCTTTTTAATATATTTATTTATAAAAACTAAACTTTTTCTTTTGCTTGCAAATTTTCTGGTAATCTATCAGTTTCATATGTAAACAAAAAACAGCTGAATGTTAAATTCTTGTCCGAACTTACCCAAAAAAAAAGTTCGTGCAAATTTGTACAGGAAATGAAAAAAATTACTCTCTCAATTTCTCTCTTTTTTGCACAAAAATTGTTATGTGGAACGGTTTTGGGTAACTTTGGGCTAGTTCGGACTGTTTCGTTATGCATGTGGAACAGAGCTAATGTTGTTTGATTTACCAACGTGCTGGCAATGCTCTGACAATTCAATATAGCTACAAAAAGGTACATTGTTAGTTCAGACGATTGTAAGAAAAGCTTACAATTTCATTGTCAGACAACTGTCTGGCAATAAATTTAGCTACCAATTAAAATTGTCAGTTCACACGGTTGTTAGATTATTGTACAACAAATTTGTTTTTCGGCATTGACAGAAAATTTAAAACATTAAATTTACGTTTATGCGCGCGCAGTGTTGCCAGTAGAAATATTTGTCTGACAATGATTCCATTGTCAGGTGTATTACTTTAAGCACACCTACCAATAAAAAATGAACTTACAACGTCTGACAATTATCTGGCAATAGCAAAGAAGAGTGTTCTCACGATTGGCAGATATCTAACAATATTATTGGCTTACAATAGGCTGACAATGCTTTTTCTACCAACGTTGTAAGACGAAAATTGGCAGTTCACACAGTTGCAAGACATTGTAAGGCATATTTTACTGACAATATTGTCAGATCTTACAACCGTCTGTACATAGCTTTATATATAACTAGCGGACCAGGCGAACTTCGCCTCGCCCCTATTTTAAGCCTTCAGGCAAACTTTCTATTTTTTCATTTGAAGAGCCATTAAGTAGTAATTTCAAACAAAATTTTATACAAAACTCGATTTTCGATTTTTCTAATTTTCCGACTTTTACACACATCCTATTTTATATAAGTATATAGATTGGATTTTGCCACGCCCCTCCGCCCACAGACCGAAAATAAAAAATCAAATCCGACTTTTCCGGAGGGATTTTCCAAAATTTTCTTCAACAAAAACCTTCTCCTCGAAAATACGAACAACTGACAAAAAGTTTTGCAGAAATCGGTCCAGCCGTTCTCATTTTATGAATTATTAGATTTTGCCACGCCCCTCCGCCCATAGACCGAAAATAAAAAATCAGACTTCACAGTGTCACCCGCCCGAGAATTCTGAAGGTTCCCTGAAAATTTCGTCAAAATCGGCCCAGCCGTTTTGGAGCCATTACGTTACATACATACATACATACATACACACATCCTATTTTATATATATAGATTGGATTTTGCCACGCCCCTCCGCCCACAGACCGAAAATAAAAAATCACACATCCTATTTTATATATAGATTGGATTTTGCCACGCCCCTTCGCCCACAGACCGAAAATAAAAAATCAGACTTCACAGTGTCACCCGCCCGAGTATTCTGAAGGTTCCCTGAAAATTTCGTCAAAATCGGCCCAGCCGTTTTGGAGCCATTACGTTACATACATACACACATCCTATTTTATATATATATAGATTATTATTATTATATATTTATGGTTTTTTATCGTGCATCTACAATTCACTTGCTTTTAGTTGTTAAATTTTTTAGAATTTATATTAAATGTCTACTGCACTTCGATTTACGAAACATTAAACTGAAATAAATGTGCGGTTTTGAGAAATCAGTGATTTGAATCGACGCGGTGTTCTGAACAGGGGGCAGACTTTTCACACAAAAAATAGTTCTTGTGAAAACAAAAAAAAAAATAGTTCCTTTCATGAGTATTAAAAAACTACAACTGAATAATGGTGCTTTTGAAACAGGGGCCGTTAAGATCCCTGGAAAACAATAATTATTTTTCGATTTATGTATATTTTTTGATTAGAATATATTATTTCTTAAGTTTTACTTTTTTGTTAGAAAATTAAAAGTATTTTTATTTTTATTAATCTTAATATCAATTACAGCAATGTTGACAAGGAAGTTTTTCATCTGAAAAACAAAATTATATAACGAAAGAACTTTTATTTTCCACGCAAAAAACTCAAACAACTAAAACTTATTGAAGCCAAAGGCAAAAAAAAATCATTATCTGCGCTCCCTGTTTCAAACGAGCTTTGATAATAAAACAAAAACATATCAAAACTGCAAACTACTTATGAAAATTATTTATGAGAAATCAAAGGATATGCATGAAGAGAACTTACGACAATTGTTTATAAGGAAAAAATAATAACAAAAGGACATGTATTATGTATTTTTTGTGTCTTGAACTCTGTGATATAAGTGAATTTTTCAATAGACCAGTCCTTGGTAATGGGCGGTGCAAAAGAAATACATTTGAAAGTGGTGTTATACTCGTATACCACCGTAAGAGAAAACGCAAAATATGAAATATTTAATATATTAGAAGACATCAAAGACGGTAATGAAGTTGAAAACTTCGTAGCATGTTCGCGATGCAGAAATATGTATATACGCATTCAACGAAAGGTGCACTTCAAATATGTACCGGCATATCAAAAGTGGCTTAAGCCCAAATGTATAAGCGCATGGCGAGTTAAAAGCAAGTGCGCTGAGTTGACAGTTGAGTGGGTTATAGGGAATGAGTGAGGTCATGAATATGGAAGCACCGTAAGAGGACTGATTCCACATTCCACAAGGGTTTCCAGAAATATTGCAACCTTTTATAAAGACTTTTTTACACATTTTTTTTATTTCATTGAACCAACAATAAGTATCTTAAATTTATATTATTATTTACTTAAGTCCAGCCAATACCAGACAAAAGAGATTTATTTCAAAGTTTTCTTCATTAATGTCTTCACAACTCTCGTATTCGGCTAGGAGCAAGAGTATCCCTCCTTCTCATCCATACGGCCTCTATGATGTAGAATGTTGCGGGCTAGTGGGGTAAGATGATACTCTAGTTTCTTTAGCTTTGGTTTCATGTATTTTGAAACCATTGTTTTAACCAGCGGAACATCTAGATCTTGATGAATCCAAGAATTTTTAATATACCAGGGAGTGGTATATTTTGGTTATTGGATGCTGAGGCGGTGCCCCACAAATGAATTCAATAGCACCATATTGGTTTCAGGATCGTGTTTGCAATCTAGGCTTAAGATCATGCATTTTTTACATTTCATGCGTTATGCTGGGCATGTCGGTAAAAACATTTACTGTCTGGATTAGAGCCTCTATTGAAGCTTCTATACGGCCTAAGTAAAGGCCATGAGTTTTACTTTCTGGCGGCAAGTTTTTTGCATTATTCTGGTTGGACTTGAGGACATTAGCGTACGAAATTTTTTTGGTATAATATTCTTCTGTTACGCACGAATTATACTTCAAAACCTTAGCGAACGAAACTTGACTTGTAGATGGTTGTACCGTTGTACCAACTGTGGATAATTTGTATCCAAAAGATTAAAAGGCTGAATTGATGACGAAGTGGAATTTTTAGTCAAAGTACGCTTGACGTGCGTGTAAAGTGGGCAACTTCTGTAGTTGATGGTGTGGTTGCCTCCACAGTTACTGCATTTTTTGGTATTTGCGTTATCTTTAGGCTTATCGCACTTTGCAGTCTCGTGAAGTTCTCCACAGACAACGCAAACAGAAGTAACTTGCAGTAGGTTTTTGTATGCAGTTGGCGCATTGGATGCGTCCAGCCCTCTTATGTGGTTCCTCTATGGTAACTCTTCTGTGCAGCAGGTATCTTAGGTTATGTATTGGGTGCGTTTCGTTCTTTTTTTTTGCTTTAAATAATTTGGTTCGAATTCAACTCGAAGCAGTGGCTGAGGGACTTTTCCCCTATTTTTAGTCTTACTAACATTTTTCATTTTATAGCCACAATCCTGTAAGCTGCTTTTTACCTCGTTGGGATCCATGTAAGATTCAACACCTTTTGTTATGATCTTAAGAACTTTGGCGCTGTTTAATTGGTAGGTATACAAATTTTTCTTACCCTCTTAAAATTCATAGGTTACTTTGCGATAGTCATTTTCATCGTTAATTTGTATTCTGGTCCCATACAAGTTTCCACGTTTTATCGGTACCAACTACAGAGAATTTTTTCCAACTACTTTAATTAATTCTTTGACCAAGTTATTTAAATTTTGTTCCCTCAAGTAAATTTGGGGCGGCTTGCTTTTGTCTTAGTCCTTAGCACTCTTTGCGGAAGAAAGGACTTTCGACGACTTTGGGCCTCTTCCTTCGTATCTATCAAAACATAGCTGTGGCCTGGATACTTCTTTCTGATTTATATTGGGACTTACTCAATGCCAATTATTGTCTTGTTGAACCTTCGTAGTGAACGGACGTATTAGCGGAGTTTTTTTCTTACATACTAAACAAACAAAAATTACAAAAAAAATATTCGTAATAAGTACTGATTTGTAATAAGTCCTCATTTTGTGAAATTTGATTTATTTGCACTAATAATAATTTTCATATAATCTGAAACAACAAAAACAAAAAAAAAACACAAACAAAGTGACTGAGGAATACTCTGCATGAGTACCTCAAAAACAAACAATTGTGAAGTGAGTTCTAACGGCAGAAATGCCTATTTTACTGTGAGTTCTGAAGCTCTTAATGCAAATAATAAAAATAAAAAATTTGACGATAGTCTTTTTCTAACGGCAAAGCCAATTTTACGTGAGCGATCAACTTCGCTTACCCCGATGCCAAGTAGTGATTCTATAACATTACCGCTGCCTAGTACTTCTTTGTTTAAATCAGCGCCATTATCCGCTCCGGGCTCGTGTTCATCACTTAACCCAGTTATCACTATAGACAAAAATATTGAGAAACCTAAAGTGCCTGTCGGAATGGACAGATATATCACAGTAGTAAAGCGCGGGCGAAGCCCAAATTCATCTAAAATCTCGTCGGTTCCCAAGATATCCAGGGATATCGACGCCAACTCAGCTAACCGTCTAAACCGTTTTAAAATTTTGCAAGATATCACCGACAAACCCGACTTACCCTCGAATAAAACCTCAAAACCTCCACCAATCTATTTGAGGGAAAAAAATTCAAACACCCTTATTAAAAAATTAATTTCGGTCATTGGTGAAAAGGTATTTCACATTGTTCCAATAAAACGTGGTTATATTGATGAAACAAAGATTCAAATATACGAAGAAAAAGATTTCCGCAAAATGGTTAACGAATTCGAAAAAAATAAAACAAGTTTCTACACATTCCAGCTAAAGAGTGCTAAAGGCCTACAGATCGTATTGAAAGATGCTCTCACCCTCCAGGGATTTAAGGTAAAGAATGTCTCTAACATAATAAACAGGGAGAAGATCCCCCAACCCTTATTTCGCGTTAAACTGGAGCCAAATGATATAAAATTGAAGAAGAATGAGACCCATCCAATTTATAACCTAAAATATCTCTTATATCGAAAAATCACAGTTGAAGAACCACACAAGCGTTCAGGACCCGTACAGTGCCATAATTGTCAAGAATATGGCCATACGAAAACTTATTGCAAATTACCTACTGTTTGTTTTGTGTGTGGTGAATTACACAACACTGCTATTTGCAATAAGCCAAAGGATCAAAAGGAAAAAAAGTGCAGTAATTGTTGAGGTAATCACACTGCTAACTACAGAGGATGTCCTGTATTCTCTTTTGTTAAACAAGCTATGAACCAAAAGCCTAAAGTAACTCCAGCTCAAGCAAGAAATACGTACTCCGCTTCTCATCCCCTAATGGCCCAACCAATCACTTCACATGTATCGTATGCTGACGCTGTGAAGATCAACTCCGTTCCCATGCAAAAAGTGTCACCACCAACTAATACAACAAATGCAAATGCAAGCTTTAATTTCAGTCGCCTTGAAAATACTATTGATAATTTGGTGCAAACTATAAACAACTTTACAACAAATATGACTAGCATGATGCAAGAAATGCTGCGAATGCAGAACACACTGCTTCAAGCCTTAGTTAACAAGCCGTGAACACGTTAAAAGTATGTTTCTAGAACGCAAACGGCATTCGCCAACATAGAAACGAACTTGAGCACTTCCTCACGGTGAAGAATATTGATATAATGTTGGTATCTGAGACTCATTTGACTTCGAGAAGCCTATTTAAAATGAGTGGCTACACCTTATACGATACAAAAGACCCGAGAGGAAGAGCATGCGGAGGATCAGCAATTCTAATAAAGTCAAGACTCAAGCACTATATTCTTGAGAACACTTGTGAAGACCATCTACAAGCAACAAATATTTGCATAGAAAATTTTTGTTCAAATCTCGTAATATCATCAGTTTACTCCCCTCCCAGATTTTCAATCACTGAGGATTAATACGAGGATTTTTACAAAACTCTTGGACCTTGTTTCGTAGCAGCTGGGGACTACAATGCAAAACATACGTTCTGGGGATCGCGTCTTATTACACCTAGAGGTAGAGCATTGTTCAACACAATTTCAAAAATGGGTTTGGATGTCATTTTCAGCGGGGAGCCCACTTACTGGCCTACTGACATACAAAAAATTCCGGATTTTATAGACTTTGGCGTCATGAAAAATATCCCTAGGGATTTAATTCATGTTGAAGCTTCACATGATCTCTCCTCCGATCACACTCCCACGATCGTTACAATTTGTAGCCCACTAAGAAGTGACTTACCTCACCCATATGCGAAGATGATAAATAATGTTAATAGGCTGGGGTTAAAAAAATATCTCAGTAGTCATTGTACGGAAAACATCAAGCTAAGAACTCCCAATGATATTGAATGTAACATTGCCAATCTTTCTGAAAATATTAAACAGGCTGCTAAACATGCCACTACCTCCCATCGGCAGACTGGGTTTAATAGAATTTATTCTGCGGATATTGAACGTCTCGTATGTGAAAAAAGAAGAGCTAGAAGGGAATGGCAACAGCACAGATCGCCCCAACATAAAATCAGACTTAGAGAATGCACTAAACGACTCCAAGAGTTGCTTTCAGCTGAAAAATCTGCTTCTCTTAAGAACTACCTGGAAGGTCTCGATGTCACAGCAGCATCTAATTACTCCTTGTGGCGCGCTGCTAAAAAACTTAAAACACCCGTTGAGTCTAAACCACCCCTGCGCACTTCTACCGGAGGTTGGGCAAGAAGTAATACTGAAAAAGGTAACATATTTGCTGAGCATTTAAAACACGTATTTACCCCAAACACATGTACTGGTGCTGTTGATTTTCCGAGTGTGGTTGCTCTGCCCCCTCGACCCATAAAGTTTAAGATGCGTGATGTACAAAAACTAATTTCTGAAACCAACCCAAAAAGACCCCGGGTATTGATGGAATTAGTAACAAGATGCTGATGAAGTTGCCTCGTATTGCTATTAGAATCCTGTTATTTATTTTTAATGGCATTTTACGACTGGAGTATTATCCACGCAGCTGGATTCTTGCCATGGTCAAAATGATTCCAAAGGCGGGCAAAGATCTTACCAAGGCTGAGTCTTATAGGCCAATAAGTTTGCTGTCAACAATTTCAAAGCTCTTTGAAAAGCTGCTCATGAAAAAATTGTCTCCAATTCTAACTGATAATGGGTGCATACCGGACCATCAATTTGGTTTTAGAAGTCAGCATAGCACCATTGAACAAACTCATAGATTGGTCCAGTTCATAAGAAGAGCATTTGAAGAAAAAAAGTATTGTTCTTCCCTCTTTATTGATGTCTCTCAGGCATTTGATAAAGTGCGGCATGAAGGCCTAATTGTAAAATTGAAGACATATTTGCCAATAAACATTGTAAATCTATTGGAAAGTTATATTCTTGCCCGGAAATTCACTGTTGTGGAAGGAGACTTCATGAGTGTGCCCGAAACTATCTCATCCGGTGTGCCAGAGGGGAGTATACTGGGTCCAGTTTTGTATTTGATCTATACCTGTGATATGCCTTTAAGCAGTAATATCCTCACCTCTATATTTGCCGATGATACAGCCTGCCTTAGTATGCATGAAAACCCTCACGAGGCATCCAGTTATCTTCAGGAACATATTAACCTGTTGGAATTGTGGTTGAACTTATGGAGAATAAAAGTAAATGAACAAAAGTGTGTTCATGTCACATTTACCCTACGAAGAGACACTTGTTCCCCCATTCAAATCAACAATCAAGTTGTTCCGCAACATTCACATGTGAAATATCTTGGTATACACCTCGACCGACGGCTTACATGGAAACACCACATTGACTTTAAGCTAACACAAATGAAGCTTAAATTAACCCAGGTACATTGGCTGATTGGTAGAAATTCAACACTCAGTCTGGATTGTAAACTTTTAATATACAAGTCGCTTTTGAAACCCATGTGGTGTTACGGAATTCAGCTATGGGGCACTGCTTCAGCTTCCAATGTAGAGAGAATACAACGTATGCAAAACAAAATTTTAAGGTTAATAACATCGGCTCCTTGGTACATGAAAAATTCCATTTTACATCGTGATTTAAATATGCCACTTGTGACCGCTGAAATTGCAAAATATGCAGGCAAATATTTAACAAAACTCGAGTCCCATCCTAATCCCCTTGCTCGTAATATCTTGAACTTTACTGGACACATCCGCTTAAAAAAGAGGGATACTACGGCTTTAATACGCCACACTCCAGATGAAACTCTTTGAAAATATTTTTGTGCTTAACACGACATTTATGTATTTTTAATTACTATCACTAAGTTTATGTCCGACACTGGTTGGGCCTAATTATTATATCTATATTTAAGATTTGAATACTTATTGTTAGTTCAGTTTAATGAAGATACAATAAATAAAAATTAGTGGGGAAAAAAATATTTGTTTGTTTTCATAGTTATATTGATTGTGCAGCCGAACTTACTAAAGCATTCACTGTAGCAATTAAATTTCCATACTCAGAACATAACCGCGTGCGAAATACTTCTCTTCTAGCAAATAACCAACTGTGGTTAATTTTGTTATTTTTATTTGTTTCGCTGTTCTCACTTTTTTCTTCTGTAGACACTGTGATAAATGCGATGTTGCCATCTGCACTTATTTCATATTTGTTTTTTTAATAAGAAGAAAAACATTTTTAGGAAAATAAACAAATAATGTTTTTGATTTTTTATTTACTGTTTGGTTTTGCTTTGTTTTAGTATTCTTTAGTAAAAATATTATTATGGACGTGTACGTTTTCTTCGAGAGTATCACAGCGGTCCCTTATAAAGATTAGCAAGAATTGCTATGGCCCAAGAAAGATATTGGATTGGTATTTATGGAGCGACAACTACAATGTAAGAACGTCATATACTACTACTGTTCACTATACAAAATCTTGAAACATTGTTAATAAAATCCTCGGAATGATCGAAATGGATAGTGATAGATGTACAGGTATTTAATTTTTCGTTTTGTTAACCCATTTTAGCCCACTGTTCTAGTTTTCGAACACCAATTTTTACTTTTTTCAACCCAATTTTTTTCTATGACGATGTATAAGCGGAGAAAAACGCAATTTTGCAGTGTCATAGTAAATTTTGTTGGCTTTCAGAAATTTATTATAATGCCCACCTCCCCTCCCCACAATGGGTTTTGGCGGTATGTTGAAAAGAACCTTATATTTAGACCAAATTTCTAGATGGAAAATAAGGGATATTAAAATAAATTATATTTTCAAAACTTTTAAATTTTAAAAGAAAAAGGTTAATTTTCCATATACCTCCGGTCAGAAAAAAAATCTGGGTACGTTCTAAATTAGCTGTTCGAAAAATCGAACAATGGCCATAGTGCGCAACTCTACATCATAGGGTATGAGTCATCAGCGACGCATGTGCGTGTGTGTGCATGGAACTTGTTTGTTTATTTTTAGCGAAAACCGTTAGTTTTCTCCTGCCCCTGATTTGAAGACTGGCAAACAACTGCCAAAAGGTAATATTTATTTATTTAAGTTAAATTTTTATAGCTTCATTAATATTTTTCAGGTGAAAATGATGCAAAGCTTGATACAGCCAACAAAATTGTCTGCTGTCGTTGGCAGGATAAACGTAAGGTTGCTGTCAAACTTCACTGGAGTTTACCCGACAACACTGACTACACGCAGACAAAGACAAAAAGAAGGGCAGTCTAGCCAAATCAATCTTGACCAACCACAATTAATTCGACAATATAATTTGTTTATGGGTGGCGTTGATCTACACGACAACGCTGTTTCCAATTATCGCGTTTCGGTACGTTCAAAGAAGTGGTATTGGCCTCTTTGGCTAGCCATTCTAGAATCTTCTGCCGTCAATGCCTGGAAAATAAACGTATTAGTTAACAAGCAGCTTGGACAGCGACCCATTACACAGCTGGAGTTTCGTGTGAGCCTAGCAACGGACTTGCTGCTAACTTCTGACGAGGATAAGGGCCAACATGTTTCAGACGAGTCTGACGTCAAGTGTCAAGTGCACTTGCACCTAAAGACGTGCTTCTCAACCTACAACAAATGGTAAAACTATGTAAATATGTTATATGTAACAGAAAATCAACACAATAAAATGAACTGTATACGTTAACAATAAAAAAATCGTGTTTCAGTGAATCTTTCAATTATTTAAGTCAACTTTTGTCAAACCTCACATATTAAACTTAAAGTTCAGAGAATGGCCATTGTTCGACTTCTCGAACAGCTTAAAGTTCAGAGAATGGCCATTGTTCGACTTCTCGAACAGCAGATATCGGAGAAACTATATGAGATAGCAAAATTCTGCCAACGGATTTGAGTTCAGCAGACCTTAATTACCTTAGATAAATCAATTTTAATAATAAATTCAATACTTTTTGCAACTTGGCCCAAAATGGGTTAAATATTCATTACATAACTGACTTTCGTAGACTAGTAGGTAGTGTACTAGACTCGTAGTGCCAAGGTCCCAGGTTCGAATCCTGCCGCAGAACTCTGGCAGTTTGTGTCTGATAATTAGAAGGGAGCGCACAACAAGCCTTCACTGGCTTAAGTGTATGTCGTATGACATGGGCTATCACACCCCTCCAATCAACCTAACCTAACCTAACCTAAATATTCATTTATTTTTTATGCGGTTGTAAATAAGTATTAATTTTCATAAAATTTCTCTTTGCTTAAAGCCACCAATTATAAGGAAGAAAACTGAAAGAACATCAATGGAGTTGTAAATTAAGCGAAAAAATCACAGTTGTTGCAGACAGGAGTTAAAATGTTAGGATTGCTTTAGCAATATCTAATGCACCCGCAGTTAACATAATCGTAATAACTTGCTCCAGGCTTGTTAAATATTTCAAGAAGTCAGCAATTAACAATGATTTAAATATTTCATTAAAAAGTTATACGCCAATTCGATGTAACACTGTTTTCTACCTTCTTAAGCTCTTTTATATTTACGACTCCAGTTAGTTCCGCACCATCAAAGGCACGTCATCTATCACATTTTGTACAAATCAAATTATGTCACTACACTTCAATTCAAATACATAGCTGTACATGCCCTAAATTAAAAAAATGAGTCAAGTAAATATTTTTATTTATTTTTATATTTTATTATTATATTATATTTTTATATATTATATTTATATATTATATTTTTTTTTTAATTTATATCAATGCGTTCTTTACTTGATAAATTTTTCGGTTGATCGATTGCCACTCGTAGTTTTTATATAGACATGTGCGTGTGATGCTTTTAGATGCTTTGAACTTAGTTTCAATTTGTTTGTTGCTTTAAACTTGCAAATCAAATTCCACAGATGTAAAGAAACACAGTATATTTTAAGCCCTGGCGTTAGACAGTTCTAGTTAAGTGCAAAATTACTGACAAATTCCATTAATATGCCAGAAGTAATTTACAGAAAATCTTTCTCAGAGTTAAACTACGGAGTTTAAAGTGCTTTGAAACCTTTAGTTCTATGGAAGTAATTATATGATACCAGCTTAACAGCATGTTTCTATGGAAATTAACAATATTTCTGAATAATTTTGATAAAAAATTATGCAAAGAACGTGTTATTCGTATAGATTTATTAATATATTAATTTTTTGCAAGTTTTTTAATTTATTAAATTTCTTTCGTATGTTAACAGATATAGAAAAGAGCTTAGCAGTTGCGATAAGGCCTAATAAAATAATAATATAATTATAAAAATTTTTGTCCACACTAAAGTGCACAAACATACATACGTACTTACGTGTCCGCTAATGTGAAATTAAATCTTTTTAATTTCTTTTGTTTCCTTTGTTTGCGTCCATAATGAACGTGCACCAAAATTTTGACTCCTTTATTTACCCATAAAATCATAAATTTCTAAATAACGCTTCGCTTTTAAATATATTATATTTGGCAGGTGGCCAAGTGTATGCAACCAATAAACTCGAATTAGATCAGTGAACTGTTAACACCAGAAATAGCACTTAACCTTCCTATACCCGCGTGATGGTCTGTGAGATCGACGAAACACTTTTTTACAAATATTTTTTTCCCCCAGAAAAGCTAGTAAATTTAGTTTTCTGTTAGCTGACGGATTTTTTATTATCTTTATTTTAGTGCATACTATGTGTTTGTAGGAAACGTACGTGTTGGTGTATTCAGTAACATTTGGTCTATGAGACCTACGCACAGAGGCTGAAAATCGTTTTTCATTGGCCAAAAGTCGAATTTTTTTGTCACCGATTTTTAAAATTTTTACGCCCTTTTGGAGGTAATATATCCATATTACATATTTGATTGTTTGCTGGGATACAGTAAAGTGAAGTAGTGTTTTTTTCTGCCGGCTCGTATTTTGAGTTATTTTTAATTATATCACAAGTCCGGTTTGACTTTTTGCTGCATATATTTGTTCGCTGATATTGTGTACTGTCGTGGAATTGTGAAGTGATGTGGTTGTGATAAAACTTGCAATAACATCAAAATTTGTAGTTTGCTAATTGGATATTGGCTATTTATATGTACATATATGCTAAAAGTCTTTATTACAACATATTACAACGTTGCATATGATTGATCTCTTTCATACGCATTAAATACAACATTGGCGCAGCCCCATCTACGCTTATAGTGTTTTGGTTCGTGCCTCCGATATAAGTGGATTTTACCTGTGTTGTCGTATTTGTATTTCTTACGAGCTCTTCGATATAATAAATATCATCATTCATTTTGCTTCCGTAACGTCTCATCACCTGTTTGTTTTACTCAGTAAAGTATGGAGTGTTCTAATACAAAGTGTACGTATACTGGCACTGATCGTATGGTGTCGTGCTGGTTTCCATTTGAAATGTAGTGGTCTTAAGGTGCATGACGCTGATGCTTTGGCGGACCCACTCAAATTGGACTTGCATGGGCTGTAAAAATGTAAAAACTGAGTTTTATAATTTTTTTAAAAACACTAAGTTGGAATTTGATGAAATTAGCAAGGAGTTTCAAGAGTTGCAGGCCAAATTATCTAAATATGGTGAATTATTCTATACACGAATTTAGATAAATTTGTTAGCGCACAAAATAATTGCTCTCTGGGACGTAATATGGTTATTACTATATCTGCTGCTTCTCATAATATAGTTTCTGTTCCTGATTCTGGTATAGTTGCTCCGTCAAATTCTTTTATAACGTTATCAATCCTATCAATAATGAGTTAAAAATTTTCTTCCAAAATGCATCTGGTATTCGTACTAAATTATCTGATGTCTATAAATTTACTGCTCAAGCTGATTATGATACTATTGTAATTGTGGAAAGTTGGTTAATCCCGGCTATTTGTGATGGTGACTTACATCAATACCAAGTGTTTCGTAACGACCGTGATCTTGAAAGTTTGGGAAAATCTCGTAGTGGAGGTGTGTGCATTGCTGTTAAAAGAACTTTAAATGCTAAACTTGCTGCTCTATCTGATACAAACCCTGTATTGGACCAACTTTGTGTATGCATTACCAGCTCTAAAAATTTATTTATATGTGCTTCATATGTATGTCTCACCTAAAAGTGCGGATTCTGTGTATGCTGCCCATGTTTTAAATGTGGTTCATCTGTCAGATGTTGTTGGTGCTGAAAATCTTTGTGTAATTGGTGACTTTAATCTACGTGAGATTGGCTGGAGTAATTTATTCAACGATGTCTATCTCTCGCCTATTAATGTAAATAAATCACATGAAATTAATCTTGTGGATTCCTTTTTAAGTCTAGGCTTAGTACAAATCAATTCTTTCACAAATAAATTAAACCGCATTTTGGATTTAATATTTGTTCCTGAAGCGACTAAATACTCGTTATCTGTTTGTCCTTTTCCTATGTGTATAACTGACATGCATCACATCCCTTTAATTTTTGTACTATCTCATTTTGAATTTATTTCTATTTATAAAAGCGATAATAATATTTATAATTTTAATGATTGTGATTATTGTAATTTGAATGCAGAAATTTAATCTATAAGTTGGAATAACCTATTTGATGCTAAGGATATGGCATATTGTTATAACATATTTATTAATACTTTAAATAATCTCATTGATCGTTTCGTTCCTCTTTTGCCACCAAAAGTTCACAAAATTCCATGATACACTAAGGGTTTAAAAAAGCTAAAAAATATTAGAAACTAAAATTATAAAAAATTTAATCAAACTGGTGATTTACATTACAAAACACTCTATGAGCATTATATGCGTGAATTTAATTTTCTTGATAAGTTTTTATATAATCAATATATATTAAATTATGAATCTTCTATTAAATACAATCCTAAACGATTCTGAAATTTCATAAGATCTAAAAAGTCTAATTCTGGATATCCATCTGTCATGCATTTCAATGGTAATACCTTAAGCTCTGGTAATGACATTGTAAATGCACTTTCATTGTTTTTTCAGTCTAATTTTCAGGCTGTAAATGACTCTGTAGATCCTAATGTTTTAAAATGTATAGACCCTATTGTTGACATCGGTTATGTTCAATTAACATTTAATGATATAGTTACGTTATGTTCCCACCTCTTCTGCTTATTCGTTATGTTACTTACCTTTCTTATTCATACTTACCTTTCTTACATACTCATCTCTTATGTTATTTTAATACTTACACACATACACTTGTAATTGCATTCTCTTTTAGATTTACTATAATTAAGTTGTTCCTAGTTTTTAAGTTTTAGTTTGTAATTAGACAATGAATAATAAAGTTCACTTTTAAATAAATAAAAAAGACAAACTCCCTCATCATTATTGGCGCAGTCGGTCGCGAATTAAATAAACGCACTGCAAAATTAAAAATTAATCTAGTTTGAAAAAAGTGAAAAATATTTCGAAAAGGTAATTTTTTTTAACACAATTTTCAAAACTGAATTAAAATCTTATATACATAAGTGAAGAGTTCGAAAAGAACATTTTTCAAAAAAAAAAGTAAAGAAATTTTACAAACTTTTTACAAAAAAAGTTATTCGAAAAGAACGTAATTACAATGTGAAAAGTGTTTTTTTTTTTTTAATTTTTGTTAAATTAAGAATTAAAAGAATTGTGTATTGGAAGCACTTTAGTTAGTGACATTAAAGATAATAAATCAACAGTGTCAAAAAAAAAAAAAACAATTTATATACCTAAGTACATATATTACAAACGGGTAGTCCGAAAAATAAAAAAAAAACACAATAATGTGCAAGTAAATGAAACGTGGACAAGTTTAGAGGAGGCTCAATACAGAAAAACATTTTGACAGAAAATAAAATTAAGGATAAAAACAAGGGCAATTAAGGTCGGCTGGAAGTCACCTTCAAAAAGAATTACAGAAACAACTATACCATCTGCAACTTTACAAAACAAAGCAGAAAAATTTTAACCGTTTGAATATCCAATCGAGAGAAGAGAGAAAAAACAACAATTAAAAGCATCACATCTTTGCAGCGAGATCTATGCAACTCTCTGGAGGTCACCTTGATTTGTTTAGAATACCAACAACAATAATTCAGCTACATGCAAAATTTATTCAACTCTTTGTGTTACAGAGGGAACAAAAACAACAATTACAATCAACTGGTTGAAGGAAGCACTCTGGAGGTCACCTTGGAAGTTAAGTAATCCAAAGAACGAACGATTTTACAGCAAACATGGATGAATTAAGTATTAATAGTAAATTTAAGCTTGTTTCTACTAACATTAACAGTATACCACCTTATGATGGAGATAGGGATGCACTAATTAATTTTTTAGAACGTATCGATGCAATGGCGCCAATTTTGGAGTCATTTTCCACTGATTATAAAATTTTATTAATGGGTAATATTAAAGATAAGATTGTAGGTAGTCCAAGAAGGTCAATATTGATAAATGGTAACCCTGATACTTGGCCACTGATAAAGCAAGTCCTTATTGACAATCATGGCGAAAAAAATTCAGTAGATGAGCTAATTGATGAAATAAGGGTTTGTAGGTGTGATTTCACAATAGAAAATTTTTATAATTCGCTTAACACTCTTCTATGTAGGTTAAATAACGCATTATATTTTAGTGGAAATCGATTTCCGGAACTGACTAGTGAAAGTAACGCTAGAATAGCTTTAAATTCATTTAAATATGGTTTACCTGAACCAGTTAAAAGTATAATTGTAAGCAGAAATCCGAAATCGTTAAAAGAAGCATATGACATTATAAAATCAAATGGCTACCTAAAATATAAGAATCAGCAATTTAGTTTTAACAGTACTCAATTTAATAACAGAAATAATTTGGAACGCAGACCACATAACATTTCCAATTATCCTAATCAACAGCATACACAAAATACCAATAACAGTGCAGGTAGCTACGGACAAAGAAACTACAATAGTACGCCAACAAATTTTTCTTTACAGTCAAGGCTAACTAGCAATTGCAGCAATTTAACTAACAGAACACAGAATGGTTCGCGTAGAATGAATAGCACTAATAACTACCAAGCAAATAACAACAATCATCGATTTAATGGTAATCAAAACTATAGTCGTGTACATAATGAGCCTTTAGCAGAACCAATGGAAGTAGGAGTAAATGAGAATAGGCAAAATTTTCCATTGGACGGACAAGGAAATTACCCTATACGACTGTAAACACGCCCGTAAGAAAACTTAAATTTATTATAGACATAGGTGCAGAGTTTAGTATAATAAACCCTAATGTCTGCAATCCGAAATGGAAAATAAAGTCGCATTCTGTAACACTAAAAGTTATAAACAGAAATGTTTCAACAAATGTTCAATATAGCATTCCGCTGTTTAAAGAATTTAAAAAACCAAACTGTTCTGTTCATTTTCTAGAATTTAAATTTCATGATTACTTTGATGGCATTATTGGCAATAACATTCTCTTAAACTTAAATTCTAAAATTGACTACAAAAATAGACTATTAATAACAGGCGATGTAAACTTACCAATTTTTTTTAGCGAAGAGGAAGAAATAACAGTGATTGAATACCTGAAGAATGAACACATACAAATACTTACTAGCCAAGAAGAAACGAAAGCCGATATGTTAGATAACCTTTTTTCTAAACATCTGAATTCAAAAGATGAGAAAATTTTAAGAAATATTTTATGTCAATTTGAAGATTTATTTTACAAAGATGGAGATAATTTACGTTTTACGAGTGAGATACAGCATAGAATCATCACTAAAACCGATGCTCCATTATATACCAAACTTTATAGATATCCTGTAATACATCGCGAAGAAGTTAACAGACAGATACAGAGTATGCTAGATCAAAATATCATTTCTACAAGTTTTAGTCCTTACAATTCTCCTCTGTGGGTTGTGCCCAAAAAGAGTGATAGCAGTGGTAAACAAAAATGGAGAATTGTTATCGACTATCGTAAACTAAATGAACAAACGGTGGACGACAAGTTCCCACTTCCAAATATGGAAGACATATTTGATAAGTTGGGAAAATGTTGTTACTTTAGCACGATAGATCTTGCTAAGGGATTCCACCAGATTGAGGTACATCCTGATGATAGAGCTAAGACAGTTTTTTCCACCGCAAGTGGCCATTACGAGTTTAATCGTATGCCATTTGGCCTTAGAACGGCACCAGCCACCTTTCAAAGATTAATAAACCATGTTTTAAAAGAGTATATCAATAAGATCTGTGTTGTCTATTTGGACGATATACTGATATTTTCTACGAGTTTTCAAGAGCATATTGAATCTATAAAAAAAATCTTTAACACTTTACGAGCCTCAAATTTGAAAATACAGTTTGATAAATGTCGTTTTGCAGAATTAACTACAAAATTTTTAGGGCACTTAGTAACAGGGGATGGTATTAAACCAGATCCAACAAAGATTGAAGCAATAAGCAAAATGCAAGCACCAACTAATATAAAAGGAAATTAAAACATTTTTAGGTATCACCGGATATTATCGGAAGTTCATGCGAGATTATGCCAAAGTAGCATATCCGATGGTTAGGCTCTTAAAACAAAACGCGATATTAGACTTCAGAAGCAAGGAATTTTTTAATTCATTTGAAACGTTGAAAAAACTAATTACAAGTGAACCAGTTTTACAACCACCCTATTTTAACAAAATATTCGTCCTTACGACTGATGCTTCTCAATTTGCCATAGGGTCAGTATTAAGCCAAAATGGTCACCCAATTTGTTATGCATCACGCACATTGCCTGATCACGAAATTCGTTATTCTGCTATTGAGAAGGAGGCACTAGCTGTCGTGTAGTCAGTAAAGCGTTTTCGAACCTATTTATACGGTCGTAGATTTCAAATCCAAACCGACCATAAGCCTTTAGTTTGGCTGCACAATATCAAAGAACCAAACATGAAACTGCAAAGGTGGAAAATCATGTTAAATGAATATGACTTCGATATAACTCATATTAAAGGAAAGAATAACACGGTTGCTGATGCTTTGAGCAGATATTTTATAAAAGATCAGGGAGGAAATTATGAAAGTGCAAGAGTCTTTAATAACCAGTTAAATGAAGAAAATAAGCGTGACCGTGAAGACGAAGGACAAATGGACATTAGTTCGACAGCTGCAACTGTACACAGTGCATTTGAAGACAATTCAAATTACATTTCTATTACTGAAAAACCCATCAACTATTACAAAAATCAAATTTATTTAAATTATGGAGAAAAAGAAAGTTTTAAAACAAAAATTGTACAGAAAAAATGCCAAAATCACATTGAAGTAACTGATAAAAGTGACTTAGGAGATATCATGCAAAATATATTAATTGATAAAGGAATAATGTGTATTTTTTGCGACAAAGATGATCTTTTTCTAAAATTTCAAAATGTTTATGTTACCTTTTTCCATAATAAAAGTCTGACTTTATATCGATCTAATATTAAGTTAATAGAAGTTAATGATAATAACGATATGTTGACAATAATAGAAAACGAACATCTGCGAAATAATCATAGGGGAATACAGGAAGTATATTTAGAACTCAAAAACAAATATTTTTATCCCAAACTTTATAGAATGATAACGATATTAATTAATAATTGCATGGTATGCAATATTGCTAAACATGACAGAAATCCTATAAAAGTTCCTTACCAAATTTCTGAAAGTCCTTCCCATTTCAACGATATAGTACACATAGATATTTGGTTTCCCTGCAGGAATATGATGTACTTAACTACAATAGACAAATTTTCTAAATATGCAACATTTCATAAACTTAATGACAGGAATTGGATTGCAATTTTGGAAGCTTTGAAAGAAAGAATTTTATTTTTAGGCAAAATGAATAAACTTGTATTTGACAATGACCGTTGTATATTACACAGGGCTGTTAAACTATTTCTAAACGAGCAACACATTGAGACACATGTAACGACGCCCTATCTTAAAACAGGAAATTCTGACATTGAACGCCTACATGGCACTCTCAATGAACACCTAAGAATATTAGAAGCTGACAAAAATCCCGAAGATTTAGATTTAGATGGAAAGCTTTTTAAAATGTTTACTACTTACAATAGAACTATACATTCAACCACGAAAGAAAAGACCAATTGATTTTATAATTAAAAATTTTTGCAAGGAAGATATAGATAATTTGAGTAAAGAATATGAACGGTGTAAAATAAAAAAAATAAATAAATTAAATAAAAAGAGAAATTGTGAATCGGAGCAATTGGAAAATGTTGTAATCAACAGACAAATTGCAAAAGCGAAGCCTAAGTATAAGAAGCTTGATAGCCATGATCGTCAAGGCAATTATGTTGTCGATACTTCCAATAACCGAAAAGTTAAATATTTTAAAAGTCAGTGGAAAAGGAAATGCAGGTTCACCAATGAGAATTCAAACTGACCTTTTTTCATTACCAAAAAAAAATCATTGTATTATTAAATATTAATTTACTATTTTCGTGGACGCAAATAACTTAAGGGTGGAGGAGTTACGTTATGTTCCCACCTCTTCTGCTTATTCGTTATGTTACTTACCTTTCTTATTCATACTTACCTTTCTTACATACTCATCTCTTATGTTATTTTAATACTTACACACATACACTTGTAATTGCATTCTCTTTTGGATTTACTATAATTAAGTTGTTCCTAGTTTTTAAGTTTTAGTTTGTAATTAGACAATGAATAATAAAGTTCACTTTTAAATAAATAAAAAAGACAAACTCCCTCATCATTATTATATCGTAAATAGCATAAGAAATATTAAGAATTCTTTTGGTATTGACGTCGATGGTTTGAGTTCATTTTTTATAAAGAATCTGGCTGAAAGTTTGAGTATACCTTTATTTACCTTTTTAATAAATCGTTGGATGAAGGATGTTTTATTGATAGGTGGAAAATTGCTTCGAATACCCCTGTCTTCAAAACAGGTGATAAATCGAACGTTATTAACTATCGTCCAATTTCGAAATTGTCTAATATTTAAAAAATTTTTGAGTATGTAATTAAGGAAAAGATGTTTTTTGCACTAAAGCGGTATATTTGTGTTGAGCAGCATGGCTTCTTTCCTGGTCGTTCTACCACTACAAATTGTGCTATATTTAATCACTTCTGTATATTTGTTTTTGAAAAACATAACCAAGTTGATGCAATTTTTATGGATCTGTGTAAAGCGTTTGATAAGGTTGCACATAATATACTGTACCTTAAATTAAGTAAAATTGGTTTTTATTGCAAGTTTCTTAATTGGTTGATGTCCTATTTGTCGAATAGAAAATACACCGTTGTTTTAGAAAATTTTGTGTCCTTGCCATATACTTCAACCTCAGGTGTGCCACAGGGTAGTATATTAGGGCCGTTATTGTTTGTAATGTTTATTAATGACATTGATAGTTATTGTGCTAGTTCACAATTTTATTGTATGCTGATGACCTGAAACTTTATAAGGAAATTACTTCTGACAATGATGTCATCGCTCTTTAGCTTTGCATCGATGAAATATTCTATTGGTGCAGTATTAATAATTTACCTTTGAATGTGGGTAAATGTTGTCAAATGAGCTTTCATAGGTCTAATATTCGTAATGTAATAGCATCCCAGTACAAGTTAAGCGACTTTAACTTGAAAGTTGTTAACCAAGTGCTAGATCTTGGCATTGTTTTGGATTGTGAACTTAACTTTAATGCACATCTTGATTATATTATACCTAGAGCTTATTCTGCTTGTGCATTTATAAGAAGAAACAGTCGGAACTTTTCGGAATCCATAACATTACAAATTTTAAACACTGCTTTTGTTCGCTCGAAGTTAGAGTATTGTTCTTTTGTTTGGAACCCTTTTTATAATAGAATTGAAAGGATTCAAAAGAAATTTGTTAAATTTGCACTTCGTAATGATCTTACAATATTGGTCCCGACTACATATAATGCTCGTTGTTTTCTTTTGGGCTTAAAGCCACTTTATGTACGACGTACTATTCATTCCGTTAGGATTGTCTATAATTTGATTAATGGTTTTATCGATTGTGAATACCTATTAAGTTTGATTAAATTTTTTGTACCTTTTAAACACCTTAGATCCAATAACCAATTTTATGTATCTACTCATGTTACTAATTATGCAGTGCGTGCACCTTTGTTATGTTATTGTTATAAGACAAATAAGATTTCTAATATTATTGTCTTAGACTTCTAATATTATTGTCTTAGACTTTTCATTGTCTGCTAATGATTTTAAAATGTTATTAGAAAATAAGGATTTATTTAATGTTTTATTTAATTAGTATATTTGTTAGCCTGTAAGGATTATTTTCCATAGGTAAATTAAATAAATAAATAAATAAAATAAATATTAAGGTAGCCAATAAATTATGTTAAACTATTGATAATTGTGAGCGTGACATGCTGTCAAACCCAACTGTTTTTGTTATTTCAGAAAAAGGTGTTTTTTATTTGTTTTTTTGTCAAAAATAAATAGTTACTACTCGCAAGCTATCATCGATAATGGCCTGCGGTCTTTTTTATAATGTTGGTAGGATTATAGTCTTTAGTTGTTGTAAGTGGTTACCGCTCTAGCGTTTAATATTAGAGTTGTTATGAAATATTTATGAAACTACTATATTTTTCTGAAATTTAAACTTTAGTGGAATAGAACTTCTAGGGAACAAGAAACGTATACCACCCGAAGATGGGCGAAAGTGTCTTCTTTAGCCCTATATATACTTTTGCACCCGCCACGACCCGCGGGTCACTTTTTTAATTTTAATGAAATTACTCTAAAAAAAAATCAAATTACGATAATTTAAATAGCCCTTTAATTACTCGTATACAATGGTGTATTAAATTTTCACTTTTTTGCCTAAAGGTTTATGTTTTTTACTTTAGACTACGTAAAACTAAAATAATTAAATATAATACCTGCGAAAGGGTTTTATGGCTTTGTTTTGATCAGCAAAAAAATCAGTCATAAAAATATCACAATAGGTTCTACAGTAAACATATGATTTCTTTCAGCCAAAGTCATAAACAATTTTACAATAATAATCGCGACATTAAACCACTAAAGATAAAAGGAACCCCCTATTGACGATATACTAATTAGTTTTACCTGATATTAAGGTCTGGATAACAAGTGCAGTTTTGTTCAATTTAAGTACCACCTACTATGAAATTGAAGATCAATGTGTGAATAACATGTATCTAAAAATGTATAAAACTACGGATTCGATAAGGGATTACTCAATAATAAGTTAATCCTTTACGTTTACGTACGTATATTTGCAAGTGATAAATCATAACAGACTCAAATAAAAATATTCAGAAAAATATGGAGAGCTTCAGTTATAAAGAACTGGCCGAAGAGTATTTTAGAAATAAAAACCAGGAAGATGTTCTTAGTTACGTTAAAATAAAATTAAACTTAAATTCGTGTAGCACCGAAATACAAGAGCAATTATCTAATTTTGTAAAAGTACTAAAAAAGCTACAAAGGACTTAGCTACAGTAAACAAAAGTTTTACATAAAAAGTGAAAAGTGGTTAGAAGGCCAGCTTACTGTCGCTGCAGAAACAGCAAAGCAAGATAAGGTTGGAAGACCACGCAAATCATTGGACAACTGCAGCGATAGATCTAAGAGGCGGAAACTTAAAGATGTTAACGATGCAATTGGTTGTACAAATATAAAAGAATCTTTCCTACATCAATTACGATCACAGAACCAATTAACAAAAGTAGATATCATTGAAAAAGTTATTAAAGCTAGTCCAGTCAGAACAAAACGAATTCTTAAAAGTATACCAACTCCGAGCGATGCAATACAGTACACAAATGAGGAGGCATTAGCCTTATTTCTGGATTTGAAATTAACAAAACAGCAATATATTAAGCTCAGATTGCGTGCGATTGAAAAGGGCTCAAATATCTATCCAGCATATCATCACATAACTGCTGCTAAAATGGACTGTTTGCCATCAAATGATACTATTACAATCACACCAATTTCGGCAGAGGTACAACTACAATCTCTACTTGATCACACAGCCGAACGCTTGCTACAATCAATACCAGGAAATGCGTTAAAGAAATATGGAAACACAAAGCTAATTCTTTTTTGCAAATGGGGATGTGATGGTTCTTCGGGACAAAACCAATACAAACAAGTTGTATGTGAAAATATTTCGGACTCAGATATGTTCATTGTATCATTTGTACCATTGCGATTGAAAAAGATTTTGGAAGATTCAGAGCCTTCGACTAGTAAACAATGGATATTTGGAAAAATGAGACACCATCTTCTACGAAATACTGCAGGCCAATCAAATTCGAATTCAAAAAAGAAACTCATGATGCCATTAACAAGGAAATTAGTGATATCAAGGCCCAAATTGCAACACTACAGCCATTACAATTACAGCTAGATGGGCAGCAAATTAAAGTAAGCTACCAATTAGTCCTTACAATGATAGATGGAAAAGTAGGTCAGGCTTTGACTAACATGAAAGCTGCATCCAGCTGTATTATATGCCAAGCAGCATCAACCCAATTAAACCAAGTTCCGACAAAATCATTAGATAATACCGATGCATATGAATTTGGATTATCACCACTACATGCAAGAATACGACTTATGGAACATGTACTAAAAATCAGTTATGATTTGGATTTCGGGTCTTCAGGATCCATAAGAAACAATGAAACCAACAAAGAGTTAAGAAGTCCAAAAAAGAAACACATTCAAGATGAATATCGCAAATGGGATTGATTATAGATCAGTCAAAACAAGGATCAGGCAATACAAATGATGGTAATACCGCACGAAGATTCTTTTCAGATCCAGAAACAGCATCTGAAATAACAGGAGTGGATTTAAACCTTATTTTCAGATTTAAAATAATCCTAGAAGTACTTGCGTGCAATGAAGAAATTGACTCTAACAATTTGGAGATTATGCTAAGGAAACTTCAAAAATATATACAACCAACTACCCATGGAGAAATATGTCTGCAACAGTTCACAAAATCCTTTATCATGGAGAAGATATCATTAAATATCATTTGGTGCCACTTGGAGGTCTATCAGAGGAGGCTCAGGAAAGGAACAAGGATTACAGATTTTATAGAGAGCAAAATACTAGAAAAATTCACGAAATTCCACAAATGAAGATCTATTTAATATATTATTGGCAACGTCAGATCCGTTCATCTCCAATATTCGAAATAAATGGAAAGTGGAACATCGGGATTTAGATGAAGAAGCAATATATAGAATATTTGCAATCAGTATTTGTGTCAAATGAATAATAATTATAATTGCCTTCCATTGTATTAGTAAAAAATAATAGTATTAGTAAAAAATAATAATAAATAGAACCTATTTTGACAGCAAATAATAAAAAATTTTTCTGCGGTAACAGCAAAATCTCCAGTTAATTTTACTATTTTTTTTGAGTGTAAAATTTTTTTTGTGTAAAAATTTTTTTGAGTGTAACATTAAAAAAATTCCATTATCACAAAAAATAATTATAATTGTTATTAAGTTCCAAATATAAAATTTTTTAATATGCAAATAAAAAAAAAATAAACCCATATTTCACTCCAAAAGTTAAAAAAAATCAAAAGTTCAACTTTGACCTAGAAGTCCTTAAAAAGTCCTTAATCAATTTTAATGTAATTAAAACTGAGTCAAGCTGAACTAAATATCTATCCATTTAATTTTAGTGATCATAAATTATCGCTTGCCATGAGAAAGTGGAAATCAAAAATTGTGTATTAAAATAAAATTTTGGCTATGGTTTATTAACAAACGTTTGTTACCTTTAACATGTTTGTTTACTACTGTGAACTTTATACGTAAAGTAAAATATTATTTAGCATACGGCCATTAAAATTGGGTCTTCCAATAGGGGCTTCCCAACTTTGACAGATGATAACGGCGATATTGCTGTAGCTATCTATGTCTGTCGAATTGATTCAGGCTGTTTTACCATGGGCGAATATAACATTCAAAATGGTAAAAATGAATGTTTTGTTTGGGCAACATTCTTAATTTCTGGATTAATGAGTACGTCTACAACATAATTCGAATTTGAGACGATACCAATCTACATGAAATCATAGAGCGTGGAATGCATAAAGGAAAATTCAGTGCATGGTATGGATTTTGGGCTTGGTTTTCTTTGGATTCGTTTTCTTTGAGAACGAATTTGGTCAGTCCATTACCGTCATTGGCGAGCGCTATATGTCGATGATTACCAACTCCTTTTGGCATGAATTGGATTATATGGACACCAACTACCTGTGGATTCAACAGGACGGCGCTAAGTGCCACACAGCTCATGCCACATTGGACATTCGGCACTAGCGATTTAACGGCAATATTCATCTCAAATGCAAGTCTGACGATCGAAATAGTGCGATTAGACCCCGTTATGTCGCAGGCTTTTACGAATAAGCCTTAAACTGCACGTTTCTGATGCTCGCCATCCAGTAAAGTCGCGGCGTACATTTACATACATAATGGCATCGATAGGCCTTTGAAATAAAGGAAAACTTTCACTTACACTTTGTTTCATTTAAATTTAATGATAGCGGCCCTAAATGAAAGACCCGTTATACACGTATACAAAAAAGTTTTCTTTTTACAACTATTGTTTAGTTTTTGCCTTTCATTTTAATGACGTAGGGGAATTTTTTTAACGTATAGAGAAAACAAATTTCTTTTCGTATGCGAAAGTATTATTGAAAAATTCTACTGGCAACACTGGCCCCACTTTAAATAGATCTTCATTTGTGGAATTTCGTGAAATTTTTCTAGTATTGTGCTCTGTATAAAATCTGCCATCCTTGTTCCTTTTTTCCTGAGCCTCCTCTGATAGATCTCCAAGTGGCACCAAATGATATTTAATGATATCTTCTCCATGATAAAGGATTTTGAGAACTGTTGCAGATATATTTCTCCATGGGTAGTTGGTTGTATATATTTTTGAAGTTTCCTTAGCATAATCTCCAAATTGTTTAGAGTCAATTTCTTCATTGCACGCAAGTACTTCTAAGATTATTTTAAATCTGAAAATAAGGCTTAAATCCACTCCTGTTCTTTCAGATGCTGTTTCTGGATCTGAAAAGAATCTTCGTGCAGTATTACCATCATTTGTATTGCCTGATCCTTGTTTTGACTGATCTATAATCAATCCAATTTGCGATATTCATCTTGAATGTGTTTCTTTTTTGGACTTCTTAACTCTTTGTTGGCTTCATTGTTTCTTATGGATCCTGAAGACCCGAAATCCAAATCATAACTGATTTTTAGTACATGTTCCATAAGTCGTATTCTTGTATGTAGTGGTGATAATCCAAATTCATATGCATCGGTATTATCTAATGATTTTGTCGGAACTTGATTTAATTGGGTTGATGGTGCTTGGCATATAATACAGCTGGATGCAGCCTTCGTGTTAGTCAAAGCCTGACCTACTTTTCCATCTGTCATTGTAAGGACTAATTGGTAGCTTACTTTAATTTGCTGCCCATCTAAATGTAATGGCTGTAGTGTTGCAATTTGTGCCTTGATATCACTAATTTCCTTGCTAATGGCATCATGAGTTTCTTTTTTGAATTCGAATTTGATTGGCCTGCAGTATTTCGTAGAAGATGGTGTCTCATTTTTCCAAATATCCATTGTTTACTAGTCGAAGGCTCTGAATCTTCCAAAATCTTTTTCAATCGTAATGGTACAAATGATACAATGAACATATCTGAGTCCGAAATATTTTCACATACAACTTGTTTGTATTGGTTTTGTCCCGAAGAACCATCACATCCCCATTTGCAAAAAAGAAGTAGCTTTGTGTTTCCATATTTCTTTAACGCATTTCCTGGTATTGATTGTAGCAAGCGTTCGGCTGTGTGATCAAGTAGAGATTGTAGTTGTACCTCTGCCGAAATTGGTGTGATTGTAATAGTATCCTTTGATGGCAAACAGTCCATTTTAGCAGCAGTTATGTGATGATATGCTGGATAGATATTTGAGCCTTCTTCAATCGCACGCAATCTGAGCTTAATAGATTGTTTTGTTAATTTCAAATCCAGAAATAAAGCTCCTCATTTGTGTACTGTTTTATATCGCTCGGAGTTGGTATACGTGTAAGAATTCGTTTTGTTCTCACTGGACTAGCTTTAATAACTTTTTCAATGATATCTACTTTTGTTAATTGGTTCTGTGATCGTAATTGATGTAGGAAAGATTCTTTTATATTTGTACAACCAATTGCATCGTTTTAACATCTTTAAGTTTCCGCCTCTTAGATCTATCGCTGCAGTTGTCCAATGATTTGCGTGGTCTTCCAACAGTAAGTTGCCCTTCTAACCACTTTTCACCATAAACTATATTCTGTTGCTTAAACTTCACTGACGATTTGGTTTTAGCAACCAATGAAATGTCGGCATATGAAGAGCTAAAGCCACAACAAACATTTTTGATAATCTATTTATAGTTCTAATTTAAAAAGTTTAACTTCTTATATGATTAAGTGCTCTTTTCTAATAATTCTGCATTTTTACAGAAAACTAAATTCGTTTTTTTCGCTTTGAATGGGAATAATTTAAATTTTTAATATCATATGAGTTTTCTTTTTATTATTTGGACATATTTGGGCCTTTTTTTAAATTTGTTTGGGGACAACAATGAAACAATATGCAACGTCAATACTTAGGCGATTGGAAAAATCCGATTTTCACCACATATTAAGAAGTGAAGTTAGCTGCAGAAAACGAAAAACAGTATATAAACAGTGTTACCACGGTTAACAAAATTTTGTAGCCAAAATTATTCAAAAAAGTAACACATTTATGTTATTTTTATATGAAAGGGAAATTTAAATTAACATTAATTAACTCAAAACAAAAAACAAAATGTGAAATAGTAAAAGTTTATATACGTGCCATTTATCTACATATATATGGTTACATAATCAATATATGAACTGCTTTTTTTAGACACGGATGACATTTTCGGGGTTTCGTATCATGTTTTCCGCTTTTTTTACATTTATACTTAATATTGAAATTTTATATTTTTGCATATTCTACCAACTAATTGTTTAAACAATTACTGCGGTATTCATAAAAATTATTGTATGTTTATTAAGGGCTTATTTGACAAATTTCTATGGGATATTTGTCAAATAAACCTTTAATAAACATACAATATTTTTTATGAATAAGGCCGTTAGAGTTTTACAAAATGTATTGTATTGTAAAACTGTAATTGTTTTGTTCCCCATTCAGTTTTATATATTTTTGAACCAAGTTGTTTTCTGCACTGTATGTATGTATATGCATAATATATAACTCACGTTTCTTTTCGTTTTCAATACCTTAGCTGATATTTCAGCCTTTAAAATATTAACAGTTCTAGATATTTTAACTTGTAATGTATTTTGAAAAGAAAAAAGTTATAAAATTAAGTGGATCTATTTATTTGTATTGCGAAAAAAGCATTTAAAACTTTCGAAATGTGCGCGCGTACACTTCTACACAATTGGAAAAAGTATCCATATAAAACCAGAACGGCAGAACTGTAAATGAATATAAAATTACAAATCTTTTAAAATTATTGTTTAGTGCAAACCGAGTGTTGTCCGTACATGTTGCCCTATTCCTACGGCAATGAATTCAGTCATTAAATATATAAATACCATGTGATATCCTGTGGCATCTTACTCATCTTGCCGCCTGCATAACAGCAGCCTGGTCCAATAATCTTAATGGAACTTTAAAAATTATATTATCCACATAGAAATACCCACTAAACCCATAGCACTTTTTGAGACTCTTTATGAAGATTTTGGTGATCATTTTAAGAGAATAGTATAGCATCCAGTACCAATAACAAGTAAATGGAAATTGCATTCATTAGTATAAAGCTCTTTCAAACTTAAAAAAAAATAAAGTATTACATACGCAATTTGTGTGGCTCCACACACTCTGTCTGTGAATAATTTATATTAAATTATAATTCACTTGTCATTATAAGCACCCAATGTAATTTAAATCAAACAGTAAGTTTATTATGATTTTTTGGTTGGTTTTAATAGAAAAGACACATTTGTATTCGAATTCAGGTCAGTTATGAATGTTTAGTCTCCGCGAAGAAAATGCTGAAATTACTGTTAAACGCTTCTTTAAATGTACTAATTTTTGTTTATTACAAGTTTTCTAATAATAACGGGGAATTACTTTCACATAAATTCCTTCCTTTCTTTTCAACACGCAACATATTTTCTCACGTCATACTTTCTGTGAATTTTATTTATACACATACTTATTTATTTTAAAGCAAACGTTTTTTATACAATTAATTTAACGATTAAGTAAGTTCTGTTTGCATTGAAAACATTTTAATTAGGTAATAGAGTAGGCCATCACCACCACCCACACTACCACAACAGTTAACGCTGACCACAACTACTAGTGTATGGTTTAGCGTAGTATGACACAAGAACATTTAGCTACACTCAGTCCTCTGTTTGCAGCACAAAATTATGATTATTAATATATTATTGGCAACGTCAGATCCGTTCATCTCCAATATTCGAAATAAATGGAAAGTGGAACATCGGGATTTAGAAGAAGAAGCCAAAAAACTACTAAAGAACAGAAATAGCACAGAGCAAAATATAGAATATTTGCAATCAATATTTGTGTCAAATGAATAATAATCATAATTGCCTTTCATTGTTATTTAAGTACGAAAAACATAGTATTAGTAAAAAATAATAATAAATAGAACCTACTTTGACAGCAAAAGATAAAAAATTTTTCTGTGGTAACAGCAAAATCTCCAGTTAATTTTACAATTTTTTTTAGTGTAAACATTTTTTTGAGTGTAAAAATTTTTTTGAGTGTAACATTAAAAAAATTCCATTATCACAAAAAAATAATTATAATTATTATTAAGTTCCAAATATAAAATTTTTTAATATGCAAATAAAAAAAAAATAAACCCATATTTCACTCCAAAAGTTAAAAAAAAACAAAAGTTCAACTTTGACCTAGAAGTCCTTAAAAAGTCCTCAATCAATTTTAATATAGTTAAAACTAAGTCAAGCTGAACTAAATATCCATAAAAAAATTAGTTCAATATTTTGATCGGTTTAAAAGTTACAGAATTTTGGCCAATGAAAAACTATGTTCAGCCACTGTGCGACGCGTAACTTTTTGTGAAGGTATAAAATTATTTCGTTTATTATTTTTTGCTTTATTTTTTTGAAGTTTACTGTTTTAAAGGTAATTTTTTGCATCAGAATGGATCAAGAACAAATCAGATTACTTTTGGAGGAAGAAATTTCGAATATGATGATGAAAATGACAGCGAGGTGGAAAATTTTATTGAGGAAGAAGGAGAATCGTATGATACCGAGCAGGAAGATAACGAAGAAAGATACGACGTAGAGGTAGAAGATCTTCAAAGCTCCAGAGAATTTTACCTTGGAAAAGATGGACACATTAGATGGAATAAAGCTTCTCCTTCAAATTATGTAAGACGACTTGCCCAAAATATTGTCACTCAGCTTCCAGGACCTAGAAGAGAAGCCAAAAGCTTGAAAGAAATAGGCGAGATTTTGAGATTATTTTTCAAACGTTAGTTTTTGTTGGTTGAGAAAAAGAAATGTTTAAGTTTTGTTTTTTTAGTATCTAAGAAAAAAGCATAGACTTTGATAGCTGTTTTGTAAAAGAGTAAAAATCAATAAAATTAATTAAAATAAATTTAATGCACAGTTAAATTTTTATATTATATCTTCAAGTTTTTTAAAAAAAAGTTTATCTGTTTAAATTTTGTCTCAAAAAACTATGAAACAGGGTCTCAAATTTTCGGTCTGTGAGACCGCGCGGGTATATGTGTTAAAAAAATTGGCGCGTGTATAGGAAGGTTAAGAATTATAAAGCAATTGTTGGTTCAGATCGCATATAAAATGAATTAAAATTGTATTATATAATCTGTTTATTTATATTATTAATGTTGATATTTAAAACTCCCTAATGTTTTACTTTTAAATTTTTGTCGCCCCTTAATGAAATTGGTTTTAAATTATTTTCATGCAAATCATAACAGTTAAACATATTTGTTAATTTGCTGCATTGAAGTATTTTTATAGCTGATCAACAACAACAACAAGAGCAAAGAATACTCTTTCGTCAAGTTACAGAATTATTGAATTGTTGTTGTCAGCTAACGGCCAATGTAAGTACATACATACATACATACATATATAAAAGGAAAATAATAATTTAGTCTACCTTGAGAACTTAAGCAACATAGTTTGACAAAATTAAATTCTGCTGAAATTATCAAAATTTAAAGTTTGTTCTTAATTAATAATTTAATAAAATATTAATTTGTTGCCCAGAAAGACACAAGGTCTTTTATTTAATCAACTTAACCCATTGAACCATAGGACCAAGGTTTGTTGGCGACAGCAACAAACCATAATAAATGATAACTTTTCATTTTTGTTAACACTTCCACTTTGTATTTAATATTAAGAACTTTAAAAAGTAGTCGTTTTTTTTTGGAAAAGTATGGCATGTTTCTATATATCAAGTAAGCAAACAAACAAACAAGTACTACTCAGACAAGTACGTAACAAAATGAGTTTTTATCATAAACTACACATAGACCCGACAACTTTGAAAACGTGCATAAAGTTTGTGTGAAAGGGAGAGCTAATCTAGTTGTTTTTATATAGGTATCTCTTCACACAAACTTTATGCACGTTATACAAAGTATATGCAAAATATGATTCGGACCCTTTTTAAACGTCAAAGTTGGGTATTCTGTGTATATTCTGTGGTTTTTATAACCCACTTGTCTAACCTACGTGCTGTTACCTAGAACTTTACGTTTTATTACATTGCAGGATTGCCAGAGTGAAAATTTTAGTATTTCGTTTACTTTTTTCCATACAAAAACCAATTTTTTTTACTACTCAATGGCAACTCTAGACCGAATACAAGAGCAGCTGTTTTTTATTTATAAATCAAAATTTATTAATACATATACATATGTATGTATATACATACATGTGTATATGCACACTTACAAACTTTTTATTCTTTAAATCCATATTTATATGTAGTATTATGTATATTGTATTATATATATTGTGGATTTTTAATTATTTTTTGAAAATTAATTTCTGTTTTTGGAAAAAATTTAGCAAAATACTATTTTGCCATGCACACAATCACTTTTTTGTGATTGTCTTCTTTTGACAGTTTCGACAATTGAAATTGCAATGTAGAAACCATAGCTCTTACGTTTTCACTCAACAATACTTGACATTTGTGTTATAAACCCCCAAAGCAAATTTTCATGCTCAATTGAGCAACATTTTTGAGTCACTTGTTATGTAGAAACATGCCATTAACTAAAACTTTTCGTCGGCAAAATATTTCCTGTTCTTATTACAGTCGAACTTCCATAACTCGAACTAATTTGGTTGGCAGTAGCGTTAGAAGAACAAATTACATACAATTTTGCTTCCGTAACTCGAACTTTCATAAGTCGAAGTTCTCCATAACTCGAACAAAAAATATACACATGAACTCTATAACTCGAAGAATTTTGCTTGTTTATGTGGTTTTTTGTTTTTTTTTTTTAGTTATGGTTTGTTTTTTTACTCTCTTTTGAGCCGATTTGCGTATTTTACATGCTATTTTGTGAATTTTTTTCGCGGAATTACAAATTTGTTTCTTTTTGTCTGCGTAAGTATCAGTTCTATGCATAATTCGGGCTAGATGATAAATGTTGAAATCGATTTTTTACAATTATAACAGCAACTGATGAGCACTACAAAGCTTTAAGTACCTTAGAGTTATTTTTTACTGAAAATAACAAAAAAGTAAAATGTCAGTCAATTATTTCAGAATATTTAACTTAACTGTAATTTTGTAATTACATACATACATATGTACATACATATGTATATGAGTACATATGCTTGTTCTTTTAATATCTGAAGTATGTAGTTTTCTATTAGAGTTTTTTTTTAATAAAAAAATAATACAAAAACCTTTTATTCTATTTTGACAAAAAATTCTGTAACTCGAAGTCTCCGTAAGTCGAAGTTTTTTTTGGGATAATGGTGATTCAAGTTATGGAAGTTCGACTGTATATTAAAATTTTCCCAATAAAATGTCATATTACATATATTTTAAATTTCTGCAACTACACTCTCGAGTGTATGATTTTCACTTTTCATAAGTTGGGTAATGTGCAGTAAAATAATTAAATAATTTCATTATAAAACATTTTTGTTCTATATTTTCCAATAAAATGTTAAATTACGCTGCATTTACATACTTGAAAGTTGTATGTACTCGTTATCAGCAAAATCTGCACAGAAATTGACGATTTTCATGAAAATTCTTTGAAGTTTTGCACAGGAAAGTGAAAGCTCATTTTCAAGATGTCGTCAAAGTGAGAATTTATTGCTAAAATTGCTCTTCTTCTACAGTTGAAGAAAAAGAAGAAGAACGGAGAAATTCAGCGCACTACCTTCAAGATCTCAGTAGGTAACGCAAACATACCAATATTATATTTACTGTGAACTTTTTATAGGAAACATTTAAAGTCAATTCAATTTTTTTTGTACAAAAAATTCAATTGTTTTCATCAATAATAAAAAAATATTTTAATGCAACGCATCAAACAACAACTTTATAAATATAATGCGAACTACTTCAAGTCAAAATTAATTTGTTGTTTCATATTGTTTTTATTTGCAATCAATTTTTCAATAATAAGCAAATTAATTAAAAATAAATTTTCACATGAGTCTTAACCTACCTTAAGGATAAAACATATTTCCTTTAGTGTTACTTTAATCTAAGTACAATTATGTATAAGTATGCAATTGTTTGTATACAAATTTATTATTATATTTACATATTTTAATAATATTTGTAATGACTACTTTAAATATTACATATTTATTTTCCAAACGGAAGGTCAAGTACATGAACCGTTTTTAGCCAGTGTACTTCCTCGCTATCATCTAGTAAAATAATAGCAAGAGGGTTAGAATGGTTACTAAGGCTTTCAAGGTACCTCGAGTTGTAAACGGTTATTTAATTTTTGATCTCTGGTATATGTATATAAATTGTGTCGTTAGTTACAATCCATAGAGCATCAACTATCATTCTAAAAGTTTTTGATTAATATCGTTTAAGTATTTCTATGTTGGACGCTAGCAGTGCCCCACAGTTAAATTGCATTTGTCGATATCAGATTTAAAATGGTTTTGTATAAAAGTACTTTGTTTTCTACGCTAAGTTCTGATTTTTTCCCAGCAGCCAATACATTCGCTTTGTTTTAATATTTAAGTAATCTATTTTTGCTTTTATGTGTTGCTTCCACGTCAGCCTTTTATCAAGATGCATTCCAAGATTTTTCACACAAGAAGTTCTTGGAATTTCTTTATTGTTTAGGAAAATAGGAGGATGATCCATCTTTTAAACCAGTTCGACATCCTGTCCAGGTGACTTTGAACCTGGTTTGAAGCCTCTATTGCAGAAATATTACTTGCTATTAAGACTGCGTCATCAGCATACGTAGCAATAGTAACATTTTCATTTGACGGCATATCGTACGTATATAATATATATAGAACTGGCCCTTGAAGAATACCAGCTTTTATATCACAAATATTGGAAATTTAATTTTTACATTGAAATAACGATTTTGTAAGTGGGATTTGAGAATTAAAAAGAATGGTGCAGGGATAAGCATTTTTAGTTTATATAAAGGATCTACTTACATGTCATACTCTATCGAAGGCTTGTTTAACATCCAAAAAGACAGCAGAGCAGTACTGTTCTGTTTAATTTAATTAAATAACAATAATAAGAGAAGAAAATATATATAAAAATTATTTAAAATAATTCATTATACTTGTTTGCTTGAATCTCTCTAAGTATAATTTTTTATAACATCGATATTGTTCTGTTCGCCCCATTTGAAACACTTCTCAAAATGCCTTATAACCTTCGTATGTGTAATTTTTTTCAGTTTCTAAAGGAGTGTTTTCTTCGTTTTCATCACCTTCATTTTCTCTGAAATAAATATCAACGGTTGGATAACAAATTCACAAAGCAAAATGAGTACATCCAAGAGCAATCCGAAAACATAAAAGCAATTATTGAAAATAATAAGAGTTGCCTAATGGCTGAAATTGAAAAGAAGTTTAGTGATTTACGTAATGAGATAATAAATGATGTAAAAAAAGAAATTCAACACTTAAATGAAAGGGTTAATAAATTGGAGACTACCAGCAACGATATCGATAAATTAAGAGAGGGTGTGCATAGTTTAAATTTAAAAGTACTTGAGCACGAAAACTTGCTAGTATCGTCTGACATCAGAATTACTGGTATACCTTTTCATAAGAATGAAGACCTTTCAGGTATATTTCAAAATATTTGCAGCGCGTTAAACACAAGAGTGCCTACACACAAGGTTATTTTTCGTGTTAAGCACTTTAACCGTATGCGTGATGTTAGTGACCCTCCAATTATTATCAAAATGAACTCTCCATACGAGAGAAATTTGTTCCTCAAAAACGCTGCTGGTTTTCGTCGTGAACACAAATCGCCACTTCGGTTGCGTAATGCAGGCTTTGACAGCGACATCCCTTTCTTTATTAATGAAAACCTTACTCCGTATAATCATGGAATTTTTAAGTCGGCACTAAATTTAAAAAAGAAGAATTGCTTGAAAGCTGTGTTCACACAACGTGGAATCGTTCACGTGAAAACCAATGAAAATGATGAGCCTGTTAAAATCGTTCTTCCTGAGCAATTACAACAATTTTTTCGAGATTAAGTTCAATTTAACATGCATTTATTTCTATGTTTTATTTTTCATTAAACTATTTCTTGAAGTGTTTTACCTTTCGTTTAGAACTTTTGATATTCTATGTAATTACTATATTTTATTTTATTATCTAACCAGTTTTTTTGTTAAAATTATTGTTTGTTGCGTTGCTATTAATAACTTTTATTATATATTTAAATATGAACACGAGTAATGATCGCACTGTGGGAGAAAATACTAGTGACACTACAATGAGCATGGTTAAGATTTTAGCCAATTACAAGAAAGGTCTAACGTTAAGCCATATTAACGCCCAAAGCATAAACAATAAAATTGATGAATTTAGATGTTTTTGAAAGCTCTAACATTGATATTGTATGTGTTTCTGAGTCCTGGCTTTCATCTGGGACTCCTGATAGTTTTATTTGCCTTAGTGGCTATAAAGTGTTTAGAGAAGATCGAGAGGGTAATGCTGGCGGGGTAGCTATTTTTGTAAAGAATAATATATCCTGCAAAGTTTGCTTAAAATCTTCAAATAATATGTCATTGAATGAAAAATATGTAGAATTTATTTTTGTTGAGATAATATCTGACGGTAAGAAGATGTTAGTAGGGTGCGTCTACAGGCTGAACAAAAGAATATAATTCTCTAATCTATTCAGTGCGTTGGATACGCTTGCTGCCGCGTATGATGATATTATTATTTCAGGTGATTTTAATTGAAATCTACTTTTGGAATCAGATTTAGTTGACAGTATGTTATCTTTTGGCCTAACTCCTACAAATGTGGCTAATCCAACTCACCATACAGCGACAAACAGAACTTTGCTTGACGTTATTTTTGTTGCGAACCCAGCAAACGTAATGTTGTATGACCAAGTGTCAGCTCCGTGTTTTTCGAAGCATGATTTAATTTTCTTAACGTATAATTTTAGAATCCCTATTTCAGAACATACTGTCTACTATCGTGACTTCAGAAGCTTAAACTATAACGTGCTCCGTGAAAACGTATCTCGTATTGATTGGTCCGAAATGTACTACATGCCATCGGTTGATGAGCAAGTGGAATTTTTGGAAAACAATATTCAACGTTTATTTGATGGAACAGTTCCTCTAAAGTCTAAAAGAAGATCTGGCAGGGAAAAACCTTGGTTTTCTGCCAATATTAAACTTCTAATAGCTAAAAGCTTATTCAAGGTGGAAGCGATTTAGAACCTCAGGGTTGAAAGCTGAATTTAAAATGGCAAGAAGAAATGTTACTATTAGCATTAGAAATGCGAAAACTGAATATTATTCTAGATGCTTTGGCTCCGCAATAGGCTCTAGACAAACATGGAAATACATTCGTGAGATTGGCGTGGGTAGTTCAGAGAGTTTAAGCAGTTGTCAAGTCGATGTTGAAGAGCTTGGTAGGACCTTCACAAATATACCAGTAGTTCCAATAGTTAACACTCTTTACAACTTTTCGAGTCTAAACCCTAATCATTCCGAAATCACTAGCAACCTGTATCAATTCGCATGTGTAAGCCAATCTGAAGTCTATTTAAGCCTTAATTTAATTAAGTCAAATGCAGTGGGTTCAGATAATATGCACCCTAAATTTGTTATGATATTGCTGCCTGTACTCTTGCCATATATAACGCATCTATTTAACACTATCATAATGACTAGCACCTTTCCGTCTAAATGGAAATATGCAAAAATAGTACCAATACCGAAAAATAACTCAGAGTTTAGGCCAATTGCAATCCTTTGCTTTTTATCCAAGGCTCTTGAAAAAATTCTTCATAATCAAATTTCACTATATATCAAAAATAATAATTTATTGTCTGACAAGCAATCAGGGTTTCGCCAAAATCATAGCTGCGTTTCTGCATTACTAGACGTATCTGAAAACCTACGACGTGAACTCGATAGTGGAAAAATAAATTTCTTGGTTCTTCTTGATCATTCCAAGGCCTTTGACATGGTTGACCACAGCACCCTTTGCATGAAACTTCGCCACATCTTTAACTTCTCCCCAACTGCTACTCGTCTGCTATCTTCATACCTCTCTAGTCGTCGGCAATTTGTGTTTACGAACAATATTAATTCTTCGCTATTTAACTTATCTAGGGGTGTACCCCAGGGGTCAATACTTGGACCACTCCTTTTTTCTATTTATGTAAATGATTTGCCTCAACAACTTTCCCATTGCAAAATTCACATGTACGCAGAGGACGTCCAGTTGTATCTCAGTAGTTCAATCATTTCTGTTGCTGAAAATATTTTAAGACTTAATGACGATCTGAATAAAATATATTGCTGGGCAACCGCGAATGGACTTTGCTTAAACCCTCAAAAATCAAAATGTATCATAATTTGTAAGAAAACTATTAAGCGTATTGAAAGTGTTGATGTTTTATTAAATGGGGAAAAAATCCCCATTGTAAATGCTGCCAAAAACCTTGGACTAATCTTTAATAATAGTCTTACCTGGGCCAACCATGTTAACACAATCGTTGGTCAGACTTACACAAAGTTGAGGTGTCTTTGGCCGTCGCAGCACTATACACCTTTCTATATAAGACAACTTCTTGCAAAATCTTACCTTATCCCTGGTTTAATCTATGGATGTGAACTTTTCGCAAGTTGTGACTCTATTAGTAAAAGAAAGCTAAACGTTTTATATAACAATATTATTAGATATGTTTACGGTTTGAAAAGATATGATCATATTTCCTCATTTTCCTCTAAACTATATGGAGTTTCATTCAAAAACCTTCTTAATATACGTGTGCTTTTATTTTTACATAAAGTTATTTATTCTGAAATGCCGCAATATCTTATTGACAAAATCAGGTTTGCCAGATCAGCTAGGGGGAAAAAGATTATAATTCCTTTTCACCGTTGTCTTGTTTCCGAACGTCAGTTCTTCATACATGCTGCACGCCTCTGGAATATTCTCCCTCAAACACAACAACTTAATAGCAACGCAACTAGCTTTAAGCATTTTTTATTTAATTATTTTTCACAATAGGAAATTATCAATATTATTATACTTAATTTGTTTTATTTTTATTTGTTTTATACTCAATTATACTTAATTCTGTTTAAATATGTACGTATGTCTCAGCTTAACTTTTTGATACCACTTTCCTGTACTTTAAATATAATAATGATTGTTGTTGTACAGGAATTGAACATGCAGATAAATAAAATAAATAAATAAAGCATTTTGTTGGATCATCCGCTGTTGCCTCTAACCGTTTATTTGAATTAATTTTTTTGTAATTTTATTTCTTCTGAATATTTTTTAATTCGTTATATCGAGTACATACATATATATTTTTTTGCTTTTTCGTTGCTGCAAAACGCTCTCAGCGAGTAAAAATTTTGCGTTCGCTAATCCGTAAATTCGTTAAACCGGAATACCACTGTAATTGGCTCTTGCGATCACGCACTGATATTCTCTGCTTGTTACCTTCACACATACTTCTTACGTGCTTTCAAAATTCTTTTAGAGAATTTATTTTCTGTTTAATGTTATTATAATTAATTGATTTTTGGTAGTTTCCTGGTTTATAATCTAGTAGCAACAAAATCATAACATTGTTTTTTTATATAATCCTCTATACTTATGACAAATTTGTTTTAGAATATAAAAAAGAATGTTAGTCTCATATTGGCACTGATCTATGTTCATAGGAAATCATCTATCATATTCCAAAAACTATTACTGTGGTCAGCACTTAAGAAGCCCATACACTATTTTGGTTTTATTTATAATTAATACATATTTTTATTTCCATAAAATACAGGTTATTAAGTATTTTTCAAATATACCGAACCCATCAGTTGCAAATAATCTTCTATGGAAACAAATACTAAGCTAAAGTAAATAAAAAACCTGCATTATATACTACTTATATATATATATATATATATATATATATATATATATATATATATATGTGTGTGTGTGTGTGTGTGTGTGTGTGTGGGTGTGTGTGTGTGTGTATACAACGATTAATCATGTGTGTGTTACATACGACTATGTATGTATGTACTCGTATATACAGACATCTGCATGTGCGTATGTACAGTGAAACTTCGATATAACGAATCCGAAGGATATTGAAAAATATGTACTTCGTTGTACATGTATATCAGTGAAACTTTGTTACATCGAAATTTGAAGAAATAGGGAAAGAAATCGATGTAACTATAGTTTTCTTTTTTAATCCAAATTGTGTTTTATACGAAAATTCTCATCAAAATTCGCTATTCAAGAGGTAAATAATAAAATTAAATACTTTTGTTTTGTATTTTATTAGATTTAATAAAATATTGTGTTTTGTTTGCTTACACAAGTTTCGAATGCAATCACCAATATTTTTTTTAGAGATGTTAAGTTATCGAACGTATCTGTGCTTCACGAAATGTTTGCATTATTCTAAAAAATATTTTTAATTTCTCTATCTTACGGTTTCGTTATTCTATTAATATTATCATCATTGTAAAGGAACCTAGTAGAAGTAATGTTGTTATCGAAATTCACAAAAATCATCAGAACAGTTTCTTGTTTTCGAAAAAGGCACTCTTCGCTGTCTGTAATTAAAATATTTGGGCGCTCGGCAAAGTTGCGAAACAGTTAGCAATTGTTCTGTTTTGAAGTTTTTCTGCACCTTATGGTATATTACTATACCTTATTTCTTCCAGACAGTTTTTTAAAATTTCTACCATCCCGATGAGATAAAAGTCTTTTAAATTTTTGATTATTTCCCGATCTAGAGGATATAGTTTCGACGTTGCGCTTAGCGGCAAAAACTTTAATTCGATGGACTTAAGTGATGGAGCTATGGATAAACAAAAAAACTTTACGATTGGCCTTAGTCATATCGTTGTGGAATGTTGTAAGTGATCCAACCATATATCGCTGCTAATCCGAGGTTGTTTGTTCGCAATGCAGTCCACTGATAAACTTTTTGTGTTCCTAAAATATCTTGCATGAGTTGATTTTCCGATTATGAGCAATTTTCTATTCTCAGAGCCTGTACTGTAAACAATAAGTAAAATAGAAATATTAGTTTGCTATGTTCCCATCGTTGCATTTCTCGGTTTTAAACGCAAATGCTCCATCTGGTGTTCATTTGAAGAGTAATCAAGTTTCGTCTGAACTAAAAATGTTGTGAACTTTAAGGTTTTGATGTTGCAAATAATCGCCCGGCTTCTTAAAATTGTAGAAGGAGTACTCGGCGGTACATTGTATTATTCTGCAGTTTCTTCAATTTGTGATGCATTGGATATGCACTTGCAAACACATTCAAACTTCGTTTTTCGATTAACACTTTGCTTAAAATTTAATTTTGCTTTATTGAATGAATATTTCACTTTAGTTATATGTACATAGAAAATTTTCGTATACGAAACTTTGCAATAAAGAAGTTTTTTCAGGGTCTTCGTAAATTTTATGTCGAGCTTTTTATATTATCGTTTCTCTATCCCTTTATTCCAATTCAATAATTTTGTGTTTTATTTCACTCCTTTACCATTGCGTAAATAAACTTGCACAGCTTTTATTGAAACTCTTTTTAATTTGCTTTCATGCTTCCATTGAGCAATTTTTTACCGAGTTTCGTCTCTTTTACTTAAATATTCTTATCATTGTGAATATCTATACGCACTGTTGTCAACTTTGAAATATAAAAACAGCACTAAAGTCGATAAAAAAAACGTAGTTTTCCAGCAAAAAGCGACAATTTCAAAACTGTTATTTCTGATTTGATTTAAAGGTTTTATTTTATAAATTTATAACGTTTGTTGTAAAATAAGAAGAGGTAGTAGAAGTCATAAATATGTAACTTTTCAAAAATGGTAAATGGTAAATTTTTAAAAATTTTAAACGTATTATTTAACTAGTTTTTGTTCTAAACTGAACTAAAAAAGATGTCTAATAAAATGGACAATAAAGTTACTCTTAAACATATTTCATATTTTCCTTTAAAAAATTCAACGAAATCTGCCATTTTTTTGTTTGGCAACACTGGTCAAGAGAAAACAAAAACTGCAAATGCGTTAACTTGCTTACCGGGAAAGGATCTAGTTGCCACCATAGGCTATATATATATTCCGTGTTTGCCACTTTAAGCAAGCTATGGTGTAGGTGTTTTCGTTTAACATGTTACACTTTTAAACATGTTTAGTTTGGTCTATAATTTTATCATGAGTGAATTTTATCAAAATTCATGCTCGGTTAAGAAACTGTATCGTCCACTTCTTTTATCGGAAAATTGTGTTCAGCGACGATGCCCATTTCTGGTTGAATGGATACGTGCACAAGCGAAATTGTCGTATTTGGTGTGAAGAGCAGCTAGAAGCATTACATCTCGAAAAATGCACTGTTTAGTGTAGATTATGGGCGGTGGCATCATTGGACCGTACTTTTGCAAAGATGACGAAGGCAGGAACGTTGCTGTGAATAACGAGCGCTACCGTGCGATGATTACAAACTTTTTTTGTCGAAAATAGAAGAGCTCAACTTGGTTGGCATATAGTTTCAACAAGACGGTGCCACATGCCACACATCAATGCGAAACAATGACCCGATACGGAGGCGACTTCGGGGAACATTTTATTTTACGTTTGGGGCCGGTCAATTGGCTGCCTAAATTGGACCCATTGTATGAACCATTTGAGGCGTAGCCGCTTTCAACATTTATATGAAATCATATTTATACGGTGAATTATACAGATCGTTCTATAGACTCAAAAAATGATTTCATACATTTCTCTAGATTTCATGTGTTTTTTCAAATCAAATTTGCAAGCTCTTAAAAAGTCACCCATTACTGTGGCCAGGTATGAAAATATTATATTTAAATTTTGTTATATTACTACAATTATATCATGAATTAGTTAAATACTCGTACGTAGCTCATTCTCAAACTAAAAATAGTTTTTAAGCATTTCAGTTATTTATTTTATTCATTAAAATGTAGAAATGCTTTAATCATTAGCATTTAAAAATTACTGGCAAAGTAGTAAGCCGGAAGTTTCGAGAATCATTGTAATAAATTACCAAATTTTATTTCTGGACAACGTAAAGAATTGACCGAAAACTCTAGTAAGGCAGGACAGACCGCAAGTTTTTATTTATACAACAATCAATATTGTGATCGTGAGCTTCATGATCCTTTAACATTAGCTTCACTTGCAAATACTCCATAATGTATATATTCAGTAATAATTATTAGGTTAATTTTTTCATTAAATGCATTTTTAAAAACTGTGTTTTTTAATTTCTGAAAATTTAGTTTTTGGATGAATTGATAAAAAAAATTCTCTTGAACACTGCGTGTTTGGGACATTAATGCGAGATGTTATTTTTGTATTTCTTTCCCAAAAACCTTATACTCCAGTTTTTGAAAAAATAGAGTCCAAAAAGCAAAATCAGCAAACAAAACAAAAAACAGATTTAGACTATATAAAACATTTATAAAAAATTTGTAATCGTTCAATTCATTACAGTAGAATCTCAGAAATTAGAATGACTTTGTTCTTCGGCTGGTTCTAATATCTGAAGAGCGCTAATTTGTGAAAATTTTTATATATAAAATAAGAAAACTAATTGTGGTAACATAAAAGAATTTGCATTTATTACCATTTACCCTTTTTTAACACACAAATCAACTAACGACTTGTACTGCACGACTTCGTTAAGCCTTGGTATCCAAGGAGAATGTGATTTTTTTAGTTTTACTTGTCATCTTCATTTCAGTTGATACTCTAGAAGTGAAATAAACTAAATTGTTCATAGTATATGTCCTGTTTCACACACATCAAGTTTTCTTGATCAAGTTTCAATTCAGCTGGGAGAGAGATAAAGAAAAGAATGCATACTCTCCCTATCGCTCTCCCGGCTGAATTGAAACTTGATCAAGAAAACTTGATGTGTGTGAAACACGACTTATAAACAAACGAATAAACGCCAATATAAACAAACGGGACCATTTCGACCCATATTATAAATTTTTTCATAATTTATTTCTGTTTTTAAGAAGCCTCTTTGTGTACGATCGTTTTATTTATATGCACATATCACGGATGGTCCAACTATACTTACTTAAGTATCTTTTTAAATCAAGTGTTATTTAGAGATTGATAGATTTTTATGTCCCAAATATCGACTACTAGCCCGTATCATATCAATCCGACATCAAATTAGGCGGCAAAATCATCTTTTCGGACTGGACGCATTTTCGTCTCGGCGGCAACAAATAAAAATGGTGCATATAGGGATTGGAAAGTCCATTTCACATTATGGAAATTGAAAGACAGACAAATTTTCACTTGTCTTTTGATCTTGACTAAACCTTTTGCACTTGGGAAATTAATAGACAGACATAATTTTTTAATTTCTTTTATGCTCATTTTCGCGTTTTATTTGCTATAACATTTTGATTGACAAAAACAAAAGTAAAGTAAAACTAAGGGAATTTCTTTCAACTAAATAAATAGAACTGAATTCGAGGTTCGATTAAAAAAAAAAAAAATAATAAAATTAATGCTTCGCCCGCGCTTTACTACTATAATATATCTGTCTATTCCGACAGGCACCTTAGGTTTCTGAATACTATTGTCTATTGTGATAACTTGGAGCCCGGAGCGGATAATGGCGCTGACTTAAATAAAGAAGTACTAGGCAGCGATAATGTTATCGAATCACTACTTGGCATCGGAGTAAGCGAAGTTGATCACACCCGTAAAATTGGCTTTGCCATTAGAAAAAGACTATCATCAGATTTTTTATTTTTATTGTTTGCATTAAAAGCTTCAGAACTCACAGTAAAATAGGCATTTCTGCCGTTAGAACTCACTTAAAAATTTTCTGTTTTTGAAATACTCATGCAGAATATTCCTCAGTCACTTTGTTCGCGTTTTTTTTTTGTTGTTTCAGATTATACGAAAAATATTATTAATGCAAATAACGCAAATTTAACAAAATCAGTACTTATTACCAATCAGTACTTATTACGAATATTTTTTTTGTATTTTTTGTTTGTTTAGTATGTAAAAAAAACTCCGCTAACACGTCTATTCACTACGAAGCTTCAACAAAGATGAAAATTAATAAATAATGAAATTATTTGTATTAGTTACGATATGTCTATTTTACCTTCCCAATTATTTTGTTTTTTGGAACTAGGAAAATAGGATAGGGTGAAGAGGATAGCGGGAGTAGTCCTTATGGATCTCTCAACACTGGGTATGGCAGGAAATATCGACCACAAATGGATGTGCTCTTAATGAGGAACGTGTTGCTCGTAAGTAAGAGCGGATCTCGGGAATATTTTCCCGTACCTGATTATAGCACATTCCATTGAAGTAACGATAAAAGAGCGTAACACATCCCACGTTGCGACGATGCTCCAGTGAGTCAATAGAGTTGGCTACACTATTGTCACCTATGAGTCTTTTCGCCCTCTCCTGAACTCGGTCCAGTAGCTTCAAAATAGACTTTGAAGCACCGGCCCATACATGAGAGTTGTATTCCATTTTTGGCCGGATGTTGGTGGTATAAATAGTGAGGATATCAGAAGGGGTGAAGTATCTCTTACACCGTCTTAAAAAATCGAGGCACTTGAATGCTTCTTTGGCGATATGAAAAACGTGTTCAGTCCATCGAACATCGCACTTAATTTTCATGCCCAGAACATCAAGAGCTTTTGATTCCTCAATATTTATATCACCCATAATTACAGATGGAGCAGCATGTACGGTCATTCGTTTATGCGTAAGCATACAGCACTGAGTTCCGAGCATTGAAATCGACCCGATTCGCATGACCCCATTCGGAGATTGTTGCAAGATCTTGATTTATTGATTCAACCATATTTTGAGTCATAGCCATAATCTCCAACGAACTTGGCCTATGGTCAAATGAGTAAGAATGGCTAATGCTGCTGTCATCTGCAAATGAGTAGATAGGCTTGGAAGTCTTGCATAATATGTTATTAAGAAGAATAAGAAACAGGGGAGGAGAGAGAAAGGAGCCTTGTGGTAACCCTAAATTTATCTTGAACTCGTCTGATGAGATCCCATCTATAACAACTCGTATAGTGCGATTACTGAGGAAGCTCGATATAAACCGAGTGAGGCCATTACCAACACCAAAAGCAATTAGTTTTGCCAGACGTGCCCCATGCCAGACTCTGTCAAACGCCTTGGAGATATCTAGAGCCACCACCTTACTTTCGCGAAAATGGTGAATGGAATGAAAACATTTCTCCGAGAGGAGTGCCAGTAGGTCACCAGTAGAGCGGCCCCTACGAAAACCATACTGTCGGTCATTTAGTAAATTGTTGGACTCTAAATACCTCAGAAGATGAAAGCTAATCATACTTTCCATCACTTTGGAAAGTGCGGAACATATCGCTATTGGGCGGTTATTTTCAGGGTTATTAGCCTCTCCTTTTTTGGGAATTGGCGTTACATTAGCAACCTTCGAGCACAATGGAAATTCTCCAGCATGGTACAACGTACTGAAAAGGTTTGCTAATGTACGAGCTAGCGTCGAACAGCACTGCTTCAAGACCAGTGCTGGGATTCCATCCGGTCCAGAAGATTTATTTACATTGAGATCATCCAATACCTTTTTAACTGCACGTGTTCGAAAGAATATTTTTGGCATTTAACTACGATGGATATTCTCAAAAGTCTCAATTGAGCTTGTTGCAACTCTTGCATCCAATGATTTGTTTAAAAAGCCTGGAGTGTTTTTTCAACTAAATTCAAAGTACAGACATGGATACAATCAAAAACTAATATGTTGAAAGTTTGCATATAATAATGTAATGTAGTATTTATAGTGTAGTTCTGTCATAACGTACTACGCGGAACTAAGCAGTTCGCTATAACCGAAGTAAAAATTATTTATTATTTTCAATAAATAATACAAATAGCAAGTAACACTGATGCAAGTTAAATTTATCTTTTATTTTTCGATATATTTATGCAACATATTGTATATCTACCTAATTACGAATTTCACTAATTACCAATTACTTACGTACATCGCTTTGTTAAATAATGGTAAATAATTATTTTAGCGATGAAAGTCCGTTATAACCGTAAAAATTTCTATGGAATATTCGTAAAAAATTATTGGAAACGTATAAATTGGTCTTTATAAGCGACAGTTCACAATGACCTGCTTATGTCATAACCGAATTCCACTTTACATGGTTTTGGCTCATGTATCGGGTTATTAATTTAATGGTTTCAAAATCGTCGGTCGGGCAAGCCTGACAACTGTTAAATATCTGTCATCTAATATATTACAGTGCGACAACACGGGCAATCTGCTATGTCTTAATATTAGCAATAACTCCGGCAGAATTACGTCATCAAATTGCATACTTTCAACACTGTTGTGTTAATGGCGAACATGTAAATATCCTAGAACATAAATTTGACAGTTTTTGGTAAAGAAGGTTGTGCGTGTTTTATATTATTGTGAGTGTTACATTTTTTTTACTGTTTTAAGAATGAGTATCACAAAGAAAAGTGTTAAACTTTTAATTACTTTGAAGCAAATAATTGACATTGTAGAAGAGAAAGAGTGTTCCGAAAGAAGATATTGGGTTAACGCATTTCTTCAAAGAAGGGAGATTCATAATTTAGAATCTCACCTTTTAAAAGACTTAATGTGGAATATCAACGAATACAACAATTTTTGAAGGATGAATATTGAAAAGTTTGAATTTCTTCGCGTCTACCTCTGACCACTCCATTTCTTTTTTTAATGAACTGAAAATGTAAATAACAGTTTTATTCATGATATATTCACTTTTTATAATTATTTGCACTTTTGTAAAAAAAATTACGTTTGTAGCGTAGTTTAAAATTATTTTTCCCTTCAAATATATGTTTGTATATAAGGTTAGGTTAGGTTAGGTTGATTGGAGGGGTGTGTACGCTCCCTAGGGTTTAACCATAACATATTGACCCAAAAGTCTAGAGAAACTCCGTGTCACTCACAAAGTTCCTTAATTTCCTTCAGGATATTCCCCGTAATCGGGTTATGTCCGGTAAGGTGTCACGCCCAAGATATTGGGACCTTATTTGTGAGAAGGAGGGGCATTGTTACAAATAGTGTTCCAATGTTTCGCTCTCCTCCCCAAATGCTCTACATTCATCTCCTCCCGCTATTCCCAGGCGTTTAAGATGTGCCCGTAGTTGAGAGTGCCCTGTGACGACTCCCATTATTCTACTTAGTTCGGGCTTGCTAAGTCTTAGCAGCTCCCTCGTTCTTCTCTCGTCTGGATCTTCCCTTAGGTGTCGATTGCCATGGTTCCGTTATTCCAGAGTGTTGAATGGGCTCTATGTGCCTAAGTCTTTAGCTCGGATTTAACTGCATCGAAAGGTTTCGCGCATTCCAAGCTTATATTACCTAACTCTCTTGCACTAGAAGCAACTGAGTTTGCCCTCTCATTTCCAGTTATCTCCGTGTGCCCTGGCACTCATATGATGCGCAGTTCACCATGTGTCGAGTAACTGTTAATAGCGTTTTTGCAATCCCAAACTCCCCATTACATTGAGTTCCCTGATACACTCCGTTATCGCCCGAACTTCCGCCTGCAAAACTGTGCAATAGTCCGGCAGGCGGAAAAACAGTTCTGTGGTGTTTTATTTACAAACACCAAGTCCCGTTTTCCCTCTCAACCTTGATCCATCCGTGTAACAATGAAGCCCCATGGGGATCTGGTTCCAAGGGTCGGTCAAGCAGGAATGGATGTCGGGGATCAATGTTCCGCAGTTGGCCTCTAGTCTAGTCTCCGGTATGCGGTCATTTTCGACATTTTCCGGTATGGACTCTCCTATGGCCGAAAAGATTCCTTAATGATACGCTTCGTGTTCATGATCGATCCACTCACCCATCACTTTTAGTCGCTTAACCGCTTAGTATTTTATATGAATTTCGATTGGCTAGATAGATAATATTGTTTCCATCGCCCCTGTTGATGTCGTTCCGAAGGTCCCACTTATAACAAGACTGCAGATTCTCTGAACTTTCTGTATTGTTTTGATGTTGCATTTATATTCGATCCATGTTCACCACACTATAGAAGCAGAGGTCATAATCGACCTGATAATGCTACTATAAAGCCAGTGTGTCATCTCTGGATTCAGCCCCCATCTTGTGCCTATGGCCCGTTTACAGATTGACCAACATATATGAGCCTTTTTGACTCTTTCGTTTATGTGGTCTTTCCATTTTAATTTCCGATCGAGAATGACTCCTAGATACTTCACCCTGTCGGAAATATTTATTGTCCTTTCAAGAAAGCGCGGCTCATCATATGGAGCTATCTTCGTCTTTCTTGTAAATAGGCCAATTTCAGTTTTTTCTGGGTTAACGTTCAACCCTCTTGGTTGAGCCCAGTTGTGTGCCAGGGTTAATGCCTCCTCGGCCTTCCTGCACAAATGATTTGGATCCCTTCCCTTCAGAAGTATCATGACGTCATCTGCATAGCAGACTGTCTCCAATCCCTCATCGGTCAAAGTCATAGTAAGGGTATGTATTGTTGTGGTTCATAGAAGGGGTGATAAAATCCCCCCTTTTTGGAGTCCCACATTGCACCCTTTTTCTTATACTTATATTGTGCGCCTTACAATTAATCCATCTATTCCTTAGCATATTGCCAATCCAGTCGCGTACCGCCCGGTTGACATTAAACTGGTCCAGAGAACGGATAAGTGTGTCGGTATGCACGTTGTTGAAAGCCCCCTCAATGTAAATGCAAACCGCGAGTGTGTACATCTTTTCATTAAGTGAATTTTCTATAAAGTACACCAAATTATGCAATGCAGTGTCCACTGATCTATCTTTGACGTATGCGAGTTGCCTGAACCTCAGCATATGGCCTGCGATCCTGCCTTTAACCATGTCGTCGATTATCCTCTCCATGGTTTGCAGCAAGAAGGAAGTTAGGCTTATTGGTCTATAAGCCTTTGGTGAAGAATAATTTGGCTTGCCAGGTTTGGGGATAAACACTACCCTCGCTTCCTGCCTACTGGAATATATGCGTGCGTTAGACATGCATTATAAATTCCTGCAAGATGTGTCGAAACTAAATTCATCCCTTTCTGCAGGAGCGCCGGAAAGATACCATCCGGACCCGCAGCGTTAAACGGAGAAAAGCTTTTTATCGCTTCCATAACCATCCTATCGCTGATAATAGGCACCTCATGTTCACCACTTTTCCCATCGTCCAGCATAGCCGAAAGATCAGCGGGGCTGCAAGGAAAATGTGTATCCATGAGGAGTTTAATGGTTTCCTCCACATTCTCAATTGCCTTGCCCGAATCATCCACTAATGATTCACCCTGGATGTGGGCTTTTGACAAAAATTTTTTAAATTTAGAAACATCGCTTACACTGTCTTACCTGTTTACGGAAAAGCCTCCAGGATGTACGTTTAGCTGTTCTTATTCTCTTGTTGTAATTTCGGAGTTTATCACGATAATCCTCCCAATATACCGGTAATCTTTTACCTTTCGCTCTATTGTAGAGTCGGCGGACTTCCCTCCCCATTGCCCAAGTCTCCCCTGTCATCCAGGGTTTCTCGTATGGGGATTTCCTTTCTCGAAGTGGGCAAGTCTCTTCAAACGACTCAACTAAAGCGTCCGTAATAGTTTTGACTTTACTGTCTATGTCCTCTCTTTCTAGGCGATTGAAAGAAACCTGCCCTAAATGAGAGTCAAGTGACCTTTCGAATTTTGCCCAATCAGTTTTTGCCCTGTTCTGGAAGGTTATAGGTTCTAGCGGTTGCCTTGCAATTTTAAACATAATATAACGATGATCTGAGAATGAGTGCTCGTTCAGAACCCTCCATTCAGCAATTTCATCGATTACGTTTTCAGAGCATATAGTTAAATCTAATACCTCCGCTCTAATTCTATTATTAAAGGTAGGCGTATTACCAGTATTAACAGTTAATAGATCGTTAGTATTCAGGAATTCTAAAAGAGCCTGTCCCTTTCATTAATGTTAGTACTACCCCATGCAATATGATGCGAATTAGTATTGCATCCGATTAGTACTTTCTTACCTTTTATTCTGCAATCTTCTACCAAGTGTTGCAATCCCGACGTTGATGGTAGTGTCGGTGCATCATATGGCAAATATACTGATGCTAGCTAGGCATATGTTCCCATTCCCTGCTTCAATACTGTTGCGTCTGCTGTTGACAACTCTGTGGATAAAAGATAGCATAAATTTTTATGACCAAGAATACAGGTCCTCGGACGATTATAAAATAATTGGTAGTTTACACGGTCTAATCCATTAACCCTGTTTTTTTTCGTCCAGGATTTTCGTATTAATGCCACATGTATCTTACCTTTGTTAATTTTTCTCCATCAAAGCGTGAGTTGCCGTCTCGCTCCGGTGGAGGTTAATTTGGATGACCTCCCACATCATCCTTCTTCTCTTGGGAGTTGGTTATATTTTGCTCTAACTCTTCCTTGGCCGTCTGGATCTCCGAGACACCCGCCTGATTTTGGCTAGATGCAGCCTGTGACGTGTTTGTTCTATCGTTGATGGGGGTGGTTTTCCCCTGTTTGCCGATACAGGACTTGCCTATTTTGAAATAGACAGCTTTTGACACAAAAAATACCTTCCCTTCAGATTTGAAAAGGCTGGAAGTAGATCCTTGGTCAATGCCCACCACAAGAAGAATTCCATTTTGGTCCTCCCCTCTGTGGAACACCTCCCATTTCTCTACGGCCAGTTCTTTGTTTTGTTTACCAATAACCTCCAAAACACGGTCGGATGTGAATTTCTATCCCCATCCTTTGATGTAGGATGTTGCCACCAGTTCCAGCTTACAGCTTTTCCATGGCTTAGGGATTCTCTCTACCAACTCCTTAAGGGTGGCTGCGCAGGTCTGCGATGCTAACCTTAGTAACAGCACGCCCCTTTGAAACTCGCAGCTGTTTATTTTCATTGGAGATCCGTTATGGGTTGCCAAAACGTATATCAATATCGCGTTATTTACCAGATCCTCAACCTGTTGCTGTTTATTTTCTGGTATTTTACCAGTCGGACGTGAGGTGTCAATGACCGCGTAGCAGATATTGTCGCTGTATTGCCTCCTGGCTACTTTAGCGTAAGATGGCGGCTCTTTTTCCTTGGTTGCGTCTAGCTTCCTCTTACGCGTGAAGAGATTCCGCTTTTTGGCGTTCTCTGCTTCCGCAGAAGATTTCGCCGACGTGCCCGCCATCTTAGTAAATGCTACATCTTTGACCCCCTTACTAGAAGGATTCTTCATGGTTATTCCTTTAAGAAGGGAGACGCCCGGTTTTGGCAAATTACTGGTCAACGAGGAGCACCTTTTCTTATGCTTAGGCTCAGCAATGTTCTGCCCTTCTGGAGATCGGATCTTCTTACCAGTCTCTACCGAGGTGGAGGGAGTCTCCATTTCGGAGACCTTTTTAGCTGCTGCCTGGTTCTTCTTGGCAAGTTTTCGCCTTTGAGCCCCAGAGAGCCGCTTTTTTAGTATTTAGGTTCGCGAGTTTGTCGCTCACCTCATCCACCAGTCTGTCTAGATCCTGCGAAGGATCTCTACCTGATTGGTTTACGTTTTGAGAGTCAGAGTTAATGTTCCCACCTGTCTCTGAAGGCTGGGTTGACTTTAAGTCCCCCCCGGGTATTACCACCTCTTCCTCTCTTTTTGGTGCCGCTGTCCTTGTCCGATTTTCTATTCCGTTGTCCGTATGTATGTCCATTGTCGTCATCGTTATTTTTCGTTTCTGTGTTGTTTGGAATTGTTTTTCTTCATTTTTGGTCCCATGAGTGTAGGGGAAAGGGATTTCCTCCACGTCATGGCCCCCGATAACGTCGAGGGGGCGTAGTCTATTTGCTGAGGTTCCCAGGTATCAGCAAAGCTCCGTTTGAATACAGATAGGCACGGGTCGCATAACACATCTGTTTGGGGGTGGATTACTTTTAGTATGCAGCCTATGGATCCTATATAGGACCCTCGTTCGCCTTCAGAAGAGATGTGCAATTCAGCCCACACTTAAGCCCTCACACCACGACAAGGCAGTTATATAAACGTTAATTATGACAATTGAATTTGACAGATTATGTTCAGAGATAATTTTCTCAGCAATATCTTTTAGCAATTATTGCTAAACATGTGTTTAAACACATATTCGTGCGGTCCACACGCAAATATCTTGTGTCGACAATCGACTTTGGCAGTCGTCACGGCAATAATTGCCAATCAGATTGCTCGTGTGGACGATTAGTTATTTATTAAGCTGGATTAACCCATTGTTTCGGAACAAAAATTTTTATATGTATTTTGAGAAAGAGAGAGAGAGAGAGAAAGAGAGTAAATTTTGTCCTGAACAATTTCAGCTTGAATTGGTTTAATTTTAATTTTTGTTCGGAAACAATTGAACTGTGCTGCCAGCTACTTATATTTTTTAAGCAAAATTGAACTGAGCTGCCATCATCATATTAATGTACATATGTATGTATGTATAATAATATAAAGAGTATATTTGTAAATGTTTATATTGTCAATAACTCTGCATTTGCACACGTAGGTAACCTGTTACAAGTTTTGTGTACGTATTAACAACCAATACATCATAGGAAATTTTACAACACTTGCAACTTATTTGTTTGTTTGCACAGACAAGTGCAAGTTTATTTTCAAATATTGCATACAAGTATAATTTTATAAATGCAGTCTTCTTATTTTTTGCCTTCTATGGCATTTTTGTACCTTTTTTTATACATGAGTTTCAAATGGCTGGGGTACCAAATTTTTAGTAAAAGAACATTACAGGGGATCTATAGCTATTAGAACAAGCACTTGACTTATTCATTTATATATTTTTGTTTAATTAAATTTTTTTATTTTAGAATTTGTTTATAAGAAAATATAAAATGTATGTGTGACGACAAGAACAGCAAAATGGAAGTTTCTACCACTGTGCTGCCTGCTTGTAAAAGTAACACACATCAAATGATCAAATGACACAGTTGTTTCATATGGTGGCTTTGTTGTTTTAGAACAATTGATCGAAGTGGGTGAATCGTTTGAGAACAAACTCTCAATAAACTAAAATTGTTTCAGAACAAAAATTTTGTTCCGAAACAATGGGCGAATCCACTTTAGTGAAAGTATTCTATTAGTGAAAGTATTGCGGATAATCCGAATTTGTAGATTCTCTGATATGGTTTATTATGGCGTTTTTTACATTTGAATGTGCACTTCCATTAGTTTTTATGATTGTATTAAGGCTGGGGCACATATAATCCGTCATCCGTCATCCGTCGACTTTTTCAACTGACAGCTAAGTTAAAATAGACGTTTTGTTATGAGCTTGGTTACATACAGTACGTCTCCTTCAACGCAATGTATGAAAGTTGGTCAACTTTCTATGTGCCCCAGCCTTTAGTCTTGGTTGCATATTTATAATTGTTTAGATTAACAGGTAATTATTTTTAATTGTTATAACAACCTGTCTGTGATGTGTTATTGACAGCACAGACATCTATAACTATCAGAATTTTACAAAATTTAGCTAAAACTTTTAAATATTCAGCATTGCCAAAAATTCTACCAGCCGACAAATACCGATATAAGGAAAATCAATTATTTTTTCATTTTCTCTATATTTTTTTTCAAAAGAACACAGAATTATGAAATTGTAAGCGATTTTGGAAATAGTTGTTGATTAAATGAGAGCATAAAAAAAGAGAAAATGTGATCATAGCTAAAGCATAAATGAGCTTTGTTCTCATCACATCAGTTCGTAGTTTTCACTAGTCATAATCATTCATCAAATACAACTAAAAGGCAATATTGCCTCATGAAATAACTTCAGATTGCAGCTTTTACAACTGCACCCTTCAAATATGACAATATCGATGTTACAACTTTCTGCAGTTATAATTCATGCTCCAGAAAAAATCATCGAAGGCCTTGAATTCTACAACATCTTCTTTATAATCTAGGTAAACGAATGATTCTGAGCAACATATGTACATATATTGTAATCGGATGTCCCGTAATTATATGCGAGAAGTTTATTGTCGACGTATACTGCTCCGCTTTTCTATAAAATCGAGAAAATTTTAAAAGAAATTAAAAATATCAAGTTTATTTGGAAATTTCAAGTCTAAATTGAGAAAACTCAAAATGGAATTTGAAAATTCAATATATTTGGAAAATTTTATATGAAATTTAGTTTCAAACAAAATAATTTTTTTTACTTAAAACACACTTTAATACCAAATTATATTGAATAGCTCAGAAAAATACTTAGACCCAATTTATACCATGATGTAAAAATCGTGGATGTTTTTTATTTACTTTTGAAAACATCTTCTGAAATCTTCTTGCATTTATACCATGATTTTTGCATCGCGTATTTTTTTCTTACAGGGTTGGTTTTTAATCGGTAAATTCTTTTTAATTGTTCATTCGCATTTTTATGTCAGTGATCTGTATACCACAAAATATAAACAAAATTTATATGTTCTATTTTTTGACCGTTTTTGTTTAATAGACTTTATTTTATTTTTTATTAAGCTTAAGGTCTTAAATTTTTATGTTAAATTATTATCGATATTTCGGTACTCATCAAGTAGCATCTTCAGGATATTTATTATTTGTTTGTTTTATATAAATTGAAAAACTTTTTACATTTGAAAAATAATAATAAAAAATTTTTTGTCATTTTTGAAATACTAATCACATATTCACAAACTATTTAAAGTAATTATAATATACATTTGTACATTAAATAACAACATTAAAAAACTCATGTATGTAACAAAACATACTATATGTATAGAAATACTGGCACTTCATTTCACTGTTTAAACACTTTGACAATAGAAGAAGAATAAAACATGCCAGACAATAACGAAAATAAATGTAAAAGGAATTACAAAAAACATCATTGAAAACAGAAATCGTGATGTTTTTACTACCCCGCTTTCTTCTCTACCCCGTTCGTCTACCAAAAAAAAGTCGCGATGTTTACTCATGATTTTAAATCATCGTCTAAATTGCGTGTTACAGCATATCAGCAAACATTTGTTTTACTTTGACTTGCTTATAGTAAGCAAGAATGAGTAAATATAAATGCTCTGAGCATATAGAGACAATAAAAGGTTTGTTCCACAAGATCTCGGACAAGTTCGGACTATTGAGAGCAAAATGAAAAATACTCTCTAAATTTGCCAAAGTTACCCAAATTAGCTGGAACGCAAAAAACCATATTTGTAGTTCCTGAAATACTAATGCTGCTTACTTTTTAAACTAAAATCTATTTAAGTGCTTTTAGACGCTTAAAAGTCTTCAAATTATAAAAACAAAACATTGGCATCATTGTCAACAACTGTAAAATAATTGAAAAACAAAAAATTCTTCACATAAGTAGCTATAAAAACAAAGAAAATGCTTATGCACTAACGTATTTACAACTTTAATTTTTTCATTGAAACTCTCCATTTTGCTTTTTAATATATCTATCTATATATATATGTATATAAAAATAAGTCCGTATATGTACGTCGCCGAACTAATCATAAACGCGTCGAGCGATTTCAACCAAACTTATACACTACGTAGGCAGTGGTTTATATATGGTTTATATGAAGTTTGGTTAAAATCCGATAACGCATGTGTGTGCGGTGCGTATGTGAAGTGAGTGTGTTTTTGGAAACAAAACCAACTTTATTAAAAACAAGTGTGTTTCTTTTCTTATTTTGTTTTGCCGTGCGAAGCAGGCAACGGGCCCGCTAGTTTATTTATAAAATCTAAACTTTTTCTTTTGCTTGCAAATTTTCTGATAATCTATCAGTTTCATATGTAAACAAAAAACAGCTGATTGTTAAATTCTTGTCCGAACTTACCCAAAGAAAAAGTTCGTGCAAATTTGTACAGGAAATGAAAAAAATTACTCTCTCAATTTCTCTTTTTTTTGCACAAAAATTGTTATGTGGAACGGTTTTGGGTAACTTTGGACTAGTTCGGACTGTTTCGTTATGCATGTGGAACAGAACTAAAGATTGCTTTTACATTTGTCTCTCTCTCTTTATTTGTTTGCTTTGTTCCTCTTTTGTATTAAGCTTTAAGCTCTAAACACATAGACGACAGCAGACAGCAAGCAGCAATATGTCAAAAATAAAATCCATGTATTTAAATGAAAACGATTATTTTAACGGCAGCACAGCAGCACGACTGCACAGCAGTATTTGCTGCTGCTTCCAACTTAGGCTATTTTCTATTTTGACGGGCAGCTCTAAACAAATATAGTGTTGCCACTATATATATAAATTGGATAAATAAAATCAAAAACTTTTTTTTTTAATATTAAACATAAAAGAACATTACAAAAACACAATAAAGAAATAAATTTATGTGTTTTTATAGTTTTTCGTGATATTACATTTTTTATCAATAACTTTAATTTTATTCATTATAAAATATATATCCGGCATCCCTGAAATTTGTATTGCTAAAATACACATCAGCTGACTCTTATGCAGTTGCTGTCTTCAAAATAATTATGAAGCTGACTTCAGAGCAGCATTTGAAGTTGGCAGCATTTGAAGCCGTGAAGTCGTGAAGTCTGCTGTCGTCTATGTATTTAGAGCATTATACTGAGAATCTTTAAAAAAAGTAAATGTATTTGAATTTAAATCATTGATGGACAAAATTGTTTTACACTTGTGTTAGTGAGATAATTTGAAGGTACAGTGACAAGCAAAAGGAATCACAAAGATTTTCATATAAGGAACTAAATTAAACGAAATCGTCTACATTAATGCTGTCATGACAGTTTCGTAAGAGCAGTATATGTTTCAAAGACGTGGAACTAATTTTATTACGTTGTTTACTGCAAATGAATTTTAAGTCCGAAAAAATTTTTTCACATAAGTGGTCGGAAAAAATGAAAGAATTTTTTTTGAGTTAGGATAGGCCAATGCGTCCAAAGTTTTCCAAAATAATAACCTGTCTATTTCCGGAGAAGCTTTTAACTCCCTTCGTAATATTACAAGTTCTGATTGTATTTTGAATTCATATTTAGTAACATCAACATTAAAAGAGTTTTCAAAAAGTTCCAGAAGTTGTTTTATGTTATCTATATCCTCAAATATATCTTCGAAATTGAAAAAAAGGTTTTCAAAAATATTAATATATTCCAGGGTTTCAACCATTTCGTGCTTGTTCAAAATTAGGGATGTTTTAGGAAATTCTTTGAAGTCACCTAACTTAATTTGTGATAACAACAAATATAAATTAGTTTTGAAATTGTAAATTTTTTTGTCAAATCGTATATATTATTTTCCTTGTCCTGTAATTCTAAATTAAAATCATTAAGAAAGCCAGTCGTACCTACCAAAAATGCTAAGTCTGTAATAAACTGATAATTTTTGAGATGATCTGATAAGCTGTTATCAATTTTTTCCAACACTGTAATTAAAAAAAAATGTATACGCATCAAGCTAACATGTGCACTCGCCAAACTCAAAAACTAAAGAGCATACGAAAACAAGGGGCGTGGTTTATAAACAATTGTTTGATGAAATGTCCATCAATGATTTAAATGTATTGTGCAAAAGCCTAATGCATACACCAGCGTTATATCCAATGTTGCGTTATACATATGTAAGTATCTTGTTGCAGGGACAATCTACAATGAGAAAGTGTCTTGAAAAAAGATTTCTCGAATTCTTAAATTTCTTGAGAGAAAATAAAGAACTATAATATCCTCATTAGCTGACTGCAGAAGTCATTCTCTCAAAAACTAATTGACTTTGATAGTAATGAGGATAAACAGTACATTTTCAATTTTCACTTCCTAATCCACTAGAACAGATATGTAAGTTTGTGATACTAAACGTACAATTACAAATGAGTAATTTAAGCCAAAAATTAAAATGAAATGTTGTTTTGTTACCAGTGTCAATTATATACATATAAAACCAGTTTTTTATTACAAAGCACTTTATTAATTCAAACTTCTTTTCTAAGTAACAATACATTTTCTTATGTATATCATTCCAGTAATTTCTTAAGAGGTTGCCACACTTTTCTTTTTATATATTAACTAACCATAGACAATACATTAACAAAAAGATCTATTCCCGATGGCACAGTTTTTTAATTTTTGTTTAATTAACAAACACAAACTGCGAAGCTACTTGGCTTATCTGCAGAGACACCCGGAGTCTGCGGCAGGAGTCGAACCTGCGACCTTCGGACTACCAGTCTAGTACACTAGCTACTAGTCTACGAAGGCACTCCATTCGTTCATTTTTGATTGATGGATGTGCCGTCAATATTTTTAAATGAGATATATAAATTGAGAGCTAGGAACAGTTTATATGGCCAATCGTACCCCATACACGTAACGTACAAGGAATATTAAAAAAATTATCTAAATTGGTCCAGCCGTTCTCGACTTATAGTGCACTTGGACTTATAGTGCACTCAGCGAAATCTAGTTGATTTCTACTAGATTTCCATACAAAACGACATATTGGCAAAATCTACTCAAAATCTATTAGTTAGTGATACGTTTTATATGCGATGGTGGGTAAATTGGTCAATACTTTTTGCATTTCCCGCCTCGTAACTGAAAGAACAACAATGCTATTTTCAAGAGGCATCTATCAGTTGAATCCTGGCAAAATTTGGACAAGCTGCGTCATTTAGTTTGTGTTTGACTGACATTGATAGTAGATTTCGTGGGCTCATTAAACACATTAAATATTATTTTTCTTTTGGGAAAAAAACCATCACTCAAATCAAAGCTAAACTTGATATAAGTATACTATGGAAATCCAGAACTATTAATTTCAATGGCAAAAATGTGCTTTCCTGAATTCCGTCTTGGCCATATAAGCACCGAAACTTTTCGACGGGCACTAGATGTCTCTATACCCGAAACAATTGAAAAAATTCACGATATGGTGTTGGTGCAAGTGCGAGAGATTGTGGAAGTCATATGCATATCACATGGCATTAATTTTTAATTATCTCTTGGGAATGAGAAAGCTTTCCGCAAGATGGGTGCGTCGTTTGCTCACAAAGGACCACAAAGACAATCGTGTGACAACTTCGCAGTAGTGTTTGGCATTGTTCAACTGCAATATGGACGAGGTTTTGCGCCGTTTCATAACCGTGGACTAAACGTGGATCCACCACAACACACCAAACAGCAGCCAAAACAGTGGGATTCACGAAGTGTATTGGCGCCAAGGTGGGCTTGTAAGCCAATAAAGTCATGCGCCCGGTATAATCCACATTGACTAATTTCAAAAGAGTAAAAAATTAATGGCTAATATTATGAAAACTTCTTGGGTCAGTTTAAGGAAGACTAAAAAAACTAACGCATTTGGTCAAAAAACAATTCGTTTAAACCAGGACAATGCAAGAGTGCACACATCTGCAGTTGTATGCCAAAATTTCATGAATTAGGCCAAGAATTGCTCCCTCACCCCCTCTCCAAATTTAGCACAAAGTGACTATTTTTTGTTTCTAAAAATGGCTCGTCAGAAAGAGATTTGACTCCAACGATGACATCTTCTCACAAACATGTATCTAAATATTTTGATGAAGTCGACAAATCCTATTTTTTGGAATGGATAAAAAAATTGCAGAAACGTTCAACAAAGTGTATAGTATAAGTGTACATGATTTTTTATCCAAGAGCCTGCATTTTATCCGTAACATTGTATAATTGTAATCCGTTTATGCTAAACATGTTTATCCAATTTTATTTAAAATTTGTTTTATGGAAGAGTTATTTTATTTTGGCGTTTACATCAATTCAAGATGTATTTCAATAAGAGAATAATAAGAAAAGGTTTATTTATAATACAAAGTCCAAAATGACAAAATGGCAACCACAAACAACAGAGAAAAGATATAATATCGAAAAATATAATTATTTACAATAATGATCTTTAATTTTATTATTATTATTTTTTTTTTTGAATAATGAATGATTTTCTTTAAAAATGTCGACCGGTTTTATCCCCTAGACATTTTGTCACTAATACTTCTGATGGAGCTTTGCCCAAAGACTATAAATTAACATGTATATTTACTAGCGCGCATCCGGAAATGAAACTTCTCTGATTAAATAAAATAATAACTAGATAAAAAGTGTTTAATAATTTTTTGCATATTGTAATGATTGTGGAAAAAGGCAAAATGTAAAGATTTAATAAAAAAAAACTCTGCTTTCAGTATTTGCTAAGCTCTGCAGCCGCTTTTCTTCAGCACCCAACAGTGCCGATTTCAAATGAGAAATTTAAAGAAGCCAATTCAGCTGTTCAATAAATTCTGATTTTATTTTACAAAACTTCCAACTTATATACTAATTTATTCCTTGGTCAGCACTAATGTAGCACAACAACAAATCAATAGGGAATTTGGCGTTCTCACGGGAATTTACAATTTTTGACAAATTCTTCTTTTTTTCTTTAGGAAAATAATTTATTAAAAAGTTTCAATACAAAAATCATATTACAACCTTCCCAATGCCAATAGTCCACTACAAAAAGTTTAATGCCCATTTGTGCTGACCAAACACAAAAACAAATTTACAATTTTAGCTGTTAGGCTTTAACAATGAAATTCTTAAAATTACTTATCGTAAGCAAAAATGAATTAAATTTCAAGTTCAATGTCTTGACGCAAATAAAAATGCTTATAGTGCTACAGTGCCTTAACTTAGTATAGATGCACTACACCCTCACCCTTTTAGGTTTGGGTATTATTAAAAATTAAACAGAATTTAGAAAAAGAAATCTTATAATTAAGGCTTATGTATCTATAATTATACATGTATAAGTGTGATATACTATATGTACATATATTTTCGTTGCTTTTAAATTGTATTTCATATTTAAATTGAAATTGGTATGTTCTTCATTATTTCTTATCTATATTGTTTTTGTTAATTCAAATATTTTTTTAGTAAATTCTTATGTACTAGTTTTGTTTTAGACTTATTAATTTCTAAAAGTACATTTAAATCTTCTAAATCCAATACTTTGTATGGGCCTTTGTATGGAGGTTCATACTTTTTTCTATTTAAGACTTTAACTAAAACTAAATCTCCTATTCTAAGATCTATTTTATTTTGCTTCTTTTCAGATTCTCTACCTCTTTTTCTTTTTACTTCGAGAATTATTTCTCTTGCTCTTTGCAATGAGTGATGAAGTCTAATCTTTAGTTCAGTTAAGTAGTTGTCAATATTATAAATCTTTCTGGCATCGTCTAAAATGTCGTTTGGTAGTCTAGGAAGTCTACCAAAAATTAGTTCAAATGGTGAATAGTCTGTATCGACATTCGGTGTCGTATTGAAAGCAAAAGTATAATATGGTATCCACTCATGCCAATTATTGTCATTCACAAAATTCAGAAAATATTCATTCAAAACGCGATGATTTCGTTCTATTGTGCCCAAAGTTTCATGATGGTAGGGTGTTGAGAAATTTTGTTTTATTTTTAATAATACACAAATCTCTCTCATTAATTCATTGGTAAATTCGGTTCCTTTATCTTTTTTTAGAATGTTAAATAAACCGTATTTTAAGACTATATGTTCTATTAATGATTTTGCGACTGTTTTGGCATCTTTTGATTCAATCGGACAAGCAACAACATATTTTGTCAGTTCACACTGCATAGTAAGTATGTATCTAAATTGTCCAGATGGTCTTAATGGTCCAACTGTGTCCACAACAATAGTATCAAAACCATGTGATGGTGTATCTGTTACAGTAAAGGATTCTTTTGTATTCTTTATTTGTTTATGCCTTTGGCATGAATCACATGTTGTTATGTATTTCTTTACCATTTTGTTCATATTTTTCCATATATATCTTTGTTTTAATTTGGAAAGTGTTTTCCTAATTCCAAAGTGTCCTCCATGTGGTGAGTCATGAAATTCTCCTATCAATCTATATTGTGTTATATTGTCTTTTATTTCTCTTGGCATTCTGTATATAATTATTTCTATATCGTTTTTCTTTATATTGTTATATTTTTCTTTCAACTCTTCGGCCGTTATATATTTAAATATTTCATCATTATCATATAGTACGTACTTTTTAAATTTCAATTTCTTTAATCTCAATAAAAGTTTCTCCAAAAATGTTCCTGAAAACATAGGATTTTCGCTTTTATTGCATATTATGCGCGTTATTTTATCATTTTTCTCTTTCAATTCTTTTTTCAAATCTTGCTGCAGGTTAGGTTAGGTTAGGTTAGGTTGATTGGAGGGGTATGTCAGCCCATGTCATACGACATACACTTAAGCCAGTGAAGGCTTGTTGTGCGCTCCTTTGAATTTAACCATAATATATTGACCCAAAGGCCTAGAGAAACTCCGTGTCACTCACAAAGTTCCTTAGTTTCCTCCAGCATATTCCCCGTAATCGGCTTATGTCCGGTAAGATGTCACCCCCAAGATATCGGGATCTTATTTGTGAGAAGGCGGGGCATTGGCACAAATAGTGTTCCAATGTTTCGCTCTCCTCCCCACATGCTCTACATTCATCTCCTCCCGCTATTCCGACGCGTTTAAGATGTGCCAGTAGTTGAGAGTGCCCTGTTACAACTCCCATTATTCTACTTAGTTCGAGCTTACTAAGTTTTAGCAGCTCCCTCGTTCTTCTCTCGTCTGGATCTCCCCATAGAATTTTTGTATTGATTCCCATGGTTCCGTTATTCCAGAGAGTTGAATGGGCCCTATGTGCCCAAGTCTTTAGCTCGGATTTAACTGCATCGAAAGGTTTCGCGCATTCCAAGCTTATATTACCTAACTCTATTGCCCTAGAAGCAAGTGAGTTTGCCCTTTCATTTCCAGTTATCCCCGCGTGCCCTGGCACCCATATGATGCGCACTTCACCACGTGTCGAGTAACTGTTAATAACGTTTTTGCAATCCCAAACTGTACGTGATTTAGTGCGTTCCTTTGAGATTGCTCTAATGGCCATCTGACTATCTGTGAATATATTCACAAGTCCTGACCTCCCCATTACGTTGAGTTCCCTGATACACTCTGTTATCGCCCGAACTTCCGCCTGCAAAACTGTGCAATAGTCCGGCAGGCGGAAAAACAGTTCTGTGGTGTTTTCTATATAAACACCAAGTCCCGTTTTCCCTCTCGACCTTGATCCATCCGTGTAACAATGAAGCCCCATGGGGATCTGGTTCCAAGGGTCGGTCAACCAGGAATGGATGTCGGGGATCAATGTTCCGCAGTTGGCCTCTAGTCTAGTCTCCGGTATGCGGTCATTTGCAACATTATCCGGTATGGACTCTCCTATGGCCATAAAGATTCGTTGATGATGCGCTTCGTGTTCCTGATCGATCCACTCACCCATCACCTTTAGTCGTTTTGCTGCAAGAGCCGCTTCGTATTTTATACGAATTTCGATTGGCTGGATAGATAATATTGTTTCCATCGCCCCTGTTGATGTCGTTCGGAAGGCCCCACTTATACCAAGACAGCAGGTTCTCTGAACTTTCTGTATTGTTTTGATGTTGCATTTATATTCCATCGACGTCCACCACACTATAGAAGCATAGGTCATAATCGGCCTGATAACGCTACTATAAAGCCAGTGTGTCATCTCTGGATTCAGCCCCCATCTTGCGCCTATGGCCCGTTTACAGATTGACCAACATATATGAGCCTTTTTGACTCTTTCGTTTATGTGGTCTTTCCATTTTAATTTCCGATCGAGAATGACTCCTAGATACTTCACCCTGTCGGAAATATTTATTGTATTTTCAAGAAAGCGCGGCTCATCATATGGAGCTATCTTCGTCTTTCTTGTAAATAGGCCAATTTCAGTTTTTTCTGGGTTAACGTTCAACCCTCTTGGTTGAGCCCAGTTGTGTGCCAGGGTTAATGCCTCCTCGGCCTTCCTGCACAAAAGATTTGGATCCCTTCCCTTCAGAAGTATCATGACGTCATCTGCATAGCAGACTGTCTCGAATCCCTCATCGGTCAGAGTCCTAATAAGGGTGTATATTGTTGTGGTCCATAGAAGGGGTGATAAAATCCCCCCTTGTGGAGTTCCACATTGCACCCTTTTTCTTATACTTACATTGTGCGCCTCACAATTAATCCATCTGTTCCTTAGCATACTGCCAATCCAGTCGCGTATCGCCCGGTTGACATTAAACTGGTCCAGGGAATGGATAAGTGTGTTGGTATGCACGTTGTTAAAAGCCCCCTCAATGTCAATGCAAACCGCGAGAGTGTACATCTTTTCATTAAGAGACCTTTCTATAAAGTACACCACATTATGCAATGCAGTGTCCACTGATCTACCTTTGACGTATGCGTGTTGCTTGAACCTCAGCATATGGCCTGCGATCCTGCCTTTAACCATGTCGTCGATTATCCTCTCCATGGTTTTCAGCAAGAAGGAAGTTAGGCTTATTGGTCTATAAGCCTTTGGTGAAGAATAATTTGGCTTGCCAGGTTTGGGGATAAACACTACCCTCGCTTCCTGCCAGCCTACTGGAATATATGCGTGTGTTAGGCATGCATTATAAATACCTGCAAGAGGTGTCGAAACTAAATTCATCCCTTTCTGCAGGAGCGCCGGAAAGATACCATCCGGACCCGCAGCCTTAAACGGAGAGAAGCTTTTTATCGCTTCCATAACCATCCTATCGCTGATAATAGGCACCTCATGTTCACCACTTCTCCCATCGTCCAGCATAGCCGAAAGTTCGGCCGGGCTGCATGGAAAATGTGTATCCATGAGGAGTTTAATGGTTTCCTCCACATTTTCAATTGTCTTGCCCGTTTCATCCACTAATGATTCAGCCTGGATGTGGGCTTTTGACAAAAATTTTTTAATTTTAGAAACATCGCTTACACTGTCAACCTGTTCACAGAAAAGCCTCCAGGATGTACGTTTAGCAGTTCTTATTCTCTTGTTGTAATTTCGGAGTTTATCACGATAATCCTCCCAATATACTGGTAATCTTTTACGTTTCGCTCTATTATAGAGTCGGCGGACTTCCCTCCCCATTGCCCGAATCTCCCCTGTCATCCAGGGTTTCTCGTATGGGGATTTTCTTTCCCGGAGTGGGCAACTCTCTTCAAACGACTCAACTAAAGCGTCCGTAATGATTTTGACTTTACTGTCTATGTCCTCTCTTTCTAGGCGATTGAAAGAAACCTGCCCTAAATGAGAATCAAGTGACCTTTCGAATTTTGCCCAATCAGTTCTAGACCTGTTTCGAAAGGTTATAGGTTCTGGCGGTTGCCTTGCAATTTTAAACATAATATAACGATGATCTGAGAATGAGTGCTCGTTCAGTACCCTCCATTCAGCAATTTCATCGATTACGTTTTCAGAACATATGGTTACATCTAATACCTCCGCTCTAATTCTATTAATAAAGGTAGGCGTATTACCAGTATTAACAGTTAATAGATCGTTAGTATTCAGATATTCTAAAAGAGCCTGTCCCCTTTTATTAATGTTAGTACTACCCCATGCAATATGATGCGAATTAGTATCGCATCCGATTAGTACTTTCCTACCTTTTGTTCTGCAATCTTCAACCAAGTGTTGTAATTCCGACGTTGGTGGTAGTGTCGGTGCATCATACGGCAAGTATACTGATGCTAGGCATATGTTTCCATTTCCCTGCCTCAGTACTGTTGCGTCTGCTGTTGACAACTCTGTGGATAAAAGAAAGCATAAATTTTTGTGACTAAGAATACAGGTCCTCGGACGATTCCCTGTTTTAGCATAAAATAATTGGTAGTTTACATGGTTTAATCCATTAACCCTGTTTTTTGTCGTCCAGGGTTCTTGTATCAATGCCACATGTATCTTACCTTTGTTAATTTTCTCCATCAAAGCGTGAGTTGCCGTCTCGCTCCGGTGGAGGTTAATTTGGATGACCTCCCACATCATCCTTCTAATAGGCGGTCCTCTTGGGAGTTGGTGATTTTGTGCTCCAACTCCTCCTTGGCCGTCTGGACCTCCGAGACACCCGCCTGATTTTGGCTAGATGCAGCCTGTGCCGTGCTTGTCCTATCGTTGGTGGGGGTGGTTTTCCCCTGGCTGCCGATACAGGACTTGCCTATTTTCAAATAGACGGCTTTTGAAACAAAGAACACCTTCCCTTCAGATTTGGAAAGGCTGGAAATAGATCCTTGGTCGATGCCCACCACAAAAAGAGTTCCATTTTGGTCCTCCTCTCTGTGGAACACCTCCCATTTCTCTACCGCCAGTTCTTTGTTTTGTTTACCAATAACCTCCAAAACACGGTCGGATGTGAATTTGCATCCCCATCCTTTGATGTAGAAGGTTGCCTTGGTTAGAGTTGGTATATTTCTCCCTTCCACCAGTTCCAGCTTACAGCCTTCCCATGGCGGAGGGATTCCTTCTACCAACTCCTTTAGGGTAGCTGCGCAGGTCTGCGATGCTAATCTTAGCAACAGCACACCCCTTTGAAACTCGCAGCTGTTTATTTTTATTGGAGATCCGTTATCGCTTGCCATAACGTATTCCAATATCGCGTTGTTTACCAGATCCTCAACCACTTGCTGTTGATTTTCTGGTATTTTGCCAGTCGGACGTGAGGTGTCAATGACCGCGTAGCGGAGATTGTCCCTATATAGCCTCCTGGCTACTTTAGCGTAAGATGGCGGCTCTTTTTCCTTACTTACGTCTAGCTTCCTCTTACGCGTGAAGAGATTCCGCTTTTTGGCGTTCTCTGCTTCCGCGGAAGATTTCGCCGACGTGCCCGCCTTCTCAGTAAGTGCTGCACCTTTGACCCCCTTACTAGAAGGATTCTTCATAGAGACTCCTTTAAGAAGGGAGACGCCCGGTTTTGGCGACTTACTGGTCGACGAGGAGCACCTTTTTTTATGCTTCGGCTCCGCAATGTTCTGCTCTTGTGGAGATCGGATCCTCTTACCAGTCTCTACCGAGGTGGAGGGAGTCTCCGATGCTCCCTTTAGGGCATCTTGCGTATTTTTAGCTGCTGCCTGGTTCTTCTTGGCAAGTTTTCGCCTTTGAGCCCCAGATAGCCGCGATTTTGTCGCTCACCTCATCCACCAGTCTGTCTAGATTCTGCGAAGCATCTCTAGCTGACTGGTTTACGTTATGAGAGTCAGAGTTGGTATTCCCACCTGACACTGAAGGCTGGGTTGACTTTAAGTCCCCCCCGGGTATTACCACCTCTTCCTCTCTTTTTGGTGTCGCTGTCCTTGTCCGATTTCCTGTTCCGTTGTCCGTTTGTATGTCCATTGTCGTCAGCGTTATTTTTTCGTTCTTGTTGTGATATTTGTTATTATTTTTGTTCATTTTGGTCCCACGAGTGTGGGGGAAAGGGATCTCCTCCACGTCATAGCCCCCGGTAACGTGGAGGGGGCGTAGTCTATTTGCTGAGGTGCCCAGGTATCAGCAAAGCTCCGTTTAAATACAGTCTCATGCCCCCGACTGCAAAGAGAACAGATAGGCACGGGTCGCGTAACACCTCTGTTTGGGGGTGGATAACTTTTAGTATGCAGGCTTTTATGCCCACCGCCTTCTTCAGTTAAACTATGGATCCTATAGAGGACCCTTGTTCGCCTTCAGAAGAGGTGTGCAATTCAGCCCACACTTAAGCCCTCACACCACGACAAGGTAGTTATCCCAGCAAGGGAGGTAGTTATCCCAGCAAGGGTTGCTGCCCAGCAAGGGTTGGTACCCAAAAGATTGAATTTATATATGATAATAATTGCTGCAGCTTATTATCATATATAAATTCAATCTTTTGGGTACCCTTAATATTATTTATTGACGTACATTCCCGCATCTGGAGGTGATCAATCTCCTTTTGAGATATGCAGTCTTTTATAATATTTTCTTTTTTATGAACGTTCTTTTTATCATCATATATATCTTTCTTTTCATTATTACTCTTATTTTTCATACTTCGTGTTATTGCCAAGGTTTTCTTTTCTTTTTCATCAATATAGATTGGAATCATGTCTCTTTTAATGTTTTAATGCCGTTTTGGCGAATTTTGGAAATGTTTAGTATCTAATTAATTCATTCAAATATACGTATTTATTTTACTTGAAAAATTCACAATTAATTTTTAGAAAATCCATAAATTCAAAAATCTAAGAAGTTTGAAAAAACGAATAAATTACATTGTGTATACATATGCCTTGCATTGATTGCATTATTTAAAATTTTTATAAAAGTTCTGTTGCCGATTTTCATAAAAAAAAAAATTTGAAAAATGTAAAAAAAATTATTCTATTAATCCAATATCAATTTTTATTTTTGAGAAGAAAACTTTTCTCATTTATATGCATTAAAATTTCAAGTAAAAAAAATTTCTCTGATCTTTAATCTGATGGTCAACAATAATACGGTACTAATTATTAGAAAACTGCGGATAAACTTGTGGTAAATTGATTAATAAATTCTTTATAACTAAAATTTGAATGACATTAATACTTTTACGGAATGTAGTTTGGTTTTTGTTGCACATTATTGATTTTTTGCTGGGGTATAGCATTATTTATTGGCTGCTGTTGTTGGGGAATATTATTACTTCCTACAGGTAGATATTCATTCTGAGATGGTACATTGTTTGAAACTGGTTGTTTCTGAGCTGTAGAATCATTTGCAACAGGTTGTAGAGGTAAATTATTAACTGTGCGTTGATGTTGTTGTTGTGGTGGCAAGGATGGATATTGCTGAACTGTTTGGTAAGTAACATTTGGATCATGCACATAATAACCCTGCGGCATATCTGGGTGAGGTGAAAGCAATCCCTGTTCAATATTTCGCTGGATTTCTTCATTTTTTATCCTTTCAAATTCCAAATATTCCTCGTGCGTATATTGCGGTTTTTCATCTATGGTGTGCCATTCTGGATCAGCATTGTGTTCTTCTCTCTTTGTTTGTTCCACAAATTCTTGGAAACTAATTAGTTTTTCTCCATTGGTATCGGCTTGTTGAAATACATGTTCACGCATACGCTCCATTTCTTCAGTCCGTTCTCGCATATCGTCTTCTGGTAACTCAGACTGGTAAACCTTGTCTAGTTCTTTTAACGAACAAAGCTTCTTTTGAACGCGCAGGATAAAATTTTTATCTTGTTTATTTACAGTACTCCTTTTAGTTTAGCAGGATCGAAAAAAAAAAATTTTTTTTTTAGGATCTCCCAAATTTTAGTTTGGAAGGATCTCCCAAATTCTAGTTTCGCAGGATCTCCCAAATTTTAGTATCGCAGGATCTCCCAAATTTTTAGTTTCGCAGGATCGCCATGTAATGATTGTGGAAGGCAAGGCAAAATGTAAAGATTTAATAAAAAAAACTCTGCTTTCAGTATTTGCTAAGCTCTGCAGCCGCTTTTCTTCAGCACCCAACAGTGCCGATTTCAAATGAGAAATTTAAAGAAGCCAATTCAGCTGTTCAATAAATTCTTATTTTATTTTACAAAACTTCCAACTTATATACTAATTTATTCCTTGGTCAGCACTAATGTAGCACAACAACAAATCAATAGGGAATTTGGCGTTCTCACGGGAATTTACAATTTTTGACAAATTCTTCTTTTTTTTCTTTAGGAAAATAATTTATTAAAAAGTTTCAATACAAAAATCATATTACAACCTTCCCAATGCCAATAGTCCACTACAAAAAGTTTAATGCCCATTTGTGCTGACCAAACACAAAAACAAATTTACAATTTTAGCTGTTAGGCTTTAACAATGAAATTCTTAAAATTACTTATCGTAAGCAAACATGAATTAAATTTCAAGTTCAATGTCTTGACGCAAATAAAAATGCTTATAGTGCTACAGTGCCTTAACTTAGTATAGATGCACTACAATATGCACACATATATAAATATAAGTATGTATGTATGTATATACATTTCAACTTAATACTCTTCTGTAGACAACGAACTTTAATCGGCTTCTTATACTTACATAAGTGTGTATGTATACAGCAGACTGAAAACAAAAACAACCACCAAATAATAAAAGCAGACTACAACTTCAATGAAATAGACCAGAGATGTCACGAAATGGGATTTATTTAGTTTTCTACCCACCTATTCCTCGCGCAACATCGATTTTTATATTCATCTGCTGTCAATTAAAAATTTCAATGTATCTGAATAGCAAGCAGAAAGTATAATAAATAAGTATATTTGCCTCTTTCTGCGACGACATCGAAAAATCTGAGTTTCTCATGTTTAGAACGTCAAAATTTTCACTTCTCATCTATTTTGTGGATGTATGAAAGTTTTCAACAAATCAAGTTCAATCATGTCGCATTGCCTTCGACATGCACATAAACACTACTACTATATAAATTCTCTCGATGGCCAGCACTGGCTCTTCAACATCTGACGTAAGGTTGAGTACATGATAAGCAATAAGATGCTAAATAATTCGCAGACACTTTCAGGTTTTGGTCGTAGGACTAATCAATGGGTTTTTTAAATTCTTACATTAAGGGAAATCGTAGCCTTATACATGTGAATGGCAGGATGTTGAGGATAATTAGAATTCAAGGGACCAAGACGCTCATTCTCTGTGACAAAAATGATTGGTAAACTAGATTTTACAATTTGAGTTTAGCAGACCCTCTCCCATTTGAAGCAGCCTTGATGCATAAGCACCTGATTCCAAATTATTAAAAAATAAAACACGAGTCTTGCGCGTAAGGAGAATCTTTTCTGCCCTTGACTGCAGTAGCGACGCCTTCAGACAGCCATACAGCTCACCTAACGAAGCACAGTTGAGACCGAATTTTTGTTTACCACTTCGAACATATAAATAGAGTTTTGTCTTAAAAATTGACTTGATTGAGGCCCGAAAAGCATATCCGTACTAAGAAGTCATAAATTTTTTTTATAATTATGGTATTGTACCAAAATGGGTTAACTCAAGCCATTTATGGAGATACGAATTATTCATTCGAATTCGTTCAGCCGCTTATGCGTGATTGCGTAGCAGACATTTAAATATAAGCGTTGTGGCAATAGTCCAAAACTAGTCAAACGTAGCCCTTTACGAAAACCGATATCAAATATGCCTTATAAATTATCTGTGTGCATCAATCATTCAAATTGAGGGTGCTGTGGGCTGAAGTAGTTAGCGCATTGACTACAAAGCAATTTATGACTTACAACCTGGGGGGTTACTCTCTATTGCGATGCGTAAGCTAGTTCGATGCGTTTGATATTTTGTTAGCGCAAGGTATTTGGTTTTAACGAACGATTTTGACAATTACAGAGTGCATTGATGCCAGATTTGCGAAAGTGAAAAAATCAGATGCGCGTAAACTCAATAAAGGGTACCAATTATCCGATTATGTACCATTTTCCTTACGCATCGCAATAGAGAGTAACCCCCCTGGGTTCGTATCCTCTTCAAAACAAGTCATTAAAAAAAATTAACATCATTGTTAACATTGCTGTTGGACTGTTTAAGTGATGAAGGCATAACACTGGTCACTTAATAGTAACAGCAATTGGATACTACACTATACGCTAATGTTTACTGTATCTCCTTCGTCTGTATTGTTAGCAAGAGCCGTCGGCGAAGTAAAAAAATTAAAAAAATGGCTATACACAATACAGCTTAAGAGACTAAATGCGTCCGTCTACTTTAACATCAGAGACGCTGCAACTCTGCTATAAAAATTATAATAATAATAATAACAAAAAACGCGGAATAGCTGAGTTGTAACACAGAAATTAAAAGCTGTCTCTCTCTCTCTCTCTGTACCACCTGTCCTCTCTACACTATCTGTTTCACAAAAGAAGTAACACATTAATTTATGTAGTAGGCATTAATTGCCTGAGTGTAACTTGTCTTTAAAAAAAATTTTTAGTCCATAAGTAGTCAAACCAAGTCCTTTAAATGAAAAAGGGTAATCTATATGTGCCGAACTTCATTCAGATCCTTTCAGGCACTTGCGTGCGAACTATAGCATTACCTTTACCACAATAAAGTTATTCTATATTTTAATGCAGACCGTGTACTTTGATTCAAATCGGTTCAGTCGGAATTTTTTAAGACTAGATACAATAAAATAAGGCATGTTTATATATATTTATAATATTTTCCTTGAGCATAGGGCTTTTACAAAGCATATCCATCTTTACCTGGGTTACTTGCTGGTTAGTTGCTGTAGCAGGTCTAGAGTAATTGGGCTGCCATTTGTCGTTGCCTAGAAACAACGCCCCCTCTGTATTTTTTTTGTAGTGGTGAGGAACCTCGCTAATCTTTGATTCCTACCTTTTTTCCCCCAAAAGGTGGTCGCTCTACCTGACCTTTGTTTGTCATGATGTTATCCTCTTTTCCAGGGAGAGGGGTAAATCTGGGTCTTATTGGATGGATTTTTACTAGGGGGTTGAAGTCACTTCATTGTTAAAACTTGGAAAACCATGGTGTAAAAATTTTGTCCTCTGCCAGCGAGCGAACCTAGGGTACTCGGTTTTGTAAGCAAGCACTTTAACCACTACACTACCACCACATATATATACTTAATATTGAAAGTTATATTCTCCCCAACTAATCGTCAGAAACAATTAGAGTTTTTGCAAAATGCATACAAAAAATCAAAAATGTTTGTTGTGGCTTCAGCTCTTCATATGCCGACATTTCATTGATTGCTAACACCAAATCGTGAATGTTTTCAAACTGCTTAAACTTCACTGACGATTTGGTTTTAGCAACAAATGAAATGTCGGCTAATGAAGAGCTAAAGCCACAACAAACATACATATATATATATATATACATATATATATATATATATATATATATATATATATATATATATATATATATATATATATATATATATATATATATATATATATATATATATATATAGTAGAGGCTCGAAAAAGTTAAGTAGTTTGTTTTGAGGGTGCTTAACTTTTCCGAATTCTTAACTTTTCCGTGATATGAAAAATGCATGTGTTTATACATGTATTTATACATTGTATATATATTATTAATATGTATTTAATACACATGTATATATGTATGTATGCAAATGTATTAATTTTTAGCTTTTAAAATAGGACCACTTAGTGGACAGTTTCTTTCACGTTGATATAAGAACCATTTGTACAGCTGCTTCTCCAAATCTACGAATTCTGCCTTATGTAAAGTCTTTCTCTCAATTTCGTCACATGTACCTGACACTGCAGCATAAATGTTTGCTTTGTTTCTTTTAATTTTAGAAATTGAAGATTCAGAATCATGAAAATTAATGGCCAATCGATTAGCCAAAACGCCTTCATCTAATTTTTTTAAAATCTTGCATTTTTCGGCAACTGATAACCTTTTTTGCTTACGTGCTGCTGACATTGTTACGATCAAAAGAAAACTAATAACTGATGCAAAAATAGTATGAAACATTACGTACGAATGTAAAGAATTTTTTAACGGTAAATGACGAATGTGTTGAATTTTTTATGCTACCCATGTACTTATATAGTACTACATATATTAATGCAACAATCGACATACATATAAGAATTCAAAATGATGTTAAAAATAGAAAAATTAAATAAAAACAAAAATTACTCAAAAAAGTTAAGAAGCACTTAACTTTTTAGAGTTCCGTATGGTGACAGAAAGCTGCTTAACTTTTCCGTATTCTTAACTTTTGCGCGTCTTAACTTTTATGAGCCTCCACTGTATATATATATCTATATATAAATAGGCAAGTGGAAAAAATTAAGAACAATTTTAACTGACTTAAACTCAACGTATTCGCTTGATTTTTGTTTTGTTTGATAGATGGTCAATAGGAGCAGTGCAGAATGTATTATTTATTTTACATTTTTATGCCTAAGATATTTAAAAACAGTTAATAATATTCTCTCCGTTTAAGGCTGCGGGTCCGGATGGTATCTTTCCGGCGCTCCTGCAGAAAGGGATGAATTTAGTTTCGACACCTCTTGCAGGAATTTATAATGCATGCCTAACACACGCATAAGTATATTCCAGTAGGCTGGCAGGAAGCGAGAGTAGTGTTTATCCCCAAACCTGGCAAGCCAAATTATTCTTCACCAAAGGCTTATAGACCAATAAGCCTAACTTCCTTCTTGCTGAAAACCATGGAGAGGATAATCGGCGACATGGTTAAAGGCAGGATCGCAGGCCATATGCTGAGGTTCAAGCAATACGCATACGTCAAAGGTAGATCAGTGGACACTGCATTGCATAATGTGGTGTACTTTATAGAAAGGTCTCTTAATGAAAAGATGTACACTCTCGCGGTTTGCATTGACATTGAGGGGGCTTTTAACAACGTGCATACCAACACACTTATCCATTCCCTGGACCAGTTTAATGTTAACCGGGCGATACGCGACTGGATTGGCAGCATGCTAAGGAACAGATGGATTAATTGTGAGGCGCACAATGTAAGTATAAGAAAAAGGGTGCAATGTGGAACTCCACAAGGGGGATTTTATCACCCCTTCTATGGACCACAACAATATACACCCTTATTAGGACTCTGACCGATGAGGGATTCGAGACAGTCTGCTACGCAGATGACGTCATGATACTTCTGAAGGGAAGGGATCCAAATCATTTGTGCAGGAAGGCCGAGGAGGCATTAACCCTGGCACACAACTGGGCTCGACCAAGAGGGTTGAACGTTAACCCAGAAAAAACTGAAATTGGCCTATTTACAAGAAAGACGAAGATAGCTCCATATGATGAGCCGCGCTTTCTTGAAAGGACAATAAATATTTCCGACAGGGTGAAGTATCTAGGAGTCATTCTCGATCGGAAATTAAAATGGAAAGACCACATAAACGAAAGAGTCAAAAAGGCTCATATATGTTGGTCAATCTGTAAACGGGCCATAGGCGCAAGATGGGGGGTGAATCCAGAGATGACACACTGGCTTTATAGTAGCGTTATCAGGCCGATTATGACCTATGCTTCTATAGTGTGGTGGACGTCGATGGAATATAAATGCAACATCAAAACAATACAGAAAGTTCAGAGAACCTGCTGTCTTGGTATAAGTGGGGCCTTCCGAACGACATCAACAGGGGCGATGGAAACAATATTATCTATCCAGCCAATCGAAATTCGTATAAAATACGAAGCGGCTCTTGCAGCAAAACGACTAAAGGTGATGGGTGAGTGGATCGATCAGGAACACGAAGCGCATCATCAACGAATCTTTAGGCCATAGGAGAGTCCATACCGGATAATGTTGCAAATGACCGCATACCGGAGACTGGACTAGAGGCCAACTGCGGATCATTGATCCCCGACATCCATTCCTGGTTGACCGACCCTTGGAACCAGATCCCCATGGGGCTTCATTGTTACACGGATGGATCAAGGTCGAGAGGGAAAACGGGACTTGGTGTTTGTATAGAAAACACCACAGAACTGTTTTTCCGCCTGCCGGACTATTGCACAGTTTTGCAGGCGGAAGTTCGGGCGATAACGGAGTGTATCAGGGAACTCAACGTAATGGGGAGGTCAGGACTTGTGAATATATTCACAGATAGTCAGATGGCCATTAGAGCAATCTCAAAGGAACGCACTAAATCACGTACAGTTTGGGATTGCAAAAACGTTATTAACAGTTACTCGACACATGGTGAAGTGCGCATCATATGGGTGCCAGGGCACGCGGGGATAACTGGAAATGAAAGGGCAAACTCACTTGCTTCTAGGGCAATAGAGTTAGGTAATATAAGCTTGGAATGCGCGAAACCTTTCGATGCAGTTAAATCCGAGCTAAAGACTTGGGCACATAGGGCCCATTCAACTCTCTGGAATAACGGAACCATGGGAATCAATACAAAAATTCTATGGGGAGATCCAGACGAGAGAAGAACGAGGGAGCTGCTAAAACTTAGTAAGCTCGAACTAAGTAGAATAATGGGAGTTGTCACAGGGCACTCTCAACTACTGGCACATCTTAAACGCGTCGGAATAGCGGGAGGAGATGAATGTAGAGCATGTGGGGAGGAGAGCAAAACATTGGAACACTATTTGTGCCAATGCCCCGCCTTCTCACAAATAAGATCCCGATATCTTGGGGGTGACATCTTACCGGACATAAGCCGATTACGGGGAATATGCTGGAGGAAACTAAGGAACTTTGTGAGTGACACGGAGTTTCTCTAGGCCTTTGGGTCAATATATTATGGTACATTGTTTGAAACTGGTTGTTTCTGAGCTGTAGAATCATTTGCAACAGGTTGTAGAGGTAAATTATTAACTGTGCGTTGATGTTGTTGTTGTGGTGGCAAGGATGGATATTGCTGAACTGTTTGGTAAGTAACATTTGGATCATGCACATAATAACCCTGCGGCATATCTGGGTGAGGTGAAAGCAATCCCTGTTCAATATTTCGCTGGATTTCTTCATTTTTTATCCTTTCAAATTCCAAATATTCCTCGTGCGTATATTGCGGTTTTTCATCTATGGTGTGCCATTCTGGATCAGCATTGTGTTCTTCTCTCTTTGTTTGTTCCACAAATTCTTGGAAACTAATTAGTTTTTCTCCATTGGTATCGGCTTGTTGAAATACATGTTCACGCATACGCTCCATTTCTTCAGTCCGTTCTCGCATATCGTCTTCTGGTAACTCAGACTGGTAAACCTTGTCTAGTTCTTTTAACGAACAAAGCTTCTTTTGAACGCGCAGGATAAAATTTTTATCTTGTTTATTTACAGTACTCCTTTTAGTTTAGCAGGATCGAAAAAAAAAATTTTTTTTTTAGGATCTCCCAAATTTTAGTTTGGAAGGATCTCCCAAATTCTAGTTTCGCAGGATCTCCCAAATTTTAGTATCGCAGGATCTCCCAAATTTTTAGTTTCGCAGGATCGCCATGTAATGATTGTGGAAGGCAAGGCAAAATGTAAAGATTTAATAAAAAAAAACTCTGCTTTCAGTATTTGCTAAGCTCTGCAGCCGCTTTTCTTCAGCACCCAACAGTGCCGATTTCAAATGAGAAATTTAAAGAAGCCAATTCAGCTGTTCAATAAATTCTTATTTTATTTTACAAAACTTCCAACTTATATACTAATTTATTCCTTGGTCAGCACTAATGTAGCACAACAACAAATCAATAGGGAATTTGGCGTTCTCACGGGAATTTACAATTTTTGACAAATTCTTCTTTTTTTTCTTTAGGAAAATAATTTATTAAAAAGTTTCAATACAAAAATCATATTACAACCTTCCCAATGCCAATAGTCCACTACAAAAAGTTTAATGCCCATTTGTGCTGACCAAACACAAAAACAAATTTACAATTTTAGCTGTTAGGCTTTAACAATGAAATTCTTAAAATTACTTATCGTAAGCAAACATGAATTAAATTTCAAGTTCAATGTCTTGACGCAAATAAAAATGCTTATAGTGCTACAGTGCCTTAACTTAGTATAGATGCACTACAATATGCACACATATATAAATATAAGTATGTATGTATGTATATACATTTCAACTTAATACTCTTCTGTAGACAACGAACTTTAATCGGCTTCTTATACTTACATAAGTGTGTATGTATACAGCAGACTGAAAACAAAAACAACCACCAAATAATAAAAGCAGACTACAACTTCAATGAAATAGACCAGAGATGTCACGAAATGGGATTTATTTAGTTTTCTACCCACCTATTCCTCGCGCAACATCGATTTTTATATTCATCTGCTGTCAATTAAAAATTTCAATGTATCTGAATAGCAAGCAGAAAGTATAATAAATAAGTATATTTGCCTCTTTCTGCGACGACATCGAAAAATCTGAGTTTCTCATGTTTAGAACGTCAAAATTTTCACTTCTCATCTATTTTGTGGATGTATGAAAGTTTTCAACAAATCAAGTTCAATCATGTCGCATTGCCTTCGACATGCACATAAACACTACTACTATATAAATTCTCTCGATGGCCAGCACTGGCTCTTCAACATCTGACGTAAGGTTGAGTACATGATAAGCAATAAGATGCTAAATAAATCGCAGACACTTTCAGGTTTTGGTCGTAGGACTAATCAATGGGTTTTTTAAATTCTTACATTAAGGGAAATCGTAGCCTTATACATGTGAATGGCAGGATGTTGAGGATAATTAGAATTCAAGGGACCAAGACGCTCATTCTCTGTGACAAAAATGATTGGTAAACTAGATTTTACAATTTGAGTTTAGCAGACCCTCTCCCATTTGAAGCAGCCTTGATGCATAAGCACCTGATTCCAAATTATTAAAAAATAAAACACGAGTCTTGCGCGTAAGGAGAATCTTTTCTGCCCTTGACTGCAGTAGCGACGCCTTCAGACAGCCATACAGCTCACCTAACGAAGCACAGTTGAGACCGAATTTTTGTTTACCACTTCGAACATATAAATAGAGTTTTGTCTTAAAAATTGACTTGATTGAGGCCCGAAAAGCATATCCGTACTAAGAAGTCATAAATTTTTTTTATAATTATGGTATTGTACCAAAATGGGTTAACTCAAGCCATTTATGGAGATACGAATTATTCATTCGAATTCGTTCAGCCGCTTATGCGTGATTGCGTAGCAGACATTTAAATATAAGCGTTGTGGCAATAGTCCAAAACTAGTCAAACGTAGCCCTTTACGAAAACCGATATCAAATATGCCTTATAAATTATCTGTGTGCATCAATCATTCAAATTGAGGGTGCTGTGGGCTGAAGTAGTTAGCGCATTGACTACAAAGCAATTTATGACTTACAACCTGGGGGGTTACTCTCTATTGCGATGCGTAAGCTAGTTCGATGCGTTTGATATTTTGTTAGCGCAAGGTATTTGGTTTTAACGAACGATTTTGACAATTACAGAGTGCATTGATGCCAGATTTGCGAAAGTGAAAAAATCAGATGCGCGTAAACTCAATAAAGGGTACCAATTATCCGATTATGTACCATTTTCCTTACGCATCGCAATAGAGAGTAACCCCCCTGGGTTCGTATCCTCTTCAAAACAAGTCATTAAAAAAAATTAACATCATTGTTAACATTGCTGTTGGACTGTTTAAGTGATGAAGGCATAACACTGGTCACTTAATAGTAACAGCAATTGGATACTACACTATACGCTAATGTTTACTGTATCTCCTTCGTCTGTATTGTTAGCAAGAGCCGTCGGCGAAGTAAAAAAATTAAAAAAATGACTATACACAATACAGCTTAAGAGACTAAATGCGTCCGTCTACTTTAACATCAGAGACGCTGCAACTCTGCTATAAAAATTATAATAATAATAATAACAAAAAACGCGGAATAGCTGAGTTGTAACACAGAAATTAAAAGCTGTCTCTCTCTCTCTCTCTGTACCACCTGTCCTCTCTACACTATCTGTTTCACAAAAGAAGTAACACATTAATTTATGTAGTAGGCATTAATTGCCTGAGTGTAACTTGTCTTTAAAAAAAATTTTTAGTCCATAAGTAGTCAAACCAAGTCCTTTAAATGAAAAAGGGTAATCTATATGTGCCGAACTTCATTCAGATCCTTTCAGGCACTTGCGTGCGAACTATAGCATTACCTTTACCACAATAAAGTTATTCTATATTTTAATGCAGACCGTGTACTTTGATTCAAATCGGTTCAGTCGGAATTTTTTAAGACTAGATACAATAAAATAAGGCATGTTTATATATATTTATAATATTTTCCTTGAGCATAGGGCTTTTACAAAGCATATCCATCTTTACCTGGGTTACTTGCTGGTTAGTTGCTGTAGCAGGTCTAGAGTAATTGGGCTGCCATTTGTCGTTGCCTAGAAACAACGCCCCCTCTGTATTTTTTTTGTAGTGGTGAGGAACCTCGCTAATCTTTGATTCCTACCTTTTTTCCCCCAAAAGGTGGTCGCTCTACCTGACCTTTGTTTGTCATGATGTTATCCTCTTTTCCAGGGAGAGGGGTAAATCTGGGTCTTATTGGATGGATTTTTACTAGGGGGTTGAAGTCACTTCATTGTTAAAACTTGGAAAACCATGGTGTCCTCTGCCAGCGAGCGAACCTAGGGTACTCGGTTTTGTAAGCAAGCACTTTAACCACTACACTACCACCACATATATATACTTAATATTGAAAGTTATATTCTCCCCAACTAATCGTCAGAAACAATTAGAGTTTTTGCAAAATGCATACAAAAAATCAAAAATGTTTGTTGTGGCTTCAGCTCTTCATATGCCGACATTTCATTGATTGCTAACACCAAATCGTGAATGTTTTCAAACTGCTTAAACTTCACTGACGATTTGGTTTTAGCAACAAATGAAATGTCGGCTAATGAAGAGCTAAAGCCACAACAAACATACATATATATATATACATATATATATATATATATATATATATATATATATATATATATATATATATATATATATATATATATATATATATATATATATATATATATACAGTAGAGGCTCGAAAAAGTTAAGTAGTTTGTTTTGAGGGTGCTTAACTTTTCCGAATTCTTAACTTTTCCGTGATATGAAAAATGCATGTGTTTATACATGTATTTATACATTGTATATATATTATTAATATGTATTTAATACACATGTATATATGTATGTATGCAAATGTATTAATTTTTAGCTTTTAAAATAGGACCACTTAGTGGACAGTTTCTTTCACGTTGATATAACAACCATTTGTACAGCTGCTTCTCCAAATCTACGAATTCTGCCTTATGTAAAGTCTTTCTCTCAATTTCGTCACATGTACCTGACACTGCAGCATAAATGTTTGCTTTGTTTCTTTTAATTTTAGAAATTGAAGATTCAGAATCATGAAAATTAATGGCCAATCGATTAGCCAAAACGCCTTCATCTAATTTTTTTAAAATCTTGCATTTTTCGGCAACTGATAACCTTTTTTGCTTACGTGCTGCTGACATTGTTACGATCAAAAGAAAACTAATAACTGATGCAAAAATAGTATGAAACATTACGTACGAATGTAAAGAATTTTTTAACGGTAAATGACGAATGTGTTGAATTTTTTATGCTACCCATGTACTTATATAGTACTACATATATTAATGCAACAATCGACATACATATAAGAATTCAAAATGATGTTAAAAATAGAAAAATTAAATAAAAACAAAAATTACTCAAAAAAGTTAAGAAGCACTTAACTTTTTAGAGTTCCGTATGGTGACAGAAAGCTGCTTAACTTTTCCGTATTCTTAACTTTTGCGCGTCTTAACTTTTATGAGCCTCCACTGTATATATATATCTATATATAAATAGGCAAGTGGAAAAAATTAAGAACAATTTTAACTGACTTAAACTCAACGTATTCGCTTGATTTTTGTTTTGTTTGATAGATGGTCAATAGGAGCAGTGCAGAATGTATTATTTATTTTACATTTTTATGCCTAAGATATTTAAAAACAGTTAATAATATTCTCTCCGTTTAAGGCTGCGGGTCCGGATGGTATCTTTCCGGCGCTCCTGCAGAAAGGGATGAATTTAGTTTCGACACCTCTTGCAGGAATTTATAATGCATGCCTAACACACGCATAAGTATATTCCAGTAGGCTGGCAGGAAGCGAGAGTAGTGTTTATCCCCAAACCTGGCAAGCCAAATTATTCTTCACCAAAGGCTTATAGACCAATAAGCCTAACTTCCTTCTTGCTGAAAACCATGGAGAGGATAATCGGCGACATGGTTAAAGGCAGGATCGCAGGCCATATGCTGAGGTTCAAGCAATACGCATACGTCAAAGGTAGATCAGTGGACACTGCATTGCATAATGTGGTGTACTTTATAGAAAGGTCTCTTAATGAAAAGATGTACACTCTCGCGGTTTGCATTGACATTGAGGGGGCTTTTAACAACGTGCATACCAACACACTTATCCATTCCCTGGACCAGTTTAATGTTAACCGGGCGATACGCGACTGGATTGGCAGCATGCTAAGGAACAGATGGATTAATTGTGAGGCGCACAATGTAAGTATAAGAAAAAGGGTGCAATGTGGAACTCCACAAGGGGGATTTTATCACCCCTTCTATGGACCACAACAATATACACCCTTATTAGGACTCTGACCGATGAGGGATTCGAGACAGTCTGCTACGCAGATGACGTCATGATACTTCTGAAGGGAAGGGATCCAAATCATTTGTGCAGGAAGGCCGAGGAGGCATTAACCCTGGCACACAACTGGGCTCGACCAAGAGGGTTGAACGTTAACCCAGAAAAAACTGAAATTGGCCTATTTACAAGAAAGACGAAGATAGCTCCATATGATGAGCCGCGCTTTCTTGAAAGGACAATAAATATTTCCGACAGGGTGAAGTATCTAGGAGTCATTCTCGATCGGAAATTAAAATGGAAAGACCACATAAACGAAAGAGTCAAAAAGGCTCATATATGTTGGTCAATCTGTAAACGGGCCATAGGCGCAAGATGGGGGGTGAATCCAGAGATGACACACTGGCTTTATAGTAGCGTTATCAGGCCGATTATGACCTATGCTTCTATAGTGTGGTGGACGTCGATGGAATATAAATGCAACATCAAAACAATACAGAAAGTTCAGAGAACCTGCTGTCTTGGTATAAGTGGGGCCTTCCGAACGACATCAACAGGGGCGATGGAAACAATATTATCTATCCAGCCAATCGAAATTCGTATAAAATACGAAGCGGCTCTTGCAGCAAAACGACTAAAGGTGATGGGTGAGTGGATCGATCAGGAACACGAAGCGCATCATCAACGAATCTTTAGGCCATAGGAGAGTCCATACCGGATAATGTTGCAAATGACCGCATACCGGAGACTGGACTAGAGGCCAACTGCGGATCATTGATCCCCGACATCCATTCCTGGTTGACCGACCCTTGGAACCAGATCCCCATGGGGCTTCATTGTTACACGGATGGATCAAGGTCGAGAGGGAAAACGGGACTTGGTGTTTGTATAGAAAACACCACAGAACTGTTTTTCCGCCTGCCGGACTATTGCACAGTTTTGCAGGCGGAAGTTCGGGCGATAACGGAGTGTATCAGGGAATTCAACGTAATGGGGAGGTCAGGACTTGTGAATATATTCACAGATAGTCAGATGGCCATTAGAGCAATCTCAAAGGAACGCACTAAATCACGTACAGTTTGGGATTGCAAAAACGTTATTAACAGTTACTCGACACATGGTGAAGTGCGCATCATATGGGTGCCAGGGCACGCGGGGATAACTGGAAATGAAAGGGCAAACTCACTTGCTTCTAGGGCAATAGAGTTAGGTAATATAAGCTTGGAATGCGCGAAACCTTTCGATGCAGTTAAATCCGAGCTAAAGACTTGGGCACATAGGGCCCATTCAACTCTCTGGAATAACGGAACCATGGGAATCAATACAAAAATTCTATGGGGAGATCCAGACGAGAGAAGAACGAGGGAGCTGCTAAAACTTAGTAAGCTCGAACTAAGTAGAATAATGGGAGTTGTCACAGGGCACTCTCAACTACTGGCACATCTTAAACGCGTCGGAATAGCGGGAGGAGATGAATGTAGAGCATGTGGGGAGGAGAGCAAAACATTGGAACACTATTTGTGCCAATGCCCCGCCTTCTCACAAATAAGATCCCGATATCTTGGGGGTGACATCTTACCGGACATAAGCCGATTACGGGGAATATGCTGGAGGAAACTAAGGAACTTTGTGAGTGACACGGAGTTTCTCTAGGCCTTTGGGTCAATATATTATGGTTAAATTCAAAGGAGCGCACAACAAGCCTTCACTGGCTTAGGTGTATGTCGTGTGACATGGGCTGACATACCCCTCCAATCAACCTAACCTAACCTAACCTAATAATATTACCCAATCATAAAGCTATGATCTCTCTTCCTCTCTTAATTTGCAAACAACTCAAAATTAACTAAAAAACTCAAAATTAACTTTAAAAAAATTGACTTGGCAACTCCGTAAACACTCAGAAAGAAAAACTTATTTTATTTGTTCATTCTATTCTAATGTATTCTGTGCTATTCTTACATACATACATATTTCTATCTTTGGATATTTAAATAACCAGTAAGTTTTATTAAAGTTAAATACATAATGGTACTGTATTATTTTTCTTTAGATGCTTAAAAATAATATATTTTTTAATTATTAATAACTTTGATTAAAGTAAGTTTTTTATTTTTGGTTTATTTTGTGTGCGTTTTGTTTTAGTTCATTGTTTTCATTATTTTTGTCTGTCGGCATTTGTACATTGGAAGCGTGTATGTATGTGTGTGTGTGTATGGCTTGTGTTCATGTTTAATTTAAGTGTACGATGGTTTGTTCACCTTCTGCAAACAACATGATTAGTTCGGGAAATGATCATTAAGGGTGCGAACAGAGTGAGCGCTGAAAGCCGAGCCGATATTGTTGCGATAACAATACAAATAAGCCAAGAGCAGAGAGCAAAGTCGATGAGTGCGAGAAAACAGTTTCAAAGCGTATTTCAGCGCCGAAAACATAGTTTATGTTATGTTGTTATGATTTCAAATTAAAAAAAAAAATAAAAATTCAAATAATAAAAATTTATAGTTATAAAAAAATTAAAAAAAAGTTATAAACAAAATTTAAAAAATGTAATAAAGGAAGTAAATAAAATATAGATATAAAAAATTAAAAAACAATAAAAAAACAATAAAAAATTTTTTTTAAGCCGAAGCTAAATACTCATCATCAGATGAGTACAGCAATTTTATAAACACAAATGAACAGCCAGTTTCTAGATAACAAGTAACTGAAATTGCAGTTTCAATTGTCTAAACTGTCAAAAGAAGACAAGCAGAAAAAAGTGATTGTATGCATGGCAAAATAATATTTTGTTCAATTTTTTCCAAAAAAAGAAATTACTTTTCAAAAAATAATTCAAAAACCACAACAAATATACATTATACCACATATAAATATGGATTTAAAGAATAAAAAGCTGTAAGTGTGCATATACACATGTATGTATATGCATATGTATATGTATTAATAAATTTTGATTTATAAATAAAAAACAGCTGCTTTTGTATTCGGTCTAGAGTTGCCATTGGGTAATAAAAAAAATTGGTTTTTGTATTGAAAAAAGTAAACGAAATACTAAAATTTTTACTACGGCAATCCTGCAATTGTGCAAAAGTGCTAGGTAACAGTACGTAGGTTAGACAAGTGGGTTATAAAAACTCATTTTGTTACGTACTTGTCTGGGTAGTACTTGCTTGTTTGTTTGCTTACTTGTTATGTAGAAACATGCCATAAATGACATAAAAGCAAAACACATGGAATAAGCAGAATTTCATCGCCGATTCTCGCATTCACTGTATTATATACAAATTTTCTTCTCGCATGAAAATAAGCTCGGCTCGGCTCCGCTCGGCATCGGCGCTCACTCTGTTCGCACCCTAAGAGTATATAAGCTGCACACCTCAACGTTGACGCAGTAGTTGGATTTAACCTTCACAGTGTAAAGAAAAAAAACATTCAATTAAAAAAATAATATAAAAAATTAAAATTAAACAAAAAATTCAAATAAACAAAATTAAAAAAAAATAATAATAATGAAAGAAGTAAATAAAATATACATTTAAAAAACAATAAAAATTATAAAAAAATTTTATGCCGAAGCTAAATACTCATCATCAGATGAATCCATTACCGTGTACAGCAATTTTATAAACACAAATGAACAACAAGACTAAAACAGAAATTCAGTGCTGATACTCCACTGTTCCCACCTGTTCGGTAGTAAGTTGTTCTCTGTGCGTTTCATTTTCTTTCTGTTTTGATTTGCGTGCTCTATGTTAAATTGACCATTCATTTAAACAAAAAATTTTTAAATTTTGCCTCGATGTCGTTCACTAACAAGTAGGGCCGAGAGAGTACAAAGCAGGAATTATTATCTTTTGCGAAGAAGAAACAATAATAACGTTGTAATTAATGATGACAATAATATGCCTACTAATAGCGATCACGTTTTGGACAATACAGACAATAACTTGGACATTTTGACAGATAATTTCAAATGTGCTTTGATAATTGTTCCGAGAAATTTTATTAGCTTTGATTGTGGAGCAATGAGTCTTATTTGTAATGATTGTTACGCTAAGCATTTCGCATCAGAAATTACCCAAAATAATGTTGATTCCTTCAGTTCATGTTGTCATAAAGGTAAAGTTTCTCTAATGCCATTCAGCCAAAATAATTTTTTCAATTCTTTATTTAATGCATTAAATTCAAATAACCCATCTGAAAAGCACAGATCCAAGAATTTTTTTGAAAATGTTCGAGCATACAATTTAGCATTTGCAATGGTCAGCTCTGAAGCTAAAATTGATCAAAACTGCATGCAAGGTGTTTACCATTTTAAAATTCATGATGTGTTTTACCACCGAGCCGGTGCAATGACACCCGCATGCGGAAGAACTCCGTGCTATGCGCAACTATACTTTTACGATGTCGAAACCGCAGTTAATTTCAGATTACGCGAAGCCTCAAATTTACAATGCGATAATCACTTGATGAGGGAAATTGCAATTGAATTAGATCGCGTTAATTCATTTGTACGTTCTTTTAGGACGATGCATGAATGTTGCTCTAGAGACGTCAATGCTTATAAAGAAGTGTGCATGGTGATAAAAGTTAATAAGAATTTAGATATTCGAAGATACAATGATGCAATTCAGACAGATGTGGCTGTTATATTTAGCACCACAGACGGCGAACCACCTTTTGAAAGAAATATTGTTGCTTTTAATAAAATAAGTGGAACCGTTCGCAACATATCTGTTTTAGATAGTTCTTTAGATCCATTGGCTTATCCACTTTTGTTTCCGAATGGAGATACAGGATGGCATCCAAATATAAATCACAACATAGCAAGCACGTCTAATGTTACCGTTTCCAGAAATCGAGTGACAATGTTGCAATATGCTGCTTATCGATTCGCTATTAGAGATGAATTCAGCTTCCTTCACCATAGCCAAAAATTGTTTTTGCAGTGGATTGTTGATATTTATGTGCGAATTGAGGGTTCACGCTTGCACTTCATTAAACAAAATCAAGCAAATTTAAGATGTGAATAATATAACAATCTTACCGATTATTTAAATACAAATCGAAATGATGATGTGTCTAATATTGGACCTCGCATTGTATTACCATCTTCATTTATTGGTTCTCTACGTAATATGTACCAAAATTATTTGGATGCCATGTCAATAGTTCAGCATTTTGGGAAACCAAGTTTGTTTGTTACAATGACGTGTAACCCTAATTGGCCAGAAATAATAAATAGCATTCATAGAAATGATGCTTCAAATTTTAGACCAGATATGATTGTACGAGTATTCAAAGCTAAATTAAAAGAGTTAATGAAAAGCATAGTAAGTAATGAAAATTTTGGAAAAGTTGATGCAGTGGTTTACACAATAGAATTTCAAAAGCGAGGCTTACCGCATGCACACGTTTTAATTACTTTATTAGAAAATGACAAAATTGTTTCCATTGAAGATATCGATAACATTGTGTGCTGTGAAATACCTAATTATGAAACGCATCCAAAGTTGTATGCATATGTACAACGCCACATGATGCATGGACCATGTGGGGCATTAAATACAAGTGCTGTTTGCATGAGAGATGGGAAGTGTTCAAAGGATTTTCCTAAAAACTTTTGTGAAAGAACAAGGGATTCTGTTAATGGTTACCCAGTTTATAGGAGGCGAGACAATAACAGAACAGTAGATGTTAGGGGTAAAACTCTCGATAACAGATATGTTGTTCCTTACAATCCATATCTCCTCGCAAAATTTGATTGCCATATTAACGTAGAAGTTTGCACAACTGTTAGAAGCGTCAAGTACATATATAAATATGTGTATAAAGGCTATGATAGTGCAAGCATTGAAATGAATGGCGGTAATGAAATAAATGAAAATGGTTCAGTTGATGAAGTGAAAAATTATGTAAGTGGACGTTATGTAGGATCCACAGAAGCAGCATGGCGCATATTTGAGTATGAAATGCATTTTCAGTCTCATGCTATAATCCGCTTAGATATATATTTACCAAATAGGCAAACTGTGATATTTAGACCAGGCCAAGAACAAACTGCCATTAATAGTAGGACAAATACTAAGTTATTAGCATTCTTTGAATTAAATAGAGTCGATACCGAAGCTCATCAATTTCTTTTTACTGAAATTCCTGTGCATTATGTTTGGCTTCATAAGGATAAAAAGTGGAAAAAAGATTGCGTGGTGGCGATAAAATAATATCTCGTATGTACGTCGTTTCACCCAAAGACATTGAACTTTTTCATTTAAGAATTCTATTATTGCATATTCATGGTCCGAAGTCTTTTGAAGATCTAAAAACATATAACAATGTTCTATATAACACATTTGTCGAAGCGTGTCATGCGCGTGGCATTGCTTCTGATGATAACGAATGGAAAGAGTGTTTGGATGAAGCTAAAGAGTTTCAGTTACCAAAACAAATGAGGGAATTATTTGCTACAATATGTGCACTTAATATGCCAACTAATGCATTGGCACTATGGAATGAGTTTAAAACATATTTGAGTGAAGATTTTGCAAGAAATTTCAATTTGAGTGTTGCATATAATCGTACTCTCTTAGAAATTGAAGGCATTTTAAATGTTCACAATTTAAGTTGCGCATCATTGGGCCTACCAATACCAACTCATTTACCAGATAGTCGGCCCGAAGATACGTTTGATCCATTGGAAGAGCAAGAATTTTTTCAACAGCTATATGCAAGAGCAAATATAGATCAAAAAAATATAATTGATAGTGTTATACGCGAAGTGCAATTTCACGATACAGGTTCTAATGTTTTTTGTTTAACTGCTCATGCGGGCTGCGGTAAAACATTTATTCAAACAGCAATTATACATAAAATGCATGCATTGAATCTTGGTTGCATTGTAACTTCCTTCAGTGGTATTGCCTCTACACTTTTAATTGGTGGTAGAACATTGCACAGTGCTTTTAAATTGCCTATTCCAATACTAGATACTTCTCCGGGATCGAAAAGATGCCACTGGTCAGGAAACGATGAATGTGCTTCAGGCAAATATGCACAGAAGTCGGACGGCAGACGCTCTGATCGAGCAAATTGCCACTGAAAATAGGGTAGACGCCGTCATTATTTGCGAACAATATAGACGAATACCCCGAGGGTCCTGGTACGAAGATGAAACAGGCACGGCTGCTCTGTGGCTACCTAGCGGCAGTAAGCTCGCGGTCACGCAGCTCGGGGGAGGCCACTGTTACACGTACGTTCGGACGAGACAATACACGCTAATGAGCTGCTACCTTACCCCTAGTGATAGCATAGGCCAGTTCAGGACAAAACTAGACCTGATCGAGGATAGGGTTAGGGAAATAGGCGGACCGTTTATAGTAGCGGGTGATTTCAATGCCAGGGCTGTAGAATGGGGGGACCGGACAACGAACTCACGCGGAAGAAACATTTTAGACATGGCTGCTAGGTTAGGTTTGATAGTGGCAAATACCGGTAATGCCACTACTTTCAGAAGGCCGGGATGCGAACACACCACCCCAGACATCACTTTGGTGTCCGAGAGCTTGGCTACAAGCGTTGAAGGGTGGAGAGTGTTGGAAGACTTCACTGGTAGCGATCACCAGTATATTACCTTCCGGACCACGGAAAGGACGAACTCTCACCAGACGCCAAGAAGGAGAGGCACACGCAAGTGGAATGCAACTAAGCTGAACCACGAAAGATTTCTAAGCAATTTTGACGGGGTCTCAGCTGCGCACACCATGAGTGATGCTGACTCCATGACAATGACATTGAGGCAGCGCATAGCTCAAAGCTGCGAGGCATCCATGCCACGTGTAACGCAGCAGTCTAGAAGACAGGCTGCGTACTGGTGGACGCCAGAAATAGCTGAGCTCAGACGCACCTGCCTTCGTAACAGAAGAAGATACACCAGAGCCAGGCGAAATGGCTAGGCAACCATGGTGGCCGAAGAATTCAGACAAAGCCGAAAAGCATTGAAATGGGCGATTATTAGAAGCAAGAAGTCGAAATGGGAAGAACTTCGGAACGATCTGAACAGCAACCCCTGGGGACTCGGCTATAAGATCGTTACGAGGAAGCTAAACGCTAACCATGCTGCTCCGCATATAGGGAACGATATCAACCACATCGTGGATAACTTGTTTCCCATGCACCCTCCACTGCACGATAAACGCGAAGTCCTTGCTGGTGGGATGCCCACGCCCTTCACTGAAGAAGAGCTAAAAATCGCGGCTAGAAGCCTTAAGAGGGGTAAAGCCCCCGGGCCTGATGGAATACCAGCGGAGGCACTCATACTTTTAGCCGAAAATCGGCCAGACGCTCTGCTCGAAGTGTACAACGCTTGTATAACCCAAGGCACTTTTCCCAAAGAGTGGAAAAGACAAAAGCTCATGCTGATTAGCAAGGGAAGAGGCGACCAAACGCAACCATCAGCTTTCCGCCCCCTATGCATGCTAGATAGCACAGGCAAACTATTGGAGAAGCTTCTGCAACGCAGATTAGCAGAATCCATCGAAGCAGCCGGAGGACTATCGTAGAGGCAGCATGGCTTTCGACCCGGAAGATCGACTCTTGGTGCCATTGAGGATGTAGTCAGGAGTTTCGAAAACGCACAGAACGGACGCTCCTACCCGAAACGTATAATCGTTCTCGCAACACTCGATGTACGCAACGCTTTTAATAGCTTACGATGGGCAAATGTTATCAAGGCATTGCGGGAAAGATTCCGCATACCTGTATATCCTATGAGAATTCTCCAGAGTTATCTTAGGGACCGTAAACTCATATACGACACAAGAACACTGATGATGAAAGTGTAGCGGCTTTCGAAAACAGCATGTTGTTCCGTTCTGCTAGTGTTTGTCAGAATGATTTACACATTTGTCTTTGTTGTAATTTGTTCTTTGATAACTATCACATGTAATTTGCCTTATAAAATATGATAAAGTTTGCTTTACTTAAATTCCTGAAGAAGAGAACCGATGGTGATCGAAATATGGAGTAAAAAAATAAAATTTAAATAAAACAAAAAAAAAAGAAGTTTTATTTAATATATGACCTAGAGCCGGAATAAAAATAAAAAACAAAAATTACATATCATTAGGTCGGAAAAATTAACAAATATATACTTAACTAACGGAAGGCACGCCGAAGAACATCAGTATGAAATTAATAAAATATACATACTTATAGTAACAAACCAAACAAGTTTGTCATAAGTAAAAAATAAAATAAGCAAATTAAAAAAATAAGCATGTGTATGGTTGGTAAAGAATAAATAACAATGGTAAGACTGTTGTAAGTTAGTGAGGTGTAATTTGAGCTCTTCATTACAAAAAAAAAAAACTTTTCACAAATTGTGATACGATGAATCAAAAACAATTCTCGTATTACATTTACAGTGAAGGTTTGTATGAATAGCTGAAATATACATCAACTGACACCACAGAAGTGGACCAAACACAAGAACGCTGATGATGAAAGTGTAGCGGCTTTCGAAAACAGCATGTTGTTCCGTTCTGCTAGTGTTTGTCAGAATGATTTACACATTTGTCTTTGTTGTAATTTGTTCTTTGATAACTATCACATGTAATTTGCCTTATAAAATATGATAAAGTTTGCTTTACTTAAATTCCTGAATGATCGAAATATGGAATAAAAAAATAAAATTTAAATAAAACAAAAAAAAAAGAATTTTTATTTAATATATGACCTAGAGCCGGAATAAAAATAAAAAACAAAAATCATATACGACACTCCAGATGGACAGAGAGTTAGAACAATCACATCGGGGGCGGCCCAGGGATCCGTCCTTGGTCCTGACCTCTGGAATCTAAGCTATGACGAGATATTAGGAATAGATATGCCAGAAGACACACACCTTGTAGGGTACGCGGACGATATAGCGGCAGTCATTTCGGCACGGGACGCAGACGACGCTAAGAGAAAATTAAACCAAGTTATGATAAGGACTCGAGCATGGCTCGAGGACCAAGGCTCGAACTTGCAGTAGACAAGACTGAAGTAATTATGATGACACGAGGGCATATGCCACTAGAAATTAGCATGCCGGTAGATGACATGCTCCTGGTGACTAAAAGGGCGACAAAATATCTGGGCGTACAAATCGACAGCAGGCTCACTTATTGGGCCCAGATTAAACATGCGGCTGCAAAGGCAGCTAAAGTTTCAGGCATGTTGAGCAGGCTAATGGCAAACATTGGCGGGCCCACACAGAGCAAGAGGAGGCTGATTATGGCAACCACAAATTCTATACTGCTATATGGCAGCGAAATTTGGGGCAATGCACTGAGAGCAAAGTCTAAGCGTAAGGCTCTAGAAAAAGTCCAACGCACAGCGGCACTCAGAATCGTTTCAGCCTACCGTACAGTTTCAGGCGCGGCGGTTTTCGTAATAAGTAGTGAGATTCCGGTTGATCTCCTGGCGCGCGAACGGAAAGAGGCATGGGACTCTAGGGAGGCGGAAATTAATATTAGTGCTGCAGAGCGGAGATCTGGAACCATCCAACGATGGCAAAGCAGATGGAACGCAGAACAGTCCGGTAGATGGACGAAAAGGCTCATTCCTAACATAGAAAAGTGGACTCAAAGGAAATTTGGGGAGATTAACTACTTCTTGACCCAGTTCCTTTCGGGTCATGGATACTTCCGGAAGTATCTACATCGTATGGGCAAAACAGGTAATTCCAGTTGCATCTACTGCGATGCAACAAACGACGATGCAGAACACACCTTTTTCAACTGCACCAGATGGAATACTGAGCGAATCGCATTAAGAGAGCAGATTGGCGTTTTCACCCCTGCCAACATAGTTGACAGAATGCTCGAATGCGAAAACACATGGAATGCTGTGAGTAAATACATCGAGTATGTCTTAAGAGGAAAGAAAAGAGACCTCGATGCACGGCAAAATGAGTCCCCATCAACGGGGACTCAGCAAGAATGAGCCAGCAGCATGAAAATGACGGACCCAGACGTGGGTGTTACGAGCAAAGTCCTTCTTAGGAGGATGAAGTTTCTGGGCCTTCTTGAAGTAATGTAGAAAACAGTCCCGGGAAGGCATCCCACCAGAAACGGAGGAGGGAGTTTTTTAGTGGAAAACACCACTCAACGCAGTCGACGACGGTCACTGTAAGTGCGAAGGCATTTTCAACCCTACCTCGCCCGTCAAAAAAAAAATACTAGATACTTCCACTGTTAATATTACACCAAATAGCTCCTACGGTCGTTATATAAATTCAGTACATTTGATAATCATAGATGAAATATCAATGTGTCCAACAAATGTATTCAAAGTAATCGATACATTTTTAAGGGATCTAACAACTGATTCAACTAAAAAAAATACACCGTTTGGTGGTAAAACTATTCTACTAAGTGGCAATTTAAGGCAAATTTTACCTGTTGTTCCGCACGGGACCCGATCTACTTTAATTGAAAATTGCAATTTAAGGCAAATTTTACCTGTTGTTCCGCACGGGACCCGATCTACTTTAATTGAAAATTGCATCATTAGTTGGAACGAATTTAATTCTTTTCACAAAGTTACATTAACACAAAATATGAGAGCTAGACCAGAAGAAGTAGAATTTGTTGAATTTCTAAATAAACTTGGTAATGGTGAACTAAGAAATTATCCAGAGTTAGGTGATGACATTATTGAATTGCCACAACAAATAATTGGTTGTTTTGATAATTTAATTACTGATATCTATGGTAATATTCGTGAGAATGTATTATCGGATCAAATTCTTAATTCCGTAATTTTAGCTCCTACCAATGAAGACTGCGCTTCAATAAATAATAATATACTTAATCGTCTTTCAGGGGAGGAGAAGGTTTATTACAGTTTTGATAAAGTTTCTAATGATGTCAATGACGTAAAAGAATATCCTTCTGAATTTTTAAATTCATTGAACGTAAGCGGAATACCACCGCATAAATTAAAATTGAAAGTAAATTCCATTGTTATGCTGATTCGTAATTTGAACACGTCACAAGCCATAGTTAATGGAACTCGAATGAGAGTAAAATGCATGCACCGCAACACCATACATTGCGAAATATTAACGGGAGTAGTTCGTAATAAAAGAGTTTTGATTCCACGAATAAATTTAACATTTTCTGGAACAATTCTTCCATTTAAATTTCAGCGGACACAATTTCCAATTATACCCGCATTTGCTATGACCATTAACAAGTCACAGGGGCAAACATTTGAAAAGATAGGTGTCCTTTTGAGAAGACCCGTATTTGCTCATGGATAATTATATGTAGCTGCGAGTAGAGTTCGTTCATTCGACGGCCTAAAATTTTATATTTCAAATGAAAATGGTCAAGGAAACATACTCAATGACAATAGAGTTTTTACGAAGAATATTGTATATAAAGAAATTTTTCGTACAACTACTTAAAATATTTTGAATAAAATTAATTTTTTTTACTTTCAGTTTTTCTTCAATTAATCAAAAAATTTTAATATCTATATATAAATAGGCAAGTGGAAAATGTTAAGAACCATTTTAACTGACTTAAACTCAACGTATTCGCTTTATTTTTTTTATTTTTTTTTTTTTTTTTTTTTTTTTGTTTGATAGATTGTCAGTAGGAGCAGTGCAGAATGTATTTTTATATTACATTTTTGTGCCTAAGAAAGCTAAAAACAGTTAAGAATATTAGCCAATCATAAAGCTATGATCTCTCTTCCTCTCTTTCTCTCTTAATTTGCAAACAACTCAAAATTAACTAAAAAAAATTGGCTTGGCAACTCCGTAAACATTCTGAATTGTTGTTATTCTTATTGGTATTTGGTTTTAACGAACGATTTTGACAATTACAGAGTGCATTGATGCCAGATTTGCGAAAGAGGAAAAATCAGATGCGCGTAAACTCAATAAAGGGTACCAATTATCCGATTATGTACCATTTTCCTTACGCATCGCAATAGAGAGTAACCCCCCTGGGCTCGTATCCTCTTCAAAACAAGTCATTAAAAAAATTAACATCATTGTTAACATTGCTGTTGGACTGTTTAAGTGATGAAGGCATAACACTGGTCACTTAATAGTAACAGCAATTGGATACTACACTATACGCTAATGTTTACTGTATCTCCTTCGTCGGTATTGTTAGCAAGAGCCGTCGGCGAAGTAAAAAAATTAAAAAAATGGCTATACACAATACAGCTTAAGAGACTAAATGCGTCCGTCTACTTTAACATCAGAGACGCTGCAACTCTGCTATAAAAATTATAATAATAATAATAAAAAACAACGCGGAATAGCTGAGTTGTAACACAGAAATTAAAAGCTGTCTCTCTCTCTCTCTCTGTACCACCTGTCCTCTCTACACTATCTGTTTCACAAAAGAAGTAACACATTAATTTATGTAGTAGGCATTAATTGCCTGAGTGTAACTTGTCTTTAAAAAAAATTTTTAGTCCATAAGTAGTCAAACCAAGTCCTTTAAATGAAAAAGGGTAATCTATATGTGCCGAACTTCATTCAGATCCTTTCAGGCACTTGCGTGCGAACTATAGCATTACCTTTACCACAATAAAGTTATTCTATATTTTAATGCAGACCGTGTACTTTGATTCAAATCGGTTCAGTCGGAATTTTTTAAGACTAGATACAATAAAATAAGGCATGTTTATATATATTTATAATATTTTCTTTGAGCATAGGGCTTTTACAAAGCATATCCATCTTTACCTGGGTTACTTGCTGGTTAGTTGCTGTAGCAGGTCTAGAGTAATTGGGCTGCCATTTGTCGTTGCCTAGAAACAACGCCCCCTCTGTATTTTTTTGTATTGGTGAGGAACCTCGCTAATCTTGGATTCCTACCTTTTTTCCCCCAAAAGGTGGTCGCTCTACCTGACCTTTGTTTGTCATGATGTTATCCTCTTTTCCAGGGAGAGGGGTAAATCTGGGTCTTATTGGATGGATTTTTACTAGGGGGTTGAAGTCACTTCATTGTTAAAACTTGGAAAACCATGGTGTAAAAATTTTGTCCTCTGCCAGCGAGCGAACCTAGGGTACTCGGTTTTGTAAGCAAGCACTTTAACCACTACACTACCACCACATATATATACTTAATATTTAAAGTTATTATTTGGGATATTCTCCCCAACTAATCGTCAGAAACAATTAGAGTTTTTGCAACATGCATACAAAAAATCAAAAATGTTTGTTGTGGCTTCAGCTCTTCATATGCCGACATTTCATTGATTGCTAACACGAAATCGTGAATGTTTTCAAACTGCTTAAACTTCACTGACGATTTGGTTTTAGCAACAAATGAAATGTCGGCTAATGAAGAGCTAAAGCCACAACAAACATACATACATATATATATATATATATATATATATATATATATATATATATATATATATATATATATATATATATATATATATATATATATATATATATATATATATATATATATATATATATATATATATATATATATATATATATATATATATATATATATATATATATATATATATATATATATATATATATATATATATATATATATATATATATATATATATATATATATATATATATATATATATATATATATATATATATATATATATATATATATATATATATAAATAGGCAAGTGGAAAAAATTAAGAACAATTTTAACTGACTTAAACTCAACGTATTCGCTTGATTTTTGTTTTGTTTGATAGATGGTCAATAGGAGCAGTGCAGAATGTATTATTTATTTTACATTTTTATGCCTAAGATATTTACAAACAGTTCATAATATTAGCCAATCATAAAGCCATGATCTCTCTTACTCTCTTAATTTGCTAAAAAAAAACTCAAAATTACAACAAAAAACTCAACTCCGTAATCATACTGAATTGTTATTTTTCTTATTGAGCCTTAACACACGAGAACAATTATGCAGGCATAACATCCTACTTTGTTGGCAAGAGAGACGAGGGGAATGGTTTTTCGTCGGCACAATTTTTCAACCAGTCATAACCCCGCATTATTAGCACAAAACCAATCCATATGCATTTATGAAAAAACAGGTTCGATTGTTTTGTTTTTTACAGAACGTATTTATTTATTCCTCGACCGTCGTGGAGTAAACATGGATTTAAAAGAAGAATGTGGCTTGGTCGCGCAAGCAACATGCATATAAGTACATAAATAGTCTTAAGGCTTTGCATATATACATACAAACATAGATTCCTAAAAAATAGGTAGCAAATTTATTTTGTTTGTTTCCTATTTTTGTGAAATCCTGTATGATTGGTTTTTACACTTTTCGTTACCTGCGAAAAAACATGTACAGTACGATCGCAAAATGTAATCATTAAAAAGTAATCTATATATATATATATATATATATATATATATATATATATATATATATATATATATATATATATATATATATATATATATATATAAATAGGCAAGTGGAAAAAATTAAGAACAATTTTAACTGACTTAAACTCAACGTATTCGCTTGATTTTTGTTTTGTTTGATAGATGGTCAATAGGAGCAGTGCAGAATGTATTATTTATTTTACATTTTTATGCCTAAGATATTTACAAACAGTTCATAATATTAGCCAATCATAAAGCCATGATCTCTCTTACTCTCTTAATTTGCTAAAAAAAAACTCAAAATTACAACAAAAAACTCAACTCCGTAATCATACTGAATTGTTATTTTTCTTATTGAGCCTTAACACACGAGAACAATTATGCAGGCATAACATCCTACTTTGTTGGCAAGAGAGACGAGGGGAATGGTTTTTCGTCGGCACAATTTTTCAACCAGTCATAACCCCGCATTATTAGCACAAAACCAATCCATATGCATTTATGAAAAAACAGGTTCGATTGTTTTGTTTTTTACAGAACGTATTTATTTATTCCTCGACCGTCGTGGAGTAAACATGGATTTAAAAGAAGAATGTGGCTTGGTCGCGCAAGCAACATGCATATAAGTACATAAATAGTCTTAAGGCTTTGCATATATACATACAAACATAGATTCCTAAAAAATAGGTAGCAAATTTATTTTGTTTGTTTCCTATTTTTGTGAAATCCTGTATGATTGGTTTTTACACTTTTCGTTACCTGCGAAAAAACATGTACAGTACGATCGCAAAATGTAATCATTAAAAAGTAATCTATATATATATATATATATATATATATATATATATATATATATATATATATATATATATATATATATATAAATAGGCAAGTGGAAAAAATTAAGAACAATTTTAACTGACTTAAACTCAACGTATTCGCTTGATTTTTGTTTTGTTTGATAGATGGTCAATAGGAGCAGTGCAGAATGTATTATTTATTTTACATTTTTATGCCTAAGATATTTACAAACAGTTCATAATATTAGCCAATCATAAAGCCATGATCTCTCTTACTCTCTTAATTTGCTAAAAAAAACTCAAAATTACAACAAAAAACTCAACTCCGTAATCATACTGAATTGTTATTTTTCTTATTGAGCCTTAACACACGAGAACAATTATGCAGGCATAACATCCTACTTTGTTGGCAAGAGAGACGAGGGGAATGGTTTTTCGTCGGCACAATTTTTCAACCAGTCATAACCCCGCATTATTAGCACAAAACCAATCCATATGCATTTATGAAAAAACAGGTTCGATTGTTTTGTTTTTTACAGAACGTATTTATTTATGCCTCGACCGTCGTGGAGTAAACATGGATTTAAAAGAAGAAGGTGGCTTGGTCGCGCAAGCAACATGCATATCTATATATAAATAGGCAAGTGGAAAAAATTAAGAACAATTTTAACTGACTTAAACTCAATGTATTCGCTTGATTTTTGTTTTGTTTGATAGATTGTCAATAGGAGCAGTGCAGAATGTATTATTTATTTTACATTTTTATGCCTAAGATATTTAAAAACAGTTAATAATATTCTCTCCGTTTAAGGCTGCGGGTCCGGATGGTATCTTTCCGGCGCTCCTGCAGAAAGGGATGAATTTAGTTTCGACACCTCTTGCAGGAATTTATAATGCATGCCTAACACACGCATAAGTATATTCCAGTAGGCTGGCAGGAAGCGAGAGTAGTGTTTATCCCCAAACCTGGCAAGCCAAATTATTCTTCACCAAAGGCTTATAGACCAATAAGCCTAACTTCCTTCTTGCTGAAAACCATGGAGAGGATAATCGACGACTTGGTTAAAGGCAGGATCGCAGGCCATATGCTGAGGTTCAAGCAATACGCATACGTCAAAGGTAGATCAGTGGACACTGCATTGCATAATGTGGTGTACTTTATAGAAAGGTCTCTTAATGAAAAGATGTACACTCTCGCGGTTTGCATTGACATTGAGGGGGCTTTTAACAACGTGCATACCAACACACTTATCCATTCCCTGGACCAGTTTAATGTCAACCGGGCGATACGCGACTGGATTGGCAGCATGCTAAGGAACAGATGGATTAATTGTGAGGCACACAATGTAAGTATAAGAAAAAGGGTGCAATGTGGAACTCCACAAGGGGGGATTTTATCACCCCTTCTATGGACCACAACAATATACACCCTTATTAGGACTCTGACCGATGAGGGATTCGAGACAGTCTGCTATGCAGATGACGTCATGATACTTCTGAAGGGAAGGGATCCAAATCATTTGTGCAGGAAGGCCGAGGAGGCATTAACCCTGGCACACAACTGGGCTCGACCAAGAGGGTTGAACGTTAACCCAGAAAAAACTGAAATTGGCCTATTTACAAGAAAGACGAAGATAGCTCCATATGATGAGCCGCGCTTTCTTGAAAGGACAATAAATATTTCCGACAGGGTGAAGTATCTAGGAGTCATTCTCGATCGGAAATTAAAATGGAAAGACCACATAAACGAAAGAGTCAAAAAGGCTCATATATGTTGGTCAATCTGTAAACGGGCCATAGGCGCAAGATGGGGGGTGAATCCAGAGATGACACACTGGCTTTATAGTAGCGTTATCAGGCCGATTATGACCTATGCTTCTATAGTGTGGTGGACGTCGATGGAATATAAATGCAACATCAAAACAATACAGAAAGTTCAGAGAACCTGCTGTCTTGGTATAAGTGGGGCCTTCCGAACGACATCAACAGGGGCGATGGAAACAATATTATCTATCCAGCCAATCGAAATTCGTATAAAATACGAAGCGGCTCTTGCAGCAAAACGACTAAAGGTGATGGGTGAGTGGATCGATCAGGAACACGAAGCGCATCATCAACGAATCTTTAGGCCATAGGAGAGTCCATACCGGATAATGTTGCAAATGACCGCATACCGGAGACTGGACTAGAGGCCAACTGCGGAACATTGATCCCCGACATCCATTCCTGGTTGACCGACCCTTGGAACCAGATCCCCATGGGGCTTCATTGTTACACGGATGGATCAAGGTCGAAAGGGAAAACGGGACTTGGTGTTTGTATAGAAAACACCACAGAACTGTTTTTCCGCCTGCCGGACTATTGCACAGTTTTGCAGGCGGAAGTTCGGGCGATAACGGAGTGTATCAGGGAACTCAACGTAATGGGGAGGTCAGGACTTGTGAATATATTCACAGATAGTCAGATGGCCATTAGAGCAATCTCAAAGGAACGCACTAAATCACGTACAGTTTGGGATTGCAAAAACGTTATTAACAGTTACTCGACACATGGTGAAGTGCGCATCATATGGGTGCCAGGGCACGCGGGGATAACTGGAAATGAAAGGGCAAACTCACTTGCTTCTAGGGCAATAGAGTTAGGTAATATAAGCTTGGAATGCGCGAAACCTTTCGATGCAGTTAAATCCGAGCTAAAGACTAGGGCACATAGGGCCCATTCAACTCTCTGGAATAACGGAACCATGGGAATCAATACAAAAATTCTATGGGGAGATCCAGACGAGAGAAGAACGAGGGAGCTGCTAAAACTTAGTAAGCTCGAACTAAGTAGAATATTGGGAGTTGTCACAGGGCACTCTCAACTACTGGCACATCTTAAACGCGTCGGAATAGCGGGAGGAGATGAATGTAGAGCATGTGGGGAGGAGAGCGAAACATTGGAACACTATTTGTGCCAATGCCCCGCCTTCTCACAAATAAGATCCCGATATCTTGGGGGTGACATCTTACCGGACATAAGCCGATTACGGGGAATATGCTGGAGGAAACTAAGGAACTTTGTGAGTGACACGGAGTTTCTCTAGGCCTTTGGGTCAATATATTATGGTTAAATTCAAAGGAGCGCACAACAAGCCTTCACTGGCTTAGGTGTATGTCGTGTGACATGGGCTGACATACCCCTCCAATCAACCTAACCTAACCTAACCTAACCTAACCTAATAATATTACCCAATCATAAAGCTATGATCTCTCTTCCTCTCTTAATTTGCAAACAACTCAAAATTAACTAAAAAACTCAAAATTAACTTTAAAAAAATTGACTTGGCAACTCCGTAAACACTCAGAAAGAAAAACTTATTTTATTTGTTCATTCTATTCTAATGTATTCTGTGCTATTCTTACATACATACATATTTCTATCTTTGGATATTTAAATAACCAGTAAGTTTTATTAAAGTTAAATACATAATGGTACTGTATTATTTTTCTTTAGATGCTTAAAAATAATATATTTTTTTAATTATTAATAACTTTGATTAAAGTAAGTTTTTTATTTTTGGTTTATTTTGTGTGCGTTTTGTTTTAGTTCATTGTTTTCATTATTTTTGTCTGTCGGCATTTGTACATTGGAAGCGTGTATGTATGTGTGTGTGTGTATGGCTTGTGTTCATGTTTAATTTAAGTGTACGATGGTTTGTTCACCTTCTGCAAACAACATGATTAGTTCGGGAAATGATCATTAAGGGTGCGAACAGAGTGAGCGCTGAAAGCCGAGCCGATATTGTTGCGATAACAATACAAATAAGCCAAGCGCAGAGAGCAAAGTCGATGAGTGCGAGAAAACAGTTTCAAAGCGTATTTCAGCGCCGAAAACATAGTTTATGTTATGTTGTTATGATTTCAAATTAAAAAAAAAATAAAAATTCAAATAATAAAAATTTATAGTTATAAAAAAATTAAAAAAAAGTTATAAACAAAATTTAAAAAATGTAATAAAGGAAGTAAATAAAATATAGATATAAAAAATTAAAAAACAATAAAAAAACAATAAAAAATTTTTTTTAAGCCGAAGCTAAATACTCATCATCAGATGAGTACAGCAATTTTATAAACACAAATGAACAGCCAGTTTCTAGATAACAAGTAACTAAAATTGCAGTTTCAATTGTCTAAACTGTCAAAAGAAGACAAGCAGAAAAAAGTGATTGTATGCATGGCAAAATAATATTTTGTTCAATTTTTTCCAAAAAAAGAAATTACTTTTCAAAAAATAATTCAAAAACCACAACAAATATACATTATACCACATATAAATATGGATTTAAAGAATAAAAAGCTGTAAGTGTGCATATACACATGTATGTATATGCATATGTATATGTATTAATAAATTTTGATTTATAAATAAAAAACAGCTGCTTTTGTATTCGGTCTAGAGTTGCCATTGAGTAATAAAAAAATTGGTTTTTGTATGGAAAAAAGTAAACGAAATACTAAAATTTTTACTACGGCAATCCTGCAATTGTGCAAAAGTGCTAGGTAACAGTACGTAGGTTAGACAAGTGGGTTATAAAAACTCATTTTGTTACGTACTTGTCTGGGTAGTACTTGCTTGTTTGTTTGCTTACTTGTTATGTAGAAACATGCCATAAATGACATAAAAGCAAAACACATGGAATAAGCAGAATTTCATCGCCGATTCTCGCATTCACTGTATTATATACAAATTTTCTTCTCGCATGAAAATAAGCTCGGCTCGGCTCCGCTCGGCATCGGCGCTCACTCTGTTCGCACCCTAAGAGTATATAAGCTGCACACCTCAACGTTGACGCAGTAGTTGGATTTAACCTTCACAGTGTAAAGAAAAAAAACATTCAATTAAAAAAATAATATAAAAAATTAAAATTAAACAAAAAATTCAAATAAACAAAATTAAAAAAAATAATAATAATGAAAGAAGTAAATAAAATATACATTTAAAAAACAATAAAAATTATAAAAAAATTTTATGCCGAAGCTAAATACTCATCATCAGATGAATCCATTACCGTGTACAGCAATTTTATAAACACAAATGTGTACAGCAATTTTATAAACACAAATGAACAACAAGACTAAAACAGAAATTCAGTGCTGATACTCCACTGTTCCCACCTGTTCGGTAGTAAGTTGTTCTCTGTGCGTTTCATTTTCTTTCTGTTTTGATTTGCGTGCTCTATGTTAAATTGACCATTCATTTAAACAAAAAATTTTTAAATTTTGCCTCGATGTCGTTCACTAACAAGTAGGGCCGAGAGAGTACAAAGCAGGAATTATTATCTTTTGCGAAGAAGAAACAATAATAACGTTGTAATTAATGATGACAATAATATGCCTACTAATAGCGATCACGTTTTGGACAATACAGACAATAACTTGGACATTTTGACGGATAATTTCAAATGTGCTTTGATAATTGTTCCGAGAAATTTTATTAGCTTTGATTGTGGAGCAATGAGTCTTATTTGTAATGATTGTTACGCTAAGCATTTCGCATCAGAAATTACCCAAAATAATGTTGATTCCTTCAGTTCATGTTGTCATAAAGGTAAAGTTTCTCTAATGCCATTCAGCCAAAATAATTTTTTCAATTCTTTATTTAATGCATTAAATTCAAATAACCCATCTGAAAAGCACAGATCCAAGAATTTTTTTGAAAATGTTCGAGCATACAATTTAGCATTTGCAATGGTCAGCTCTGAAGCTAAAATTGATCAAAACTGCATGCAAGGTGTTTACCATTTTAAAATTCATGATGTGTTTTACCACCGAGCCGGTGCAATGACACCCGCATGCGGAAGAACTCCGTGCTATGCGCAACTATACTTTTACGATGTCGAAACCGCAGTTAATTTCAGATTACGCGAAGCCTCAAATTTACAATGCGATAATCACTTGATGAGGGAAATTGCAATTGAATTAGATCGCGTTAATTCATTTGTACGTTCTTTTAGGACGATGCATGAATGTTGCTCTAGAGACGTCAATGCTTATAAAGAAGTGTGCATGGTGATAAAAGTTAATAAGAATTTAGATATTCGAAGATACAATGATGCAATTCAGACAGATGTGGCTGTTATATTTAGCACCACAGACGGCGAACCACCTTTTGAAAGAAATATTGTTGCTTTTAATAAAATAAGTGGAACCGTTCGCAACATATCTGTTTTAGATAGTTCTTTAGATCCATTGGCTTATCCACTTTTGTTTCCGAATGGAGATACAGGATGGCATCCAAATATAAATTACAACATAGCAAGCACGTCTAATGTTACCGTTTCCAGAAATCGAGTGACAATGTTGCAATATGCTGCTTATCGATTCGCTATTAGAGATGAATTCAGCTTCCTTCACCATAGCCAAAAATTGTTTTTGCAGTGGATTGTTGATATTTATGTGCGAATTGAGGGTTCACGCTTGCACTTCATTAAACAAAATCAAGCAAATTTAAGATGTGAATAATATAACAATCTTACCGATTATTTAAATACAAATCGAAATGATGATGTGTCTAATATTGGACCTCGCATTGTATTACCATCTTCATTTATTGGTTCTCTACGTAATATGTACCAAAATTATTTGGATGCCATGTCAATAGTTCAGCATTTTGGGAAACCAAGTTTGTTTGTTACAATGACGTGTAACCCTAATTGGCCAGAAATAATAAATAGCATTCATAGAAATGATGCTTCAAATTTTAGACCAGATATGATTGTACGAGTATTCAAAGCTAAATTAAAAGAGTTAATGAAAAGCATAGTAAGTAATGAAAATTTTGGAAAAGTTGATGCAGTGGTTTACACAATAGAATTTCAAAAGCGAGGCTTACCGCATGCACACGTTTTAATTACTTTATTAGAAAATGACAAAATTGTTTCCATTGAAGATATCGATAACATTGTGTGCTGTGAAATACCTAATTATGAAACGCATCCAAAGTTGTATGCATATGTACAACGCCACATGATGCATGGACCATGTGGGGCATTAAATACAAGTGCTGTTTTCATGAGAGATGGGAAGTGTTCAAAGGATTTTCCTAAAAAGTTTTGTGAAAGAACAAGGGATTCTGTTAATGGTTACCCAGTTTATAGGAGGCGAGACAATAACAGAACAGTAGATGTTAGGGGTAAAACTCTCGATAACAGATATGTTGTTCCTTACAATCCATATCTCCTCGCAAAATTTGATTGCCATATTAACGTAGAAGTTTGCACAACTGTTAGAAGCGCCAAGTATATATATAAATATGTGTATAAAGGCTATGATAGTGCAAGCATTGAAATGAATGACGGTAATGAAATAAATGAAAATGGTTCAGTTGATGAAGTGAAAAATTATGTAAGTGGACGTTATGTAGGATCCACAGAAGCAGCATGGCGCATATTTGAGTATGAAATGCATTTTCAGTCTCATGCTATAATCCGCTTAGATATATATTTACCAAATAGGCAAACTGTGATATTTAGACCAGGCCAAGAACAAACTGCCATTAATAGTAGGACAAATACTAAGTTATTAGCATTCTTTGAATTAAATAGAGTCGATACCGAAGCTCATCAATTTCTTTTTACTGAAATTCCTGTGCATTATGTTTGGCTTCATAAGGATAAAAAGTGGAAAAAAGATTGCGTGGTGGCAATAAAATAATATCTCGTATGTACGTCGTTTCACCCAAAGACATTGAACTTTTTCATTTAAGAATTCTATTATTGCATATTCATGGTCCGAAGTCTTTTGAAGATCTAAAAACATATAACAATGTTCTATATAACACATTTGTCGAAGCGTGTCATGCGCGTGGCATTGCTTCTGATGATAACGAATGGAAAGAGTGTTTGGATGAAGCTAAAGAGTTTCAGTTACCAAAACAAATGAGGGAATTATTTGCTACAATATGTGCACTTAATATGCCAACTAATGCATTGGCACTATGGAATGAGTTTAAAACATATTTGAGTGAAGATTTTGCAAGAAATTTCAATTTGAGTGTTGCATATAATCGTACTCTCTTAGAAATTGAAGGCATTTTAAATGTTCACAATTTAAGTTGCGCATCATTGGGCCTACCAATACCAACTCATTTACCAGATAGTCGGCCCGAAGATACGTTTGATCCATTGGAAGAGCAAGAATTTTTTCAACAGCTATATGCAAGAGCAAATATAGATCAAAAAAATATAATTGATAGTGTTATACGCGAAGTGCAATTTCACGATACAGGTTCTAATGTTTTTTGTTTAACTGCTCATGCGGGCTGCGGTAAAACATTTATTCAAACAGCAATTATACATAAAATGCATGCATTGAATCTTGGTTGCATTGTAACTGCCTTCAGTGGTATTGCCTCTACACTTTTAATTGGTGGTAGAACATTGCACAGTGCTTTTAAATTGCCTATTCCAATACTAGATACTTCCACTGTTAATATTACACCAAATAGCTCCTACGGTCGTTATATAAATTCAGTACATTTGATAATCATAGATGAAATATCAATGTGTCCAACAAATGTATTCAAAGTAATCGATACATTTTTAAGGGATCTAACAACTGATTCAACTAAAAAAAATACACCGTTTGGTGGTAAAACTATTCTACTAAGTGGCAATTTAAGGCAAATTGTACCTGTTGTTCCGCACGGGACCCGATCTACTTTAATTGAAAATTATATCATAATTGTTTGGAACGAATTTAATTCTTTTCACAAAGTTACATTAACACAAAATATGAGAGCTAGACCAGAAGAAGTAGAATTTGTTGAATTTCTAAATAAACTTGGTAATGGTGAACTAAGAAATTATCCAGAGTTAGGTGATGACATTATTGAATTGCCACAACAAATAATTGGTTGTTTTGATAATTTAATTACTGATATCTATGGTAATATTCGTGAGAATGTATTATCGGATCAAATTCTTAATTCCGTAATTTTAGCTCCTACCAATGAAGACTGCGCTTCAATAAATAATAATATACTTAATCGTCTTTCAGGGGAGGAGAAGGTTTATTACAGTTTTGATAAAGTTTCTAATGATGTCAATGACGTAAAAGAATATCCTTCTGAATTTTTAAATTCATTGAACGTAAGCGGAATACCACCGCATAAATTAAAATTGAAAGTAAATTCCATTGTTATGCTGATTCGTAATTTGAACACGTCACAAGCCATAGTTAATGGAACTCGAATGAGAGTAAAATGCATGCACCGCAACACCATACATTGCGAAATATTAACGGGAGTAGTTCGTAATAAAAGAGTTTTGATTCCACGAATAAATTTAACATTTTCTGGAACAATTCTTCCATTTAAATTTCAGCGGACACAATTTCCAATTATACCCGCATTTGCTATGACCATTAACAAGTCACAGGGGCAAACATTTGAAAAGATAGGTGTCCTTTTGAGAAGACCCGTATTTGCTCATGGATAATTATATGTAGCTGCGAGTAGAGTTCGTTCATTCGACGGCCTAAAATTTTATATTTCAAATGAAAATGGTCAAGGAAACATACTCAATGACAATAGAGTTTTTACGAAGAATATTGTATATAAAGAAATTTTTCGTACAACTACTTAAAATATTTTGAATAAAATGAATTTTTTTTACTTTCAGTTTTTCTTCAATTAATCAAAAAATTTTAATATCTATATATAAATAGGCAAGTGGAAAATGTTAAGAACCATTTTAACTGACTTAAACTCAACGTATTACTTTATTTTTTTTTTTTTTTTTGTTTGTTTGTTTGATAGATTGTCAGTAGGAGCAGTGCAGAATGTATTTTTATATTACATTTTTGTGCCTAAGATCAGGGCTGCCAGGTTTGGGGTTCTGACCCCAAATTAGGGGTTTTTTTGTTTCTGAAAGGGACAAAACTTTTCATTTGGGGTTTGGGGATATTATAAAACAAAATAGGATATTTTGGGGAATTTTAGAACAACATGCTGATTTAATATTCGTTAAATTAGTACCTTTTTTTCTTATCTATTTATTGTTTGTTTCATCAGTAATATCTTAAAACCACATACTTGTTTCCGTACCCTGAATTTTCAGCAACAGCGGAAAATTATCACATTGCAAGGATGATTTACATTGAAATGAAAGACGATAGCAATCGAATGTTCCTTATTTTTATTAATCCAATTATTAACGACATAAATCGTTTAAATCTAGGTTTTCAGTGCGACACAATTGATGCTGGAAGTTTGTATGACAAAATGTACATGACTGTTCTAGTATTATGTTCCAAAATATTTAAGCTATCGGTTTTTAACCAAATAAAAGTTTTGAAAAATATTTACAATATATTGGGTATATTGAAGGACCCAGATTCTCTGCTTCCCTACCTTAAATGCAGTAGATTTCGGAACAGAGTTTGAAGCTGAATTATCAAATTGTTGCCTAGGAAGTGAAGAGATTTTAGTATTAAAAAAAATTGTTTGCAGTATTTAAAAAAACTTTTGTTTGAAATAGTAAATCGTTTATTAATATAAGTACTTCAGCAGCCAAAAATGTATTAATACAACATCGTAGCCGAAATTTTCTACAATCAAATACGTTTTGCTTAAATTCATGGACGCAACTATTTCCTTAGATGTTTACGAGGCTCAGTCCAATAAACTCCCTTTTACCGAATGGAATTATTATTTTAAAAATAATATTCCCCTTAATTTAGTGGAATTTTGGCCAAAAGTTAACAACTTCCAAGATGCTGCTGGTAAAAGACACTACAAAGAATTGGCTCAGGCTGTGCTTTATATGCTTTTGATACCAACAAGCAATGCATGTGTGGAGCGCGTATTTTCCATAAGGAAGTTCACAAAAACAAAACTTCGAAATAGTATGCAGTATGAGCTTTTGGAGGCATTACTGAGAGTATAAGTTAATTAAAATGTCAACCAAATCTGTTGTAAACAGTTCAAACCAACAAAGGATATGCTAAGCAAATTTAATGCAGAGAATGTGTATAATAGAAATATTCACAAGATGGCGATTCAGACGTTTTTGATGTAATGAATATATGAAATATGTACATACATGTTGAACATATCTAAATACATATGTGCATACATATGAATATGTATGTATATGCACTTTCTTATGACCTCTTCTAGTACAAACCTAATTAAAATAAATTTTTTTTGTTAAGAATAGTGTATATTTTACAGGGGTTTCTTTTGGGGATTTTCAATTTTATCAGAGGATTTCCGGGGAAATATTTTTTCAGATTTGGGGATAATGAAAAAAAGTACCTGGCAGCCCTGCCTAAGATAGCTAAAAACAGTTAAGAATATTAGCCAATCATAAAGCTATGATCTCTCTTCCTCTCTTTCTCTCTTAATTTGCAAACAACTCAAAATTAACTAAAAAACTCAAAAGTAACTTAAAAAAAATTGGCTTGGCAACTCCGTAAACATTCTGAATTGTTGTTATTCTTATTGAACCTTAACACACGAGAACAATTATGCAGGCATAACATCGTACTTTGTTGGTAAGAGAGACGAGGGGAATAGTTTTTCAACCAGTAACAACACCGTATTATTAGCATAAAACCAATACATATGCATTTATGAAAAAACAGGTTCGATTGTTTTGTTTTTTACAGAACGTATTTATTTATTCCTCGACCGTCGTGGAGTAAACATGGATTTAAAAGAAGAAGGTGGCTTGGTCGCCCAAGCAACATGCATACATATAAGTACATAAATAGTCTTAAGGCTTTGTATATATACATACAAACATAGATTCGTAAAAAAGAGGTAGCAAATTTTATTTTGTTTGTTCGCTATTTTTGTGAAATCCTTTTGTATGATTGGTTTTTACACTTTTCGTTACCTGCAAAAAAACATGTACAGTATGATCGCGAAATGTAATCATTAAAATTAATATAAGTACATCTACATATAAATAGGCAAGTGGAAAAAGTTATGAACCATTTTAACTGAACTAAACTCAGTCTTCGCTCGATTTTTTTTTGTTTGATAGATTGTCAATAGGAGAAGTGCAGAATGTATTTTGTATTTTACATTTTTGTACCTAAGTGTGTTGGGTATATATATATATATATATATATATATATATATATATATATATATATATATATATATATATATATATATATATATATATATATATATATATATATATATATATATATATATATATATATATATATATATATATATATATATATATATATATATATATATATATATATAATATATATATATATATATATATATATATACAAATTTATTGTAACGAATAGGAGATAATCAAGGGTTTAAAATTAGGAAGTAAAACATCATTAAACAAGGATAGACTCAAAATTTTAAAATTGTGAACCAAAATATTGAATTAAACTACAAATTATAAATTTGCACAAATTTATACTCGTACCCATGATGACAGCGCAGATGTATCAAAAGAAAATTTAACTATTGTGGCAGAGAGATACCAAAAAGCTTTGAAGGATGCGATATAGCATCCCATCATTCAGTGAGATTTTCGACAAACAATGAGTGTGCGTTAGCTAAAGCGCAGACGCAGTTTGCTAGAAGGGTTGTTCGGTAAATAACTCTATTCTGTTTTCATTACGTTTCCGTTTTATTAAAATCTCCGTTGTCGACAGAACATACGTTCTGGGGATCGCGCCTTATTACACCTAGAGGTCGAGCATTGTTCAACACAATTTCAAAAATGGGTTTGGATGTCATTTAGAGCGGGGAGCCGACTTCCTGGCCTACTGGCACACAAAAAATTCCTGATATTATAGATTTTGGCGTCATGAAAAATATCTCTAGGGATTTAATTCATGTTGAAGCTTCACATGATCTCTCCTCCGATTACTCCCCCACGATCGTTACAATTTGTAGCCCACTAAGAAGTGACTTACCTCACCCATATATGAAGATGATAAATCGTGTAAATTGGCTGGGTTTCAAAAAATATCTCAGTAGTAATTGTACGGAAAACATCAAGCTTAGAACTTCTGATGATATTGAATTTAACATTGCCAATCTTACCGAAAATATTAAACAGGCTGCTAAACATGCCACAACCTCCCATCCGCAGACTGGGTTTAACAGAATTTATTCTGCGGATATCGAACGTCTCGTATGTGAAAAAAGAAGAGCTAGAAGGGAATGGCAACAGCACAGATCGCCCCAACATAAAATCAGACTTAAAGAATGCACTAAACGACTCCAAGAGTTGCTTGCATCTGAAAAATCTGCTTCTCTTAAGAACTACCTGGAAGGTCTCGATGTCACAGCAGCATCTAATTACTCCTTGTGGCGCGCTGCTAAAAAACTTAAAACACCCGTTGAGTCTAAACCATCCCTGCGCACTTCTACCGGAGGTTGGGCAAGAACTAATACTGAAAAAGGTAACATATTTGCTGGTCATTTAAAAAACGTATTTACCCCAAACACATGTACTGGTGCTGTTGATTTGCCGGTTGTAGTTGCTCTATCCCCTCGACCCATGAAATTTAAGATGCGTGATGTACAAAAACTAATTGCTGAAACCAACCTGAAGAAAGCTCCGGGTATTGATGGAATTAGTAACAAGATGCTGATGCAGTTGCCTCGTGTTGCTATTACAACCCTGTTGTTTATTTTTAATGTCATTTTACGACTGGAGTATTATCCAAACAGCTGGAAACTTGCCATGATCAAAATGATTCCAAAGGCGGGCAAAGATCTTACCAAGGCTGAGTCATATAGGCCAATAAGTTTATTGTCAACAATTTCAAAGCTCTTCGAAAAGCTGCTCATGACTAAATTGTCCCCAATTCTAACTGATAATGGGTGCATACCGGACCATAAATTTGGTTTTAGAAGTCAGCATAGCACCATTGAACAAACTCATAGATTGGTTCATTTCATAAGAAGAACATTTGAAGAAAAGAAGTATTGTTCTTCCCTCTTTATTGATGTTTCTCAGGCATTTGATAAAGTATGGCATGAAGGCCTAATTTTAAAACTGAAGACATATTTACCAATAAACATTGTAAATCTTTTGGAAAGTTACATTCTTGCCAGGAAGTTTACTGTTGTGGAAGAAGACTTCATGAGTGTGCCCGAAACTATCTCATCAGGTGTGCCAGAGGGGAGTATACTGGGTCCAGTTTTGTATTTGATCTATACCTGTGATATGCCTTTGAGCAGTAATATCCTCACTTCTACATTTGCCGATGATACAGCCTGCCTTAGTATGCATATAAACCCTCACGAGACATCCCGATATCTTCAGGAACATATTAACCTGTTGGAATTGTAGTTGAACTTATGGAGAATAAAAGTAAATGAACAAAAGTGTGTTCATGTCACATTTACTCTACGAAGAGACACTTGTTCCCCCATTCGAATCAACAATCAAGTTGTTCCTCAACATTCACAGGTGAAATACCTTGGTATACACCTTGACCGACGACTTACATGGAAACACCACATTGACTCTAAGCTAACACAAATGAAGCTTAAATTAACCCAGGTACATTTGCTGATTGGTAGAAATTCAACACTCAGTCTGGATTGTAAACTTTTAATATACAAGTCGCTTTTGAAACCCATATGGTGTTACGGAATTCAGCTATGGGGCACTGCTTCAGCTTCCAATGTAGAGCGAATCCAACGAATGCAAAACAAAATTTTAAAGTTAATAACATCGGCTCCATGGTACATGAAAAATTCTATTTTACATCGTGATTTAAATATGCCACTTGTGACGCTGAAATTGCAAAATATGCAGGCGAATATTTAACAAAACTCGAGTCCCATCCTTATCCCCTTGCTCGTAACATCTTAACTTTCCTGGACACATCCGCTTAAAAAAGAGGGATACTACGGCTTTAATACGCCACACTCCAGATGAAACTTTTTGAAAATATTTTTGTGCTTAACACGACATTTATGTATTTTTAATTACTATCACTAAGTTTATGTCCGACACTGGTTGGGCCTAATTATTATATCTATATTTAAGATTTGAATACTTATTGTTAGTTCAGTTCTGATGATACAATAAATAAAAATTAGTGGAAAAAAATATGTATATGGCAAATCGGGTGCATGAAAAGGTGCTCTTTATAAGTGCTTCAGCCGAAAATCAATAAAAGTTTTAGAGCAATAAAAATTTTTTTCTTAAATCAATTAGTCATTTTAGTTCGAAGATATAACGTTACACATATTTATATCTATGTACGTGCAAACATGCAGACATATTTGAATTTCATTAGAATTTTATAAAAAGAAAGGAAAGCAAAAAATCTGGTTTCTAAGAAATAAGTCATGCAACCAGAGACTACCAAATTAGCATACACGTTTAATGATCTCGGTTTCAAATCTTAATCGATTTAAATCGATTTCTAAAAGTTTTTTAAATCAATTTTTTGTGTAATAAAAAATAGCAGAGGGACATATTCAGCTTCCCCGAATATTTTATACCCTTCTTCATGGCAATATGAAGTACAATTTATGTGATAAAAATGTTATTTGAAAACAATTATAATTATAATAAATACTTTATTCCGGTAGTAATCATTTTTAAATAGAATTGTTCAAAAAGTACTGAACATTTCAGCGATATTCTTTTTTCAAAATAATAATTACAATTGTAATTTTAAATTAAAAAATATTGAAAATAATCTAAGAGTGTTAGAGACGTTGAACAATATTAATATTATTTATGTACATTCCAATTTATTCTAAAAAGTCACTAATAAATAATTATTAGTTTTATTTTTTAATCGTAAAATAAATCATTTATATGAGTTCTATTTTCTGGTCAATATGGATTATTTTCAATTGCATGAACAACTAATTAATACAGTAAGTACTTCCAAAGAAGCCAGTCAGATCCAAATTGTGAATATTATTTCACAAAGACACGTTTAAGCCTGCATTTACACATGTCAGTATTATCAACAGAAATGTCAAAGAAATAGCCGAATGCCCTATAAGTTGCAGGAATGCCTACACACTTTATTTTCCTCGACGCGAAAACACATTTTTCTTCGGGGAATCAAATACTAATCTCATAAGACTCCATTGGACAATGATGTAAATTTTTCAGTGCTTTTCATTATTAGAAGAAACAGGAAAAGTAAATTTAGTAAATATTCATAATTTCAGGCTTATGAATTTCCTTAATTAATTTTTTTATTTTTATCTATATGTAATTCAAACTTAAGGCACTTTCGTGTTAAAAAAAGTGTAAATATTTTTTTCAATTAAAAATATATTTATCGCTCTAATTTGAAAATGTTACACTTCCTCAGAAGAATTCATGCTCATTGATGAAATCCCATCGATAACAATTCATATAGTGCGATCCCTGAGAGAGCTCGATATAAGTCGAAAGAAATATTTTTGAAATATCTAGAGAAACCACTTTCCTTTGAAAAATGTTGAATATATTGATACAAGTTCTCCCACAGCAGTGGTAGCAGGTTGCCAGTAGAGCGGCCTCTACGGAAACCATACTCACGGTCGTTAGGTAAGCTGTTGGACTTTAGATACCTCACAAGATGGAAGTCAAACATAATTTTCATCATTCGAACTAATGCTATTGGGCGATAATTTTCGTTGTTGCTATCCTCTCCTTTTTTTGGATATTGGCGTTTTATTAGCAAGCGGCACATGGGAAATTTATCAGTTTTGTGCAATGCACTAAAAAGTTTAGCCAATGGACGATTTAGCGTTGAACAGCATTAGTTCAAGACCAATACTGGAATTCCATCCGGTCCAGGAAACCGAAACGAGCTCGAAACAATATTTTTGGAATAATCACAGATACTCTTTCGAGATCGGGCAGTGGTTAACTGCTTTCTCGCAAGTTAGGTTTAGCTTTATCAACCGGGTCAGTGAATATTTTGTCATTCTTTACAAGAGTCGGATTTGATGAACTATCATTATCATTTACTCTTTTAACGAATAACCAAAAGCTTTTGCTGCCCCGAAGAGTAACAAGAACTATAGCACGAAGGCGCTGTTCGTGCAAAGCTCCAGCCTTTTTTGTAAGTGAATTAGTATATGCATCCTTGTTATGTACGATTATATGCCACAGTTGAACATTTTATATAAATTTTATACAATTTCGAGATGGAAATAATTACCTACAATCGCTTAGTGCCAAATAATCTGTTGTGTACAATATTATTTTCAGGAATGATTCCTCAAAGGAATTTCTATTATTTCCATATTTATGAAGAATGTGGTAAAACTAAAATGTTTTGAAATAAGCGGACGGTCTTTTTCAAAAATCTAAAAGTTTCATATTATTCCAAGGAAGAACAGTTTCTATGGTCAATAATTTAATTGTCTCAATTCTTGTCTTTAACAAATCTTTAATAAATTGGCTAAAATCTTTTGCAATGTCGTAGAAGAAAATGTTACTGTGCCCTTACCACCAAAAAACACATAAACACCATAATTTTCACTTATTCATCGCAATAGATAATGAATCATCATTAAAATTAATTACTTAATATTGAAATTTATTATTCGGAATATTCTCCTTAACTAATCGTTAAAACAATTAGAGCTTTTGCAAATTGCATTGTTTGTTGTGGGTTTAGCTCCTCATATGCCGACATTTTATTGGTCGCTAAACCAAATCATCAGTGAACTTTAAGCAGTTTGAAAACATTTTAAGAAATTTCATTTTAACACGAACATTTTTCGAGTTAGTGGCCGGTGCTTTTATATTTTATTTTTAGTGCATTCTGTTTTTTTGTTTGTTTGTTAATCCAGTTATTTATGTTAAAATAATGTAAAATGAGTCACAACATACAACGCAAATTGGTATATAAAGTCAGTCAAAAATAAAGATGCCCTTACGTCAGCGTATCAGATAGTTTAATGAAAGTGGAGCTCCCTGTTTATTGTTTTCTGAAGTGTCAGGAGAACCTGACCGATAGTTTGGAGTTTATACATTTACATATTATTTTTCGAGTAGTTCCACATTAGGAAGGGAATGTCATTATGACTACCAATGCATAATGTGCCTTTATAGGCAAGGATTTATTTTAATCACGTAAATATTTTATTTTATGATACATTTGATATTCTTGAAATATCCTACTTGATTATAAGTAATTGTATATGCAAGCAAATTTAAATAGATTTGAATTCGCTTTTAAATTAAATTGGGAAATAAGAAATTATCATGCGATAATTTTTTAATTGCTTTCAGCAGAAAATTATCAAGAAGGTAAAAGAAATCGGTAATATTTAGAAACAAAATTTTAGGAAACACGAAAACTCACATGCACTAAAATACCAACATTATCGGCCAGCGTTTCCGTTTTAGTTTAATGTAATTAACCAAAATTTTGTACTCTATTCTTCAATGAGTAGATGTGTGCAATTTCACCGTTTTGCTTACATTCTTTTTTGGAAATAAGTATAGATATAAATAATTTACAATGGAGTTTGGCGATAATGAATTAATGCGTATAACGAACACTTTTCCGGTCAAAACAGTCCTGTACAAATATATCATAGAAAATTATTATCATTATAGCGAACTTTCCCTTATAATGGAATGTATTGAAGAACCAAATACATAAATGCCTGTAAGTTTTTACGCTTACAACAACAACATAAAAATCTTTAAAATATTTAACTAATTTTCTAAGCCGTTAAATTACATACTGGAAATCGGCAAAGTGATAAAAAAGCAAGTAAAACTTGTAAATATATGTCTTATAAGCAAATACATGAATACATGTCTTATAAGCAAATCTAAAAATTAGAATACAATTTGATCTAATTCAATGCTAATTATTGGATAATATAAAAATATCGACTTCGGTTACAATGAGCTTCGTTTATAACGACTAAATTGTTCAGTCGCATTTAGTTAGTTATAATTGAACTCCAGTGTCATTTTTAAAATAAGTTTTATGCATTAAACACATTCGAGACAGCAGACTGCCGACTACAACCTGTCCAAAATAGAATACATGTGTGTATATGAAAATGATTATTTTCACAACTGCACGGCTACACGACTGCAGGTTGTTATCCATGCTACTTTTGTCGTGTAGTCAAATTAAATTGTTTCGGTGCTCTCTCTTGATTCCGGAGTTACGGCGTTCAAAACTTTAATATATTACTGATCGAATAGGCTCTTTTTTAAGATTTTTTTGATAGTTGGATGGGACTTGTCCCATGAAAAAAAGGGAACTTTAAAAAATTAAAAGTGCTAAATATGCACCACTGTAATATACATAAATGAATTGTTACAACAGCTGTTTACTATGTAGCTGTCGTTTTTTAAATAACTAGGGCAACATTTGTTGCCAGCGACATTTGTAGTCGTGTAGACGTGTAGCCTGCTGTCTCAAATGTGTTTAATGCATTACAGTAGAATGTCATAAGCTGGGCATTTCATGAATTAAAACTTTCCCAAAGTAAGCACCTGCGGTTTCAATGTACTTTTGTATTCTGGTTCTGATTTCTGGGATCTTTTCTTCGGTAAATTATATTGTATTTTGTATTAGAACATGTCACATTTCATACAAATATAAATACTCGTAAATTCTCATATTTGGATCAATTGAGAACAAGAGGTCTAAAGTGATGGATGTTGAGCGAAGACTCCAATTGAAAGTAAAATGAAAAACTGAACGAAGTCGTATATGGAAATCCATCAGCCCAAGATTTTAATTGAATTTTGCAAAAAAAACGTGAAATGTCATTAAATAAAAATTCTTTTGTGTTACCATAAATAGTTTTAAATTTTTGTTTTTATTTTTATTCCGGCTCTAGGTCATATATTAAATAAAACTCTTTTTTTTGTTTTATTTAAATTTTTATTTTTTATTCCATATTTCGATCACCATCGGTTCTCTTCTTCAGGAATTTTAAGTAAAGCAAATTACATGTGATAGTTATTAAAGAACAAATTACAACAAAGATCAAATGTGTAAATCATTCTGACAAACACTAGCAGAACGGAACAACATGCTGTTTTCGAAAGCCGCTACACTTTCATCATCAGCGTTCTTGTGTTTGGTCTTTGTTGTAATTTGTTCTTTAATAACTATCACATGTAATTTGCTTTACTTAAAATTCCTGAAGAAGAGAACCGATGGTGATCGAAATATGGAATAAAAAATAAAAATTTAAATAAAACAAAAAAAAGAGTTTTATTTAATATATGACCTAGAGCCGGAATAAAAATAAAAACAAAAATTACATATCATAAGGTCGGAAAAATTAACAAATATGTACTTAGTTTTAAATAGTTTCCTAATCATGTTTTATATAGAAAAATATACAGAGAGTAGAATATTTCAGATGCTGGAACCTCCCGCTGAACAAACTGGTTCTAATTTATTAGATTTTCCTGTATAAGCTAATGCTTCCGGAACTATTAATTAGTTAAGGACTAAAAAAATCACTTAAAGTAAAAAATGGAAAAAGAGATACGAAATCATTCGTTAAAAAAAAAATACAATATATGATGATATTTTAATTATGCACTTCATAATGAATTATGCTCCGCATTCTTTTACCACATAAGGAGACTATATTTAATTAAAATTAAATAAACGTTTTCTCTACTCCATCAAAATTATCATAGTTTAAGGACTAATGCAACTTTTTTAAGAAATAATTATTTTTTTAATATAAAAATTTATACATACATACATTATACGTGTATTGGCTAATGTGGGTTGATTTTTGCTGTTCACTGTACGACGAAAGCCAGCATAAACAAACGCAAAATTATAAATTAATATTTTTAAATCGGACTAAATCAACGCAGAAGAATAATGATTATGCTGATTGTTAGTCGTGTTACCGAAGCTGATGATAGTAGTCGTATTACACCTGTATTTAGTTTCTTATAAATAATGCAAACACATCCACATATAAATACAGTAGGATTCCGGTTTAACGAACAGGCCATATGATTCTATTGAGTTGCTTATATTGCGAAAAATTTACATTTCGTACTCAATTTAGCGAACAAATTCATGTAATATTTTTTACGAATAGACAAAATTTACCTTTATCTTAATTTCGAACTGGAATAGTTAGTTTTGTGTGAAGTTGATTTTGGTAAAAATTAGGGGCAAATAATAAAGCTCGGTGATGTCCTTAATAGTTCCGAAATTTGTATTAAGTCCATGATTTTAAGAGAGCTAGAAGAACATGCTATAAAAAGGAAAATATCTATTCCCGAGAAACCGACATTACTCTGCAATTTTTCAAATAGTCTCTTTTGTAGAATTTGTAAATAGGTTGCTTGAGTTTATCTCAAATTGCATTTTTTTACTTCTCAATGTGAGATTAATTGCTAGTTTTTTATACTTTTATAAATTTTTTTCATGAAATAAATTGAAGAAAATTCAAGGTGGGGCAAAAGTAGTCATAATTTAAATTGGCCGCTATTTCATTATGAACGAAAATAAGAGCTCTGTTTGTATAAAAAGTATATTTCAAAGTGAAAAGTTTACGCTCAAATTGCCACCTCCCGAGTTGATGCATAATGTTGACATTATCTTTTGCCATCTTCTATGTATGTTATAAATTAGAATTTAATAATTATGTACAAAGCGGGTATTTTAAACAAGTACTGTATATAACGAATTTTTCAGTTTGACGAACAGGCCTGACAACTTACGGGTTCGTTAAATCGGAAAACTACTGTACTTAATGTGAATCTATTTATGACATGTGGATGTGTAGGTTCATCTCTCTATGAACATTTATACACACATTTAAATGTGTTAATAGACGTGATGGCAATTTCTAAGCAAAATCTAGTTTTAATAATATTTTTGGCATTGGATTCACGTTTTATGCAAATGATAATATATAAAGAAACAAGAAGTACCTTCGATCCGTATTTGCCAGTTAGAATTCGTTCGATTAATACGTGCCAAATAAGTCTATAAGGATCAAAATGACACGATTAGTAAGTCAATTTGTAACTGTATAATATATATACAGGAAAAACTGTATTGCTGTGAATTACGAAAATACAGATTTTTTCAATGTGCATGAGAGATTTTATATATTTAAGTTACTGTGCAACAAGGATTTAAACTTATAGAGTAGTTTAGCTCAAAACATGTAATATTAAATTAAAAACAAAAAAAAACAATTATTAAATAGTGTATTTGAATGCATAAAAACTATCAAGACAAAACGAAATAAAAATACTAAATGCAAAATCTATTTGTAAAAATTCATCGTTTAGATTTTCAAACAATTGAAAGTATTCATTAAAATTAAATCAAATAGTGCCGCAATGATTGAAATTATTGGCTTTCGTTTAAAATTAGTATATAATTGAAAAGCTAAATGCATAAAATTTTTTAAAACTAATATTCCGTTTATTAAAAAACTTGAATATTTGAATGAAATTGTTAAAAATTCTTGAGCTGTGTTATTTATTAAATTGGGATAGAAAGCTTCGCGTCCAAAGAGTTTCAAAAAAATTTTACCGATTTAAGAAAAAATCTTTTCATAAAGAAATTAAACATTTTCTTTAAATTCAAGAACTACATATTTGATAACATTAACGCCAGGCATATAAAAAAATTAATTATGAAAGCGATAACTTCCGTTATCGACTTCTCTGACGATGTGGTCAAATACTTTTACGTCATGTTAGATAAGTCACGAGCTTCGTTACCATCAGTGCACTTCATTCCTGTCTAAGGATCTTTTGTATAACACGGGAAATTAAATCTGGACATTCATATGTATGTACGTATGCTGACTGTACTATCACAGCTGACCTTAGTTGTGCATTAACACTAAATGCACTTCGCTTACAAGACGTTCAAAACATTAAATCTGTAGATATCGTGAGGCATGTGAAGATATTAGGATGAGTCTTTCATCAGAGCTGCCAACCAAATACAGTCAACTCCGATGCTGCACAGAAGTCTTGGCTTTCTTATTTTCGAAATTGTTGAATCAAAGCCCAAAACATACTTCAAAGTTTGGATTTTTATTGTATAAAATCATGTTTATTGAAGGAGATTTTCAGGCTCCAAAGCAAATGTATACATGATAATTAGATTTATTAGCAACATGAATCTGTAAAAGCGTATGCTGTTATTTTCAAATGACTTGAGACAAAGAAGGTCATCAATTCGTTTTTATTTGCTTATGTTTATTCCATGGGACCTTCGCATTTTATTTTGGGACTTGGGTGTTTTCATCTTGTATTTAAATGGAATTATTTCCGGATCTGATCTGTTAGCCTGTCGACTAACAGGCATTTGTCGTTATTTATTTAAACCTTCTCCTACGAGGTGATATGTGACATGGTGGTATATTATACCCCTTTAGAAAAATTTAATAACGATTTTTTTAACAAACCATATTCATAAAAATATATATATATATACACATTTATTTAGATTCGTATAATTGGTGTATTATTTCATAAGCCATTTTTGCTACAACACAAAATCAACAATAACAATAATTTATGGCGTTGACGTGCAACATTTTACTGACCAGTATAAAAAATAAAAGATTCCTCTTTTTAACTAATTTTTTTGTTATGTAATGGAAAATACAATGGAAAATTCTATAGAATAAACATATGTATATAAAATATACAAAAACTCGATATCCAAACACTATTTTCATTTCATTTATTTATTATACCATTGTAACTTTTATTTCATACAAGATTTCATATACTTTAGTATCATGATAGAAAATATTTATTTTGGAAAAAAATTTATTTTACCTATTTGGCTACTCGAATAAAATTTTAATCGCATTTGCACATCATAAACTATAGAGTACGATTGCGCTGCCAATAAAATTCCTCAAATTTTAAGGCAGGTAAAGTGGTGTTTTGAATACAATTTCTTAACAAACGTTTGTTAGCCATTAAATGTTTGTTTACTAATGGGAACGTAAAGGCTAAAGAAAAATATTTTTTGAATAAGGCCGACGATGTCTTACAATAGAAATATTCAAAAATATTAAAGCAAAAACTGATGTGTTGGAAGAATATTGTCATAGAAAAAATAACACAAACTACGACGTATGGTAAATTTTACATCAACAGGTGACTTTCTCACCTGGTGCTGTTTCTTCCACATAGGAAATACACCTGAACAATAAAAATCATGAAATGCGAAACTACATGAAATATTCCAGTGTTAGAGTGAAACGATGCAGAATAATTTTAGAAAATGCAAAAAGTATGAAAAATTTACAACCACCTGTTAAGTTAGAGGTTGGAATCGTTCGAAAACTGTTATTCACGCTTATTGCGGTTGACGATTTTCAATTTCAACATTTGCAGGAAACACTTATCTTACATCTAATACAAAATATCAAAATTTATATTCGACAAGCGCATTGAGTCCCATTGTTTTTAGAAGAACGTTGCAAGTCTATCTTTAGGAAACCTCACAAGCGAAGGAATATAAGCGTCAAACTGCATGATCATATCTGAGAATGATATCCATACTATCAAATCGTTCAAGAGCAAATGGTCCATATCGTTTACTTTTTTTTATCAAGAAATACATTGTTCCATATACAGCGGTTTATACTTTTGACATAATCTCTTATCCCATAATGTGCATTGGGGTATCGTTTATTTTAAGTTTCTGATTTGATGCCAATGACTCAAGAATAAACAAAAAAACCAACCGTTATTGGGAAGTCCTTTTTATCTTACCGAACTTGAACAACATCATGAATTGCTCATAATGCACGATTTTTGCAAATTTATTTTATTTTTATAAATTAAAGTAAAAGTAAAAAAAAAACATTTGTATAGTTTTGAAATTCTGGAATTGGTGATGAGGCAGAAGCTTGTTGCCAACCATAACAACTATGCCGAATGTAGTTACGTCAAAAGAAAGAGGTTAGATGGAGCTGTTTCCCCATTAAACAAACTGCTTCAGGCTGTATTCTTTAAAATACATTTTTGGGTTTTAACCCAAAAAATATTTTTTCAATAAAGAACGTCAACTAACAAAAAAAGCAAACTGTACCTGTCAGATGCTTCTTTACAGGCTGAAATTATGGGTGTAATGAGGGAGAAACATATTAATTCTTAGTCATTCAGCCCAAAAGGCCGAAAACTAATTTCTTTAGTACCGCGTGGTCTACATTTCAAAAGTGGCACTGTTGATATTAAAGCTGCTTTAGATCAAGTAGTGCCTGGCCCAGTGTCTAAGGTCTCAAAATTTACGATATCATTCCCTAAAAAGAATGATCTTGACATTAGATTATATCTCGTCACATTAATAAAACTAGACCATATTCCAACATTAAATTTTTACGAAGTTAAGTAATAGTCCGGAAAAGACCAAAGAAAAAGGAGCAGGAAATTTAATGTTAACTTTGGGTTCACGTTATTACAACGCTGCGTTTAGTTACATTAAATGTAACGCGTTGACACGTATCAGCTAAATATATTTGATTATCTGATCTGTTCCGTGTCAACTATGGAGAGCCAGTGCACCCAGTGCACTGGAAGAGTTGCTCTATAGTAGAGGCTGACAAAGGCGTGAGAAATCCAGTTAGCAGCAAAAAAACAATGTCAAAAAAATTATGAACTAATCTATAACACCAGGTAGAAGATTTCAAAATATATTTACTGCACAAGTAAATCAGAAATAGAAATGTCTCATTAAAGATGAAAATAGAAGGTTTTCAGAGTATTTTTTGGAACCGGTAGAATTGTCGCTGGATATTTTGATAACCTCATTTAAAGTAGAATACAGGAATAAGCCAAGAGAGCACCAACGGCCCTTACATCTATGAAAATGTTAACTTTAAAATTTAGACCACAAGCCCTTATTACAATAAGGTCGACAGACATTGCCTTTGTGCAAGCATGCCACCTTCAAGGAAATAAAAATTAAAGCTTCTATTGAGGTTGCTATTGCGGTTCGAAATACAATTTCTTGTGAACCTACTAACATTGATAACATGGGCTTTAATTCTAATTGTATTAAAATAGATCCCAGCACCAAAGCTTCCCTTAGTAAATACTTATATGATTTTTTCCATTTATATCAAATGCAATTGTCCTGTAGTGTCCTTATCAGCTTAGAGAGTTCGATGGTTTTGTTTTTGATGCTTTATAGAGTTTTACATCACCTTAAGCGTTAGTGGTGTTATGAGGATAAATTTTTAGATATTCATCAATACGAATATGCACGAATATGCACGAATACGAATACTAAATTTGAAAGTTGTGAGTTTTCCTAGAAATGAGATGACACCCTGATGGTGGCAAAAGAAAACTTAGAACTTTAGGTTGTACGATTGATTTCTGATATTCCCTAGTCAATACCAAGTCATAGCTTCACTTATGATATTTAAGAAACAAATGACTTGCATTTGTAAAGACGAAGGCTCTCTCACTGGGAATTATAGTGATAGGTATTGTACCAAGCAATAACTGGTTCCTTATTTTCATATGAGCACCACCCACTGAGGTGTGTATCGCTCCATGGCTTGTCACCAACTAATTCTCGCGCCATCTGCGAAAATTACAGCCAATTCAAATTATGACATTACTTTTGCGGCAAATTGGATTTAATTGTAACATTATTAAGACATACCGATAATAATTTACTGAATATCGAAGTTTCATATTTCGGCACTACTCCCTACAAAGATTTTGTAATACTAAAACATTTTTATTATTATTCAAATCCCTTAAATAACATATCGAGGGCTTATAGTCAAATTGTGCTATCTACAAGAATACAATTTTTCAGGAGACCAAAAAAACCGTTTAAATTTCTTATTAATAGAGATTTACTCAAAAAACAAAAACATGAAAATAATGGTGATAGAAAAAAAATTTTGCACGAAATTGATATCATAGATGCAGAAAGGATTACTAAACAGTTTGGCATCAAAAACCCATTTTAGACAAATCTGCAGATAGCACAATTTGCCCTCGATATATGTTTTAGTTTTTTGACCGTTTTATTACAATTTGTAAACTTAATTTATTTTTCAATTTTAAGGTCTCTTTTAATTATTTAAATCGATATTTCGGTACTCATAGAGTACCATCTTCAGGATATTTGTTTATTTTTGAAGATGGTACTCGATGAGTACCGAAATATCGATTAAAAAATTAAAAGAGACCTTAAAATTGAAAAATAAATTCAGTTTATCACTTAAATAACTTTAATGTATTCATTCATAAGAATCACGAGAAATTTTAAGAAAATTTTGTTTCTAATAATTGCGAAAAAAAACTTTGTTTATCTAAAAAATGTATGTATGTCTTTGTTTGTTTGATGATATGGTAATAATTTTAATTTCCTCTTAAAACAAAATATAAAAATTGGTGTAAAATCCTAAACGCCTTTTGATGGTGGGTCCCATGATGGATAACACTATTTCGATTGCCCCATCAGTATCATGATTTTTCATAATTTTTTACAACTTTTACACCTTCAAAGAATTTTCAAATGACATCCAAAACATTATATCGAGTATTAACCGCAAGAAAATCGTAATCCACAATTTCTAAATATTATTCTAAATACTTGCCTTATGTTTCGGTAATAGGAGTCTATTTAAGAATGGCTAATTCGGCCTGGTGTTGAGGCTACCAACTTAGCCTCCAGGCTTACAGTGGTTGCGGTGGAACTTAGTCCATGCGGCTGATAGGGTTATACCGCCCATAGTCGGTTATGATATTGGATTTGTACTTGCCTTATTTTTGAATTATTATTATTTTAAAACGAAGTTTTTATTTGAATATGCAGTCATATACTAAGCAAAGCCCCGTTTTTTGGGTTTTTTCACTCGGAATGAAAATAATGTAAAAAATAAATAAAATGTGATTCTGTGTACATAAAAATAATTTTTTGGAAAAATACAAACATGAGATGCAGTGTAAAAATAAGAATGAAAAAGGACCCTCCAAAGATGTTAATAACATGCAGAACTTGCGATCTGTAAGTACTGCAAATTCGGACAATTTCCAATAATTTTAACACGGGACTGTCATTGAAATCAGAGCTCTTTTTTAATTCACTTACACTCGCAACGCCTTTCCAATTATACGAATGTAAAGTTGAAATGTGATTTCCATGTAATTTTAAATAAATAAATGAATAGATCTCATTCTGCTCTGTATACCGATTTTCAATATTATTCCTTTTTTAATGAATTCATATATATTGGTGTTCTCTATCCCGAATTCCCATAATTGTACTAGATTTACAATTGAGTAACTAAAACTGAGGGATAGCAAATTGTATATCGTTTCTTAAAAAAAAAATTTCTAAATGTTAATTAAAGCATTTTTTATTTACGTCAATCAAAAATATGTATTCTAAGAAAATAATTTTAGAATCAGGCTCTCATCTACAAATTACTTGCTTTTAGTTGTTAAATTTTTTAGAATTTATATAAAATTTCTTCTGCAGTAAATAGTTCGATTTACGAAACATCAGACTGAAAAATGCGCCTTTTTGAGAAATCAGTGATTTGAATCGACGAGGTTTTCTGAACATATATGATTTTAGCACTCCCCCTCTCTAGAATGAATATCTAGCTACGCCAATGTGAACACCTAAGCCCAGAGTGTGTAAAACCTAATTATTTAAAATAAATCACCTTCTGGCATTTCATAATCGATATCATATGTGGTTTTTTTGTTGATGTTTTTTTACACCTTATGTATTTTTTTGTACGAAAATATTTGACAAATATTCACCGAAATTTGACGAATACGAATGTCATGAAATAGAAAAATACGAATACGAATCCTTTGTCACAACGCCAGGAAGCAGTAGTAGAAGAAAATAATTTGCTTCAAATGAGTAAAATGTAGCAGGTTTGCTGTCCCTCATAATATCGTCACAAATGCGTGCAATCTATGGAAATAAACGATGCCTATAAGTGCAATCAATACTCGTATGTTGCCACAGTTTTATTGCAATTGAAATGAAATTGCAATTGAAATGAAGCGCATAAAATGCGAACCAACAAAACATAAATTTTTAAGAACTAAATACAATATTTAAATTTAGTTTAATGTATTTTGAGTAGGAAGACGCAATTTGATTATGTATACATATATAATTAATCACTGGAGAAGTGATCAAAGGCATGTGTGCGTGATTTTACTTAAAAATATACTTTAAAATATCTGTCTCAAAAATTTTTAAATAATGCCAATTTGAATTAAATTATCCATTTTATAACAGAAGAAATTCCCAGCAAACGTTATTGCACATTATATTTATGGACAAAATCAAGTCTTCCAAATAGTTCCGACTACATTTCAATTTTTATTAATTTAAAATTTCTAAATTGACTTAAAACAAGTTCGTTACTACACTGCATTAATTAGCACTTTTTTATTCCAAATATATTAGTATTGTATTAATAATTTATGATAGTCTTAATATGAATATATGCATATTTTATTCGACCTTTTTATATTATTTATTAATAGTAATTAATCAAGCTTTAAGTGGATTTATTTATAAAGTTCTACGAATTTATTACTTGCCCAATATATCAACACCTTTGGGTATCTGTTTCAGGAAAACAATTTTTTTCATGTAATTTACAACAATTAAAAAATTTATAATTAATTCCAAACAAAAAAGCTTTTAAAATGTACGTAGAAATTATAAAGCTTTTATACATATACATATGTACATATATAAATTCGTAAATATGATAAATTCCACGTAAAGCGGGCCAACCAAATAAATTTTATATTGACATTCTTTGACATTTGCTATGATGTTATAAAATAACATCAAAATACGTATACAGTAAATTATTTTATTTTATTTAATTTTCATAAGTTTTAGACTCAAGCTAAAGATCAAAATATAAAAAAATATGCATGCGAGGGTTCCAATTATAGAGAGTGTCATAAATTAACAAACCAAACCAAACCCCGTGCTCAGTGCGACATGTATGTACAATTCCTTACATACATACGTATCCTTTATTTTATTTACGTATTATTTATTATTTTATTATGATTTCGAATTAAAAAATAACAAAAATGAAAAAAAATCATTCATTTAAAGATAATAAAAAGCAAAAATAGTGTCGACGTTGGAAAATTGCAAATTGATGTTTTAATTTCTGGTCTTGCACGAACAAATAATAATTTTGTTTATTTATTTCTATTTTCGTGTTATAATTGGGCAATTTAAAAATAAATAGCCCTGAGGCAGATTTATTATAAATAAAAGATAATATAATATATAATATAATAAATATCGAATATTAAGAATTTAATAAAAACGCAGAACACACTATAATAATAAATCACAGATTGAAAAAATTAAATTAATATCAACAATAAGTTTTCGTTCATAATAGAAAAATGAACAAAGGTTCAAGGTAAAAGCGCATCTTGCACGACGAATTGCGTTTACGCAATACTAAAATTGGTATAGCTTTTATTTGCAGCGAATGTTGCGTATGCAGGCAGCGATATTAACATTCAAAATTCTGTTTTCCTTAAAAAGTGCACTGGCGCTTTCGTTTTTACGAAAAATTGTAAAATATTTTGCCCTTTCAATGTAAAAAAGGGAAATTAATGGCATTTGGAATGATTTTCTCTCATCCCATAAAAAATTTCGTTTGCAAACAGATCGGTTCCGACTATGTAAAATGTTCAGTTTTCCTCTTCTTACCAAATTGTTGTCCTGTTGCTCGTTGTTCTCATATGTTTAATTCGGTTGCGTGTATCCGCTCGTGTGTCTCTGTATAAATCCCGATTTACTTGATGTCACTGTCTCGTCATTATCTGTTGCCTACTTGTCTCTCTCTCTCTCTCTCTCTCCTCATCATCCCTTTCTCTCTTTATCATTATGTCCATATTTCCTTTTTCATTGCGTGAGCCTGTAATTGTCTGGTAATGCTTCCCTACACACGTTTCTGGCTTCCTCTCTTGTGTTGTTTTGTTTCGTGTAAAAATTTTTAATGGTTGGTATATTATATGTGATATGGTGATTATCTAGTTATTCGTTATTCCTTCATTAAAAGTTTTCTGTTTGCATATTTCCATGTTTTCCAATACGTTCAGTGGTCGTCCTTGTAAATGCATTTGTGTTCCCGAAATCATGTTGTAATCTTCCATTCCACGCGAACAGGTTAATTCGTACACTCCTGTTTCTTCAGAGTGGCTGTTTCGTTCTTCCTACTCTATAATATTCTACTCAAGTTTCATCTGTGTTAATATTGTGCTGCCTAAGCAGAAGTAATCCTATCCCGTTCCTTGTTCCTTCCCTTGGCTGCACTGATGACTCTCCTGATCCTGCCCACTAGGTTCTTTCTATATTCCATATAGGCTCCACGTGTTCGTTGCATTCGTTCAAGTCTCGTTACTAATTCTCATATCGCTGCGTTGTTATGTTATTGAGGATGGTTGGATTGTGTATTATTGTGTATTGTATCCAAGCTCTTATTTGACTTAATTGTACGGACTATGTAATTTATTTTTCCGTCCTCTTCCACCTTCGTTGTGAAGTTCATGTTCTTCTGTTGCTCGTTTTGCAGATCCAGAATGTTTTGCTCATTATTTCCATGCAGTACACATATAATACTTTACGTATATCTTTTCCAACTTTTTCATAAGCTTCGGTGATGCTGGATTTCCTATTCCTGGACCGTTGATTTGCCGATAATTATTATAGAATTTGAAGTAATTTCTCTCTAATGTCGCTTTTAGTGTGTTAATGAGTTGTATTGAAAATTTCTTGTCGTTTGTTCTGTTGAGTATTTTTTTCTGTACAATGTTTACTGACTCTGTCACTGAAATTGAACGGTATAGATCCTTTATATGAAATGAGACTAATTTAGTATTTTCTGTTATTTTTACGCCCTCCAGTTTATTAACTATTTCTATCGTGTTGTCTATTATGTGCTTGTTTCCAATATTCTTTCAGCATTGTTTTCAGGTGTTTCGATAGTCAAAGTCAAATTTTATAATTGATTATGGGTCTGATTGGCATATTCGGCTTGTGTATCTTCGGCAGTGCGATCATAGATGGAACAAGTGCGTTCATGAGTGTCAATGAGTATGCTAGGTATAGTTTTATCACACTAGTTGCCTATTGTATTATTTTCCTATTTTTTGCTTGGTATTCATTCGTAGGATCGCTCCTTATTTTTCTGTCCTCAATTAATTTTTTTGTTCAAGTAATATTGAGTATATTATCCTTACTGATCAAAAGTGTAGTGTTTCCTTTATCTACCTTCCTCGCTATTATGTAGTTCGATTCAAGTTTTTATGTTAGACTCCTTGCTACTTTTCCATTAAGATTTTCGTTCAAGATTATGTATTTATGTCTTGTCGCTCCAGTGTTCTCCGTTGTTATTTGGTCAAATACGTCCATTAGTATATCGGTTGGAATAAATATTTTTATAAAATTTGAGCCGATCTAACATTTTTAATGAAATTTAAAACTTCTCCAATCGAATAATATGTTTAAGCAGTTGCAACTAATATAAAATTCGCTCCGTAACAAGTTCGGTTACGATAATGAATCTGTTTTCTAAATTTTTATCCTGATTTGAAGAAGAGATCACATTAAATATCGAAAATAGTTATAATTATAGATACATATTAGAAATGCCCCAGATTATATATATATATATATATATATATATATATATATATATATATATATATATATATATATATATATATATATATATACAAATGGCACCAAATCAATTTGTGACATTTTATAAATAAAAGGATTAATTACAAATAATATTAATACTTTCATATTTGTTTCAAAATTGTTTACTATACAACAGATCGTTTTATTATGCGTAGTTATTTCTGTGGCCGCTGATGTTAAGCTTCTTACAGATCGAAATATTGATCTTTTCAAATATGATCCTAGTGATATTTACACCCTACCTGAGGATATTGATGACGATAAGCCAGCCGTAGTTTTTACCGGTGATATAATGAAGGCCAAGGTAGAGAAACTGCAAAGTCTTAGTGGAAATAAGAAATTTAAATTGGAGTGAGTCTTATGATACAATATGTTATCTACAGCGTTATCTATCTTGAATCATATATGTGGAATTGTATTTCAGCTTAAGGACTCAGAACGGTATTGAAGTCTCAAGTGTTGGAAAGTTGAGGGATGAAAAGACTTTTGTTGTAAGCGGTTCATATTCTTTCACAGGAGCTGATGGTAAACGTTATAAGACTAGATATATTGCAGATGAATTCGGCTACCATCCAATCACTGAACTTGACTTGGATATACCCGAGTAAGTGGAGAACCGATTGGAGTTTTTAAATATTGGAATTAAATATATTTGCATTTGCGTATAGCCCTCAGCCTCTAGGTGCTGGCTTAGATGCGACCAGTAACAAATTTGGTGTTGATGACAAAAGAAACAGATTCCAGTTTTTAAACCAGAACTTAAATTTAGACTCAAATCAATCTCCAGTAAGAGGCAGTGGGCAAAGTGGGGATGACTACAGTTATTCTAAATTGGACGATAGCAATTTCGATAAACATGAAGGTCATTCTAATGGATATGATTATCATCTTCCCAGGTAAGTAGTTGCGAAATATACACACGTACATTTCGGATATGTCATCTGATCAACAAAATATCTATTTTGTTACATTCGCAGTAAACGTTTTGATACACCACAACCCTCTCTACTATACCTGCCAGTTCAATAAATTCATGGTCATAGTTCATAAGTCATTCAACATACTTTATATTATATTTTTAACAGAGTTTTTGCTGTGTTATAGCAAAACCATTACTTTAAAGTTTCTTATTTTTAAAATAAAATTTCATAGTGAAATATATTTTAAAATTGTATAAAATAAAAAAAATTCACAACTATTTTTTTATTTATTAAAGGTTCAATTTAATTTAACTGACATTTGATACTCAAATCTTATATAAGTTATTATTTATTTACGTGTAAATCCAGCCAATGTCAGATAAAATTCAAATTCGATTGGACCTGATATACAGCATTGAGTAGCTCTTGCTTCTCTTGGGTATGGTGTGCTCTTATAATGAATTTGCGACCAGTTAAGTAACTTCTAATAGTTAGTAATTGTTTTCGGGTTACTTCCGCTTCAATTCATTAATTGATCCTCCGTGCCAAGCTTTATCAAAGAGAGCTGAACAATATTTGTTTCTTCAAATACAATTCTAACTACATTCACAAATCTGTGTAGTTGTTCGATTGTGTTATATTTGTTCGTGAAATTGTGATCTTTGCTTTTAATTCAGTTCGCGCTCTGGTATGAATTAAAATTTAACACACGCGAAGAAAAGTTAAAGAAAAAAATTTAGTTTTTTTATATTTACGTAACTGTGTGTAATTATTACGATTTTTTATATTTATTTAATAAAAATAGCCACATACGCCCCAATCACACATACATTTAAACAAACATAAATATAAAAAAAGAACATTGCATTCTAAACAAGATCATGTCATGCACCTCATCATATGCCACTGAGGTGAACACGCAACAGTTCATGGGGACCTTGCAGAAGAAAGTGTACTCAGTCTTTATGTCTTCTGTACATGGACTAGAGCAATAATTTATATTTACATGTATGTATATCTTATTGTTAATTATATTTTGAATTTAACTTTCGGTGACAACTATGAAGAAGCAAAATTACAGGTGGTGTACATGCAAACGTTTGGATCTAAAGATAAATCTCGAAAAATCGAAAGTGTTACAAGTTAGCTGTCCTGTTCGTTAAACTGGAAGTATAATTACTTATTTTAACAAGTTAGAAGTCGTACCATTGCCCTATAATGATGTTGTTTTCGTAGGGCATTTTAACTCGAACCTAATAAAAGTGCTATCGAGTAAAAATGGTATGGAATTACTGTGGCTAACACCAATATATGTCAAAACGCCAACACATTTTACGATGTCAAGTAGTTCAGTGATCGACCATGCTTTTGCAGTAAATCCCCCATAAAAGTCTTACTTTATGACTAAGGCTCTGCCATCAGTTTCTTCAAGCATGTTCGCACTTTTATTTTGAGCTACTGTGCTCGTTAAATTGAAACCCGATTTATCTAATGTCTTATGTTTAGAAGCAAGCTGAACTTTTGGAAAGAAATGTCATAACGCCTTACTATCTTTCTGGGCCCTCAAGGACGAAAGTAACAAGTACTGTAATGAAACGTCGAAACCTTCCGCTGTACCAAAGGTATAATAGCTAAATTCAATTCTGTACATTTTACTTACGCCATTGATTCTAGGTTAGAATATCTGGAAAGTTTGTACAGATGACACAGATGAACTAAGCAATATCTTCATCAATTTATCAATGGTTACAAGAACTGCTTCAATAGCATTGAATGTAATATCCAGCAAAAGCTTCTACGTGGAACGGTCTGCATTATAGTTCTCTTACGTTAGTGAAATCTGATACCATAAGTTCCGAAAACTTATATCCTACTGATTCATCCATATCTAATGCTTCTGTTTAAATCATTGTAGTGTTGTAGCTATTTACAACAGCAACCTAACTTGGCCATGTCACGTCGACACCCCTGTTGCACAGTCTTACACAAGACTAAGGTCTCTCTGGTAACTCGACATTATACACCAATAAGGATTAGACAACTACTTGTCAAAGTTTGCTTTATCGTCAGTCAGTGGATTATTGAGCAAGAAAGTTAAACGTATTATTTAATAATATTATTAGACATGTGTTTGGATTACCACACGAACTTTCTGGTGTTTTCTTTGAAAATGTCCTCAATACAAGAGTCCTTATAAAAATGTTTCGTTCCAGTATTTATATTGTACACGAAAACAAATTTTGTGCTTATTATTATTGTCTTCAATATTAATATTATAACGAAATTGTCTTTTCGCTTTATAAAAAAGCAGGCCTTCAATGTTTTGCCATAGAATCGTCAGCACAACTTAGTCGAGTAAGGCGAATTAGTTTAGAAAATTCTTGTTTAAATTTTGACATGAGTTGTAATTTAAATGTTAGATTTATGTTTTAGGTTATAAGCAAGTCGACTACGTACAAGGTACAAGGGTATGGACAAATTACAACATTGTCTAATTCGAAAAGAACGGGAGGTATTATAACTTGTTATAAAACAAACTGGAAAGTTAAAAATTTTTGGAAAACATTTATAATTGGAAGTGCTGGTTAATGAAAACTGAAAACAACTGTTTTATATTAGCAACAGTATATAGATCACCTAGTTATAGGGAAGCAGAATTTTTTCAGCGAGAAATTGAGAAATTCGTTGAAGATATATGTGAATAAAAATGTGAAATAACAATAAGAGGAGATATCAACATAGACTGATCTAGTGCTGGATTTTATAAAAAATATGGAAAGTGCGTTTAATGACAATGGTTGTAATCAAATAGTTAAAGAACATACAAGAATATATTATATTATAACTAACAAAGATAAAATATCGCTAAAAAATAACAGCAGCAGCAAATACCGGATTATGAATCGCTCCTTATAAACATTGAATATGAAGTAAAGAAATGGAAATTCGTGTAGTGCAAAGAAATAGAGACTTCTAAATAAAAAAAAAGTATTTAAAAGATAATTTGGTTCAGGTCCTAATATAAATGAAAATGATGATACAAATAACAATGTTGCCTGTTTTGACCCACTGATCGAAAGGACAATACAAAAGTTTATATATAAAACAATAATAAAAGAAAAAATTTGCGTCAATAATGGCTTTAATGCACAGCTAAGAATTCTCAAACAAGAAAAGTTTTTTCAAATACCAAATTGCAAAAATTACATATACTAATGAAGCATGGAATAATTATAAGTCGATAGGAAATATTTACAAATATATGTACAATAAATATTGACAAAATAAGTATATTGAGAAAGAAATAAACATTGCCAAAGATCCAAAACAAATGTTGAAAGAAATTATAAATTTAGTTCTTAAAAAGAAAGAAAGCTCTGATTTAAATTGTGATTTTTAACCACGTTGAATATAAAGAGAATTACCAAATTTCTAACCAATTTATTAAATTTTTTTCAACAGTATTAACACAATTAGAGATGATATAGAAAGTGATAAATTCTAGATTTAAATTCAGTGCAATAAATATACAAGACTTGCAAGAACAAACCCGACTTCAATAAAGCGAAAATAAAGATAATATTGAACAACTGGAATGTAACGGGTGCAATAATTTATATAATAAATACGTCGTTCGTAACGCGAGTTTTCCCAGAAACATGGAGAGAAACAATGGTGACTCTAATAGAAAAAGTTTATAAAACGAAAATGACGAAGAATGCGAAAAAATAATTGAAAAAATAGTAAAATGAAAATTGGAAAAATATACGTATGAAAAAGAACGAACTGTTTCCTACATATCAATCGAGCTTTCGAAAAAAATTCTTGCGAAACTGAATTCACGTAATAAGTAGATGGAAAAATGCTGAAAATATAAGAAAGTAATGATAATATTTTTACATTAGTTTTTTTTTAGCTAATCAGGCCTAATATGTTTTATGACAACAAATTTCAGTTATTTATTTCGAATTTTCCCGATGTTTCGTGAATTTTTTGTTCACTTTATCCAGGGACTCGTAATACAAGATTATTATATTCATGACCATCTTATAATTAGTGCTTAAATTGTCAGTATCTTCCTTTTTCTTCATTGTTTTGTTGATTTTTTTTTAATGCTTAAGCTTTCAGTTATAAATCTCTTTTTTGTATTGTTTTCTTTATCAAGTATTTTAACGTTGTCAAAGTCAGGTACATACATATGTGGCTTCTTAGTAACATATGTTGTGATAATCCAGTGCACACTTTTTTCTTATTGCAATATTTTTAGACTTTAAAAGAATTTTTGAAACTATAAGCAGATAAATATTACTACAAAAGTTATGCATTAAACACATTCGAGACAGCAGGCTACCGACTACAACCTGTTAAAAATAGAATACATGTGTGTATATGAAAATGATTATTTTGAAGACGGCACGGCAGGTTGTTTGTTGTCTGTGCTGCTTTTGTCGTTGTAGTCAAATTAAGCTAATTTCTATTTTTGTTGGCTACAAAACAAAAACATTGTTGACAATATTATAAAATATGTAAAGCAAATTACCGATTTCAAATATTTTTTATTGCAAAATAAAAAAGAAAATTCCAAAATTTATATGTTATAATATATATGCATCAAGAATTTTTAAATAAATAAATTAATTTGTTTTATTGTGTTGTTTTTCTTTCCTGGCTAATTTAGATTTGATTTGCGTTAGTTCCTTGTTTTTTCAGATAATCAGGCCTGATGTGTTTTTATGACAATAAATTTCAAAAGTTATTTATTTCATATTTTCCCGACGATTCGTGAATACATACATGTATGACATACAAGGGAATGAATTAAAATGGGTTAAAACATAATTAATAAATAGAAAGCAAGCAATAAAATTAAATAATTTAAAATCGAATACAATAAATAAAGATTTCGGAGTAGCACATGTCTCGATTTTAGGTGCATTACTATATAAGTATACATTCATATGTATATATATATATATATATATATATATATATATATATATATATATATATATATATATATATATATATATATATGTATATATATATATATATATATATATATATATATATATGTATATATATATATATATATATATATATATATATACATATATATATATTTATATATATATATATATATATATATATATATATATATATATATATATATATATATATATATATATATATATATATATATATATACATATATATACGTATATATATATATATATATATATATATATATATATATATATATATATATATATATATATATATATATATATATATACGTATATATATTTATATTTATATACACTTGTGGACATACAATTAAGTCACTCATGCAATCTTTTATTTCTCAGTACAAAAATAACAGTACATCAATATAATAAGTAATTTTGTTTGAAATCACTAATTTCTTTACGCGCCGCGAAGTACAGTGGACAAATAATTAAGTAATTTTTTATAGAACGTTAATACTTGCATTTAGTACATTTTTTTGGAAGCCAAAAAGGTTTATTAGTCAATTAAAATATATTATAACCTTTCCCTGTTGTTTCATCTGACGTGGTCAAGATAGGGGTAAAAATAAGAGCTCCTCTGCAGCTGAGAGGGAGATCATTTGGAATTGCCTCCGTAATGTTGGCTCATTTGCTCAAGTGGTAAAAGCTTTATCATTATCTCGCGAAAAGGCTGTCAGCGCTATTGAACATTACCAATTATATAAGAATATTAATAATTTGCAACGAAATAAACAACGTAAAACAACATTTGCTGAAGATGGGCTGATGGTCAAGATGAGCAAAGCTGGCCCATTGTTCACATCTAAACAAATTAGAGCGTGCATGTAGTCGGAACACGGTCTTAAAATATCTGCAAGGCGTGTGAGAAGACGTCTGACTGAAAATAAACTTTGTGGCCGCATAGCGAGAAAAAAACTTAACGTGTCAAAAAAGAATATTTAGCAGCGTTTGCGATTTGTCAATATTCACCAACATATCGATGAAAATATTTGGAAATTATTATTTTGGAGTGATGAATCAAAGTTTATTGCTTCCGGAAACGATGATAGATATTATGTATGGCGACCGGTCCGCAAATATTTAGACCTAAAGTACACTAAAAATCCACCAAGCGTGTAGGCTCGTCAGTAATGGTGTTGGGGTAGTTTACTTCATCTGGGGTTGGTCCATTAGTGAAAATATAAAGAAAAATGACTGCTTAAATGTACAAAAAAATCTTACAGAACAATTTAAGTAACTATTGTGATAACGGTTTGCCTCTGCGTGAATACTTCAGCAAGATAACGACCCGAAGTACAAATCACAGGTTGTTAAGGCATGGTTCGATGGCCAAAAATGGGGTCTTGATTGGCCAGCTCAAAAATTTGAAGAATTTATAGAAAATCTATGGGGTGACGTAAAACAAGCAGTCGCAGCCAAGAAAATTTAAAATAAGAATGCACTTTCGCGGCAAATCCAGGCAGAGTAGAATGACATTACTCCTCAACAGTGTTGGGCTTTGGTAAAAATAATGCTAGACAAATGTACCGAAGTAATACGCCCAAAGTATTACAAAACAATATATTAGAGGTTCAAAACGGTTTGAATTAAATATAAAGCAATTTCAACATATTTTGTGTTACTTTTTTTCAGATAACTTAATTATGTGTCCACTGAACTTTACGTCGCGTAATGAAATTAGTTATTTCAAACAAAATTAAGGTATATATTGCTGAATATTTCCCTATTTTTAAAAAGCTGTGATGGTAACATATATTTGAAAAAAATTTCGAATAAATAAAAAATTGATGTACTGTTATTTTTGTGCTGAGAAATAAAAGATTGCATGAGTGACTTAATTGTATGTCCACAAGTGTATATTGTATGACTATATGATTTTTAATAGGCACGATAATTCTTTATTTGCTGGTTGTTTATTCGACAATGATAATGTTACAAAAATGCAAATTGTGTTACAGCTAAGATTAAAGAATTCAATTCCGTTATATTGGAAATCATTTACATATGTACTTCTGTATATGCATAAAGGTTGCGAGCAAAGAATATATAAGAAATTATTTACATATGTACTTCAGTATATGCATGAAGGTTGAGAGCAAAGAATATATAAGAAATTATTTACATATGTATACTTATTAATAAAAAATGTTAAAGAGAAACAAGAGGTTTAAAATAATGGATTCGTTAAAGATAAATAACAATGCTTAATATAATATTAAAATACTATATGTATATACGCTTTGACGGAACATACTGCCCCCATTGAGAGTCACTATCAATTCTCTTCGATAGGTAGGGGAGCAACTTTGTGAATGGATCGGCGGAGAAGCCCCTTGCAGGTTTTTAGATCGACCACTCGTACCTTACCATCACGACCTGGGATTGCCTTAATTATACGAGCTAAGAGCCAATGCTGAGGTGGAAGGTTGTCTTCATGGACAATAACAAGAGTACCCTCCATCACGTTTTCACAAGTTTTGAACCACTTACGTCTTTGTTGAAGGTCTAATACATAGTCTCGAACCCAATGTAGCCAAAATTGTTGTTTGAGATACGTCACCATTTGCCAACGTCTGAGATATGTGACGTTTGTGTGGCTGTTTAGTTTTTCATCTGGTAGTGCCATTAGGGAAGAGCCGATCAGCTAGTGAGCCGGAGTTAACGCTTCACCATCATTTGGATCATCTGATCTAGGTGCTAAGGGCCGAGATTTAATATCGCTTCGACTTCGATAAGTGTTGTTTGCAGTTCTTCGTAGGTTAGATTAGCTTCAGATATGTTTTTCACAAGAAGGGTTTTAGCCGACTCCCACTGGCCACCGAAGTGGGGCGAACGAGGAGGAATGAACGAGAACTCGAATTAGTTCTTTGACATTAGCCTCTTGAAGAAAGCGTTGCTTTAGTTCATGCAGTCTGTTGTTGGCGCCAACAAAGTTTGTGGCGTTGTCACAATATATCCTTTGAGGGATGCCTCTACGACCTATAAATCTTTTTAAACATAAAAGAAATGTATTAGTAGAGAGGTCTGATACCAGTTCAATATGGACAGGTTTTGATGTAAAACAAACAAAAAGAGCTACATAAGTTTTATAGGGGGGTTTCCCTTTTATACGATCTGCTGGAAGATCGCCCATAAGTTGTTGTGATAGACGCGGGTAGTGTCTGAAGCAATGAACGCAGTTCCTAACAATTTTTCTTGTGATGTCTCTACCATTTACTATCCAAACTTGTTGCCCAAGAATGCCTAGAAGCACTTTTACACCAGCATATAGGTGTTTTCGATGAAGATACTCGACGAAGATTGTGGTGAAACGATGATTTTTTGGTAGGAGTATAGTAAATTTTGCGTCATAAGATAAGGATGCATTTGCTAGCCGGCCGCCTACTCGGAGAACGTTTAAAGTTGAATTGCAGCATTGAATTTTGTCCAAAATTGGGGCGAGTTTCTGAAAACTGGGCTTCAATTTGTTTCCTTTCTTAAGGAGATCGATTTCATCTTTGAACGCAGATTGCTGAATATTATAAATAATTCTATAAAATGATGATTTAAGTTCTTCAGATGTAATAAAGGCATTTCTTTTTTGTTTGTCAAGGGCACGATGAATGTAGGCGATGATGCGAAGAATTTTAAGATACGAAGAATGACGTGAGATTATAGCATCGATGATTGACTCCACAATTACAGTGGTTTTGATTTTCTCAGATTTTCTCAGATCAAGTTGCGGAAGTTCTTGACGTGTGATGTCATCTTGTGGCCAACTGTTTTCAGATTCGTATAGAAATTTAGGTCCTGCAATCCAGATTGTGCTACTTAAATTGTTGGCAAGGCAACCTCTTGAAACTATGTCTGCAGGGTTCTGCTTTGAGAGCACATATCGCCAAGAAACGTTGTGAGTCAGATTTTGGATCATTGATATCCGATTGGCAATAAAGAAAACGTAAGATGATGAATGTTGAGCTAGCCACGCTAGTACAATTTTAGAATCTGACCAGAAGAAAACTCGATATGAAAAACGTTCAAATTTATTTTTTATTTTTTGCCACGTTTGGCTCAGCAGTAAGGCAGCACAGAGCTCGAGCCAAGGCAAGGATTGTTGAACGACTGGGGCCACTTTTGATTTAGCTATCAGCAAAGTTAATTTAAACTGGTTTGCATTTACTACACGTACGTAGATGCAACAGCCATAGGCTAGTTGCGAGGCGTCTGCAAATCCGTGAATTTCAAATTTTGCATACGGCGAGGTACCCACAAATCTAGGGACTTCAATTTCGTTGATGTATTGGAAACTTTGTTCAAGTTGTCGCCACCTGTTTACCAATCGTGAATTTAATGCTGTATCCCAGTCCAAATTTTGTTTCCACATTTCTTGCATCAACATTTTACAACGAACTATAATTGGGCTGAGCAAGCCGAGAATGTCGTATATTTTTGCCACTGCTGACAAAACAGATCTTTTCGTAGGAATCTCAATGGTTGGGAGGTCAAAACGAAAACAAAATGTGTCACCTTTGGGTTTCCATGACATTGCAAGAGCCTTGGTGATATAGTCTGCATTTGTGTTTAAATCCTTTTCGCCGCTGCACGATGCAATATTTTGACAATTCGAATTCCACTTTGCCATTTCAAGACCGGCCTTTTGTAAGAGTTCGACAATTTCACACTTTTTTGACATTAGGTCAGAGAGATCACCTGCCCCCGTTAGGAGATCGTCTACATATAAGTCTTGCTTAAGGGCCTTCGAACCAATAGGAAATTCATCTTAATAATGGTCGGCTATAAAAAATAAGCTTCTGACAGCGAGAAAAGGAGCGGCTGATGTACCATAAGTCACTGTATTCAACTTATATAGCTCAATAGAGTCAGTAGGTTTACTTCTCCATAGAATCAGCTGGAAACTACGATCTCTATCATCTACCAAAAACTGTCAATACATCTTACATATGTCCACAGACAGAGCAAATTTGTTGAGCCGAAACGATAACATTGTATTATCAAATCTTGCTGAATGGTGGGACCAACCATTAGTGCTTCGTTTAATGAAATATTTGAAGAAGTTTGATAAGACGCGTCAAAGACCACTCGTAGCTTTGTAGTAGTACTCTGCGGGCGTAAGACAGGGTGATGAGGAATTACGTAATGTGGCGCATCTAGGATCTTACAACTCACGCGTGACATGTGGCCTAATTTCACGTATTCTTCCATGAAATCGGAATACATTTGTCTAATGTTAGCATCCTTTGAAAGACGTTTTTCTAGGTACAAAAATCTGCGCCGAGCTATTTCAATTGAGTTACCAAGGAGTTTAAATGAAGAGTTAAATGGTAAACGCACCTGAACTCTTCCAGAATCATCAAAAATAGTGTTTTTTACAAAATGTTCTTCACATTGTTGCTCTTCTTCGGTGAAAAGAGGCCTAGTCTGATTGAATTCTTCAACTTCCCAAAAGGATTTTAACAATGAATCAAGCTCCTGGGTTTTTGTTACGACATTACAGGAGAGTAGGCGAGGCGAGAACTGAGTGTTTACTTTGCTCCCTACTACCCAGCCAAGAGCTGTATTTATGAGGTAAGGAAGCTCATTTCCGAGGTATACTTTCCCGTCGAGAAGTAAGTCGAAGAAAATTTCGGAGCTAATTAGCATGTCAATTCTCTGGGGCTCGTGAAACTGTGGATCAGCTAGATCCAGACCAGTTGGTATGTTCCAGTTTGCAGCAATTATTCGCTCTGCAGGGTGTTGAGAGGAAATGGTTTTTGTTACCGAAAAGATTGCCGTTCTTTTAAAATCTGAAACCCGAGATTTAATTGTGGTTGTAACTATAACTGAGTTCGAACGTCAGAAACTCCAGATATTTCTTGAATATATTTTTGTTGTTTCAAGCGAAGACGATTGACGGCTTCTTGCGTGATAAGATTCAATTCTGAGCAGGAGTTCAATAAGGCGCGAAGAGGTTGTAGAGTACCAAAGCTATCTTTAACCAAAATAATGGCTGTTGGCAGCAGATTTACATAATGACTGCGTGTTAAAAGCGAGGAAAATTTTATGAGATGAGTTGAAGCTGGGTTAGACTGAGCTGGTAACTGCTTGGCGCGACGACGAGGGGCGAAGAGGTAATGAAGACGATTGTTGAAACGATGGATTTGAAATTGTATTATTTTGGATCGAAGAATTCATTGCGAGATGCGTCTGATGCGAGGAAGGATTTGTATCATTCGATTGTTGAAAAATTGGATTGTGAAATGATCTGTGATGCGAGACTCGACACGTGCGACAACGAGATTTAGACGGACAGTTTGCCACGCAATGGCCTTTTCTAGGGCAATTTATACAAAGCTTGAATCTTTAACAAAATCAAAACGATGAGGTACTGAAAGTCTTAAAGAACTAGAACAACTTCCTGTCAAATGTTCTTTACTTTTGCAATATTCGCAAAACATACTTGAAACGATGAATGACAACCCTGGACGGTTGGGACTTTGTTTATATTTCTGATCGCGAGATAAAAATAATTCTGCTTCTGCGGTGCGGGTTTCCAAAAACTGACAGCGACGACCTAAAATCTCGTAAAACTGATTCCATGACGGCAATGATTTAAAATCTTGGTGTTCGTCGTACACTTTTTTCGATTCGCTATCAATTTTGGACAACACAATATGAATAATTATGGCATTCATAATATCGAGCTCGGATCCTAATGAAAGCAATGAGCTTCGAAGGGCCGAAACCGAATCCAAGATTGAACGCAGAGATGTAGCATCTGGTTTATTAATTGTTGCTAATGAAAACAACGAATTTATGTTATCAATAAACATTAATGTCTTGTTGTCGTATCGTTCGACTAAACGATCAAAGGCTTTCTGATAGTTTGAGTCAATTACTTGGAAGGGCGCTATTACAGCTAGTGCCTGTCCCGACAAACAACTAAGTAGATAGTTAAACTTATCCATAACAGGGATACCAGGCTCATTATGAACTAAAATTTTGAATGTGCTAATGAACCTGGAAAAATCTGCGTACTTGCCGTCGAACTTGGGTAGTTTCAATTGAGGTAGACGGTTCTGCCAGGATACACAAGCATGTGTAGCATTCAAAAAACTTTGATCGATATCAGCAGCACCACGTTTTTTATTTAAAAGATTTATTAAAGGAGCCTTAGCAGATATGAATAGTTCTTCTATATCCGATCGATTCGTGTCATTTTCATCCACCTTTTCAATTTGGCTTTGAATATGGCTTATCTGTTTGAAGTATAACTCAAGGATTTGTAGCCTACATTCTAAAATTGTAAAATCAGAAGCGGCACCCTCCCTATCTATCTTTGATTTAATTTGCGTTATGTTGCGCTTCATGGTTGACCGTTGTGACTTCAATGAAGCAAGTGAATTTGCATTAATCTCAGCTTTCTCGCCTTTTTCGTTTTTATCGCCCTTTTCATTATTCATTTTTTTTTTTTGTAATATAAAACGTTTTATCAGTAAGAAAATGTGCCCAAATTGTTATATAGTGGTATTTTTTTACAAATGCAAATGGTACTGATTTTCGTAAATAGTACCAGTTGTTAACTTTATGTGCCAAAACTGATTATGTATTTTTCCAGAGGGCAACACTATTTAGTTTTATTAGCAAATACAAAATATGCAATTTAAGAGCAAGCAAAGAGGAGAAGTATACAGTAAGAGATTATATTGTTGACTTACTTGCGTATGTATGTATGTAACAGATAAAGGTGTGGGAAGATGTTAAACAACAATTGCTCTTGACTACAGTGTTGCCGTTTGAAAAAATTTTTTCCGCCCAAAATTTCCCTAAAAAGTGCCAAAAATCGACAATTTATGCCCAAAAATTCAAGAGTTGAAAAAGTATACACTGACATTATATATTAAAAGTGGGGACCTTTTTTTAATCCTCACTTTTCAAATGCTGAGAAGTATACTCTTTTGCAGCATGAAGATGTGTTGACTTTTTTAACCCATTTTAGCCCACTGTTCGAGTTTTCGAACACCAATTTTTACTTTTTTCAACCCAATTTTTTTCTATGACGATGTATAAGCGGAGAAAAACAACGCAAAAACAAAACAATGATGCAGTGCCATAGTAAATTTTGTTGGCTTTCAGAAATTTATTATAATGCTCACCTCCCCTCCCCACAATGGGCTTTGGCGGTATGTTGAAAAGAACCTTATATTTAGACCAAATTTCTAGATGGAAAATAAGAGATATTAAAATGAATTATATTTTCAAAACTAAATTATTTTAAAAGAAAAAGGTTAATTTTAGCTCTGGTTGAAGTTCAATATGCCTCCGGTCAGAAAAAAAATCTGGGGACGTTCTAAATTAGCTGTTCGAAAAATCGAACAATGGCCATAGTGCGCAACTCTACATCATAGGGTATGAGTGATGAGCGACGCATGTGCGCGTGTGTGCATGGAACTTGTTTGTTTATTTTTAGCGAAAACCGTTAGTTTTCTCCGTAGATTTGCTTGTTTTATTCTTTTATAAAATTGTAATTAGCCGATGATGGGGCGTCCTGCCCCTGATTTGAAGACTGGCAAACAACTGCCAAAAGGTAATATTTATTTATTTAAGTTAAATTTTTATAGCTTTATTAATATTTTTCAGGTGAAAATGATGCAAAGCTTGATACAGCCAACAAAATTATCTGCTGTCGTTGGCAGGATAAACGTGAGGTCACGTTGTTGTCAAACTTCACTGGAGTTTACCCGACAACACTGACTACACGCAGACAAAGACAAAAAGAAGGGCAGTCTAGCCAAATCAATCTTGACCAACCACAATTTATTCGACAATATAATTTGTTTATGGGTGGCGTTAATCTACACGACAACGCTGTTTCCAATTATCGCGTTTCGGTACGTTCAAAGAAGTGGTATTGGCCTCTTTGGCTAGCCATTCTAGAATCTTCTGCCGTCAATGCCTGGAAAATAAACGTATTAGTTAACAAGCAGCTTGGACAGCGACCCATTACACAGCTGGAGTTTCCTGTAAGCCTAGCAACGAACTTGCTGCTAACTTCTGACGAGGATAAGGGCCAACATGTTTCAGACGAGTCTGACGTAGAAGACACCACTTCGGATAAGACTTTTGAGCCTCGTCAACCATTTCCTCGTGCTTTCGGACATCATGAGGTTGTTTTGCAACCTCAAAAAAAGGCCAGGCGATGCCAAATTTGCCATGAACCCACACTAAGAATGTGCAACAGGTGTCAAGTGCACTTCCACCTAAAGAAGTGCTTCTCTACCTACCACAAATGGTAAAACTATGTAAATATGTTATATGTAACACAAAATCAACACAATAAAATGAACTGTATACGTTAACAATAAAAAAATCGTGTTTCAGTGAATCTTTCAATTATTTAAGTCAACTTCTGTCAAACCTCACATATTAAACTTAAAGTTCAGAGAATGGCCATTGTTCGACTTCTCGAACAGCAGATATCGGAGAAACTATATGAGATAGCAAAATTCTGCCAACGGATTTGAGTTCAGCAGAACTTAATTACCTTAGATAAATCAATTTTAATAATAAATTCAATACTTTTTGCAACTTGGCCCAAAATGGGTTAAATTTGTATTTTTTTAAAAAAAATTTCCTTGTTTTAAAAATTTGTATTTATTTTTTAAATTTATACTTATAAAAATTTGTATTTTTTTTAAATTTGTATATGAATGACATAAAATAAAAAAAACTAATTACCTTACATACATTTAAACAAAAATCAATAATTCAGTCTTTTTTTGTTTTTTATAAAATTATTTAGTATGCTTTATAAAAAAACTCAATATGTCAAAACGGCAATATGTAAAAAATAAAAAAAAAAAATATCAACATGCCGCAAACAAAAAATGCCCAAAATCCGCCCAAATCATAAATTTTAAATTATTTATGCCCAGTTTTGGGCATAAATGCCCACTTTCGGCAACACTGCTTGACTAGGTTGATGCTTCTGAGAGATGATTAAATATGTATGAGTGTATATGAGTAACTGCAGCAGAGGACAGCGGCTAGCAATATGCAAAACGACATGCGAAGAATATGATGATGATGTGACGAATACGATGATGATGTTGATTCTGATTGCGATGACGATGATTTTGATTGGTAATTCTAAAAACTTCAAATGTAAATAGCTGGCAAATACACAACAATGATGAGGATTATAATCAAGTTTTTTTTTTGTTTTATTAGAAGTTGAGTAACTTTGTTTGTTTTAATACAAATCACAGAATACTCAACTTTGACGTATAAAAAGGGTCCGAATCATATTTTGCATAAACTTTGTATAAATCATAAAGTTTGTGTGAAGAGATATCTACATATACAGTTGCCCAATAAAGTCTACATACAGCGTCAATATTTCAGTTTTCTTTTTGTTTAAAAAGAATTATTAATATTTAAGTTAAACAAATATTTTTATTTTCCAAATAAAACTTAAAAACAACAAAAATTCATTTATTTTTTGGCTTAAAATAAAGTAATAAAAGAAAAACGTAATTCAGTCTTAAAACATATCACAAAAAAGTGTACATACAGCTTATATTAAACATTGATTTGCTAGATTTTTATTAAAATAACTTTGAGCTAATATTTTTTTCGGGCCACCTTTAGCATCTAGCAATGCTTGTATGTGTCTAGGCATTATGAAACCAATTTTTCTGTTATATCTGATCCAATTTTTTGCCACTCGTCTGTTAGTGCTTTTTTTAGGCCATCTTTGCTAGATATTTTATTTTTTCGCACGCGTCTGTCCAATTCATCCCATAAATTTTCAATTGGATTCATATCCGGGGATTGAGGAGGAGAATGTAATTGTATAAAAACAATTAGATTAGCTCTCCCTTTCACACAAACTTTATGCACGTTTTCAAAGTTGTCGGGTCTATTACCACGTTTATACGAACGTCTTATTTGCAAATAGAACTATTTGCAAATAACTAATTCACTGTTTATACGGGTAATTGCATACAGAACTTATATTATTATTAGTGATGCCATGTGACGAAAATATGATTGTTTGGTAAGTAAAACACAAAAAACGTTCATGAAGTGGCAACGTCTTACTTTTTATTTGCAAATAGTGTCGTTATTCACGACTTGTTTAAGTGAGTTAATAAGTTACAACAAAAAAAGTTATACGGCAACATTCTTCTTTTTTATTTGCAAATAAGACGTGCGTATAAACGTAGTATATGTTTAGTTTATGATACAAATGTTTAATATACATAAATGTTTAAGTGATGTTGCCTTTAGTATTTTTATTGTTAGGGTTATGCTCCCTTGTTGTTAGGACACAATGAAAAAGTTATAAATTATTAAACCAATTATTAAATTATTAAACTTTTCAATAATAGGTATATTTTATTTAATTTCAATTGTTTTTTTAAGATTATTTAACTTTTATATTTATTTATCACTAAGTCCTGTCACGGTCAAAAAATGTATGACTATATGATTTTTAATAGGCACGATAATTCTTTATTTGCTGGTTGTTTATTCGACAATGATAATGTTACAAAAATGCAAATTGTGTTACAGCTAAGATTAAAGAATTCAATTCCGTTATATTGGAAATCATTTACATATATATGTACTTCTGTATATGCATAAAGGTTGCGAGCAAAGAATATATAAGAAATTATTTACATATGTACTTCAGTATATGCATAAAGGTTGAGAGCAAAGAATATATAAGAAATTATTTACATATGTATACTTATTAATAAAAAATGTTAAAGAGAAACAAGAGGTTTAAAATAATGGATTCGTTAAAGATAAATAACAATGCTTAATATAATATTAAAATACTATATGTATATACGCTTTGACGGAACATATATATATATATATATATATATATATATATATATATATATATATGAATATATATACTATATAAATATAAATATAAATATAAATATATATACGTATATATATATATATATATATATATATATATATATATATATATATATATATATATATGTATATGAATATATATACTATATAAATATAAATATAAATATATATACGTATATATATACATAAATATATATATATATATATATATATATATATATATATATATATATATATATATATATATATATATATATATATATATTGTTGGAATGAGGGGGTTCAACGTCACAAGGGAAAAGAAGCTTATATTAAGATGATGCTAACTTTATTTGAAAGAATTGACGCAAAATTAATTCCTTGTTCGCTTGTTCCACTTTTGTTTGTTAACGAGTAGGTATGCATTTATATGTACATATGTACATGTATATGGGTGTATAAAATATAAATTGTTTGAATAATATGTATAAAATGGGTATTATTTATTAGAAAATAATCACTTGTTTGGGAGCTATAACTTATTATAAATAAACTATAATTTCCTATTAAGTTAAATATTAATGAACGTTTGCTAAAAAATGTTCCTCTTTAAATATATATGTATGTATGTAGGTATGTATGTATATTTCTTGCTTTAACTTTTAAGCACAAATATTTTATTTTTTGGGTTTTGCACATTAATATTATTGAACTTATTAAGAGGGAATTCACTGAGTAACTAACTTAAGCAATATAATAAAAGTCACAATTCATATCATTAGCTTAAATAAGTAAAAATAATGGGAATGATCTCTCCTTAGGTAGAGAGAGTAAGAAATGATAAATGAGCAAATTAATGACACTTTAGCTCCTAATTATATTATAGATATAAAAAATATGTAGAGCATAATGGTTGATTTATAACATAAACATTCCGCCCCTCTTGCAGTACTGCAACATCGATATAGGGGTAGGAAAAAAAATAAATTCATATCTTAGGATTTAATTCAACGATAAGTAAAGCAAGAAATATGTATATGCGCATGATATAAGTATATAAAAAAATTAATTCATAGCTTAGGTATTAATTCAACGATATGTAAAGCAGGAAATATATACATCCGTATAATGTAAAGTATAGACAAAATAAATTCATAGCTTAGGTATTAGATGTGACATTTATAACAATGGTAGGCGCATCCCTTGATGCTGGTGTCGCTTGGGATCGAGCCTGTGCTTTCCATGAGAGTTGGGGTGAAGTAGAACTAGTACATTGTCTTTTGTAATGCGTGAGAGACTGTTGCCTTTTATCATCATCATTATGCGGTTGGCGATGTAGTAAAGTGTGGTGCTCGTGCAAACAGATTTTACATCTATCACGACTTTTACAAGCTTTCAAAAGGTGAGAATGTGCCAGACAGTTGAAGCAATATCCAAAACGTCGTACCACTTTAAAACGGTCAGGGACCGAAAGTTTTCGAAAACGAAAACATTTCCTCAAAAGATGTTCCTTATCGCAGTAGCGGCAGTCCTTGTATTTTCGTGAAAGTGTTGTACTTGGTGATATAGTGCGGTGTTTTCGCGTCTCTGCGATTCTTCTTCATGCGACGAGGTGGGGTTGACATGATGACTGTAAATAAAGGTGAAAAATATTTATTGAGTTTCGGAAGGAAGCAACAATACTAGTTTAGTTATTGGTCTGAGTATTAACCCTCGCGATGTGCGAACCTGCGCTGCTCTGACCCTAGAGTCTGAACCACATATAACCTTTTCTATTCGCCCTAGGTGCCATTGGTTAGGTGGCAAGTTTTCGCGTCTTATCACTACCAGGTCATTGGGAGCAAAGTCGCGTTCGGGGTATTTCCATTTGGTACGTTTGAGAAGTTCTTTCAGATACTCTTCTTTCCACAAAATAGCAAAGTGATGATGAAGTATTTTCAGCTTCTGCCATCTGTTGAGAAGACTTAAAGAGCTATTGGCTCAATCGGGCTCTGCTGGGGCTAGAAGAGGTGAGCCTACTAAGAAATGTGCAGGAGTTAGCGCGTTAAGTTCAGCAGGATCTTCGCTCATGGAACACAGAGGTCTTGAATTCAAACAAGCTTCGATTCTGATCAACATAGTGTTGAACTCTTCATACGTAAATTTTTGAGCATTCGTGATTTTCTTTAGATGGGATTTAAAACTTTTCACACCAGCTTCCCATAGACCCCCCATATGTGGTGCGGCGGGAGGAATAAAATGCCAGTCAATATTTTGATAAGTATGTTGGGATAACATCTGTTGTCGAACAGATTGAAGAAATCGCTCCTGGTTCTCCAGTAAATTATTGGCTGCACCGATAAATGCAGTGCCGTTGTCGGAATACATTGAAGAGGGGCATCCACGACGCGAGACGAAACGAGCAAATGCTGCCAAAAAAGCGTTAGTTGAAATCTCAGTCGTGAGCTCCAAATGAATTGCTTTAGTGGAGAAGCATATGAATACTAATACATATCCCTTAGACATCTTACAACCACGGCCTGCGTACGACTTTATGTCAAAGGGGCCGGCAAAATCGACACCTGAGTTTGTAAACGGGCGTGAAACAGTCGTTCTTACTGCTAGTAGGGCGCCCATTATCTGTCGACTTGGTTTATGTTTCTGGAGAACACAGGTCTTACAGTTGTGAATAACCTTTTTTATTAGATTTTTCAATTTTGGAACCCAAAATTCTATTCGCATTAAACGCATTAATAATGAGTTTCCACCATGGAGAGAATATTAGTGAATCATTTCAACATATAAAAGTGTGAACCTTCCAGAATATGGCAGAATCTTTGGAAATCGCTCATCATATGTTAAAATTGGGGAATGAGACAATTGGCCATTGGCTCTAAGTATCCCCTTATCGTCTATAAATGGGTTCAAACAGAGAAGGGGGCTTTTTTTAGGTAGCGAAGATTCTTGAGATAATAGATCGTACTCATTAAAGTGTGAACGTTGACACAAAATTATAAGACGACATTTTACGAACTGAATCTAAGTTTGTTGTAGCAGAGTTGAACGATACTTTCTATTTAGTTTATGTTGAGGGTGTGTCTTGTGGAAAAAACGAAACATATAGCTGAAGACCCGCATGGCTCTAGGAAGATCCGAGAAGCGATCTAAAATGTCGATATTGGAAACCTTAGCCAAATGCGCTCGAATAGTCTGTGCCTCTTCGCGAATTTCATAAGAATCCCGATTTACAGGCCAATGGACGGGAGGTCGCACAAGCCAGGATGGACCGTGCCACCACAATTTGTTGTCAATGAGATCCTTTGCCAAGCAGCCATGGGATGCTATATCAGCGGGGTTGTCTTCTGAATCAACGTGTGCCCAAATGTTAGCATCGGTTTTCTCTAAAATTGCAGCCGTGCGATTAGCCACGAATGTTGTCCAGTGATAAGGGGGTTTTCTTAGCCAGGCTAAAACAATCGTGGAATCAGTCCACATATAGGATCGATAATTTGAGACGGGGAATTGTGTTTGAAAGTGATTGAACATTTTAGATAGCAGTGTGGCGCCACAAAGTTCCTTTCTGGGTAGAGTGATATATTTAATGGGAGCAACTTTCGTTTTTGAGCCCACGAGGTGGGTATACGCCAGACCGTTCGGTGCCTGGCACCGGATGTAAAGCATGGCAGCATAGGCCTTTTCCGATGCATCACAAAATCCATGTATTTCAATAGAAAAAGTAGGATGATAATCCACAAACCTGGGAATTTTGATTTTTTCAATACTGGGATAGTCATCGAGAAATTCTTTCCACTGTTGGAGAGTCGAGGTTTCACTATTTCATCCCAATCGGTGTTGTCTTTCCATATTTGTTGCATTAACATTTTAGCAACAATTAATTGTGGAGCGAACCACCCAGCGGGGTCAAATAACTTTGCGATACGGGATAGGATCGCTCGTTTGGTGAAAAGATCGGCACGAGTTCGCTTTAAGGGGGTGAAATAGAAAAAGTCGGTCCCAGCATTCCACCGTAAGCCTAATGGCTTAGAGGTACATGAATCAGAGAGATTTAACAGTTCGGCATCTAATAAGTGCTTTGGGTTTATGCCGCGTAAATGGAGGGAGTTATTTGCTGTCCACTTTCTTAAAGAGAATCCAGCAGACGCTAATACTGCTATAAGGTCATCACGACATTTGATGGCATCTGCCGTGTTATGAGATCCAAATAGTACGTCGTCTACGTACATGTAATTTCGTATAATATTTGCGACGTGGGGTAATTTGTCTTCACATTGGTTGGCTAACTCCAAAAGAGTCCTAATTGCCAAATAGAGGGCACAGTTAACGCCGAATGTAACTGTGTTGAGTTCGTAATCGCAAATATCTTCTTGGGATGATTTACGGAATAAAATCCGTTGAAAAGGGGTATGAAGAGGGTTTACAAGTATCTGACGATACATCTTTTCAATGTCAGCGTTAAAGACGTACCTGAAAAGGCGCCATCTGAGAATCAACGTTGGCAAATCGGCTTGTAAAACCAGACCGGGGTAGAGAACTTCATTTAGGCTAACTCCGTTCGTAGAGGGGCATGAGGCTTTGAAAACTACACGTAGCTTGGTAGTAGTGCTTTCGGGTTTCAACACCGCATGATGGGGTAAATAATAGGAGTTTGGGTGAATGGACAAATCCGGGGTAACCTTTCTCATATGATCAAGAGTCAAGTATTCAAATAAGACCTCATCATAAGAGTATTTTGATTCTATGTGTTTGCTTAAACGTGTTTCGTTGCAAAGATATTGGGACATGGCAATATTGCGAGATCGACCAAGAGCCTTCTTGTGAGGAAATGCTTGAATGAAGGGAAGAGAAACAACGAAACGTCCTGCTTCATTACGGTACGTGGTTCGTTTGTACAGTTCTTCACAGTATCTGTCCTCCTCAGACATTTGAATGGCAGCAGGTACTTCCTCGAGCTCCCAAAATCGATTCAAAAGATGATTCATATCAACTTTATTAAACAGCGAGTTAACTTCAGACCGTGGTGGACAGTGATTAGCTCGACCAGTGATTATCCATCCGAATACGCTTTGCTGTGCAATCAGTGTCTGGTCGCTGTTCCATCGAACACCACTACGGATAATTTGTGGGTAGACATCGCCTCCAAGAAGTAAATCTATATGAGACCCTGAGTGGTTGTAAAGGTCTGCCAAGGGCAAGTCAGAAAATTCTGATTTGATAAGGGGGGACAAGGAATGGTGTGGCAGTTGTCCTGTTAACTTTTCAACCACAAAAACGTCTACGAGTGTGTTGAATTGCGGCTCCAGGGGTGACGTGATTTCTATTTGGCTTATCTGGGAAGATGTCGTAGATACAGAACCACTAAGTCCAATAATGTTTGTTTGAGAGTTCTGAGAGGGTAGGGACAACTTTTTCCTCAAGGATGTTGATATAAAAGATGCCTCAGATGCTGGATCGATAAGAGCTCGAACCGAGCACATGAGAGGCCCGTTGCTAATACAGACCAATGCTGTTCCGAGAAGAACTAATCTTGACTCCATGGACTGTAAATGAGTTGAATAAGATTGCTGAATCCGAGAGGCTTCAGCGGACGTCATAGTTTGATCGAAAGGAGTGGAACCTACAGAGTGATTTGGAGATGAGGTTATAGTTTGATTTTTAATTAAAGGAGCTTCCACTTTAGGGGTCAAATCAGAACTTCGATGTAAAAGGGAATGGTGTTTCTGCTTACAGAAAGAGCACAAATACTGACTCCTACACCTTTTAAATTCATGTGAACTGGCCAGACAATTAGTACAACGCTTCTGACCCTTAACTATACCGAATCCTTCGTCGACAGACATATGCAAAAAGGTAGAACACAGTCGAAGAGGACGACTGTCCTGACATAAGGAGCACTTCTTCGGTTTGTTGGGGGAAAGATCCGTATGAAAAGAGTTCACCTTTTGAGATGTTCGGAAACTTTCAGATTTAAGCTGTACGTTTCTTTTAGAAGCAGTTTGCGAAGGGCCAGAGGATCTGATGTCTGAGACGGACTCTAAAGTATAAAAACGGCTAGACAAAAACTTATCCATGTCTTTCCAAGTTGGTAGATTAGTATTACCTCTCAATGATTGTTCCCACAAATTGAGGGTAATATCTGGCAGACATGTTGAACAAATATATATGAAAATTGCATCCCAATTTTCAGTGTTTATATTAAGCAATGATAAATTGGTAACGCAATTGATGATAGTTCTTTGAAGCGATTTAATATTAAATCCTAACTCTTTTGTTATGTGGGTGAGACTAAAAAGTGTTTTCAGCTGGACATTAATTAGTACGCTCTTATTTTCGTACCTGTCAATTAAATTCTGCCAGGCCGTTTGGAAACCAGCATTCGCAAACGGACACGATCTAACAATTTCATGAGCTTCCCCCTTGGTCTTTTTTAATAAATGGCAGAGTTTTTCGACGGGAGAAATATGGATTTGTTCTCCATATAAAGCTGAGAATTGGTCCCTAAAAGTCGGCCAAGAATCATAATCTCCATGAAACGGCTCCATATCACAAGGAGGCAAGTTGATAGTGGGATGTATCTTAATAGAATCCTGTAATTCATTGATCGTTTAGAGAACTTTAAGATAAGCTTTATATGCTGTGTAGTATTTATTTTTCACACTTTCTCTAGTTCCCTTTTTCTCCAAAGAAGATGTAATTTCTCCCTTTTGGATGTCTAAACTGTGGAATGTGTGTTCATCTTGAGGGATAACAGCAAAGTAGGCCTGAAATTCAACTACACGATCCGATTCTCGTATGAAAACATCCAAATCAGCCATGATTATTAAGGGCTAGTTAAGTAACAATCAAATTTTAATTAACCGAAACCAGAGTTCTAAAAAAGGGTTAAATTAAGGGTATATTTTTATTTTCTATTAAGCTAGGTTTCTTTCAATTATCCCAATAAAAACTTTATAAGCACTCGATTTAAAAACACTCCAATTTGATTAATATTCCATTAACAATCGATATAACGCATAAATAGAATATTGAGTAATTAAAACACCACTAAATTATAATCCTTGTAACGACGCGTTTAAAAAGTTGACAGGGTATGAGATTCTCAAACATCGACGGTTATGTGAGTAGAGTAAAAACAAAATCAAATTTTAATAAGAGAGGGGTCTGAACTGTTTTGAAGTTCACTGTATGTTGCTCTGGTTCATGCTTATAAACATCTGCAATTATTTATTATCATTATGTTTACAAGACAAATGATGCATAGGCACAAGTGAGTTTTGAGGGAGAAGTTGCTGGGTATATTTATACATATGTATATGTATACCTGCGGGGGATATCAACTTGTTTACCAATAGATCTGTATTTTCGCAACAATTGGATTTTGTTCTTATTAACGAGGGAAATTTACAAAGCGAATAAAAATAAACGGTTCTACTAATGTGAGTGCATACGTACTTAACGGGGTAATTGTTGTTGTTAGCAAAAATAATAAAACTTATTTATACATACAGTAATCCCGCGATTTACGTTGTCTCGATTTACGTTTTTTCGATTTGCGTCGCCAAGTTTTTTGTTCCTTCTAATTTCGATTTGCGTCGCCATTTCGATTTACGTCGCCTCAGTTGTTTACATAAACATACATATGTATGTACCTCCATAAACCAAAATTCGGGAAATCCCCGTTTTTAGTTATGTAAAGTGCTTGTTTTATATTTTCATATGTGTGTACATAGCTATTTAAATCAGTTCGTATATGTAGATGAATGCATTGCTGTTTTACTTGTTAGACGCAATAGAGTCAATTATGAGCTCCAAAAATAGAGCTAATAAAGTTTCTGTATCTCAAATAAAAAAGAAGCGAAATGCAATCTCATTAAAAACAAAAATAGAGGTCATTCGTCGTTATGACAACGGTGAAAAACCTTTTATTAATGCCAGCACAATGCAACTTCCACAGACTACAATAAGAACGATTATAAAAAATGCGGCTGAAATCCGTGCAAGCGCAACAGCGGCTGGGGCTTATTCTCTTGAAACCACAACTAAAAGAAGGCCAGCACTGATTGAAAAAATGGAAAATGCATTAATATTGTGGATAAAGGACTTAAGCGAAAAAAATATTCCAATTTCTACTTTAGTTATTAAAAAAAAGGCGATAAGTTTGTTTAACGATCTAAAATCTAACTCTGTTCTTAATGAAGATCAAGCCGGTTTTTGTTTCATCGCCAGTGGAGGATGGTTAGAAAAATTAGAAAAAGAGCAAAACTTCATAACATAAAAGTTGTCGGAGAATCTGCAAGTGCAGACAGTGAAGCAGCTAAAAGTTTTCCTCAAAAGTTAAAACAAATAATTAATGAAGGTGGATACACCCCTCAGCAAATTTTCAATGTCGACGAGACCGGGCTATTCTGGAAACGAATGCCAGGAAGAACATGTATATCGAAAGAGGAAAGATTTGCAGCCGGACAAAAGGTTTCGAAGGATAGGCTTACGATTTTGTTCGGTGGTAATGCTGCAGCAGACTTTAAGATTAAGCCCTTATTAGTATATAAATCCGAAACACCAAGGGCTATGAAAAATTTTTGTGATATTCTTCCGACGGGGTTTGTTTGAATTTGGAACGATTTTCCGTCATCCCACGTCAAATTTGGTTTAGTATTCGAGAACACTGAAGATGGCACAAAGCCGAAACCGGTCTGTTCATAAACCAAATTTGGATGTCTAACAAAAAAGCTTGGATCACTTCTAAGCTGTTTACCGACTGGTTTAAGATACACATTTGCCATGAAATTAAGAAATATTGCGAAACAAATAATTTGTCCCATAAAGCACTGCTTGTAGTTGATAATGCTCCGGGCCACGCCATCAGTTTGAATAACATGCATGATAATATTAAAATCGTGTTTTTACCTCCAAATACGACATCTCTTATTTAACCAATGGACCAGGGCGTTATTGCCGCATTCAAGAAATACTATTTACGACGAAGTTTGAATAACCTTATTGATGCAATCGACAAACAATCAGACCAAAACGATAAAAGTAACAGACAATTTTGGAAAAAATATGATATAATGCAAGCAATTGACAATATAAAAAAAAGTTGGGAAGAGGTTTCCGCATCGACGATGAGAAATGCATGGAAAAACGTATTGCCTGAATACACAACTGAAGATGGAAATTGTAAACTTGGCCCACACATTAGGTTTTTCAGATATTGAATATTCTGATATTGCTGATCATTTAAACTTGGAGGGTGAACCACTAACAAACTCAGAGCTATTTGAATTGACAAATCAACATGATATAGAGAAAGAGACTTTAGATGTCGAGTACATTCTAGTACATTCATGATGTCTACGGTAAATAAAATAATCTGCTTAAAATGCTTTAAAAACATTCACAACAATGCGTGTATTACTTGTGAGATTTGTCAAAGTAAATTTCATAGAGTTTGTGCAAAATTGGTTAATGAGTCTGCGGTCAGTGCCCTCTGTAATTTCATAAATATTGTTTATGATTGTGACAATTGTTTACAATCATCAAATAATTTTATAAAAAAAATTAGCAAATTAACTTATGAAGTTGAGCAGCTAAAAATATTATTCTCTGAATTTACGAATAACAACATTGTTAAGGTGAATTCACCCGTTCGTTCTGAATGTTCCGAATTATTTTTTTTTATATGTAGTTTGACGTCACTATTTTTGAGGGAGTGTGAAAAAGAGGGTAAATTTAATGCGGAACAATTTTTGCTTCAATTGTTTTAATTTTAATTATCGTCCCGAACGAATTGAACTGTCCTGCAAAATTTTAATGAGCTGCCACATCATATTATATGTACATATTTATGTATAATAATATACAAGTGTTGTAATTGACGCACTGGAAAACGCTATAATGCAACTCACATGTTGGCATCACTATTTATTGACTTTGCATTTTTATGAATTCTCTTTTGTATTTTTTAACTTCTATTCATTCTTAATAAAACAGCCTTTGTAGTTATACACAAAATATTGAAGCGTCTTTTTTTCGAGAAAAAAACTAATAGGTTGTGGGCCCAGACACCCAAACTAAACGCGTTGTTTAAAGTAAAAAGATAATTGGTTTAATTTAAATTAGCCTGTGTGGCTGAGCAAGCAAGGTAAACTAAATAAAAGATGAGTTCTTCTATTTATAATATTGAAAAATTAAACGAGACAAATTATGACTCGTGGAGCCTCCAGATGAGAAGTGTTCTTGTGCATCAAGACCTTTGGGACGTTGTGTCAGGTGATGAGGTGAAGCCCGAGGCAAGCGACGAAGCCAAACGATTGGAAGCATCACGTTGGAAAAGAAAAGATGAAAAGGCTATGGCAACAATTATTTTGTGCTCAACTCCTTTGCAAATAGCGCATATAAGAAACAACAAAACCTCAAAAGAAGCATGGGCTACATTGAAAGAGATTCATCAGCCAAAGGGGCCTATGCGTAAAGTTGAGCTGTTCAAGCAGCTATTGTCTTTGAAGATGGACGACAACGAAGGTGTACAGCAGTACATTTGTAAGTTCACATCAATAGTTGAAAAACTGGCAGAAATTGGGATTACACTTCAGGAGGAGCTATTTGTAATAATGCTATTGGCAAGTCTGCCTAAGAGCTACGAAAATTTCGTAATTGCTCTGGAAACGCGTGATGATCTCCCTAAGCTAAGTATGCTGAAGGTCAAACTAACTGAAGAGGGTGAGCGTCGTAAAACAAATATTAGCGATAATGCTGACAGTAACGTGGAAGCGTTTATGATACAAACGAATAACAGTAAAAACCAAAATTTTGTCAAAAGGCGCAACAACAATGAAAACAAGAGCAATAAAACAGTTACACGCAAACCTTCTAGTTTTAGTTGCTACAATTGCGGTAAAAAAGGGCATTACGCAGCCCAGTGTAAAGAAAAACAGAAGAAGAAAGAGCAAACACAAGCATCGTTCTCTGCTCTCTCGGTTTTGGATTCAAATGTTTTTCAGCAAAATACGTGGTGCGTTGACAGCGGCGCTTCGTCACATTTGTGTAGCGACAGAGAAATGTTTTTATCATTTAGAGCACACAACGAAAATATTTGTATGGCAGACGACAAAAGTGTTAAAGCCGAGGGCATTGGAAAAGTTTGCATAAAAACGGATACTACTGATATCGAGCTAAAAGACGTTCTTTTTGTACCACAGTTACGGTGTAATTTTATCTCCGTTGGAAAAGCAGTGGCAAATAATTACACCGTGGAATTTACATCTAAATCAGCAAGAATTATTGGCTGCAGTGGTGAGATTATTCTTAAAGCAAATAAGGTCGGAGACCTTTTTCTTTTTAATGCAACTTTTAACCATATTTTTTTTACATGTTATGAACGAGCTATCACATGGCATAATCGCTATGGGCATATGAACTGCGCTAGCTTAAACGACCTTGTCAAAAAAAACATGGTCCTGGGTCTTAACGTCAAGTTTCCTAATGCCATCGATTGCCAAGTTTGCATGAAAAGCAAGTGTACAGTCAAACCTTTTTCACATTCTGAAAATCGAGCTAAAAATGTACTTGAAATAGTGCACACTGATGTATGTGGGCCGATAAATAAAGCATCAAACGGCGGCAGCTTATATTTCTTAACATTCATTGATGATAAGTCACGATACGCATTTGTATACTTTATCAAAACAAAAAGCGAGGTTTTTGATAAGTTTCGAGAATTTAAGGCTATGGCAGAGCGCCAAACAGATAGGAAAATTAAAATTTTGCGTAGTGACAACGGCACTGAATTTGTGAATCGTACATTTGATGACTTTTTGAAGCAGACAGGTATTAAAAGGCAATTAACTGTGCCACATACTCCTCAACAAAATGGAGTAGCCGAACGTTTTAATAGAACGTTAGTGGAGATGGCTAGAAGCATGATTGTTGCAGCTGGCGTAGACGAGGCATTGTGGGCGGAAGCCATAAATACGGCAACGTATTTGAGGAATAGAGCACCAACAAGGGCACTGTGTGAAAAAACACCATATGAAGTTTGGTTTAAACGAAAGCCTAATGTATCGCATTTAAAAACATTTGGATCTATAGCTATCGCATTAAATAAGAAACATTATGGAAAATTCAGACCAAAAGGAAAAGAATATCTGATGGTCGGATATTCTGATGAATCAAAGGCATTTCGCTTGATGGATAAGGCCACACGTAAAATTATTGTGAGCCGCGATGTCTACTTTGTAGAAGCACTTCCAAAAAATGAGAACATCGAAGTCATCATCGAGGATGAGAATGCAAACTGCTTGGAGCTGAAAAAAGAAACCGAAGACATTGAAAGTATATGCGCCGATTCAGAAAATGAAAAAGTAAAGGACGAACCCATAAAGAAGATTGGACCCGGTAGACCAAGGAAAGTACTAACAGGTGTTCGAGGCAGACCATGTAAGCAGTATAATGTGGTGAATTTTACCCGCGCTGGTAATATTAAAATTCCTGAAACTGTTGACGAGGCGTTAAGTAGCGAGTATGCAGATAACTGGTGGCAGGCGATGCAAAGTGAGTACCAAGCACTCTTAATGAATAATACTTGGGAACTAACGGAGCTGCCACCGGGACAAAAAACTGTTGGGTCAAAATGGGTATTCTCGCTAAAAACAGACAAAAGTGGTAATATTGAGAGGTTTAAAGCCCGACTAGTAGCAAAAGGCTGTTCGCAAACATATGGTGTAAATTACACTGAAACCTTTTCACCTGTGGTACGATATGAGACTATTCGCATGGTTTTTGCTCTCGCTGCCGAATTTCAACTGCATTTACATCAAATGGATGTTTCAACTGCTTATTTAAATAGCGAACTTAATGATGATGTCTTTATGGCGCAGCCGAAAAAATTTGTCGACCAGAATTCCCCCCATTGTGTTTTGAAATTGAAGAAAGCAATTTATGGCCTTAAACAATCTGGGCGGCAGTGGAATCAAAAGATAAATTTAATCCTGAAGGACATTGGTTTTTCTCAATGTGAAAGTGAGCCATGCCTATATATAATGAGAGAAAATGGCAACTTTATTTTGATAGCACTATATGTCGACGATTTATTAATCGCTAGCACTAATATAGATGAGCTTAACCACATTAAATGTAAAATATCTCGGGTTATTGATGTTGTAGATAAGGGTGAAGTGATCTACTTTATCAGCATGGAAGTCGAAAGGGATGATTCCAAGGGAGCAATACGAATAAGCCAACGTTCTCAGATAAGGCAAATTTTGCAACAATACAAAATGGAAAATTGTCGACCAGTGGCAACGCCGTTAGAGCCTAAATATCAAATTAAGTGCGATAATAGCAATTGTGAACGAGTTGATCCTGTACAATACCAATCACTTATTGGCTCATTGATGTATATTGCATTGCTAACTCGCCCTGATATATTACACTCTGTATGTAAATTATCACAAATGAACACCGATCCACATCGCGAACATATGGTTGCGGCGAAACGCGTGCTTAAATATTTAGGCCATAGAATTAATATGCAGTTGGAATACTGTAAAACCGGTCTACCTTTTCAAGGATATGTGGATGCTGATTGGGGTGGTGATACCACCGATCGTAAGTCCTTTACGGGTTACACGTTTAACCTTGCTGGTGGAGCGGTTTCATGGCAGTGCAAAAAACAATCAACCGTAGCACTTAGCAGCACAGAAGCTGAGTATATGGCCTTATCATCCGCTGCAAAAGAGGCAATTTTCCTGAAGAAATTACTCAGTGAAATTCAACTTTTTGATGATGATCCAATTACTATACACTGTGATAATTTAAGCGCAATACATCTTGTTAAAAATCCAGTTTACCATAGCAGGAGCAAACATATTGATATTCGTTATCACCACATTAGAGATGTATACAAAAATGGCAAGATACAACTAGAGTATTGTAACACTGGCGATATGGTTGCAGATATTTTTACAAAGAATCTTTCGAAAACAGTACATTTAAAATTAATGAGAAATTTAAATTTAACTGTATAGATGTATTTTTACTTATTGTTTATTTTGTGTTGTGAACACGTGAGTTGAGGAGGAGTGTTGTAATTGACGCACTGGAAAACGCTATAATGCAACTCACATGTTGGCATCACTATTTATTGACTTTGCATTTTTATGAATTCTCTTTTGTATTTTTTAACTTCTATTCATTCTTAATAAAACAGCCTTTGTAGTTATACACAAAATATTGAAGCGTCTTTTTTTTCGAGAAAAAAACTAATAACAAGTATATTTGCAAATTTTTTATATGTATTTAACAAAATAGCTATTAGAACATGCACTCGACTTTTATTCATTTGTATATTTTTTATTTTATAAAAATTTGTTTAATTTAGAACACAGCAAATTGCAATCATCTGCCACTGTGCTGCCGGCTTGTAAAAGTAACACACAACATTTACAGAGTTGTTGCATATGGTAGCTTTGTTTCTACAGAATATTTGTTCGACGCCGGTGAATCTTCTGTGAGCAAACTCTCAGTAAACTAAAATTGTCTCTCAACGAAAATTTCCTGCAGAACGAACGGGTGAATTCACCTTTAACAACAATAACAATTCTGTTTCTCTCCTGAATTTGCCTGCTCTCAAAACTGGTTTGGACAATATCTCTGCTGATAATTATATGCTCACGCCTTCGTCTAACTTAGGCCCAATTTATACCATGATGTAAAAATCGTGGATGTTTTTATTTACTTTTGAAAACATCTTCTGAAATCTTCTTGCATTTATACCATGATTTTTGCGTCGCGTATTTTTTTCTTAGAGGGTTGATTTTTAATCGGTAAATTGTTTTTAATTGTTCATTCGCATTTTTATGTCAGTGATTTGTATACCTCAAAATATAAACAAAATTTATATGTTCTATTTTTTTGACCATTTTTGTTTAATTAATAAACTTTATTTTATTTTTTATTAAGCTTAAGGTCTTAAATTTTTATTTTAAATTATTATCGATATTTCGGTACTTATCAAGTACCATCTTCAGGATATTTATTATTTGTTTGTTTTATATAAATTGAAAAACTTTTTACATTTGAAAAATAATAATAAAAAATTTTTTGTCATTTTTGAAATACTAATCACATATTCACGAAATATTTAAAGTAATTATAATATACATTTGTACATTAAATAACAACATTAAAAAACTCATGTATGTAACAAAACATACTATATGTATAGAAATACTGGCACTTCATTTCACTGTTTAAACACTTTGACAATAGAAGAAGAATAAAACATGCCAGACAATAACGAAAATAAATGTAAAAGGAATTACAAAAAACATCATGGAAAACAGAAATCGTGATGTTTTTACTACCCCGCTTTCTTCTCTACCCCGTTCGTCTACCAAAAAAAAAGTCGCGATGTTTACTCCAGAGAACTGCAACGAGCACCCGTTTTTATGATTTTATATGCTCGCCTAAAAACGAGTTGCGGTGTAGTTAATACACAATATTGTTTTTGTATCTGTGCGAGCAAGAATTTGTGTTTGTACATACCAGCCTCTAAAATACACAATACAAATTATGCTTGTGTCCGTTTAGTATTATTTCTTACATATTTTTTTTCAACAATCGGCAATGGTGCTCGCACTTCTGATCAGGGCTGCCAGGTACTTTTTTTCATTATCCCCAAATCTGAAAAAATATTTCCCCGGAAATCCTCTGATAAAATTGAAAATCCCCAAAAGAAACCCCTGTAAAATATACACTATTCTTAACAAAAAAAATTTATTTTAATTAGGTTTGTACTAGAAGAGGTCATAAGAAAGTGCATATACATACATATTCATATGTATGCACATATGTATTTAGATATGTTCAACATGTATGTACATATTTCATATATTCATTACATCAAAAACGTCTGAATCGCCATCTTGTGAATATTTCTATTATACACATTCTCTGCATTAAATTTGCTTAGCATATCCTTTGTTGGTTTGAACTGTTTACAACAGATTTGGTTGACATTTTAATTAACTTATACTCTCAGTAATGCCTCCAAAAGCTCATACTGCATACTATTTCGAAGTTTTGTTTTTGTGAACTTCCTTATGGAAAATACGCGCTCCACACATGCATTGCTTGTTGGTATCAAAAGCATATAAAGCACAGCCTGAGCCAATTCTTTGTAGTGTCTTTTACCAGCAGCATCTTGGAAGTTGTTAACTTTTGGCCAAAATTCCACTAAATTAAGGGGAATATTATTTTTAAAATAATAATTCCATTCGGTAAAAGGGAGTTTATTGGACTGAGCCTCGTAAACATCTAAGGAAATAGTTGCGTCCATGAATTTAAGCAAAACGTATTTGATTGTAGAAAATTTCGGCTACGATGTTGTATTAATACATTTTTGGCTGCTGAAGTACTTATATTAATAAACGATTTACTATTTCAAACAAAAGTTTTTTTAAATACTGCAAACAATTTTTTTTAATACTAAAATCTCTTCACTTCCTAGGCAACAATTTGATAATTCAGCTTCAAACTCTGTTCCGAAATCTACTGCATTTAAGGTAGGGAAGCAGAGAATCTGGGTCCTTCAATATACCCAATATATTGTAAATATTTTTCAAAACTTTTATTTGGTTAAAAACCGATAGCTTAAATATTTTGGAACATAATACTAGAACAGTCATGTACATTTTGTAATACAAACTTCCAGCATCAATTGTGTCGCACTGAAAACCTAGATTTAAACGATTTATGTCGTTAATAATTGGATTAATAAAAATAAGGAACATTCGATTGCTATCGTCTTTCATTTCAATGTAAATCATCCTTGCAATGTGATAATTTTCCGCTGTTGCTGAAAATTCAGGGTACGGAAACAAGTATGTGGTTTTAAGATATTACTGATGAAACAAACAATAAATAGATAAGAAAAAAAGGTACTAATTTAACGAATATTAAATCAGCATGTTGTTCTAAAATTCCCCAAAATATCCTATTTTGTTTTATAATATCCCCAAACCCCAAATGAAAAGTTTTGTCCCTTTCAGAAACAAAAAAACCCCTAATTTGGGGTCAGAACCCCAAACCTGGCAGCCCTGCTTCTGATAACAAACACTACAAAGGCTCGTGTAGTAATTTGAAGACACACGCAATACATTATTAACCCGAGTTATAGTTCGCAGAATTCATGGGTATCACTCGCAGCGCTCGTCAAACGTAATTAACCTAAAAAAGTGTTGCCAGAAGGTTTAGGAAAAAGTCAATGATCTTATATTTAAGTTAATATGTAGGGCAAAGGTCATAATGAAATAATATGTACTTAATAGTTATTATAAGAAAAATTTCATGTAAAATTTTTAATTAAATATATTAAGAATTTGACAGGCAGAATTTAAAAGAGGCAGATTTTTATGAAATGGTTAAACCACAATTTGATTTATACGTCAATTTCATTTCTTGAAAAAATGGTTAAGGGAGTTTTGGATTTAGCTACTATTTTTTGAGATTTTGCAATTTTTCAAATATTTATGCAGATATTTTTTTCTCATAAGGAATGCTTCCGTAATAATATATGTAGATATAAATTCTTTCTTTCATTTTTTTTTATTTGTTGATGTTTTTATGTAGAGTCTACATTGTAGATGCATGTACATATAAAACATTTTGAACTTTATTAACAAAATTTACTGTATTTTACTACCTGCTTCCTGGACTCCTATACTTATCTCTTTTCTATATAGGTAACGTCTGAGCAATAAAAATTAAAATTTTGGGAAAATAACAAAAAAATCCCAACAAAAAAAAACGGTTAGTGTCAAGCAACTCGTTGCACAAAAACTATTTTTTTTTTTGTTTTCTTAGAACTCTTTATGATTAGCAATGAAATGTTTTTATTTTTGATGTGGGTTGGTTTTTCCTTGTCTGTTTGCAAATTAACTGGTATGCAATTTCCAAAGTGTGCGGTTCATATAATACTTTTTTACGAAAAATTTTACAACAAATACACAATTATGTTTTATGATGACAAAGATGCGCAAAAAAACATCTTTTTAAAGCGCATTTTTTTATATGACTCATACTCTTTAATAAGGATAAATATCTCCTTTGAATTTAGTTTTCTACTTAAGGAAATCGTTTTAACATCTTTTGTTTAGCTGATCAGTTTTCATGACTGCAGATGGTTCTATTTTTGTATCATGGCGGGAAACAACGAATTGGTTGCAGAAAAAATTGCGAGTGGAACATACACCCTTTCTTCAAAACATAAAGGAAAAAGTTTCGTTTGGAACATTTTGGCCGAAATAGTAAGTTTGAATTAATTTGTTTAACTTTAAATTTGTCACATATATATATATCATAAGCTTGATATTGTTGTTGTATAATGATTGGGATTTTTCCTTTCCGTTCTTCTTTGAATAATATTTCATATGTATATGTAATATTCTTTCATTTAAATAGCTTAACGAACTATAATCAAAAATTACAATTTTAATCCATAAAAACAAAAATTAACATTAAAAAATGTTTTTTATTTGAACCCATAATGTATAATTACAACTACATGTAACGTGTAACTGGTAAAGGTTGATTGAAATTATATGTAATGTGTAATTGGCAAATATTCGCAAGATCATAAATCAGTTTTTCCCCCTTTTTTCAGCCTTCATAAATATTTGCTTGTGAACGTTTCTATATCTTATTTTACCTTTTAAAATTTTTCGGAAATTTTCGCAATTTTACGCGAATTTTATCTTGATAAGCTAATTAAGAGAGTTTTGGATTTAGCTACTACTTTTTCAGATTTTTGAAAATTCCACAAACTTTTGATCTTATAATAAATAATAAAACAGCCACTAAATCATCAAAACGCCCAAATTGCCAAACCTACGACAAATCATCAAATCTGGCAGCCGCGTCAGCAGTGAATGTTAAATAGTACATACACAAACATATACCCAATCAATATGCCGTAAACGTGTTCTTACAAGCTACTCGCAATACATAAGACGAGTAAGTTAATACAAAGAAATTACCGAGTATGAAAATAGAGAAAACACGAGCCTTTGTACTGAATTGTGTGTGTATTGTTATTACTTGTTTCTGCGCTCTTACTTCTTTTGTAATCAAAACGGGTGCGAGTTAAAAAAATTTTTTGTATGTTTTCATGCATGAGGCTCGCGCCGTATGAAGAACGAGCGATGAAAATAACAACTCATTGAAAGCGAGTGCTTAAAAGTACTCGAGACTTAAAAATACTTAGTAAGCAGCGAGTGCGCTCGCGGGTATAATGTATTGTTGCAGATGTCTGGTTTACTCATGATTTTAAATCATCGTTTAAATTGCGTGTTATCTTCTCGTTGTATAGTCTCCACTGCAAATAAGTCTGCTAAATTTAATAATACTGATGTCGTTGTTGGCGCTGATCGATGTAATGCTGATGCTGCTTCTAAAGTTAAGAGAGTTGATCCTGTTACAGATCTCAATGCAGATGTTGTTGTAACTGCTAATGATAACTTTGTTGCTGCTGACGAGAATGCACATAATGATTTTAGTGGTAATGCTAACGCAGTGATATTAACCACTAAATCTTCTGATAATTTAGCAGTTCATTCTGGCATAACTATGAGGAAAAAAGCATATTCTCATAAATTGATTCTGGGTGACAATGATAATAATGAACTTGATGTTGTGGCTAAGATGAAATGGGTACATTTATCTTCTTTTAAGCCGTCAGTTACTGAAGATAATATTGTTGCTTATGTTCAAAAACATTTGAAAATTGACAAGGCACATTTATCGTGCTTTAAACTTGTAAAAAAAGATGCCTCTCTAGATGAGTTAAGATTTGTTAATTTCAAACTTGGCATTTCACCTTGTTTCTATCAAGAACTGTTTAAGCCTGAACTATGGACCTCTGATGTGATTGTTCGTCCATTTAAGTTTTTTCACAAAAAGCCTGTTACGGAATTGAGGAACTAACCGTCTTGCCGAATTACTTCGAATCATTAAAAATCTATTATCAAAATGTATCTGGTATGAGGACCAGATTTCTGATTGTGAATTTGATATTATTGTTATCACCGAAACTTGGCTAAATTCTGATTTCTATGATGAAGAATTTTTTAATTCCCGCAAATTTGTTGTATATCGTAAAGATAGAGATCCTCTTAAAACTTCCTTTACGAGAGGAGGTGGCGTCCTGATTGCTGTTAAAAAATTTATTTTTTCTAAAGTTCATACGTTGATCAATAATGACTCATATATTGATCAACTATGCATCTCTATTAAATCTACAACTGGTGATCTCTACATCTGTGTTTCTTACATCCCACCTAAAGGATCTGATGACATATATGCTGCTCATGTATCTAATATTGTTCATTTGTCGGAAAATATCAGTGAATATGATAAAATTTGTATAATTGGTGACTTTAATTTAAGTGAAGTTATTTGGTCTGTAATACCAAATTCAGGTCTATTTCTTCCTAGTAATTTAAATAAGTCTTTTGAAATTAATTTTATTGATTCTATTTATAGTATTTATACGAGTTGTAGGGCAATAAACGATAAAAAATTCTTTATATTTTTTTGGTGTATAAAACGTTATAAAATTTTATATATTTATTGACCCTTTGTTGTATATATATAATGGACAACTGAACTTAGACTAAGATGTATACATATGTTTATATATAAAGAGAGAGAGAAAAAGAAGAGATTATTTTGTCGTTGCACTTGAAGTCTGCTGCAGTTTTTTGGGGGCATTGATGGTGCTATCAGGGTTGGGCATACCGGCGATTTGTTCACTGAGGTGAACATCCTCCCCGCCATGGAAGCTTAAAGTTTGTTGTAGAGGGTTATCCAGAATAAGAGCCCATTATGAGCCAGCCAAGGAGCGAATCTTGTGCTAGTAAGGATCCGCCATCAACCCGTATTATGTTGGATTTTAGGACCTTGCTATAAAGATCACCGCCTAGTTCTACTTCAGCCGGGGTGTTTTCGTTAAAATTGGGATCTGCCAATGCCAGATTCCCAAATTTTTCCTTTATAGCCTCATTAATGCGTATAGGGTATGGATTTTTTGGCAAATCTTTATCGAGCAATAGGTACATGTCGTATTTATTGGTTGATGACATATTGGGTGTAATAGTCATCTTTGTATAAGTTTTACCCTCCACCTGGAAGGTATCTAATTTACGTTTTATAACAAATGAATTGGCAATTCGTGACGATATCGAACTGGGATTCAATATCGCTCTGAGCGGAGGACATCCTTCTTCCGTCATGGCATAAATTTGAGCGGTTGGCACGATTACCTCCTGCAAGGATGTTGGTAAGCCAACAGATATTAATGTAGACGTTTTAAACGTTGTTGGCGATCGATGTGATGCTGAGATGGGCAATTTTTTAACAGATGTTGACGCTGATGGATTAGCAGATAGATCCTTCAAAATTCGTTTAGGTCCGTGTAGAATGGAGTGGTGTTTAGCTCCACATTTTTTTCAACGGGCTTTGTTGGTACATTGTTCAATCAAGTGATTTCTGGCCAGGCAATTGACACAATACTGTAATTGAACAGCCGTTTTATATTTTTGCGCTAAATTCAAACTGTTGAACCTTTTGCAGCTTATGAGACGGTGGTCTGCCTAACAAATTCCGCAACCAAAATGACGTTTTGGCTCAGATTTTTTGTTTGATTTGCGGAATTCCTTCTTGGAAGTATCTGTACGACGAGTTGACCGAATCTTTTGGCTTACACGATTGCTGTTGGGTACCATGATCTCTGTAGATATCAAGAAATAGATGTTTAGATGATAACATAATTAGAGTAAGTTTAATACATAAAAGATATGTCACTGCATAAATATTTTTTTTGAGTAGGGATGAGTAAATAATGTCAAACAATCTGTTCTTGACAATTATAAAGGCAGTGATCACACCGTTATGTATTAAGCTTGGGTGAGTATAAATGAGTTAGTTCTAAGTGTTACAGATAAATATATAAGTGGGTTAGGGTTTCGGACAATTGAGTTGATTTAAATAGTGGGTAGTACTACAACTTTTGTTATTGGACGTTTAAGAGTTCCAGTCGATGTGCGTATGTCAACAACTCTAGTTCGTCCATCTGAACCAGGATAAGTGTTAGTTACACGTCCAAGTAGCCATTCGTTAGGGTGCAAGTTGTCCTGTCTAATGACAACAATGTCATCAATTTCAATTTGTCGGTTGGGGTGTTTCCACTTATATCTTTTATGCAGCTCTTTAAGATATTCCTCTTTCCATCGTCTGCAGAAGTTATGGTGCTGAATTTTTAGCTTCTGCCATCTATTTGCCAAAGTAATATTTTCAGTGCTACAATCGGGTTCTGCAGGGGTGAGTAGTGGTGAGCCTATTAAAAAGTGACCTGGGGTTAAAAGATTGAGGTCTTCTGGGTTTTCACTTGACGGGCTTAAGGGTCTTGAGTTTAGGCATCCTTCAATTTTAGCGAGAAGGGTAGCTAACTCTTCAAACGTGTATTTTAAGACGTTTAGTTTTTTAAGATGTGATTTGAAGCTTTTTACTCCCGCTTCCCACAAGCCACCCATATGTGGCGCTCCTGGGGGTATGAAATGCCACGTCAAGTTTTGGAAACTGTTAGCAGATATTACAGAATCTTTTACTTGTTTTGGGAATTCCTGTTCCGTTGTCAGAGTAAATGGCGACGGGACATCCCCGCCTAGAAAAAAATCGTGCGAATGCCGCCATGAAGGCTTGGGTTGACAAGTCAGATGTGGGTTCTAAATGTATAGCTTTTGTTGCAAAGCAGACAAAAACGCATACATAACCTTTTATTATTTTACAATTTCTGCCATTATAAACTTTAATATCAAATGGCCCTGCGAAGTCAACTCCAACATTATAAAATGGTCTTGTAATTTGGTTGCGTTCTGGTGGCAAAGCTGACATGATTTGTGTAGTTTGTCGATTCTTATATTTTGTACATGGTACATATTTGTTTATCACTGAGCGTATTAGATTCTGAAGTTTCGGAATCCAATAAACGGAACGAACTATACGTAGCATCAGTTGATTCTCTCCATGTAGGGTTACTACATGCACGTGAAGAGTCATCAATTTTGCAAACTGACTTGTATATGGTAATAAAATTGGGTGTCTTTCTGAATACGACAAATTATTGGAGTTGGCCAATCGACCGTTTATACGCATAATATTGGTAGAGTCTAAAAATGGGTTTAGAGTGAGTAAGTGACTCTTTTTTGGAATCGCATGTTTCTTTTTTAGACAATTATATTCTTCTCCAAAATATTTAGACTGGCAGAGAATAATAAGCCTATCGTGGGTTGATTTCATTTCACTCGCCTCAAGTTCAATGCTAGAGTGGGTTAACAATCTCTTAATTCTTTCTTCACTGGACTGAATGCTATTTTGATCAAGAATAATTCTATCATTTCGTGCTGATTGGGTTCGGATATATGAGGTGCGATCGAAAAATCGATAGACATAGGACATTACCCTTAGAGCCTTTGGCAATTTTGAAAATCGTAACAAAATGTCTGGCTTAGTGTTTTCCAAAGAAGGGTTGATATTAACCGTTGTAGTAAACAATTGACTAATCTTAGCTTCAGCTTGAGTTTCAAATGATTTGTGCGTTTTTGGCCATTTTGATGGAGATTCTTTCAGCCATACGGGTCCATTCCACCACAATTTATCTTCTTTTAATTCTTCCGCATTACATCCACGGCTAGCGACATCAGCTGGGTTATCATGTGAAACTACATGGTTCCAGTTTCTTAAGCCTACGGTTTCCAAAATTGTAGATACTCGGTTTGCTACAAAAGTGTTCCATGAGTTGGGAGGTTTGCTGAGCCAGGCTAAGACAATTGATGAGTCTGTCCAGAAATATGTTTGATATTGTTGTAGGTTGAGTTGGGTAATTAAATTGTGTGTTATATTGGCCAACAACACTGCACCACAAAGTTCCAGTTTTGGCAACGAGACTACTTTGCTTGGTGCAACTCTTGTTTTAGCGAGAAGTAGGGTTACGGTATTAGGTCCGTCTACGGGTGTGACTCGAGCATATACAACTGCTGAATACGCTTTTTCAGATGCATCTGAAAAGCCATGAAACAGCTCGCTTTGTATATGATGATTTCCTTTCAATTAGTGGAACACTAAAGAAAAACGTGTCTTCTTTCGCATTCCATCTAATGCCTAACGTTTGTGCATTATTTGAATCGGGTAGGGTGAGCAAGTCGACGTCAAGTAAGTGATCTTCGGGTAAATTATTTAATAATTCTCTGTTATTAGAAGTCCACTTTCGTAGAGGAAATCCAGCAGAGTCAAGAGCAGCGATAAGCTGAGTTTGAGCGTGTCTTGCTTCTTCAACCGTATGACCACCAGATAAAACATCGTCTACATACATGTTGTTCTTCAATATTTTTGAAGCAATTGGGCTGTAGCATAATATAATTTAATTCTTTTAAACCACACCAACACAAAAGATTTAATTACTTTAAAGTCATTAATTAAATAACCATAAGGGCATCATGTGTCACTTAAAAACTTATTAACGAAAGCCGGCAAACACATGCGAATTGTTTAAAAAACACTGCCGCCTTTACACCTCTTGAAGTGACAATTATATTATTGCTGTGTGTGTGTGGCACACTTAAAGACTATCATGTGAAGTTAATTTATTTTCTTAAAATTAGCCACGCATATTAGGTCACACCAAAACACTCGCCGCTATGGGAAACTGATAAATTTAAAGAAGGATTTAATTTTTATTTTGTTCTTTATTGTTCAATGGTTTTATTGAGAGTGAGAGTTAATAGAATTGCAAAATTAAGAATAAGTATAAAAGAAGAAACAACATTCACATTGTAAGAAAAAAGGGTGGCCATGTGGCATTTATTTTCAACACTCCTCCTCAATGTGGATGCTGTTTTACAAAACTTTTCATTTGAGATTCATCATGTTAACAAAATTATAATGTTTAACCTTGGACAGATTTTTCGTCAAAATGTCAGCAATCATTTTTTCCGTGGGGCAATACACCAACTCGACTTCTTTTTTTTGGACTAATTCCCTAATGTGATGAAATTTGATGTCGATGTGCTTACTGCGTTTGTGGTATACTGGGTTCTCTGCTAACTTTTTGGCACCTTGATTATCTATGTTCAAGATTACCGGACTATCATCACAGGTATTAAGTTCTGCCAAAAAACGCTTCAAATAAACAGCTTCCTTAGCGGCGTCTGATGCTGCCATGTATTCAGCTTCAGTACTGCTGAGAGCCACTGAAGCTTGTTTTTTAGATTCCCAGGATATGGGGCTGCCACCAAAGAAAAACGTGAAGCCAGTATAGGATTTTCTATCGACCGCGTTTCCTCCCCAGTCTGCATCAACGAAACCTTCTAGAATGCCATCTCCAGGTTTAAAAATCAATTTTAAATCTTTAGTTGCAGAAATATATCTTAGTATATGCTTGAGTCTGTTCATATGTTCAGCGTGGGGGTCGGAATTTCTTTGGGCCATTTTTGACACGGAGTGGAGAATATCCGGCCTGGTTGAAATTGCCAAGTACATAAGTGTACCAATGAGTGACTGGTAATCTTGTGGATTAACTTTTTCACATTCACCATCGCAATTTACCTGGTAACCAGATTCCAAAGGAACTGCCACGGGCTTACATTGTTCCATACCATAGTATTTTGAGACATCCTTTATGTACTGTGTTTGGCTCAATTTAATAATACCGGTTTCCCTTCTCGCTCTATTTGCATGCCTAAGAAATGACTTAAATCACCTTTGTCTTTAACTTCAAATTCACCTGAAAGTTGTTTTTTAACATCAAGAACTAATTTCTTATCACGACAACCAATAATTAAGTCATCCACATAGACCGCTATCAAAATTAAATTATCATTTTTAATTGCCTTATATAAACAAGGTTCATTTTTACATGGAATAAAACTCATCTTCCGAAGAACACCATCGAGTCTATTATTCCATTCCTTTCCGCTCTGTTTCAAACCATATATTGCTTTGTGTAAACGTAAAACCTTGTTGGGGTAATTGTTGTCAATAAAATTTTTCGGTTGCTGCATATATATTTCATCTTGAAGATTACTGTTCAAATAAGCTGTGCTTATATCAATTTGATGCAGATGCATTTTATGTGTGACTGCAATTGCTAAAACCAATCGTATCGTTGAATAACGGACTACCGGTGAGAATGTTTCCTTAAAGTCGATTCCGTATCTCTGATTGCAGCCTTTTGCAACTAGCCTTGCCTTAAAGCGTTCAATTTCTCCATTGCCATTTCTCTTTAATGCATACACCCATTTACAAGGAATAGCTTTATGTCCTATCGGCAAATCAGTTAAAGACCACGTTTTATTTTTCTTTAAAGCTAAAAATTCTTCCCTCATAGCATTTTCCCAGTTAGATTTTTCTTTACTTAACATGGCTTCTTCCAGGGTTGTAGGTATATTTTCGCAAATTGCAGCACATAATTCATCATTTTGTAATTTTTCATTATACACTTTTCTTGGCCTACCTGGTTTTCCACTACGAACAACCTTAGGTCTTCCGCGACCAACAGCTTTGTCAAGAACATCATCATCGGTATCACCATCAGTAGTATTAAAACTGTCATCTAGTTCTTCTTTTTGCACAGGAGGTTGGCAGTCGTTGTCGACATCAGCTGCACCTTCACACGTATCAACAGCAGCATTATCGTTCAATGCATCACATTGTTGTTCATTTTCTGTAAAACATAACGTTAAGTAATCATCAGGTTTAAGATTTGACTCATCGTTTTTAAAAATCTCTTTTTCAAACAAATTCTCATCAAAAACCACATCACGTTGTTCAACAACCTTTCGTGTTTCCGTATCAAAGAGTCTATAAGCCTTCGATGTAGTTGAATAACCAACCATTATATACTGCGTGCCTTTGGCCTCAAATTTGGATCTATTAGACGATTTATTCAAACCTACAGCGTATGAGCCGAATGTTCTAAAGTGATTGACATTAGGTTTTCTGCCACTCCAAATTTCGTACGGCGTTTTCTCCTTTAATTGTTTTGTTGGGCATCGGTTTCGAATATAAACTGCCATATTGACACCTTCTGCCCACAAGAAATCGGGCCATTTCAATTAAAGTGCGGTTAGCCCTCTCTGCCACACCATTTTGCTGTGGCGTATAGGGCACTGTTAGCTGCCTGCTAATGCCTTCGATTGTTAAAAATGAATCAAACTCTCTGTTGACGAATTCTCCACCGTTGTCGGTTCTCAGGATTTTAATTTTATTGCCAGTCTGTTTTTCCACCAATGCTTTGTAGATTTTAAATTATTCAAATACTTCGCCCTTGCTTTTGATAAAATAAATAAATATTCGTCTTGACTTGTCGTCAATAAAAGATACAAAATATTTTGCCCCGCCAAGAGACTTTACTTTAAAGGGACCACAAACATCAGCGTGAACAACTTCCAGTAATTCATTTGCTTTTGTTTCAGATTCTTTGGGAAATGTCATCACATGTATTTTACTTAGCGAACAAGTCTGGCAGTTTGCTTTATCAATATTACCCTTAATACTCATACCTTTTACCATGCTCTTGTTTGCCAAGTCGTAAAGACTTTTATAATTTAAATGGCCGTATCTATTGTGCCAAAGAACATTCGTATCAGCACTACTAGCAGCACACACCTCTGCTGTCGAACTTGCATTTGCAACAAACATGTTGTCTCTTCGTTCCGCTCTCAGCACGACTTTACCATTTAATCTTCTTATAATTGCACAGCTGGCATCAAAATAAACGTTCAAACCACAGTCAACAGCTTTATTAACTGAAATGAAATTTGCCTGCAACTCAGGAGAGTACAAGACGTTCTGGAGTAAAATTTCAAAATTTTCATTACGAATAATTACATCACCTTTTCCAACAGCACAAATATATTTATTGCCGGCTAATGCAATAATCTCGTTATGTCCATGAAAACGTATAAAGAACAATTTATTATTACACATGTGTGACGTCGCTCCACTGTCAACGTACCACTTGTTTGAACTTAAAGGTTCTGACTCTGCTGAAGCCAACACTGTCATCGTTTGTGTGTTGTTGCTGTAATTTTTATTTCTTTTTTCACATTTACTTGCATAGTGGCCAGAAATTCCGCACACAAAACATTTACCGCTAAACTTTTTCTTGTTATTATACCTTTTATCTTTTTTAGAATTTGCTGTTTTTGCTACTAATGCTTGTTGTTGTATTCCAGATGATGTTCGCTCAGTTTCCAATTTTTCTTTTCTCCTTTTACCTTCTGCTAGAAGTTTCTGTTTAAGCAAAGTCAAAGTAGGCAAATCATCGCGCGTTTCCATTGCTACCACAAAGTTATCGAATTTCTTTGGAAGACTAGATAAGAGCATGATAACTAGTAGCTCCTCCTGGACTTCTATACCACTTTCAGATAATTTTTCCGACACTTCTGCAAACTCATTTAAATGTTGTTGCACATTACCTTCATCTGACATTGACAAATTTACCAGTCTTTTGTACAATAAAACTTTTTTCATTGGACCTCGTGGCATATGTACTTGTTGCAATTTCTTCCAAGCCTCATGAGATGACTTACAGTTCCGTATATAGCCCAACTGTGTTGGTTTCACTCCTAAGCAAATTGATGCGAGCGCCTTCTCGTCGTCGGACTCCCATTTAACTTTAGTTTCACCTTCAGCCTTTTAAAGTTTGCCCATTTACAATTTTCCAGAAGCCGCTGTGGATTAGTACACTCTTCATTCGAACGCACCAACTATCGTAGTTGGAATCATCCAACTTTTCAATTTGTACTATCGGCGCGCTCATTTTTATTTAATTACTTTTAATTAAACTATTTTTAAAATAAACTTCCACAATAAGGGCAATTTGGGCCCATAACCTGATAAATTTAAAGAAGGATTTAATTTTTATTTTGTTCTTTATTGTTCAATGGTTTTATTGAGAGTGAGAGTTAATAGAATTGCAAAATTAAGAATAAGTATAAAAGAAGAAACAACATTCACATTGTAAGAAAAAAGGGTGGCCATGTGGCAATTATTTTCAACAGAAACAATAAATAATTTTAAGGAAAATCAAATTACATTTAAATTCTTAAAAAACATTCCCACAGTGTTAATAAACAACCTTGAGAAAATAAAATCTAGAATCTACTCATAAGTAGTATATAAGCTGAACTAATTTTAAGAACGAATCTAAAATCTAGAGCAATACTAACAGCAGCTCCTGCTAAATTGCTTTAAATAAAGATTCACCATTATTTTTTAAAAACCAAAATAAAAATATTTTTCATTTAATCTTTTTGGTTTTATGGCGATCCTGCCAGGAGGACCACGGCCAAGAAAAAGATACAACAAGGAACAAGATATAGTGTATCCAATCTTTCCGCTACCCAACATCCAAAAATCAAGAGGGGGACGGAAAAATATATTGAAGGTGCAACTCCGAACACTAGAACACCGTCAAACCTATGCCACGGGGGAAGAATTAATAAAAATCCTACAACAAATTAAGGAAACACGACATCAAATTAGAGAGCTTAATAAGAAAAAAAAAACAAAAAAATGTTTGATATATATATATATATATATAAAAAAAATTATTGTAAAATAAAATTGTAAAATGGGTAAAACCGAATCAAAAATAGAAAACCCAAACGCCAATGTAATAAATAAAGTAGAAATAGTAGATTATAGTAAAGAAATCAACTCATTATGGGTTTTAACATCAATTTTAGTAATAATAGCAGCTATAAACTTATCACTTAAAATATATATATTTCATAAACGATCGCTAAGAAAGAAATATTCCAGTAGAGCGCATGATTTAGATAAAGTTTAATTTGTTTTTTAATGGATTGGAAAGATATTCTACAAAAAGCTAGAAACATTAAAGAAAATTTTGAGCGTTCATACAAATGTTTAAATCATGATAGACCAATAAAAAATGAAACAGTCAGGTATCATCTACAAAACTTATTGCAATATCTAGAAGAAATAAGAATTTTATTTAACGTAAATTACAAAAGGCTTACAACAGCTCACCAAAGAGCTGCTGATGCATTTTTTCTTGACTTGACCATTCGTATAACAAAAATAGCAACCAAAAAGGGTATAGATATAGAGTTACCAACTACAATACATGAACACGTCAACGTCGAAGTTTATACAGAAAACAAAATGAGTCAAACAATAGTTGAATTTTTAAACACAGCTTCAAAGCTGATTCCAGAATTTGACGGTAAGTCAGAAAACCTTCCGTCGTTTATTGACTCTTTAAACCTGGTAAAGACAATACAGGGAACTAATGAGTCAACTGCAGTTTCATTAATTAAAACAAAGTTATAGGGCACTGCAAGAAATCTAATAAGTAGCGAAAACACCATAAATGAAATAATTCAAAAACTAAAAACTTCAGTTAAAGGAGAATCAGTAGAGGTTCTCACTGCAAAAATTATGAGCATAAAACAAAACAAAAAAACGGCTAACGCATATTGTGGTGAAATTGAAAATTTAAGTAAATCCTTGGAAAATGCATACATTCACGATGGAGTGCCATGCGAATTGGCCACAAAATACTCTACACAAGTTGCTGTAAAAGCACTTACCAAAAACTGCACCATCGATAAAGTAAAGATTATCATGGAAGCAGGACAATTTAATAGCATGAATGATGCGATAAGCAAATTTGTCAACAGTTGCACAGAGGCAACTGGACAACAAAATGCTATACTACACTACCGGCAGAGACAAAATAATAGGTACAATTTTTTCCGTGGAAACGCCTATCGCGGAAGAAATAATTTTCCACGAAATAACAGCCTAAATAATAGACCATCTTTTAACAATAATAGGCAGTCAAATAATTTTAATAATAATAATAGTTACAATCAACGGCCTAACAATTATCGTAGGAACGGAAATTACATAAGAGCAACAGAATCAAACCAAATTGATTCGGAAAACCAACAAGATCCCCTAAGAGAAATTCAATAAATAACAAAATATACAATCTTAACCTCAACTTATGTTACTGCGTACAATTTTTAATAGACAAAACCAATACACCAATAACCCTACTAATAGATACAGGAGCTGACATTTCACTAATAAAATTAACACACTTCTCCATAAATGAAATAAATATTAACAATATAACAACTCTAAACGAAATAGGACAAGGTAAAATACGATCACTTGGAAGCATACTTTTTGATTTAAAACATAAAAATTGGCTAATTCCACACAATTTCCAAGTTGTAAAAAATGATTTCCCCATACCATGTGACGGAATTATTGGTATGGACTTTATTAAAAAATATAACTGTATTTTAGATTTCAATAACACGTATGATCACTTTGTCCTACGCCCTTTTTACATTAACCAATCTATAGAAATACCAATCCAAAATAATGGTGATGATGTAATTCTGCCACCAAGGTCAGAAGTCATACGCCAAGTTAAACTACTATCTACAGAAACCGAATTATTAATTCCTAACCAAGAAATAGAACCAGGTATTTTTATTGCAAACACAATAGTAACGACAAATAAAGCTTTCATTCGTATATTAAACACTAACAATACTATCAGTAAATTTAACCAAGCTAATATAACAACCGAAAACATCTCAAACTATAACATATTTAAAAATAAATCAAAGTCAAACATAAAAAACTCTTTTGGTGCTCACTAAGGCCCGTTTTCACAACTTACCTATAAAGTTCATGTTAGTTAAAGGTACCTTTTGGTATAGTGAGGAATAAAGTTAGCTTCAACCATTTTGCGTTTTCACGACTTCCATATAAAAAGAACTTACAGCCAGTTTACCGATGTCGAAAGAAAATGCATGCAAAAGAAAACAAGTCACTCACTTTCGAATCAATTTGGGTTTACCTATCTCACTGTCTTTCGTTCGTATGGACTTACGTAGGCTCTTACGTATTATTATATACTACGTTTATACGCACGTCTTATTTGCAAATAAAAAAGAAGAATGTTGCCGTATAACTTTTTTATTGTAACTTATTAACTCACTTAAACAAGTCGTGAATAACGACACTATTTGCATATAAAAAGTAAGACGTTGCCACTCCATGAACGTTTTTTGTGTGTTGCTTACCAAACAATCATATTTTCGTCACATGGCATCACTAATAATAACACAAGTTCTGTATGCAATTTCCCGTATAAACAGTGAATTAGTTATTTGCAAATAGTTCTATTTGCAAATAAGACGTGCGTATAAACGTGGTAATATAAAAGTAGTGTCAAATCATAAATTTAGATATTTTGCAGCGATTTTTTCAAAAAGTACAAAAAATACTACTTAATTGTTTGAAGATAAATGCAACCCTACCTAATGTTGACCACCTGTCAATACAAACAAAATTAGGAAATAAAAAATTAAAAATTTTTAAAAATTGTATTCTGTGGTAAAAATAAATGAACAAAAATTAAATAATGGATGTATCGATAGCTCTAAATTTTTTGGAATTCTCTGACGACTAAGACAATAATATCGTCAATTTGAACCGTAGGGAACTGCGAGATAATTTCAATGTTTTGGAGATGCCAGCGAATCAGTAAGTGTGAATGAACATTTATGTATAAAACAATGAACATTTATGTATAAACATGCTTTTGGAAAAATTAGAATCTAAGTGTGCACCTTCTTATAGAAGTACTTACATACGCCCGGATATTAAGCTTGCAACATTTCTGCAGTTTTTAGCCACTGGGAGTTACCAACAGACCATTGGAAATGAAATCTTCTCCTCCATGTGCAAAGCCACTGTTTGCAAAATTATTGCAGAATACTTAAACCTTTTTGAGGACCACATTTGTGGAGATTGGATAAAAACGTTTTACTCAGAAGATGCAATAAAAGAGGCTTTTTTTGATTCAACGGGGTTTCCTGGAATTATTGGCTGCGTCGATGGAACTCACGTCCGAATAAAATCTCCAGCTAACAGTGTGAAGCATTTATACTATAACAGGAAAGGTTACTACAGTATAAATGCGATGGTGGTAAGTTTTTTGTTTCTATATATGTATACATATGTATGTATGCTACTTTATGTAATAAATATTCGGGTATGTTCCAGGTTTCGACTCGGATTGAAAACGAAAAATTTTTTGAATCCCCATAATTTATAAAATGGTGTTCTGAATTCAGCATGTTTTTCCACATTCGAAGTTTATGTTCGAAAAAAAATCTAAATGTCAACGGCCACAGCTACGCAAAAATCGACGGCGGTCGGCAAAAAAGTTGCAAAAAAATTAACAAATTACAAAAGTAACACCTAATTTTCACGATGATTTTTTTACTTGTCTTTAAGACATGTCTTTTTTGTTTGTAGGCATATTAGGTAGATAAGAAAGAGGGGTAGCAAAAGAAACGTGGTTTCTGTTTTCGTGATTTTTTTACAACAACAATGAAGAAAAATACATCTCTTCCTTTTAGCTGTCATTCGCAATTTTACTATTATATTTTATTTGCATTCGTCTGTTAAGGTGGTTATTTCTCTGTGTTCTTCTTTATTTTTCTTGTTTTAAAGCGACAAGTGCTTGTTTTTTGTTTTGTGTGTATATAAATAAAATAAATATAAATAAAAAGTTCAAATAAATATAAACCATGTGGAAAAACGAAATTGTGGAGCTTTTAATATCTAAATATCAGGAACACGAAAACTTGTATGATGTACGTAATCCTACATATATGGACCGTGTCAAGCGATCTAGCTCTTTGTTCACAATCTGCCAAGAGCTAATGATATACATATACTTTTTAAAGTTATATATTAATAAAAGACGAATTTATTTCAATTAATGTACTTATAATAATTTAACTTGTTTTATTTTAATTTCAAAATAATAAACCAAAGTATTACATTCTATGAATATGCACAATAAAATAAGTTATTTCCCATATACATATGTACCTACTCAAAAACCTTTAAATATTCATTTCTAAAGTGTTTCCAAATTGCCTGGCATAATTCCAGAACTGCACGACAAAGAAAGGTTTCCCATAGTCTCGTCTGATAATTTGTGCTTTTGATGGACTCTCCAGCAGCGACGTATTGGAGTGTGGCTGCCAGTTTCTCTGCTGGAGTTATCGCTTCTCTCAAGATGGTATCTTGTTTTACTATATCACCTTCGATTTTTGCGAGTATCAAATTAAATGTCTCTCGGCCTATTCTGATATAGTTCAGAAAAGACGAGTTATCTCCCAAGAAGTCGTTCATAAGAAACGAAAATGTACCTCGCTCCACTCAGCATTTCCACCATTGCTTCACCCACTCACTAGTTTTAGTCAACTAGTTTTACCTCCATTGCTTTCTTCGAGGTTTTTCTGTATAGCACCCAATTTTGATTTTTTTAAGAAAATTTACTTTTTTAAACACTTTACCTCTCAAGTTATTAAATTCCGTTTTTGGCGCCCAAATTATAGAAATACAAGGAATTAAAGATAAAGTAAAAAAAACCAACTCTGGCTGTCAAATAATAGTTTTTTTTTACAACAACAGTGAAGAAATAGACATGTTTTAAAAATCATCATGAAAATGTGACATGATTTTGGGAGCAACTTTAAAAGAAAATAAAAAAAACATGTCTTAAAAAATCATCGTGAAAATTGGATGTAAAACAATTTACAGAGTATGAAAAAGACATTCAAATTTTTCATTTAATTTTCAACGCGAATTAAAACAAAATTATTATTCTTAAAGAAACAGAATGAAAATAAAATTATTCAATACTCTCAAAAAAGACAACGAACGAAATTAAAATTATTTGCTTTTGGTTGATCTGCTTGCCTGGCGTTATTTATCAGCGCGGCTGTTTGCCGGCTATAGACATATCGAATACGTTGTCCTGGCACCGTTTGTTTTTAAAACAAAGTATTGCCTGATTATTACACTGCGATTTTACAACTAAATGCATTCGAATTATTATAATTATTGTTGAAATAGATATATATAAATGAAATTAGTTTTAATTTCCTTTAAAAAATGCATTTTTATTTTTCAATAAGATCTAAATGCATTAAGATTTAGTTCAAAAAAGATTGACATATCAAACTTTAGTATGTTGGGCAACTTTATGTTTTCGAACATAAACAAAACTGTTGTATTTTTTTCATGTTTTTTTACACAAGTGAGATCTGCCAAAAAAAAAATTGAAATTTTTGGTAAAGTTTAAAAAAAATTGTTTGCATTAATATTTCTGTGAAAAATTAAATTGTTTTGATGAAATTCAATAAAAAACACTTCAAACTAACAACCAAAATTGTATTTTTCTTAATAATGTTAGCATTTATAACAATAAAGTACGATTCGTTTTACTTTCACCCACCCCTTACTACTCTAATTGAAAACGAATAAAAACATGGGGATGTGAATTGCAGAACACCAAAAATGCTAAAGTAATCCACTTTCGAGTGAATTCGGATTCTAGAACATACCCGATAGATGGATTTTTGGTACTTAGTTAGAATTTTAAGGTGTTAATTTATTTATTTTTGCGTTTTTTTAGGTTAGGGTAAAAATTGAAACCATATTTGATGACACCATTCAGAAATCCCAGCAATGACTGTGAAAGGCATTACAATAACAAGCACAGCAGTTCACGTAATGTTGTTGAGCGTTGCTTTGGTGTGCTAAAAAATAGATTCCGATGTATCATCGGATCTCGGGGATTGCACTATGATCCTGAAAAAGCAACAAAAATAATAAATGTATGTTGTGCAATCCACAATATGTACATATATTATAAATGCTTAGCACCGAAAGCTACCATCGATAGCTACGCAAACGCAGAAATTGATGAAGTTGAAGAATTGGAAGCAGAGGGAGCAGCAGCAATAAGAAGAAATATAGCAATAAATTTTTAGTTTAACTATTATTTTTGCCTAATTTTTTAATTTTTTATTTATATTGTTTTCTAATTATTATTATTTCCAATTTTTGGTTAATTTTGTTCTGTAATTATAATTTTAGATTTTTCGTTCATTTTAGTATTTATTTATATTTTAGTTTTTTAATTTATTTTGTTTTTAGTTATTTTTTTATATTTTTGATTTTCATTTCATTTATTTAATTATTATATTTTTAATTATTATTATAAGTACGATAACAGAAAATAATTTATTTTTTTATCACAATTGGTAAATATGATTTGGAGTATTTCAATAAAGTAAAATCCTCATATGGATTTTAAATCTCGGAGTTCAGTTTAATGTTTTTTTGCTCGTTGAAATTAATCCGTTTATACGGAATCGCAAAAATTATTGCAATATCTAAGTTGGGGATTCTAATTACACAAAAAAAAACATTTAAAAATTTGGAACGATTTTCCGTCATCCCACGTCAAATTTGGTTTATGAACAGACCGGTTTCGGCTTTGTGCCATCTTCAGTGTTCTCGAATACTAATGAAAAAGTTGAAACAGATTGAACTTTTTCGGCGTCAAATTTCTTACGTCGTTGAGATTAACTGCTCTCATATAATTTCATACGATTCAACTTTTTTTGACATTTGACGTCGTCGACGACGTCGACATTAACTCCAGCATAAATCGTTTTTCTCGCTGTACGTTGTCTTTTGTATGGTTCGTTTTTTCTTTCTTTGCCCCTTTGTGTTTCTCTCTCTCTCGTCCTTGTATGTCTATGTGTCTCTTATTCTCTCCCTCTCTCTACCTGCTACCTGTTCTTCTCATTTTTCTATATACCATGTCTGTGCTCCCTGTCTTTATAGCGCGGCGATTATTTAATAGGTGTATTATCTGTATGCAGGTAGTAATCTATGATTGTGCGTTTTTGGATTGGCCTTTTGTCTTGTACATCTGTTGTTATATTGTTCGGTTCCGTTAAATTATTGTTCTCTTTTGTGTAAAAATATTTTAATGGTTCAAATATTATGTCCGAGGCAGTGTTTATTTGTTCATTTATTATTCTTCCGTCAAAAGTTTTCTGTTTGTATATTTCCATGTTTTCTAATACGTTCAACCGCCGTCCTTTATGCTGTATGTGTAACAGTTTAACCGTTTTTCTAATATGCGCTGGTGTACATTTTTTGTTGAATATGTGGTTCGCAAAGTTCGATTCTGGTGTTGTTCCTGGTTCTCTCATTTTTTTGTTGTAGTCTCTCATATGTTCCCGAAATCTGGTTTTTATCTTTCGTCCCGTTTGTCCGATGTAACTGTGTTGGCATGTGCAAGTTAATTTGTATACTCCTTGTTTATCCAGACAGTCTGTCTCGTTTGTGCTGTCTTGGAGTATTCTACCCAAATTGTTATTTGTTCGGAATGCTGTGTTAATGTTGTGCTTTCTAAAAAATTTAGCAAGTTTGTATGTTGATGTGCCCATATATGTTAAAGTAGCCCAAGCTTTCTTCTCCTGCTCCTGTTCTTTGTTCCGTTCCCCACTTGTTTTGATATCTCTTCTGATTTTGTCTACCAATTTTTTCCTATACCCGTTGTTTTCCGCTATGCTATAAATTATTTTCAACTCCTTCCTATATGCCTCCCGCGTTAGTGGTATTCGTTCAAGTCTCGTTACTAATTGTCTAATTGCCGCGTTTTTGTGTTGTTGAGGATGGTTTGATGAATTGTGTATTATTGTGTCTGTAGCAGTTGGTTTCCTGTATATTTCGTATTCGATCCTATTTAAGCTCTTGTTTGCCCGAATTGTTAAGTCTAGATAATTTATGCTATTGCCTTCTTCCACTTCCATTGTGAATTTTATGTTTTTGTGTTGTTTGTTCAGTAGATCCAGAATTTGTTCCTCTTTATTTCCTTCCAGTATACATATAATATCATCTACGTATCTCGCATAGAATGTAACCCCGAAATTGGTTTTTAGGTTCTCGACATATTTCTCTTCTAAATTTTGCATAAATATTTCCATTAGGATTGCTGATGTTGGATTACCCATTCCTAGTCCATTGGTTTGTCTATATATGTTATTGTTGAATTTGAAATAATTTTGCTCCAATGTGGCTTTTAGCGTATTTGCGAGTTGCATTGAAAACTCTACGTCTTTTGTTTTGTTGAGCAGTGTTTTATGTACAATGTTTATTGTCTCTGTTGTTGGAATTGATGGATACAAGTCTTTTATATCAAATGAGACTAGCCTAGTGTTTTCTGTTATATCCACGCTCTGTTGCCTATTAACTAATTCCGTGGTGTTGGCTATTGTGTGTTTGTTTTCTAGGTCCAAGTTGTCTTTCAGTATTGTTTTTAGGTATTTCGATAGTTTGTAGCTCGGGGCCGATTTGTAATTAATTATGGGTCTCATTGGTGTATTCGGCTTATGTATTTTCGGTAGAGCAATCATAGATGGAGCGCATGGGTTCATGAGTGTTAACGAGTACGATATGTTTGGTGTTATTATTTTGGTTGCCTTTTTGATTATTTCCCTGACTTTCGCCTGGTATTCGTCTGTAGGATCTTTCCTAATTTTCCGACATTTAGTGTCTTCTATCAACTGCTCCGTTTTGGTAATGTAATCATTTTGGTATTAATCAGCAAAAATACTCGAGTATTCGAGAACACTGAAGATGGCACAAAGCCGAAACCGGTCTGTTCATAAACCAAATTTGACGTGGGATGACGGAAAATCGTTCCAAATTCAAACAAACCCCGTCCGAAGAATATCACAAAAATAAATTTTTTCCCAAAACGATACATTTTGAAAAAAAATTAAAATCTATTTTTAATGTTTAATATTTATTAACATAACATTCTTATTTCATATTTAATAAATATTGTAAAGAAAATGATATCATATATGTAAATTCATTTTTATATTTATTTAAGTCATAAATATTAGGTAAGTAGTTTTTAAAAATACAGTAAGAAAACTTTAAATTAATTATATATAACTATCTTTGGATGTTATCAAAACAAATTAATTTTTGTAAAAATTAACATACAAGTTAAGGCGCTTATACTAAGACGATTATATCAATAAGTGCATATGAATTTCCTGAAAATAAAAAAGATGTTCATAGGTATTTCCTCAATCATCGATTTAGGTGGATCATATGTTGAAACTCCCTAATGTTTTCTATTATACGGTCTGAAATTATTAACTATAAAGATCGTTATTGTTTTCTTCTAAAAGTTCATCTTAACGAAATACATGTTATTATTCTATTTAGTTGTCACTGTTTTTTTTATTATTCATAACGAAATGATAACTTTAAAAAACTTTGTCAGTGATAGAAAGCTTAATATTTTATTTCTGTACATCGTTTGTTGAACCTTCGTAGTGAACGGACGTATTAGCGGAGTTTTTTTACATACTAAAAAAACAACAATACAAAAAAAATATTCGTAATAAGTACTGATTCGTAATAAGTACGGGTTTTTGTGAAATTTGCTTTATTTGCACTAATAATATTTTTCATATAGTCTGAAACAACAAAAACAAAAAAAAAAAAAACACACAAAAAAAGTGACTGAGGAATACTCTGCATGAGTACCTGAAAAACAAAAAAGTGTGAAGTGAGTTCTAACGGCAGAAATGCCTATTTTACTGTGAGTTCTGAAGCTCTTAATGCAAACAATAAAAAAATCGGATGACAGTCTTGTTCTAACGGCAAAGCCAATTTTACGCGAGCGATCAACCTCGCTTACTCCAATGCCAAGTAGTGATTCGTTAACATTACCGTTGCCTACTTCTTCTTTATTTAAGTCAGCGCCGTTATCCGCTCCGGGCTCGTGTTCATCACTTAACCCAGTTATCACAATGGACGATAATATTCAAAAGCCTAAAGTGCCTGTCGGAATGGACAGATATGTAACGGTGGTAAAGCGCGGGCGAAGCCCAAATTCATCCAAAATCTCATCTGTTCCGAAAATATCCAGGGACAACGACGCCGCCTCAGCTAATCGTCAAAACCGGTTTAAAATATTGCAAGATGACAGCGACAAGCCCGAAGAATCTTCGAAAAAAACTTCAAAACCACCACCAATCTATCTGAGACAAAAAAACTCAAACACACTTTCATGTTAAAAAACTAATCTCGGCCATTGGTGAAAAGCCATTTCACATTGTTCGAATAAAACGTGGTAACATTGACGAAACAAAAGTTCAAATATATAATGAAAAAGACTTCCGCAAAATGGTTACATAATTTGAGAAAAATAAAACAAGTTTCTACACTTTCCAGCTTAAGAGTGCTAAAGGCCTACAGATCGTGTTCAAGGGCATAGATTCTTATGTTGTTCCTGAGGAAATAAAAGATGCTCTCACCCTCCAAGGATTTAAGGTGAAAAATGTCTCTAATATAATAAACAGGGAGAAGATCCCCCAACCTTTATTTCGTGTTGAACTGGAGCCAAATGATATAAAATTGAAGAAAAATGAGACCCATCCAATTTATAATTTAAAATATCTGTTATACCGGAGAATTACTGGTAAAGAACCACACAAGCGCTCAGGACCCGTACAGTGCCATAATTGTCAAGAATATGGCCATACGAAAACTTATTGCAAATTACCTACTGTTTGTTTTGTGTGTGGTGAATTACACAACACTGCTATTTGCAATAAGCCAAAGGATCAAAAGGAAAAAAAGTGCAGTAATTGTTGAGGTAATCACACTGCTAACTACAGAGGATGTCCTGTATTCTCTTTTGTTAAACAAGCTATGAACCAAAAGCCTAAAGTAACTCCAGCTCAAGCAAGAAATACGTACTCCGCTTCTCATCCCCTAATGGCCCAACCAATCACTTCACATGTATCGTATGCTGACGCTGTGAAGATCAACTCCGTTCCCATGCAAAAAGTGTCACCACCAACTAATACAACAAATGCAAATGCAAGCTTTAATTTCAGTCGCCTTGAAAATACTATTGATAATTTGGTGCAAACTATAAACAACTTTACAACAAATATGACTAGCATGATGCAAGAAATGCTGCGAATGCAGAACACACTGCTTCAAGCCTTAGTTAACAAGCCGTGAACACGTTAAAAGTATGTTTCTAGAACGCAAACGGCATTCGCCAACATAGAAACGAACTTGAGCACTTCCTCACGGTGAAGAATATTGATATAATGTTGGTATCTGAGACTCATTTGACTTCGAGAAGCCTATTTAAAATGAGTGGCTACACCTTATACGATACAAAAGACCCGAGAGGAAGAGCATGCGGAGGATCAGCAATTCTAATAAAGTCAAGACTCAAGCACTATATTCTTGAGAACACTTGTGAAGACCATCTACAAGCAACAAATATTTGCATAGAAAATTTTTGTTCAAATCTCGTAATATCATCAGTTTACTCCCCTCCCAGATTTTCAATCACTGAGGATTAATACGAGGATTTTTACAAAACTCTTGGACCTTGTTTCGTAGCAGCTGGGGACTACAATGCAAAACATACGTTCTGGGGATCGCGTCTTATTACACCTAGAGGTAGAGCATTGTTCAACACAATTTCAAAAATGGGTTTGGATGTCATTTTCAGCGGGGAGCCCACTTACTGGCCTACTGACATACAAAAAATTCCGGATTTTATAGACTTTGGCGTCATGAAAAATATCCCTAGGGATTTAATTCATGTTGAAGCTTCACATGATCTCTCCTCCGATCACACTCCCACGATCGTTACAATTTGTAGCCCACTAAGAAGTGACTTACCTCACCCATATGCGAAAATTATAAATATTGTTAATTGGCTGGGGTTCAAAAAATATCTCAGTAGTCATTGTACGGAGAACATCAAGCTAAGAACTCCCGATGATATTGAATTTAACATTGCCAATCTCACTGAAAATATTAAACAGGCTGCTAAACATGCCACTACCTCCCATCCGCAGACTGGGTTTAATAGAATTTATTCTGCGGATATTGAACGTCTCGTATGTGAAAAAAGAAGAGCTAGAAGGGAATAGAAACAGCACAGATCGCCCCAACATAAAATCAGACTTAGAGAATGCACTAAACGACTCCTAGAGTTGCTTTCAGCTGAAAAATCTGCTTCTCTTAAGAACTACCTGGAAGGTCCCGATGTCACAGCAGCATCTAATTACTCCTTGTGGCGCGCTGCTAAAAAACTTAAAATACCCGTTGAGTATAAACCACCCCTGCGCACTTCTACCGGAGGTTGGGCAAGAAGTAATACTGAAAAAGTAACATATTTGCTGAGCATTTAAAATATGTATTTACCCCAAACACATGTACTGGTGCTGTTGATTTGCCGACTGTAGTTGCTCTATTCCCTCGACCCATAAAGTTTAAAATGCGTGATGTACAAAAACTAATTGCTGAAACAAACCCAGAAAAGGCCCCGGGCATTGATAGAATTAGTAACAAGATGCTGATGAAGTTGCCTCATATTGCTATTAGAATCCTGTTATTTATTTTTTAAGGCATTTTACGACTGGAGTATTATCCACATAGCTGGAAACTTGCCATGGTCAAAATGATTCCAAATGCGGGCAAAGATCTTACCAAGGCCGAGTCATATAGGCCAATAAGTTTACTGTCAACAATTTCAAAGCTCTTCGAAAAGCTGCTCATGACAAAATTGTCCCCAATTCTAAATGATATTGGTTGCATACCGGATCATCAATTTGGTTTTAGAAGTCAGCATAGTACCGTTGAACAATGTCATAGATTGGTTCATTTCATAAGAAGAACATTTGAAGAAAAAAAGTATTGTTCCTCCCTCTTTATTGATGTCTCTCAGGCATTTGATAAAGTGTGGCATGAAGGCCTAATTTTAAAATTGAAAACATATCTGCCAATAAACATTGTAAATCTTTTGGAAAGTTATATTCTTGCCCGGAAGTTCACTGTTGTGGAAGGAGACTTCATTAGTGTGCCCGAAACTATCTCATCCGGTGTGCCACAGGGGAGTATACTGGGGCCAGTTTTTGTATTTGGTTTATACCTGTTATATGCCTTTGAGCAGCAATATCCTCACTTCTACTTTTGCCGATGATACAGCCTGCCTTAGTATGCATGAAAACCCTCACGAGGCATCCCGATATCTTCAGGAACATATTAACCTGTTGGAGCTGTGGTTGAACTTATGGAGAATAAAAGTAAATGAACAAAAGTGTGTTCGTGTCACATTTACTCTACGAAGAGACACTTGTTCCCCCATTCGAATCAACAATCAAGTTGTTCCTCAACATTCACAAGTGAAATACCTTGGTATACACCTTGACCGACGGCTTACATGGAAACACCACATTGACTCTAAGCTAACACAAATGAAGCTTAAATTAAACCAGATACATTGGCTGATTGGTAGAAATTCTACCCTCAGTCTAGATTGTAAACTTTTATTATACAAGTCGCTTGTGAAACCCATATGGTGTTACGGAATTCAGCAATGGGGCACTGCTTCAGCTTCCAATGTAGAGCGAATACAACGAATGCAAAAGAAAATTTTAAGGTTAATAACATCGGCTCCATGGTACGTGAAAAATTCAATTTTACATCGTGATTTGAATATGCCACTTGTGACCGCTGAAATTGCAAAATATGCAGGCAAATATTTAACAAAACTCGAGTACCATCATAATCCCCTTGCTCGTAATATCTTGAACTTTACTGGACACATCCGCTTAAAAAAGAGGGATACTACGGCCTTAATACGCCACACTTCAGATAGAATTTTCTGAATATTTTTGTGCTTAACACATTTATATATTATTAATTACTATCACTAAGTTTATGTCCGACACTGGTTGGGCCTAATTATTATATTTATAATTAAGATTTGAACACTTATTGTTAGTTCAATTTCAATTTGAAGATACAATAAAAAAAATTGCAGTGAAAAAAATTTCTGTACATTTTGCGTATAGACTCAAAAGATACGAAAAATGTCAGGATTATACATGGTACTTGAAGTCATTAAAAGATACGAAAAATGTATCTTTCGTATCCTAATGGCAACACTGGTCAGCACTGCAAAAAAGAGCTGTCAATCACTAGCTGATTGGTTGTCGTTTGGTTGTGAGTGAGCAAAATATTTACAATTAAAATTATCAGATAAAAGAAAAACCATGAATTGGATAACTAAAGGTGAGTTAATTGATATAAATATGAATGAATGAATGGATTAAATACATACATATGTATACTTCTTTTACGTAATTTAGCATTAAAAAATCAACAATAGCCCAACTACAGAAACTTGTTGATTATATGGAAGGAAACCCTGACTTTGCTGGAGGACAGCTTGTATTTGGATCTTCAAGAGAAAAAGACGGCTTTACTCAAAGTAAGATAATGATTAAAATGTTAATGAATTATTAAAATGTTAATTATGTTTCTCAATGTTTTTAATTTTTAAAATATTTCAGAATTATAGTTCCTGAAACTGACCTTCGTAGACTAGTAGGTAGTGTACTAGACTCGCAGTGCGAAAGTCCCAGGTTCGAATCCTGCCGCAGAACTCTGGCTGTTGTGTTTGATAATTAAAGAGAGCGCACAACAAGCCTTCACTGGCTTAAGTGTATGTCGTATGACATGGGCTATCACACCCCTGATGAAGAAAACCAATGGTGAACGAAACATTGAATAAAAAATAAAATTTAATAAAACAAAGGAGTTTTACTTAAATTAATATATGGCCTAGAGCCTGAATAAAAATAAACATAAATTGAAATTAATTATAAAAACACATTTTAATGTGTTCATTTAATGTGTGTGTACATTAAATGAACATAGAATTGATTTTAATATAAATCAACTTTATAGACTACGAAACTTCTGACAACGGTATCTCTAGGCTATAAAATAGATGAGAAACCTAGAAATCTCATTTACTTACCAGCGAATTGTAGATAGTGATCTTATGATCACTAGTTCCACACGTGGTTGATCAATACGATGGGTTGATTAATTTCCGATAATTACAATAACGTTTCGGAATTTTATCGTTCCGGTAGCTAGTATGTCCAAACTAATTAGCTATTTTCGAATAAAAATTGCAATTGATAAGTCCGACTTAAACATACTTTTTTTGTGCCAGGTGGACACTGCACAAACCCCCGTTAACCTCGGTTAGCGAATTTAATATCGCAATGGCTAAGCTGTTATCTTTCAAAATAACCCAGTTTAGCACCTTATCAAATAGTTCAAACTCCGATGCGATGTTTTTACCTATTCATTTTCAAACAATTTTAAAAGATACTCACCGGACAGGTTTAGAAGGTACAGAAAGCACTCACACCCCTGTTGCAGATAAATACGACGAAAATAAAGAATATTTCAATGAAGATGCCAATAAAATTAACATGAAGTCGTTATTTTGTTGGTTACATAGCTCAGCGAATATCTTGCGTTAAATGTCGTATGGATATAATTAAACCAGTGCAGATTTTGTCGTATCCTTCGGAAATGTTTCTTCATTAAAAAAATTACGAAAGAGAATCTGACTTTGGAAGTTTGTGCGCTCCGTCCGACAAAATTCATATAAAAATCTTTTTTTTATCAACTAATATTTATTTATTGTATCTTCAAAACTGAACTAATAATAAGTATTCAAATCTTAAGTATAGATATAATTATTAAGCCCAACCAGTGTCGGACATAAACTTAGTGATAGTAATAATAATACATAAATGTCGTGTTAAGCACAAAAATATTAAAAAAATTCATCTGGAGTGTGGCGTATTAAAGCCGTATTGTCCCTCTTTTTTAAGCGGATGTGTCCAGTAAAGTTCAACATATTACGAGCAAGGGGATTATGATGGGACTCGAGTTTTGTTAAATATTTGCTTGCATATTTTGCAATTTAAATTTTTACCAATCAGCCAATGTATCTGAGTTAATTTAAGTTTTATTTGTGTTCATTTACTTTTATTCTCCATAAGTTCAACCTCAGTTCCAACAGTTTAATATGTTCCTGAAGATATCGGGATGCCTCGTGAGGGTTTTCATGCATACTAAGGCAGGCTGTATCATCAGCAAATGTAGAAGTGAGGATAATACTGCTCAAAGGCATATCACAGGTATAAATCAAATACAAAACTGGCCCCAGTATACTTCCCTGTGGCACCCCGGATGAGATAGTTTCGGGCACACTCATGAAGTCTCCTTCCACGACAGTGAACTTTTGGGCAAGAATGTAACTTTCCAAAAGATTTACAATGTTTATTGGTAGATATGTCTTCAATTTCAAAATTAGGCCTTCATGTCACACTTTCTTAAATGCTTGAGAAACATCAATAAAGAGGGAAAAACAATACTTCTTTTCTTCAAATGTTCTTCTTATAAAATGAACCAATCTATGAGTTTGTTCAATGGTGCTATGCTGACTTCTAAAACCAAATTGATGGTCCGGTATGCACCCATTATAAGTTAGAATTGGGGACAATTTTGTCATGAGCAGCTTTTCGAAGAGCTTCGAAATTGTTGACAGTAAACTCATTGGCCTACATGACTCAGCCTTGGTAAGGTCTTTGCCCGCATTTTTTTTAATTAATTAACAAACACAATCTGCGAAGCTACTTGGCTTATCTGCAGAGACACCCGGAGTCTGCGGCAGGAGTCGAACCTGCGACCTTCGGACTGCCAGTCTAGTACACTAGCTACTAGTCTATGAAGGTGCATTTGGAATCATTTTGACTATGGCAAGTTTCCAGCTGTGTGGATAATACTCCAGTCGTAAAATGCCATTAAAAATAAATAACAGCATTCTAATAGCAATACGAGGCAACTTCATCATCATCTTGTTACTAATTCCATCAATACCCGGGGCCTTCTTTGGGTTGGTTTCAGCAATTAGTTTTTGTACATCTCGCATTTAAATTTTAGGGTTTGAGGAGGTAGAGCAACTTTACTCGGCAAATCAACAGCACCAGTACATGCGTTTGGGGTAAATACGTATTTTAAATGCTCAGCAAATATGTTACCTTTTTCAGTATTTGTTTCTTGCCCAACCTCCGGTAGAAGTGCGCAGGAGTGGTTTAAATTCAAAGGGTGTTTTAAGTTTTTTAGCAGCACGCCACAAGGAGTAATTAGATGCTGACATCGATGCCTTCCAGATAGTTTTTAAGAGAAGCAGCTTTTTCAGATGCAAGCAACTCCTGGAGTCGTTTAGTGCATTCCTTAAGTCTGATTTTATGTTGGGGTGATCTGTACTGTTGCCATTCTCTTCTAGCTCTTCTTTTTTCACATACGAGACGTTCAATATCCGTAGAATACATTCTATTAAACCCAGTCTGCGGATGGGAGGTAGTGGTATGTTTAGCAGCCTGTTTACTATTTTCGGTAAGATTAGCAATGTTAAATTCAATATCAACGGAAGTTCTTTGCTTGATGTTTTCCGCGATCTTCTCCCTGTTTATTATGTTAGAGACATTTTTTACCTTAAATCCTTTCAGGGTGAGAGCATCTTTTATTTCATCAGGAACAACGTAAGAATCTATGCCCTTCAATATGATCTGTAGGCCTTTAGCACTCTTAAGCTGGAATGTGTAGAAACTTATTTTTTTCAAATTCATTAACCATTTTGCAGAAATCTTTTTCATCATATATTTGAATTTTTGTTTCATCAATATTACCACGTTTTTACCACGAGATTAATTTCTTTATAAGGGTGTTCGAATTCTTTTCCCTCAAATATATTGGTGGTGGTTTGAAGGTTTTTTTTCGAGGATACTTCGGGTTTGTGATTGTTATCTTGCAATATATAAAAACGATTCTGTCGGTTGGCTTGGGAACCGATGAGATTTTTGATGAATTTGGGCTTCGCCCACGCTTTACTACTGTAATATATCTGTCCATTTCGACAGGCACCTTAGCTTTCTGAATACTATTGTCTATTGTGATAACTTGGTTAAGTGATGAACACGAGCCCGGAGTGGATAATGGCGCTGACTTAAATAAATAAGTAAAGGGTCATCCAAAAACGCGCCTACATGTTTCTTTGAAATAAAACACAAACTATTTGCAATTTTTTCAAGCTGTGTTTTTATTAAAAGTATAATCCATTATAATTATAAGTGGAATAGAATATCATTCAAATGTCCACCATGACTGCGTCTGCAGACATCAATCCGAATATCGAATTGAAATCTGCATTTCGTGAAATTACACGTTGAGGAAATTTTGATCGCAAAAGCGTAATGTTTTCTCGAGTTGTGTGACATGTAGCACCGTCTTGCTGGAAATAGACGTCAGACACATCAATATGATTCAACTGTGTCCATAAAAAGTCTCTCAACATTGATTGGTATCGCTCACCATTCACAGTAACAGCATTTCCAGCATCATCTTCGAAGAAAGAACGCCCATTTTCATAATAACTTTGAATGATGTAAACGCGTTGTTGCAATGTGTACCTGTCCATGGTTAAAACTGTACTACCTTCTAATAAAACAAAATGGCTTATGTCATTTGAAAAGACGTCACGTGTAAAAATTATATAGTGCTGACATCTAGGCGTCACATTTGGATGACCCTTTACTAGGCAACGGTAATGTTAACGAATTACTACTTGACTTTGGAGTAAGCGAAGTTGATCGCTCGCGTAAAATTGGCTTTGCCGTTAGAAAAAGATTAGAAAAATTTTCGAAAAATATTTTTAAATAACAAAGAATTGAAAAACATAAAAAAACTATTGTTGAACAATGCGTAAAATGCCCCAAAGATTCAATTTATTCCTTTTGGTTTGTGGAAAGTTACGTATGTTATGAACACAGTATGGAGAAGATAAATTTACTAGTCCTTATACTATTACAGAAGCATTCTTCATGGGAAACATACAGATACAAATCATCAAGAAGCGACAAAGTTAAAATTTGGAATATATTTTTGGAATAAAATTAACAAATAGTTAATATTATCAAACATAAACTTTTGTTTTATTATAACTTGATTTCATATATGAGTACATACATACACACATTGTAAGCACACAATTGAATTTTTTAAAATAATGTCATTATAATTCGGTGTGAATCAGAGTAGTAGCAATTGTACAACAATAAAACACGTATTCTTACCCTACAATTTAAGAATCGGTAACAGTGACATTAACGTAGCTTTTTTCCACATAAATTGTATAAAAATATACTTCTTTTAGTTTTTTGATTTTATTTTTCTGGAATGTGTTGTGAACGAAAAGTAATTACATTCTCGCAAATAATTTTTTTAACACGCACTTGCTACATGTGTATGTATGTTTTAATGTGTGTTGCTTTAAACCCTGAATTAATCTCTCAATTAGCGTGAGTACGAAATTTATGCTTTCCCTGTTATATGCTTAAATTATTTGCAAATTTCAAATGTACTAAGTGAAACATCTTTATATATTTATACAGCCTTATTCAAAAAAAAACTTAATTGAGGCTTGAAGTTCACATTAGTTACCAAAGACTTTAAGGCTAACAAACCTATGTTAAAAATTCCTATTCCAAAACAGTACTTTAGCTAGTGTATGCTTTAATAAATTTTACATGTTGATACTGGCAACACCATCATTCTCCCTTGTCTCTTTATAGTTAACGATGCAAAACAAACGAGTATTACTCATCCGGATAGTCGGATATATTGATAATGTTTTGCATAGTTTTAATAAAAAATGTAATTTTTCGTTATTTAAGATGTAAATTAATATGTATAGTACATAAAAAACATAAACTAAATAGATTTATCGCAATGTAAAATAAATACGCCTATTTTTTTGTAAAGGTTTTAAACCGATTACTCGAAGAACGAGCTTTGTTTACTCGTTTTGGTTGTATGTACATCACTATAAAGTTTTGTATATTTACCAGTGTTGCCAGTAGGATACGAAAGATACATTTTTCGTATCTTTTGATGACTTCAGGTACCATGTATAATCCTGACATTTTTCGTATCTTTTGAATCTATACGCAAAATGTACAGAAATAAAATATTAAGCTTTCCGTCCCAGACAAAGTTTTTTAAAATTATCACTTCGTTATGAATATTAAAAAAAAACAGTGACAACTAAATAGAAAAATTACATGTATTTTGTTGTTAGGTTTTCTAAGTTCTTCTGTCGTCTGCTTATTCTTGTGTACATATGCAGATGTTTATACATATGTACATATGTTAAGATTAACTTTTAGAAGAAAACAATAACGATCTTTACAGTTAATAATTTCAGACCCTATAATAGTTTTATGAAATAAAACAATTTTAATCCCCAAAATTAAAAGAAGAAAACTAAAGCAGCTGACTGGAAATATTATATGTAATAATGATGAGGGAGTTTGTTTTTTTATTTGTTTAAAAGTGAACTTTATTATTTATTGTCTAAGTACAAACTAAAACTTAAAAACTAGGAACAACTTAATTATAGTAAATCTAAAAGAGAATGCAATTACAAGTGTATGTGTAAGTATCAAAATAACATAAGAGATGAGTATGTAAGAAAGGTAAGTATGAATAAGAAAGGTATGTAACATAACGAATAAGCAGAAGAGGTGGGAACATAACGTAACTATATAATATATTATATATTTATGTACATTTAAAAAAATGAGAGTGAATTTTAAATTTAAAAAAAATTTTATGTACATACTTATTTACATATGTTTCTATATGGAATTATTGGCATTTCATTATAATTTACAATGTTAAACGTTAAACATGGATTTTTAATTTTTTTTCAAAACGTATCTTTTTGGGAAAAATTTTATCTTTTTGGAAACTAAAATGTATCTTTCTCGAAATTTCACTGGCAACACTGATATTTACATTATTTTGCTAAGAAATATACTTACATACATACGAGTATGTTAATTATAGAAACACCCTTAAAAAGCATTGAAAGTAAATTTCGTTCTACAGATAAGCAATAAGAATAATACCAGTGAAAAAAGGAAAAAAGGAATTACTTTTAAGTTATTTAAAACTTTTTAATATTAATATTATGTTTTTTGTTTTCGTAACCTAGTCTGCATTAGTACAAACGTTAAGTAAATTAAAATAAAACCAATAAAACCTTATTTGATTTACATTGCAATATTTGAACTAGTACTTGTTTTATTAATTTTATTTGTTATTTTTTGATATTACAAGAACTTAAAAGGATGTACATATGTATTTAAATAAATATTTCTAAATGAAAAACAAAATAAAATCAAGATATATATATGTATGTCAATATATGTTTTCCAATTATGTATTTTAATTTAATTGATTTTAAAAATATTTTTAAATAAATGCTCTAAGTATAGCATTTTCTTGTAATATTGCACGGCATCACCACCAGTTTTCTAAATTTTTATGTGGCAGACGTTAATTGCAGCACGTTCTAAATAAAAAATTACATTGGAAAATAATTTTCACATAAAATAAAAATTAATTTTACCAATTCTGTTCATTAAATTTAATATATCCATTTTTTTATTTCACAAATCCACACAATTTCAAATATTATCAATAATTTTGTTCACAAAACTTTGTTTGTCAAAACAATAAAATATTTTAACATCGCTTTAAAGTAGGTGAGTAGCTGCTTTAAATTCTTTAATGTTAACGTTGGTTTAAAGTACGTGTGTTAAGCTAATAATCGTTTTTGAATGAAACTTTAAGGAATTTTGCTTAAAGTTGGTTTACCAACCTGTGTTAAGTTTTTTTGAATAAGGCTGATAGTCTTTGGTTGAACGTACAAACTTTTCATTTACATTTGTTTTAATGGAAAACAGAAGATTTATGCCACTTATAATTTACGAAAATTCATTTCATTTATCTACACTTTTAACTTTTTGGAATTTCTTTTTAGAATTTAAAATAAACTGACAAACCAAAAAAATATGTATAATAAAATGCTTACAGCCATATGCATAAAAACTTAAAACAGTTTGGTAAACCAATGTTAAGCAAAATTCCTTAAAGTTTCATTCAAAAACGATTGTTAGCTTAACAAACAAATGTTAATATCAAATAATTTAAAGCAGCTACTCACCTACTTTAAAGCAATGTTAAAATATTTTGTGAAAAATATAAAAATAAAATATAATGTAAATATACAAAACTTTATAGTGATGTACATACAATCAACACAAGTAAACAAAGCTCGTTCTTCAAGTAATCGGTTTAAAACCTTTACAAAAAATTGGCGTATTTATTACTTTACATTGCGATAAATCTATTTAGTTTATATTTTTTATGTACTATACATATTAATTTACATTTTAAGTAACGAAAAATTACATTTTATATTAAAACTATGCAAAACATTATCAATATATCCGACTATCCGTATAAATAATAATCGTTTTTTTTGCATCGCTAACTAAAAGAGGCAAGAGAGAATGATGGTGTTGCCAGTATCAACATGTAAAATTTATTATAGGTAAAGGTGAATTCACCCATACGTTCTATACGAAATTTTTGTTGTTGTTCCGCATTAAATTTACTCTCTTTCTCAAAATAGAGACATACAACAATATATAAAAAAAATCGTTCGAAACGTTTAGAACGAATGGGTGAATTCACCTTAACATACTTTTTATGCATATGAATTTTTAACACACGTTTGTTAGCCTTAAAGTCTTTGGTAGCTGGTGTGAACTTCAAGCCTCATGTAAGTTTTTTTATGCATATGGCTGTTAATATTTAATGTTTTAATAATTCCTGTGGATACCGTTTTCGCTGAGACAAAAATATGACATAAAATAACAACCAAGCCTACCAACAAGAATGACATACATACATACATAGCTATTCTTATTATGGAAAAAAATCGCGCAAATATCATCACTTTTTTGACAGCTGTTGCAACTACAGAACCTTTAATGCTAAAAAATAAAACTGTTACAATAAGGCGACCGTTACAAAATGAGTAGTTATGCAAACCGATCGTTCACTGTATGTGTTATTCACAACTTCTTCGTTCCCAAGATATTTAATATGTTATTGTTTGTTGTTGGCTTAGCTGAATATGTGCCTGCATTTCATTGGTGCTAACCAAATCATCAGTATCCTTTAAATAGTTATTTTGGAGAATACCAAATTTGATAAATTTTCCCAAGATCTAATATTCCGCACAGCTTGATTTGGACATATTAGCAAAATCTAGACATTGTTTGTGATAATGGTGGGATGCCGTGTACCCAATGTATTTATAAGAATAGTATATGTTCTCAAAAAATAAACATTAAAAAATTGTTACTCTTAATTTCTTATCGATAAAAAATTTCGTGTGCGTGAACACTTTCCAGCAACATACATATATTAAAAATTTTTAGTGAAATAACTGACTTACAAAATGGCTAATATATTTATTTGCCTCTTCTATAAATATGTAGAAAATATTGTTTGTCATACCACTAACTTAGATAAGTATGTATATATGTATGGCCCCTTTCAGCGCAAGTCTTGTGTTTGTTGGTGTGAGAGGAAAGCTCGGGTTGAAGGGGAAAGAACTGCCAAGATTTTAGTACAGACTTGCTTGTACTTGGCATTTCTGTTTCTGCTGTCATTCTTGTCTTAGGATATTATTTATTTGTTTTTGACATTGTCTTTTATTTCTTCTTCGGTGTGTTGTCTAATTTTGTGAAAATTTTATATTTGTTAATAAGGCCCCTGTGAATAAAAAGTTAAAAAATTATGAGAAAATGGAAGCGAAATGAAACGGAACAACTAATCAATTTAGTTGAACAAAATGAATGCATTTTTAATGTTCGTTCATTTTCATATTTATATTATATTATATTATTTTTTATTTATATTATTATATTTATATATTTATATTTATATATTTTTTTTCCTCAACTTCCATTGTATACACCAAATTTCAAATCACTTTTACAATTACAATGAATACAGATATGAAACAAAACGTCAACAAATTAAGAAAATTCGAGCATAAGTAAATTAAACTTTCTCAACCAAGTTGCTGAATGTGAACATAAATGTTCAAAAGAAAATAAGTGAAAATGAAAATTATACTTGCGCAATTAAAGTTGCCCAATCTGAAAGGGGCCTATGTGTATACATCATTTAAATTTTTCTATTTCAAAGTGGGATTGGATATATTACTTGTTAAGTTTGTTTATTTCCCAGAGAAGCTAAAAACTGGTTCATTTTCACTTCTCTGCGAATTTCAAGCGTAAAACCAGTTATCAAAAACAAGAAACACTTTTATTAAAGAAAAAACAATTTATTAAAAACTAAACCCAAAAGACTATATTGTATTGAAATCCTACTTTTTTACAACAGAGCATACAAGCAAACCTAAAGAAGAACAATAAACGTAGCGTCTTATGCCGCAAGCGTTATTTGCAACGTGTTTTGTGGTTTTTCCGTTCAAGTCAACGAAAGAACTTAATTGTTTGTTTAATTCAACAGTTCCTTTTATGGTATAAAAAATAGAAGGTACATCCACTCTCTCAATTTTGCCTTGACATTCACCATCTGACAAGAATAAGGTTTGTGACATTTTCTATAAAATTGTGCTACCGTATTAGTTATTTATATATCCTGTTTTTCGTTTTATTTCAAATTGTGTTTAAAAATAACATTGAAATTGTGACAAACAATAAACAAAGAAAAAAAGTGAAATAAATATACAAGCCAAATTCAGAATTTTTGAAATCCTTATAATATTTTGTTGCGGAGGGTCAGACAGACTAAGGTGCTCCATCGAGGTTGACAAGCCAGGGTCTAGGCGTCATCCAGGATGAGGCCAGTGGCAGCGAGTTTTTTTTTATTGATGTGTTCTGTAGCAGGCTGTAGAGTTTAGTCAGGCTACATATCAACTTTCAAGTACAGAATAGTGACTATTACTACGTTTATACGCACGTCTTATTTGCAAATAAAAAAGAAGAATGTTGCCGTATAACTTTTTTATTGTAACTTATTAACTCACTTAACAAGTCGTGAATAACGACACTATTTGCAAATAAAAAGTAAGACGTTGCCACTTCATGAACGTTTTTCGTGTTTTACTTACCAAACAATCATATTTTCGTCACATGGCGTCACTAATAATAACATAAGTTCTGTATGCAATTTCCCGTATAAACAGTGAATTAGTTATTTGCAAATAGTTCTATTTGAAAATAAGACGTGCGTATAAACGTGGTATATTACTTTATTGGAAGAAGAACACAGTTTTATCTACAGTCTGTTTAGAGGGTAGGAACAGCTGAGCGGTACAGGGGTGCCAGATCAATTAAAGATAATACGGGAGAGTTTTGAAGTAAGTTGAATTTTTGTTGTAGAGGCGGGAGCTGAAAAAGGATGGGAACGAGGTAGGAACAGCAAAAAGGATAGATTGATGTAAGGGTAATATAGTTGATCTTTATGACCGGTATATGGTCAGCCATCTTTTTTTTATATAGAATGGCCTAGGGCTAGCGGTCGTATATAAGTAGGCAGAGCCCGTGAAAATAAGGAGAAAAAGAAGTACTGGGTCGTAAAGCAGACGATCGTTTATAAAACAACTATAAGATTTAAAAAAAATAAAAATAACATAGAAAAAAAGGGAAAGAAATGCTATAAGATAAAATAATAAAGTGTGATTGAATTTTTGCTATAAAAAAGTGGAAAGAAACAGGAATACCCGGCGTCATCTACATTTGGAGAAGAGTGCAGGCACAAAAAAATAAATAAAATTAAACAAAGGAAGAAAGCCAGAATTCCGTGGTTGCCGCTCTAATTTTAGGAACTGGTGCTGTACCCTGATGCGTAAGACTGCTGTCAGTCTATCCCGTTAAGGAACAAATTTTCACTCCGACCCAAAGAAGAAAAACCCTGTATATCCAGGTAACATACATAGATTTAAAACAATTAATATATTAACGAGGCCGAATAGCAGACAGCATGGTCAAGAGTCACTAATCATCAAGAAAATATCCACTGTAAATATATCACTTTTAGTACCAGAGAAAAAATTTTGGCCCATACTAGACTAATTTCATAGAGATAACTGTTCATAAAGATTTAAAGAAAAAGCACAATATAATTAAAAATAAGGAAATTAAAGCCTATATGTCAATGTACTAAGAAAAGAAATTTTTTTAAATGTTTTGTATCGTGTAAAAAAAATATATAAAGAAACTAATTTTAAGTATTGTAATTTTATCCGTGTAAAAATTTCTATTCGAGAAGTAACTGGGTAAATGCAGTTTTTTTCGTAGGAGTCTTTTCGAATAAAATTTTATGTTAATTAATGTACATATGTATTAGTAAGTTTTAAATTTGTCTAAATGCGTTTTATATAAAATTTTTTTTATCACCAAATTTATTTTGTACTGAATTTGTATATCTTTTACGTAAGCAAATATTTTAAATGTTACCCTTACATATAAACATAAATATATCTATATAGAAATATTAGGTTAAATAAAACTTAATAAAATGCATGTGTAAATTAAAAAAGAGAAAAACAAGAAACATGTCTGGCTAAAAAAATTCGGTATACGGGGATGATGCTGGAGTACGGGCGGTGAACAAAAAGAAAGGGGGTAATGTATAAGGGGTCACCACAAAATAGTGGACACACGGGTGACCATGGTTGGGAGAGCGACTGGAACAAACATCTCGCTCCCTCTTCAAGATATGTGTGTGTGAGTGTGTATGAGTAGGTACTTGATGTAAGGAATGAGGTTTGAATATTATTATTTTTTTATTGTTATGGTTCATAAGGTCACGATGATGGGAGGGATTCACACCCAATGAGATTCCGTGGGACAGTTAGCCGGTGTCCGAGTCATCGTGGTGCAATGTCAAAGTGAACCTCTCGCAACAGCATCACATAACAATATGGCGCCCAAACGAAAGTATTTTGCGTTTACAACGCTTTTGAACGACACCTTAAGTGTTTTCTTGTAGTAACAGCTAGACAGGAACTCATATCTCAATGAAAATTTCCCATAGTCCAGATTAATAATTTGAAATTTACCGCTTACTAGCAAGAGGAGCGTAGCCGTTCAGGCGAAGACCTGAAGTCTGTTGTACGATCTTCGACTGCATAGTATGGGGTAGGTTTGAGATAGCTAAAAAAATATGCAAGCTCAGGAGACATAAGGCTCATAGGAGTTATATTATGGTAACCCTATCCGTGCATTATACTCCCGGGAAGTTCATGATTAGTTTAGTACAATATGAAAGGATACGTACGTAGAGCAACGTTCTTGGGAAGCCGTTAGCCTTTCAGGACAAAGTTCCGGAAATAGTTGTAACGCGGCCGAAGAATGATTGACCTTGAGTAATAGGGATTAATTGTCAATATTAGTACTCAAGTTACGTATAACATAATGGTATATATATAATGGTCAATAGTCAGAAACCACACATACATCTTAAAGAAGCTCGTGTAATAGAGAGTCATAAAAAATGAAGATAGAATAAACCCTTATACATCACCACCCGTGATAGCCATCCCTGTAAAAAGAAACGAATAGTGAAATAAGAAATAATAAAACGAAACTTGAATTAGTATATAAGTAAATATATAAAATAATAATAGTGATTTAATATTTATGTTTTTAAGAACTACTTTCGGTACATTAGAACATAAAGGCATAATATATACTTTGGTGAAATCAAGTTATAGTTGGGCTATAATACAGTGCGTACATTAAACATTATTTTATTTTAACTGAGAGGTTAATCACAAATACAAGAAGGGCAACCGATTGTGCAAGTGATATCTCACATACAGGGTAATGAACAAGATAAAAAATTCCATTATATCTGATAGTCAGGGAATGTAGATGCCAGCACAGTCAAACGCGGCAACACAACGTGAAATCCTTGCCAGCAGGGATAGTAATGATGAAGGTATAACACCAAATGTCAGGGATTTAGTAGTAGATGAGGCCTTGATGGTACAACGGTCATTAGAACAACAGGTTAACAAATGATAAGAGGTGAAGTCGAGGATGTTAAAAAGTCATTGGTAGAGCTAACCAGACTGGTGAAGGAAATCTCTCAAACGACGGCAAGACATTCTATAACACTAGGCATAGAAAATGATTTATCGAATAGTGCTAGTTTCAGCTATGAAAATGAACATGTAAATGATGCTGCTACTCGGATGGGTATAATAGAGAGGAATCCATTGCCAACAGTAAACGAGGTTCTTACGAACCAAATGGGAAGAAGTAATAATAATAGTAACACGCCCGTGCAAAGAGAATCAAGCCAGAATACACACTTAGCCAATAGCCACATAAATTTTAACACTGTAGGTATACACTGTCCAATGCCAGACAATAATATATCAGATCCGTTTAGAACAAGCAGTCATAATAACAGGGCAAATAGGCAGTGGCGTGACGACGGAATTAATGGAGTGCAGTCAGGGAACCCATTTGGTCATCATCATTCGCCAAATAACGTGGAAATTTCTAGTTTCATAAATCAAAACGGAGGTCCACAAAAAGAATGGATTAGAATCGAGAAATTGGGGCTTAATTTTGACGGAAATACGTCGCGATTAAGTGTAGAAGATTTTATATTTCGCATAGAACGTTTACAGGCCCAATATGAAATACCTATGGAGGAATTAGAAAGGGATTTACATTTGTTGATACCAGGACAAGTGAAGGATTGGTTCTGGTTGTTTATCCAAACGCATTGCGGAGTGAAGTGGCCGGGAATAAAACAGGCATTAGTAAGTCAATATCAGACCTCTAGGTCCAATTTTAAGACAATGCGAGATTTAGTGGAAAGGCGGCAGAATCCGGCGGAGTCGATCGATCAGTTCTTTCACATAATGGGGCAGATACGTGCGAAATTGTTTCAAGCCATACCCGAATATGATATGATAAACATATTAAAAAGAAATGTGAAAGAAAGCGTAGCTAGAATTGAATGCAATGAAGCTGAACGTAATTTTCCCAGAAGAGACCTAAGAAGTATGTCACCGGTAGCTAGGCCCATGAGGCATGTGAATGAAATTTACAACCATCATGAAGACTACCAACGTTGTGAGGAAAGTGGTACATCTGATTGTGAGGAAGTCTCAGCAATACAGCATGGGAGGAAACAACAAAATCCACCGCTCCGTTGTTGGAACTGTAAAGGTTCTGGCCACGTTTTTATGGAATGTCGCTCCAATGAAAGGATACTATTTTGTTACCGATGCGGAAAACCAGGTGTAATCACTCCAAATTGTGCGAACTGTCAACAGGGAAACGCCAAAAGAGGCGCGGCCGTGATGGGGGGCCCGCGCCGTTTGGAAAACCTTACGATATCGAAAAAAGAGGGATACTACGGCTTTAATACGCAACACTCCAGATGAAACTTTTTGAAAAATATTTTTGTTCTTAACACGACATTTATGTATTATTAATTATTATCACTAAGTTTGTGTTCGACACTGGTTGGGCCTAATAATTATATCTATACTCAAGATTTGAATACTTATTATTAGTTCAGTTTGAAGATACAATAAATAAGTATTAGCGTGAAAAAACGTACGAATAAAAATTACTTTCATTTCAGTTGTTGATAGTTAATGGCACAGGGTAAATTTTTATTACAGATTTTTGAATAAGAAAATGGCGCATCAAATTCTAGAGAACAGAGTGGGACCATACTATCCACCACCAGTAAGAAAATTCTTGGCCTTTAATCAGAAGTATGAAAACTGTAAAGTTGTTATAGCGGTCATATCAACACGAAGAAGAACTAAAAGCTGCATAAATCATATTTCCACTTTTGTCTTAGGAAGAAACGGTATCAAAATACATGCGAAATTTAAGAGTAATAAATTAAATTATAATATCTCCACGAGTTATTGATTTCTTTTGATTTATTGGATAATTAAAAGATGTATGAAGTGTCCAATCTTCTTTTTCTGTTAATTGAAATGTCACGCAACAAAAAAATTATACGTGCAAGCCACGTTTGGGCACCAAAACCACTACATCGCCATATTAGTGAATTTTAAAAATTTGCAAAATTCATTATTGATTGTCATTTTAGGGATATTGAAACATCCCGTAGTCATATGAGCCTTAAACGTTTCATGAGACATCCGGAAATTATTTTTAAAGATTTCATCTTCATTTACTTGGCAGTCAAGTTTCCAAAGAAGACTGATCCTTTAAATACATATAGGATTAAAAACTATTTAACAAAAATACATGCTAAAGCTCACCAATTTCCAAATCCTTGGAGATTTTCTTATAGTTTTTGCAATAATAATTAATAAATACTTTTGTATGCGAATCCACGATTCTTTGCAGGCATACATATTTGGCGTTGACGTTGACACAAAATTGTAGCACCTGAAAAGTACTTTTGCTATCAAGTCGTTTTTCCATTGAATATAGTTTAATAAAATCTCAATGTTATTTTCCATTTTTTATAGTTTTTTTCTACTTCAAATTACTATTAAACAAAAGTTGTGTTTATTTTATGTTAAAAATAAATAAACAACACAAACGTCAAATTGATGTCGAAAATTCGAACATGAAATCACTTAAAACATAATGTAAACACTTTGAAGTAATTTCGTCAAATCAACTTAATTTGCTCATAGTGAAAACGTACCATAATGGAAAAATTTCAACAAAAACCAAGATCATTTTGCATAGCCAATAGAAATGTTGTGGAAAAAATATTAGAAACTATGAACAGTTTCCACAGACATATACAATTTACCATGGAAATGGAAAAAGATGAAAAGTTGCCATATTTAGATGCACTAAAATTAGAAGGCAAGATATAATAACAATAGAAACCTAATGCTTCAGGTCACATTACTAATTTTCATTCTAACCACCCAAAACATGTAAAAATTAACACAGCACAAAATTTTTTAAAAAGAATACTACATATGTACATATAAGTGATGAAATATTCCATACAGTGAATTTGAAAAAAATTAGTTGTATACTACAAAAAAAACCAGTTTCCCACTTACTATGGCAAAATATATTATAAAAAGTGCTATAAGGACTATCAACAAAATTCCTCCAGAAAAAGAAGAAAAAATTTTCAAGTCAACGACACATGTCCCTGGTTTTTTTTAAGAATTACGTATTCAAACATATATGACAGACAGAAGATATTAACCTTGCTCCAAAAACTGATAATACACTGAATAAACTATTTTCAAACGCTAAAACAAAAATAGATTTGTTAGACAAGTCAAATGTTGTATTCAAAATACCATATAGCGGAGACGGGTCCAACATATTTAATAAAATATTTGTAGGAACGACAAAATCAAAACTTAGAACAAGGTTGGCCGCATATAAATCAGATCACAAAACAATAAAAGGAACAACAGAGCAAAAAACAGCGTTAGCAGCCCACTGTGCAATGAAAGCCTATTCTCCAAACATTAACAGTGTGGAAATATTACAACAAGAAAACAATGCTTCACATAATAAATACTCTCATGGACATAAGAATAAACTACAAAACACATACAGAAAATTGCGCGCATACGTATAGACATACATACATATATGTAAGTATGTAATACCAAAATATAAACAAAAATTAACAAACAGACATTTAGTAAGCTTTGTGATTTTATAACTGCCTGTCTCATGTAATCGAACGTTGTCACTCACAAGCATTTTAAACGAAAAAAACTCTTTTGGTGCTCACTAAGGCCCGTTTTCACAACTTACCTATAAAGTTCATGTTAGTTAAAGGTACCTTTTGGTATAGTGAGGAATAAAGTTAGCTTCAACCATTTTGCGTTTTCACGACTTCCATATAAAAAGAACTTAATATTTTTGCAAATGTGGCAATAATAAAGTAAATAAGTAAAGACACCAACCAAAAATACGAACTGGTACTTTTAGAGCTGTTTCACACACGTCAAGTTTTCTTGATCAAGTTTCAATTCAGCTGGGAGAGCGATAGGGAGAGTATGTAATCCTTTCTTTATCTTTCTCCCAGCTGAATTGAAACTTGATCAAGAAAACTTGACGTGTGTGAAACAGCACTTACTTTTGTTGATGTTTTTCAATTTTATTTAAATTTCAAACCTTGAAGTTATTATATGTGCATAATACGGCAACTTAAAATTTAAACCTAACGATAAAAGTTAAAGGCAGGACGTTCTTCCCTTTAACACTTTTAGATTAAAGGGAACTTGTGAAAGTGAAAACACGTTATCTGGACGATAAACACCTACCTTTAGACTATCGTTAAGTTGTGAAAACGGGCCTAAAACTCACAACTCGAACGACAACGAAATCTATCGATGACATAAACCCCTCTATACAATTTTGGTGCTCACTAAAAATTTTAGTTGTCAGCACCAGTGTTGCCAGTGAAATTTCGAGAGACATTTCAGTTTCCAAAAAGATAAATTTTTTCCCAAAACGATACATTTTGAAAAAAAATTAAAATCTATTTTTAACGTTTAATATTTATTAACATAACATTCTTATTTCATATTTAATAAATATTGTAAAGAAAATGATATCATATATGTAAATTCATTTTTATATTTATTTAAGTCATAAATATTAGGTAAGTAGTTTTTAAAAATACAGTAAGAAAACTTTAAATTAATTATATATAACTATCTTTGGATGTTATCAAAACAAATTAATTTTTGTAAAAATTAACATACAAGTTAAGGCGCTTATACTAAGACGATTATATCAATAAGTGCATATGAATTTCCTGAAAATAAAAAAGATGTTCATAGGTATTTCCTCAATCATCGATTTAGGTGGATCATATGTTGAAACTCCCTAATGTTTTCTATTATACGGTCTGAAATTATTAACTATAAAGATCGTTATTGTTTTCTTCTAAAAGTTCATCTTAACGAAATACATGTTATTATTCTATTTAGTTGTCACTGTTTTTTTTATTATTCATAACGAAATGATAACTTTAAAAAACTTTGTCAGTGATAGAAAGCTTAATATTTTATTTCTGTACATCGTTTGTTGAACCTTCGTAGTGAACGGACGTATTAGCGGAGTTTTTTTACATACTAAAAAAACAACAATACAAAAAAATATTCGTAATAAGTACTGATTCGTAATAAGTACGGGTTTTTGTGAAATTTGCTTTATTTGCACTAATAATATTTTTCATATAGTCTGAAACAACAAAAACAAAAAAAAACACACAAAAAAAGTGAATGAATACTCTGCATGAGTACCTCAAAAACAAAAAAATGTGAAGTGAGTTCTAACGGCAGAAATGCCTATTTTACTGTGAGTTCTGAAGCTCTTAATGCAAACAATAAAATCGGATGACAGTCTTGTTCTAACGGCAAAGCCAATTTTACGCGAGCGATCAACCTCGCTTACTCCAATGCCAAGTAGTGATTCGTTAACATTACCGTTGCCTACTTCTTCTTTATTTAAGTCAGCGCCATTATCCGCTCCGGGCTCGTGTTCATCACTAAACCCAGTTATCACAATGGACGATAATATTCAAAAACCTAAAGTGCCTGTCGGAATGGACAGATATGTAACGGTGGTAAAGCGCGGGCGAAGCCCAAATTCATCCAAAATCTCATCTGTTCCGAAAATATCCAGGGACAACGACGCCGCCTCAGCTAATCGTCAAAACCGGTTTAAAATATTGCAAGATGACAGCGACAAGCCCGAAGAATCTTCGAAAAAAACTTCAAAACCACCACCAATCTATCTGAGACAAAAAAACTCAAACACACTTACATGTTAAAAAACTAATCCAAACGCATTGCGGAGTGAGGTTAGGTTAGGTTAGGTTAGGTTGATTGGGGGGGTATGTCAGCCCATGTCACACGACATACACCTAAGCCAGTGAAGGCTTGTTGTGCGCTCCTTTGAATTTAACCATAATATATTGACCCAAAGGCCTAGAGAAACTCCGTGTCACTCACAAAGTTCCTTAGTTTCCTCCAGCATATTCCCCGTAATCGGCTTATGTCCGGTAAGATGTCACCCCCAAGATATCGGGATCTTATTTGTGAGAAGGCGGGGCATTGGCACAAATAGTGTTCCAATGTTTCGCTCTCCTCCCCACATGCTCTACATTCATCTCCTCCTGCTATTCCGACGCGTTTAAGATGTGCCAGTAGTTGAGAGTGCCCTGTGACAACTCCCATTATTCTACTTAGTTCGAGCTTACTAAGTTTTAGCAGCTCCCTCGTTCTTCTCTCGTCTGGATCTCCCCATAGAATTTTTGTATTGATTCCCATGGTTCCGTTATTCCAGAGAGTTGAATGGGCCCTATGTGCCCAAGTCTTTAGCTCGGATTTAACTGCATCGAAAGGTTTCGCGCATTCCAAGCTTATATTACCTAACTCTATTGCCCTAGAAGCAAGTGAGTTTGCCCTTTCATTTCCAGTTATCCCCGCGTGCCCTGGCACCCATATGATGCGCACTTCACCATGTGTCGAGTAACTGTTAATAACGTTTTTGCAATCCCAAACTGTACGTGATTTAGTGCGTTCCTTTGAGATTGCTCTAATGGCCATCTGACTATCTGTGAATATATTCACAAGTCCTGACCTCCCCATTACGTTGAGTTCCCTGATACACTCCGTTATCGCCCGAACTTCCGCCTGCAAAACTGTGCAATAGTGCGGCAGGCGGAAAAACAGTTGCGTGGTGTTTTCTATGTAAACACCAAGTCCCGTTTTCCCTCTTGACCTTGATCCATCCGTGTAACAATGAAGCCCCATGGGGATCTGGTTCCAAGGGTCGGTCAACCAGGAATGGATGTCGGGGATCAATGTTCCGCAGTTGGCTTCTAGTCTAGTCTCCGGTATGCGGTCATTTTCTACATTTTCCGATATGGACTCTCCTATGGCCGTAAAGATTAGTTGATGACACGCTTCGTGTTCCTGATCGATCCACTCACCCATCACCTTTAGTCGTTTCGCTGTAAGAGCCGATTCGTATATTTTATACGATTTTCGATTGGCTGGATTGATAATATTGTTTCCATCGCCCCTGTTGGTGTCGTTCTGAAGGCCCCACTTATACCAAGACAGCAGGTTCTCTGAACTTTCTGTATTGTTTTGATGTTGCATTTTAATTCCATCGATGTCCACCACACAATAGAAGCGTAGGTCATAATCGGCCTGATAACGCTACTATAAAGCCAGTGTGTCATCTCTGGATTCAGCCACCATCTTGTGCCTATGGCCCGTTTACAGATTGACCAACATATATGAGCCTTTTTGACTTTTTCGCTTATGTGGTCTTTCCATTTTAATTTCCGATTGAGAATGACTCCTATATACTTCACACTGTCGGAAATATTTATTGCCCTTTCCAGAAAGCGCGGCTCATCATATGGAGCTATCTTCGTCTTTCTTGTAAATAGGCCAATTTCAATTTTTTCCGGGTTAACATTCAACCCTCTTGGTTGAGCCCAGTTGTGTGCCAGGGTTAATGCCTCCTCGGCCTTCCCGCACAAATGATTTGGATCCCTTCCCTTCAGAAGTATCATGACGTCACCTGCGTAGCAGACTGTATCGAATCCCTCAGCGGTCAGGGTCCTAATAAGGGTATGTATTGTTGTGGTCCATAGAAGGGGTGATAAAATCTCCCTTGTGGAGTCCCACATTGCACCCTTTTTCTTATATTTACATTGTGCGCCTAACAATTAATCCATCTGTTCCTTAGCATACTGCCAATCCAGTCGCGTATCGCCCGGTTGACATTAAACTGGTCTAGAGAATGGATAAGTGTGTCGGTATGCACGTTGTTGAAAGCCCCCTCAATGTAATGCAAACCGCGAGAGTGTACATCTTTTCATTAAGAGACCTTTCTATAAAGTACACCACCGCAATGCAGTGTCCACTGATCTACCTTTGACGTATGCGTGTTGCTTGAACCTCAGCATATGGCCTGCGATCCTGCCTTTAACCATGTCGTCGATTATCCTCTCCATGGTTTGCAGCAAGAAGGAAGTTAGGCTTATTGGTCTATAAGCCTTTGGTGAAGAATAATTTGGCTTGCCAGGTTTGGGGATAAACACTACCCTCGCTTCCTGCCAGCCTACTGGAATATATGCGTGTGTTAGACATGCATTATAAATTCCTGCAAGATGTGTCGAAACTAAATTCATCCCTCTCTGCAGGAGCGCCGGAAAGATACCATCCGGACCCGCAGCCTTAAACGGAGAGAAGCTTTTTATGGCTTCCATAACCATCCTATCGCTGATAATAGGCACCTCATGTTCACCACTTCTCCCATTGTCCAGCATAGCCGAAAGTTCGGCCGGGCTGCATGGAAAATGTGTATCCATGAGGAGTTTAATGGTTTCCTCCACATTTTCAATTGTCTTGCCCGTTTCATCCACTAATGATTCAGCCTGAATGTGGGCTTTTGACAAAAATTTTTTAATTTTAGAAACATCGCTTACATTGTCCACCTGTTCACAGAAAACCCTCCAGGATGTACGTTTAGCAGTTCTTATTCTCTTGTTGTAATTTCGGAGTTTATCACGATAATCCTCCCAATATACTGGTAATCTTTTACGTTTCGCTCTATTATAGAGTCGGCGGACTTCCCTCCCCATTGCCCGAATCTCCCCTGTCATCCAGGGTTTCTCGTATGGGGATTTTCTTTCCCGAAGTGGGCAACTCTCTTCAAACGACTCAACTAAAGCGTCCGTAATGATTTTGACTTTACTGTCTATGTCCTCTCTTTCTAGGCGATTGAAAGAAACCTGCTCTAAATGAGAGTCAAGTGACCTTTCGAATTTTGCCCAATCAGTTCTAGCCCTGTTTCGAAAGGTTATAGGTTCTGGCGGTTGCCTTGCAATTTTAAACATAATATAACGATGATCTGAGAATGAGTGCTCGTTCAGAACCCTCCATTCAGCAATTTCATCGATTACGTTTTCAGAACATATGGTTACATCTAATACCTCCGCTCTAATTCTATTAATAAAGGTAGGCGTATTACCAGTATTAACAGTTAATAGATCGTTAGTATTCAGATATTCTAAAAGAACCTGTCCCCTTTTATTAATGTTAGTACTACCCCATGCAATATGATGCGAATTAGTATCGCATCCGATTAGTACTTTCCTACCTTTTGTTCTGCAATCTTCAACCAAGTGTTGTAATTCCGACGTTGGTGGTAGTGTCGGTGCATCATACGGCAAGTATACTGATGCTAGGCATATGTTTCCATTTCCCTGCTTCAGTACTGTTGCGTCTGCTGTTGACAACTCTGTGGATAAAAGAAAGCATAAATTTTTGTGACTAAGAATACAGGTCCTCGGACGATTCCCTGTTTTAGCATAAAATAATTGGTAGTTTACATGGTTTAATCCATTAACGCTGTTTTTTGTCGTCCAGGGTTCTTGTATTAATGCCACATGTATCTTACCTTTGTTAATTTTCTCCATCAAAGCGTGAGTTGCCGTCTCGCTCCGGTGGAGGTTAATTTGGATGACCTCCCACATCATCCTTTTAATAGGCGGTCCTCTTGGTAGTTGGTGATTTTGTGCTCCAACTCCTCCTTGGCCGTCTGGACCTCCGAGACACCCGCCTGATTTTGGCTAGATGCAGCCTGTGCCGTGCTTGTCCTATCGTTGCTGGGGGTGGTTTTCCCCTGGCTGCCGATACAGGACTTGCCTATTTTCAAATAGACGGCTTTTGAAACAAAGAACACCTTCCCTTCAGATTTGGAAAGGCTGGAAATAGATCCTTGGTCGATGCCCACCACAAAGAGTTCCATTTTGGTCCTCCTCTCTGTGGAACACCTCCCATTTCTCTACCGCCAGTTCTTTGTTTTATTTACCAATAACCTCCAAAACACGGTCGGATGTGAATTTGCATCCCCATCCTTTGATGTAGAAGGTTGCCTTGGTTAGAGTTGGTATATTTCTCCCTTCCACCAGTTCCAGCTTACAGCCTTCCCATGGCGGAGGGATTCCTTCTACCAACTCCTTTAGGGTAGCTGCGCAGGTCTGCGATGCTAATCTTAGCAACAGCACGCCCCTTTGAAACTCGCAGCTGTTTATTTTTATTGGAGATCCGTTATCGGTTGCCATAACGTATTCCAATATCGCGTTATTTACCAGATTCTCAACCACTTGCTGTTGATTTTCTGGTATTTTGCCAGTCGGACGTGAGGTGTCAATGACCGCGTAGCGGAGATTGTCCCTATATAGCCTCCTGGCTACTTTAGCGTAAGATGGCGGCTCTTTTTCCTTACTTACGTCTAGCTTCCTCTTACGCGTGAAGAGATTCCGCTTTTTAGCGTTCTCTGCTTCCGCGGAAGATTTCACCGACGTGCCCGCCTTCTCAGTAAGTGCTGCACCTTTGACCCCCTTACTAGAAGAATTCTTTATAGAGACTCCTTTAAGAAGGGAGACGCCTGGTTTTGGCGACTTACTGGTCGACGAAGAGCACCTTTTTTTATGCTTCGGCTCCGCAATGTTCTGCTCTTGTGGAGATCGGATCCTCTTACCAGTCTCTACCGAGGTGGAGGCAGTCTCCGATGCTCCCTTTAGGGCATCTTGCGTATTTTTAGCTGCTGCCTGGTTCTTCTTGGCAAGTTTTCGCCTTTGAGCCCCAGATAGCCGCTTTGCGGAGTGAAGTGGCCGGGAATAAAACAGGCATTAATAAGTCAATATCAGACCTCTAGGTCCAATTTTGAGACAATGCGAGATTTAGTGGAAAGGCGGCAGAATCCGGCGGAGTCGATCGATCAGTTCTTTCACATAATGGGGCAGATACGTGCAAAATTGCTTCAAGCCATACCCGAATATGACATGATAAACATATTAAAAAGAAATGTGAAAGAAAGCGTAGCTAGAATAGTATACCCGATTTCTGTATTTTCGGTACAGCAGCTTAGAATTGAATGCAATGAAGCTGAACGTAATTTTCCCAGAAGAGACCTAAGAAGTATGCCACCGGTAGCTAGGCCCATGAGGCATGTGAATGAAATTTACAACCATCATGAAGACTACCAACGTTGTGAGGAAAGTGGTACATCTGATTGTGAGGAAGTCTCAGCAATACAGCATGGGAGGAAACAACAAAACCCACCGCTCCGTTGTTGGAACAGTAAAGGTTCTGGCCACGTTTTTATGGAATGTCGCTCCAATGAAAGGACACTATTTTGTTACCGATGCGGAAAACCAGGTGTAATCACTCCAAATTGTGCGAACTGTCAACAGGGAAACGCCAAAAGAGGCGCGGCCGTGATGGGGGGCCCGCGCCGTTTGGAAAACCTTACGATATCGAAAAAAGAGGGATACTACGGCTTTAATACGCAACACTCCAGATGAAACTTTTTGAAAAATATTTTTGTTCTTAACACGACATTTATGTATTATTAATTATTATCACTAAGTTTGTGTTCGACACTGGTTGGGCCTAATAATTATATCTATACTCAAGATTTGAATACTTATTATTAGTTCAGTTTGAAGATACAATAAATAAGTATTAGCGTGAAAAAACGTACGAATAAAAATTACTTTCATTTCAGTTGTTGATAGTTAATGGCACAGGGTAAATTTTTATTACAGATTTTTGAATAAGAAAATGGCGCATCAAATTCTAGAGAACAGAGTGGGACCATACTATCCACCACCAGTAAGAAAATTCTTGGCCTTTAATCAGAAGTATGAAAACTGTAAAGGTGTTATAGCGGTCATATCAACACGAAGAAGAACTAAAAGCTGCATAAATCATATTTCCACTTTTGTCTTAGGAAGAAACGGTATCAAAATACATGCGAAATTTAAGAGTAATAAATTAAATTATAATATCTCCACGAGTTATTGATTTCTTTTGATTTATTGGATAATTAAAAGATGTATGAAGTGTCCAATCTTCTTTTTCTGTTAATTGAAATGTCACGCAACAAAAAAATTATACGTGCAAGCCACGTTTGGGCACCAAAACCACTACATCGCCATATTAGTGAATTTTAAAAATTTGCAAAATTCATTATTGATTGTCATTTTAGGGATATTGAAACATCCCGTAGTCATATGAGCCTTAAACGTTTCATGAGACATCCGGAAATTATTTTTAAAGATTTCATCTTCATTTACTTGGCAGTCAAGTTTCCAAAGAAGACTGATCCTTTAAATACATATAGGATTAAAAACTATTTAACAAAAATACATGCTAAAGCTCACCAATTTCCAAATCCTTGGAGATTTTCTTATAGTTTTTGCAATAATAATTAATAAATACTTTTGTATGCGATTCCACGATTCTTTGCAGGCATACATATTTGGCGTTGACGTTGACACAAAATTGTAGCACCTGAAAAGTACTTTTGCTATCAAGTCGTTTTTCCATTGAATATAGTTTAATAAAATCTCAATGTTATTTTCCATTTTTTATAGTTTTTTTCTACTTCAAATTACTATTAAACAAAATTTGTGTTTATTTTATGTTAAAAATAAATAAACAACACAAACGTCAAATTGATGTCGAAAATTCGAACATGAAATCACTTAAAACATAATGGAAACACTTTGAAGTAATTTCGTCAAATCAACTTAATTTGCTCATAGTGAAAACGTACCATAATGGAAAAATTTCAACAAAAACCAAGATCATTAACAAATTATGTAGACGATCTATTTTGCATAGCCAATAGAAATGTTGTGGAAAAAAATATTAGAAACTATGAACAGTTTCCACAGACATATACAATTTACCATGGAAATGGAAAAAGATGAAAAGTTGCCATATTTAGATGCACTAAAATTAGAAGGCAAGATATAATAACAATAGAAACCTAATGCTTCAGGTCACATTACTAATTTTCATTCTAACCACCCAAAACATGTAAAAATTAACACAGCACAAAATTTTTTAAAAAGAATACTACATATGTACATATAAGTGATGAAATATTCCATACAGTGAATTTGAAAAAAATTAGTTGTATACTACAAAAAAAAACCAGTTTCCCACTTACTATGGCAAAATATATTATAAAAAGTGCTATAAGGACTATCAACAAAATTCCTCCAGAAAAAGAAGAAAAAATTTTCAAGTCAACGACACATGTCCCTGGTTTTTTTAAGAATTACGTATTCAAACATATATGACAGACAGAAGATATTAACCTTGCTCCAAAAACTGATAATACACTGAATAAACTATTTTCAAACGCTAAAACAAAAATAGATTTGTTAGACAAGTCAAATGTTGTATTCAAAATACCATATAGCGGAGACGGGTCCAACATATTTAATAAAATATTTGTAGGAACGACAAAATCAAAACTTAGAACAAGGTTGGCCGCATATAAATCAGATCACAAAACAATAAAAGGAACAACAGAGCAAAAAACAGCGTTAGCAGCCCACTGTGCAATGAAAGCCTATTCTCCAAACATTAACAGTGTGGAAATATTACAACAAGAAAACAATGCTTCACATAATAAATACTCTCATGGACATAAGAATAAACTACAAAACACATACAGAAAATTGCGCGCATACGTATAGACATACATATGTACATATATGTAAGTATGTAATACCAAAATATAAACAAAAATTAACAAACAGACATTTAGTAAGCTTTGTGATTTTATAACTGCCTGTCTCATGTAATCGAACGTTGTCACTCACAAGCATTTTAAACGAAAAAAACTCTTTTGGTGCTCACTAAGGCCCGTTTTCACAACTTACCTATAAAGTTCATGTTAGTTAAAGGTACCTTTTGGTATAGTGAGGAATAAAGTTAGCTTCAACCATTTTGCGTTTTCACGACTTCCATATAAAAAGAACTTAATATTTTTGCAAATGTGGCAATAATAAAGTAAATAAGTAAAGACACCAACCAAAAATACGAACTGGTACTTTTAGAGCTGTTTCACACACGTCAAGTTTTCTTGATCAAGTTTCAATTCAGCTGGGAGAGCGATAGGGAGAGTATGTAATCCTTTCTTTATCTTTCTCCCAGCTGAATTGAAACTTGATCAAGAAAACTTGACGTGTGTGAAACAGCACTTACTTTTGTTGATGTTTTTCAATTTTATTTAAATTTCAAACCTTGAAGTTACTATATGTGCACAATACGGCAACTTAAAATTTAAACCTAACGATAAAAGTTAAAGGCAGGACGTTCTTCCCTTTAACACTTTTAGATTAAAGGGAACTTGTGAAAGTGAAAACACGTTATCTGGACGATAAACACCTACCTTTAGACTATCGTTAAGTTGTGAAAACGGGCCTAAAACTCACAACTCGAACGACAACGAAATCTATCGATGACATAAACCCCTCTATACAATTTTGGTGCTCACTAAGAATTTTAGTTGTCAGCACCAGTGTTGCCAGTGAAATTTCGAGAGACATTTCAGTTTCCAAAAAGATAAATTTTTTCCCAAAACGATACATTTTGAAAAAAAATTAAAATCTATTTTTAACGTTTAATATTTATTAACATAACATTCTTATTTCATATTTAATAAATATTGTAAAGAAAATGATATCATATATGTAAATTCATTTTTATATTTATTTAAGTCATAAATATTAGGTAAGTAGTTTTTAAAAATACAGTAAGAAAACTTTAAATTAATTATATATAACTATCTTTGGATGTTATCAAAACAAATTAATTTTTGTAAAAATTAACATACAAGTTAAGGCGCTTATACTAAGACGATTATATCAATAAGTGCATATGAATTTCCTGAAAATAAAAAAGATGTTCATAGGTATTTCCTCAATCATCGATTTAGGTGGATCATATGTTGAAACTCCCTAATGTTTTCTATTATACGGTCTGAAATTATTAACTATAAAGATCGTTATTGTTTTCTTCTAAAAGTTCATCTTAACGAAATACATGTTATTATTCTATTTAGTTGTCACTGTTTTTTTTATTATTCATAACGAAATGATAACTTTAAAAAACTTTGTCAGTGATAGAAAGCTTAATATTTTATTTCTGTACATCGTTTGTTGAACCTTCGTAGTGAACGGACGTATTAGCGGAGTTTTTTTACATACTAAAAAAACAACAATACAAAAAAATATTCGTAATAAGTACTGATTCGTAATAAGTACGGGTTTTTGTGAAATTTGCTTTATTTGCACTAATAATATTTTTCATATAGTCTGAAACAACAAAAACAAAAAAAAACACACAAAAAAAGTGAATGAATACTCTGCATGAGTACCTCAAAAACAAAAAAATGTGAAGTGAGTTCTAACGGCAGAAATGCCTATTTTACTGTGAGTTCTGAAGCTCTTAATGCAAACAATAAAATCGGATGACAGTCTTGTTCTAACGGCAAAGCCAATTTTACGCGAGCGATCAACCTCGCTTACTCCAATGCCAAGTAGTGATTCGTTAACATTACCGTTGCCTACTTCTTCTTTATTTAAGTCAGCGCCGTTATCCGCTCCGGGCTCGTGTTCATCACTTAACCCAGTTATCACAATGGACGATAATATTCAAAAGCCTAAAGTGCCTGTCGGAATGGACAGATATGTAACGGTGGTAAAGCGCGGGCGAAGCCCAAATTCATCCAAAATCTCATCTGTTCCGAAAATATCCAGGGACAACGACGCCGCCTCAGCTAATCGTCAAAACCGGTTTAAAATATTGCAAGATGACAGCGACAAGCCCGAAGAATCTTCGAAAAAAACTTCAAAACCACCACCAATCTACCTGAGACAAAAAAACTCAAACACACTTTCATGTTAAAAAACTAATCTCGGCCATTGGTGAAAAGCCATTTCACATTGTTCGAATAAAACGTGGTAACATTGACGAAACAAAAGTTCAAATATATAATGAAAAAGACTTCCGCAAAATGGTTACATAATTTGAGAAAAATAAAACAAGTTTCTACACTTTCCAGCTTAAGAGTGCTAAAGGCCTACAGATCGTGTTCAAGGGCATAGATTCTTATGTTGTTCCTGAGGAAATAAAAGATGCTCTCACCCTCCAAGGATTTACGGTGAAAAATGTCTCTAATATAATAAACAGGGAGGAGATCCCCCAACCTTTATTTCGTGTTGAACTGGAGCCAAATGATATAAAATTGAAGAAAAATGAGACCCATCCAATTTATAATTTAAAATATCTGTTATACCGGAGAATTACTGGTAAAGAACCACACAAGCGCTCAGGACCCGTACAGTGCCATAATTGTCAAGAATATGGCCATACGAAAACTTATTGCAAATTACCTACTGTTTGTTTTGTGTGTGGTGAATTACACAACACTGCTATTTGCAATAAGCCAAAGGATCAAAAGGAAAAAAAGTGCAGTAATTGTTGAGGTAATCACACTGCTAACTACAGAGGATGTCCTGTATTCTCTTTTGTTAAACAAGCTATGAACCAAAAGCCTAAAGTAACTCCAGCTCAAGCAAGAAATACGTACTCCGCTTCTCATCCCCTAATGGCCCAACCAATCACTTCACATGTATCGTATGCTGACGCTGTGAAGATCAACTCCGTTCCCATGCAAAAAGTGTCACCACCAACTAATACAACAAATGCAAATGCAAGCTTTAATTTCAGTCGCCTTGAAAATACTATTGATAATTTGGTGCAAGCTATAAACAACTTTACAACAAATATGACTAGCATGATGCAAGAAATGCTGCGAATGCAGAACACACTGCTTCAAGCCTTAGTTAACAAGCCGTGAACACGTTAAAAGTATGTTTCTAGAACGCAAACGGCATTCGCCAACATAGAAACGAACTTGAGCACTTCCTCACGGTGAAGAATATTGATATAATGTTGGTATCTGAGACTCATTTGACTTCGAGAAGCCTATTTAAAATGAGTGGCTACACCTTATACGATACAAAAGACCCGAGAGGAAGAGCATGCGGAGGATCAGCAATTCTAATAAAGTCAAGACTCAAGCACTATATTCTTGAGAACACTTGTGAAGACCATCTACAAGCAACAAATTTTTGCATAGAAAATTTTTGTTCAAATCTCGTAATATCATCAGTTTACTCCCCTCCCAGATTTTCAATCACTGAGGATTAATACGAGGATTTTTACAAAACTCTTGGACCTTGTTTCGTAGCAGATGGGGACTACAATGCAAAACATACGTTCTGGGGATCGCGTCTTATTACACCTAGAGGTAGAGCATTGTTCAACACAATTTCAAAAATGGGTTTGGATGTCATTTCCAGCGGGGAGCCCACTTACTGGCCTACTGACATACAAAAAATTCCGGATTTTATAGACTTTGGCGTCATGAAAAATATCCCTAGGGATTTAATTCATGTTGAAGCTTCACATGATCTCTCCTCCGATCACACTCCCACGATCGTTACAATTTGTAGCCCACTAAGAAGTGACTTACCTCACCCATATGCGAAAATTATAAATATTGTTAATTGGCTGGGGTTCAAAAAATATCTCAGTAGTCATTGTACGGAGAACATCAAGCTAAGAACTCCCGATGATATTGAATTTAACATTGCCAATCTCACTGAAAATATTAAACAGGCTGCTAAACATGCCACTACCTCCCATCCGCAGACTGGGTTTAATAGAATTTATTCTGCGGATATTGAACGTCTCGTATGCGAAAAAAGAAGAGCTAGAAGGGAATAGAAACAGCACAGATCGCCCCAACATAAAATCAGACTTAGAGAATGCACTAAACGACTCCTAGAGTTGCTTTCAGCTGAAAAATCTGCTTCTCTTAAGAACTATCTGGAAGGTCTCGATGTCACAGCAGCATCTAATTACTCCTTGTGGCGCGCTGCTAAAAAAACTTAAAACACCCGTTGAGTATAAACCACCCCTGCGCACTTCTACCGGAGGTTGGGCAAGAAGTAATACTGAAAAAGTAACATATTTGCTGAGCATTTAAAATATGTATTTACCCCAAACACATGTACTGGTGCTGTTGATTTGCCGACTGTAGTTGCTCTATTCCCTCGACCGATAAAGTTTAAAATGCGTGATGTACAAAAACTAATTGCTGAAACCAATCCAAAAAAGGCCCCGGGTATTGATAGAATTAGTAACAAGATGCTGATGAAGTTGCCTCATATTGCTATTAGAATCCTGTTATTTATTTTTTAAGGCATTTTACGACTGGAGTATTATCCACATAGCTGGAAACTTGCTATGATCAAAATGATTCCAAATGCGGGCAAAGATCTTACCAAGGCTGAGTCATATAGGCCAATAAGTTTACTGTCAACAATTTCAAAGCTCTTCGAAAAGCTGCTCATGACAAAATTGTCCCCAATTCTAAATGATATTGGTTGCATACCGGATCATCAATTTGGTTTTAGAAGTCAGCATAGTACCGTTGAACAATGTCATAGATTGGTTCATTTCATAAGAAGAACATTTGAAGAAAATAAGTATTGTTCTTCCCTCTTTATTGATGTCTCTCAGGCATTTGATAAAGTGTGGCATGAAGGCCTAATTTTAAAATTGAAGACATATCTGCCAATAAACATTGTAAATCTTTTGGAAAGTTATATTCTTGCCCGGAAATTCACTGTTGTGGAAGGAGACTTCATGAGTGTGCCCGAAACTATCTCATCCGGTGTGCCACAGGGGAGTATACTGGGGCCAGTTTTTGTATTTGGTTTATACCTGTGATATACCTTTGAGCAGCAATATCCTCACTTCTACTTTTGCCGATGATACAGCCTGCACAAAAGTGTGTTCATGTCACATTTACTCTACGAAGAGACACTTGTTCCCCCATTCGAATCAACAATCAAGTTGTTCCTCAACATTCACAGGTGAAATACCTTGGTATACACCTTGACCGACGGCTTACATGGAAACACCACATTGACTCTAAGCTAACACAAATGAAGCTTAAATTAAAACAGATACATTGGCTGATTGGTAGAAATTCTACCCTCAGTCTAGATTGTAAACTTTTATTATACAAGTCGCTTGTGAAATCCATATGGTGTTACGGAATTCAGCAATGGGGCACTGCTTCAGCTTCCAATGTAGAGCGAATACAACGAATGCAAAACAAAATTTTAAGGTTAATAACATCGGCTCCATGGTACGTGAAAAATTCAATTTTACATCGTGATTTAAATATGCCACTTGTGACCGCTGAAATTGCAAAATATGCAGGCAAATATTTAACAAAACTCGAGTCCCATCATAATCCCCTTGCTCGTAATATCTTGAACTTTACTGGACACATCCGCTTAAAAAAGAGGGATACTACGGCCTTAATACGCCACACTTCAGATAGAATTTTCTGAATATTTTTGTGCTTAACACATTTATATATTATTAATTACTATCACTAAGTTTATGTCCGACACTGGTTGGGCCTAATTATTATATTTATAATTAAGATTTGAACACTTATTGTTAGTTCAATTTCAATTTGAAGATACAATAAAAAAAATTGCAGTGAAAAAAAATTTCTGTACATTTTGCGTATAGACTCAAAAGATACGAAAAATGTCAGTATTATACATGGTACTTGAAGTCATTAAAAGATACGAAAAATGTATCTTTCGTATCCTAATGGCAACACTGGTCAGTACTGCAAAAAGAGCTGTCAAAATCAGTCACTAGCTGATTGGTTGTCGTTTGGTTGTGAGTGAGCAAAATATTTACAATTAAAATTATCAGATAAAAGAAAAACCATGAATTGGATAACTAAAGGTGAGTTAATTGATATAAATATGAATGAATGAATGGATTAAATACATACATATGTATACTTCTTTTACGTAATTTAGCATTAAAAAATCAACAATAGCCCAACTACAGAAACTTGTTGATTATATGGAAGAAAACACTGACTTTGCTGGAGGACAGCTTGTATTTGGATCTTCAAGAGAAAAAGACGGCTTTACTCAAAGTGAGATAATGATTAAAATGTTAATGTAATGTTAATTATGTTTCTCAATGTTTTTAATTTTTAAAATATTTCAGAATTATAGTTCCTGAAACTGACCTTCGTAGACTAGTAGGTAGTGTACTAGACTCGCAGTGCGAAAGTCCCAGGTTCGAATCCTGCCGCAGAACTCTGGCAGTTGTGTTTGATAATTAAAGAGAGCGCACAACAAGCCTTCACTGGCTTAAGTGTATGTCGTATGACATGGGCTATCACACCCCTGATGAAGAAAACCAATGGTGAACGAAACATTGAATAAAAAATAAAATTTAATAAAACAAAGGAGTTTTAATTAACATATGGCCTAGAGCCTGAATAAAAATAAACATAAATTGAAATTAATTATAAAAACACATTTTGATGTGGACTAAGAAATCTGTACATTAAATGAACATAGAATTGATTTTAATATAAATCAACTTTATAGACTACGAAACTTCTGACAACAGTATCTCTAGGCTATAAAATAGATGAGAAACCTAGAAATCTCATTTACTTACCAGCGAATTGTAGATAGTGATCTTATGATCACTAGTTCCACACGTGGTTGATCAATACGATGGGTTGATTAATTTCCGATAATTACAATAACGTTTCGGAATTTTATCGTTCCGGTAGCTAGTATGTCCAAACTAATTAGCTATTTTCGAATAAAAATTGCAATTGATAAGTCCGACTTAAACATACTTTTTTTTGTGCCAGGTGGACACTGCACAAACCCCCGTTAACCTCGGTTAGCGAATTTAATATCGCAATGGCTAAGCTGTTATCTTTCAAAATAACCCAGTTTAGCACCTTATCAAATAGTTCAAACTCCGATGCGATGTTTTTACCTATTCATTTTCAAACAATTTTAAAAGATACTCACCGGACAGGTTTAGAAGGTACAGAAAGCACTCACACCCCTGTTGCAGATAAATACGACGAAAATAAAGAATATTTCAATGAAGATGCCAATAAAATTAACATGAAGTCGTTATTTTGTTGGTTACATAGCTCAGCGAATATCTTGCGTTGAATGTCGTATGGATATAATTAAACCAGTGCAGATTTTGTCGTATCCTTCGGAAATGTTTCTTAATTAAAAAAATTACGAAAGAGAATCTGACTTTCGAAGTTTGTGCGCTCCGTCCGACAAAATTCATATAAAAATCTTTTTTTTTATCAACTAATATTTATTTATTGTACCTTCAAAACTGAACTAATAATAAGTATTCAAATCTTAAGTATAGATATAATTATTAAGCCCAACCAGTGTCGGACATAAACTTAGTGATAGTAATAATAATACATAAATGTCGTGTTAAGCACAAAAATATTAAAAAAATTCATCTGGAGTGTGGCGTATTAAAGCCGTAGTGTCCCTCTTTTTTAAGCGGATGTGTCCAGTAAAGTTCAAGATATTACGAGCAAGGGGATTATGATGGGACTCGAGTTTTGTTAAATATTTGCTTGCATATTTTGCAATTTAAATTTTTACCAATCAGCCAATGTATCTGAGTTAATTTAAGTTTTATTTGTGTTCATTTACTTTTATTCTCCATAAGTTCAACCTCAGTTCCAACGGTTTAATATGTTCCTGAAGATATCGGGATGCCTCGTGAGGGTTTTCATGCATACTAAGGCAGGCTGTATCATCAGCAAATGTAGAAGTGAGGATAATACTGCTCAAAGGCATATCACAGGTATAAATCAAATACAAAACTGGCCCCAGTATACTCCCCTGTGGCACCCCGGATGAGATAGTTTCGGGCACACTCATGAAGTCTCCTTCCACGACAGTGAACTTTTGGGCAAGAATGTAACTTTCCAAAAGATTTACAATGTTTATTGGTAGATATGTCTTCAATTTCAAAATTAGGCCTTCATGTCACACTTTCTGAAATGCTTGAGAAACATCAATAAAGAGGGAAAAACAATACTTCTTTTCTTCAAATGTTGTTCTTATAAAATGAACCAATCTATGAGTTTGTTCAATGGTGATATGCTGACTTCTAAAACCAAATTGATGGTCCGGTATGCACCCATTATAAGTTAGAATTGGGGACAATTTTGTCATGAGCAGCTTTTCGAAGAGCTTCGAAATTGTTGACAGTAAACTCATTGGCCTTCATGACTCAGCCTTGGTAAGATCTTTGCCTGCATTTGGAATCATTTTGACTATGGCAAGTTTCCAGTTGTGTGGATAATACTCCAGTCGTAAAATGCCATTAAAAATAAATAACAGGATTCTAATAGCAATACGAGGCAACCTCATCATCATCTTGTTGCTAATTCCATCAATACCCGCGACCTTCTTTGGGTTGGTTTCAGCAATTAGTTTTTGTACATCTCGCATTTAAATTTTAGGGTTTGAGGGGGTAGAGCAACTTTACTCGGCAAATCAACAGCACCAGTACATGCGTTTGGGGTAAATACGTATTTTAAATGCTTAGCAAATATGTTACCTTTTTCAGTATTTGTTTCTTGCCCAACCTCCGGTAGAAGTGCGCAGGGGTGGTTTAAATTCAAAGGGTGTTTTAAGTTCTTTAGCAGCACGCCACAAGGAGAAATTAGATGCTGACATCGAGGCCTGTAATAATAGTTGTAATCACTGATCATTGTTAGTATTATTATAGACACATAGTGGTATCATTTCGTAACATGTCTGTTACCCCTATAATGGTAATGTCCTGACATGAACAGTTGGAGTGATATCGCTATGTGATCATATATATTAGGTGGTAACACTAGTTGATAAGACGATACACCAATGTATGAAGCATCCGGTTTATTATTATTTCTTTTTTATTCTACACGCTGAGCCCTAAACACCTCAAAGAGAAAATTGTGCTAATAAATAAAATAATACAATTAATTAAAAGACAGAAGCTGTTGTAATATTTTTTATTATATCGTGTTACAATTAGCGTAACACGATACATGGTGTCAGAAGTGGGATTCTTACATAAATACATGGAACAATTAGAACGCGAGTGTGTGGTGCAAGGAAAGCCAATTGTAATCGGGAGACATCAATCGTTCCACGGGTTGTGGTGTAGCAATTCTACTGCTATTAGAAGACTGAAGTATAGGGTTATACGTCGGAGGTGTAAGTCTGGATCTAACAGTAAGTTCTCGGGAGATTTATTGCAAACAATATGGCGGCAAGCGATCGTCTTCCAGGTGAATTAGATTGTCTGAACCTAGCCAATGATTGGCCAAACTGGAAGAGATGCTTCATGGTTTACATGATAGCCAGCGGAAAGGCAAAGGAGCCGGAAGCAACGAAAATTGCTAATTTTCTTTGGCTGATTGGACCAGGTGCTGCAAATATTTACAACACACTGTTTCCAAACGATGGCACTGAAAAGTCGTTGTTGGGAACTGTGACCAATGGTGAAGCAGTGGTGCAGCGTACATTAAATGAAGTGCTAGAAAAATTTGACCAACACTGCCTCCCGCAAAGAAATGTTGCCACGGAGTCGTATAAATTTAATTTGATCATGCAAAAAGAAAGGCAGTCATTTGCAGATTTCGAAACGGAACTCAGAATGCAGATTCGCTATTGTGAATATAAATGTTCCTGTGGGGAATTGTACGAAAATCGTATGCTACGTGACAAAATTATTATTGGTGTTCATGACAAAAAGTTGCAGCTCAAATTATTAGACGGTCGTGATGAACCTCTGGAGCGAGTCATAGAGATTTGTAAGACATATGAAACTGCGAATGTAAATAAAAGCATTCTAGATGCCAAGTATACAGTCAACTCTGTCCAGAGTGAAGAAAAAGCCGAAGCAGCCGTTGCCACAGTAAACAGATTTTGCTTTAATTGTGGAGGAACGTGGAAACCTGAGCACCCAAAGGAATGTCGGGCGAAGGAAGCGGAATGTCGATCATGCGGAAAAAAAGGTCACTTCATGAGAATGTGTCGTAGGCCCAGGCAGCGAACTGATTATGGTAAATGGTCTACAGCAAGTAGTAGCAGTAAGAAAAAAGTTGCAGGACTTAAATGGGATGAAATTCAAGGTAATAACAATAAAAACTCTATACAATTAAGTAGCTCACTAAGTTGTAAACGTAATCTTAGGTTAAATTCGATATCAACTGTAAACAGGTATTGGACCAAGACTTACAAAATAGATAACGAATTAATTAAATTCAAGTTGGACACGGGGGCAGATGTTAATTGTATACCATTGAAATTAATTAAAATATTAAATGTAAAAGTGAATAAATTAAATAATTTTCGTATTTTTGACTATAATGAAAATAATGTTAAAACCTTTGGAACTTGCCGGCTGGATTGTGTCGATTTAGTGTCAGATGAGAAAAAAGAAGCAGAATTTGTAGTTGTTGATAACAAGTGTGAACCAGTTCTAGGGTTGAAAACATGCGAAAGCTTCAGATTACTCGGGCGACTTGACGTGAATAGCGTTACTGAAAGAGGGTACATAACCTTACTTGTGAATAAATATAGAGATGTATTTCAGGGAATAGGCAAATTTCCTAGGACCTTCTCAATAACATTCTAGGCCAGTGCTTCATTACAGAAAGAGAATACCTAATTCATTGTTAGGCAAATTAAAGTTGGAGCTGAAAAAATTAGTAGGGGATGATATCATTAGACCTGTAGATTACCCCACGGATTGGGTTAATAATATACAATTAGTGGAGAAGCCAAACGGTAGCCTACGAATTTGCTTGGACCCAAAAGCACTTAATGCTTGTATTAAGCGGGAATATTTTATTATTCCTACAATAGATGACCTGACCGCAGGGCTAACAGACAAGCGGATATTTTCAGTACTAGACCTAAAGAGCGGATTTTGGCACATGAAGTTAGACAGGAAAAGCTCAGATTTGACAACATTTCTAACTCCTTTTGGTAGATTCAAATTCACTCGCGTGCCGTTTGGGCTGAATTGTGCTCCCGAAATGTTCCAACAGCAAATGGTAAGAATTTTCGGTGATATACCAGGGGTACTAGTTTACTTTGATGACATTGCCATCTGTGCGGGGTCGGAAGAGGAACATGATATGTTAATGGATGTAGTTATGTCTAGGGCTCGTAAGAACAATATTAAGTTTAACCCGGAAAAAATTCAGTATCGACAACAACAAATAAGGTTCATGGGACACATTCTGTCGGAAGGGAAAATTAAACCGGACTTAAAATACAGGGAGGCGATAGTAGGAATGAAAAAACCGAAAAATAAATCGGACGTATTAAGGTTCTTAGGTCTCCTTAAGTACCTAGCACGGTTTATTCCAAACCTTTCAGGGTAGTCAGCGTCATTGAGAAAACTGACGAGGAATGACACGGAGTTTGAGTGGACAGAAGAACATGATAGGGAGTTTATGAACTTACTTCATGTCATGACAACGGAGCCTGTTCTGGCGATCTATGACCCAAAACTACCAGTGGTCGTTCAGACAGATGCATCCAAGGATGGATTAGGTTGTGTTCTAGTTCAAAATGGACATGCGGTGTTGTTTGTCTCTCGTACACTCAGTCAAAGTGAGCAGAAGTGGGCTCAAATAGAAAAGGAACTTCTGGCAATTGTCTTTGCGTGTCATAGATTTCATTTCTTCCTGTATGGAAGGGAATTCACAGTCGAAAGTGACCATAAGCCACTGGAAGCGCTGGTCAAGCGTGATATTGACGATGTGACAATGCGCCTGCAGAGAATGTTTATGTTCCTTTTGAAGTATCCACAGATGACTGTAGTGTATAAGCCAGGTAAAGAACTTCTGATAGCTGACTGTCTATCGAGGGCCCAATTACCGGAAGTCAGGGAAATTGAGGAATTGTCGGGAGTCATACACACGGTAACGAAAGCGGTGTGTTGTACAAAGGAAAATTTTGACCTGTATCGTAGAACACTAGATAGCGATGATAGATATTCGCGAATTCGTGACTATGTTGAGAATGGCTGGCCAGGGTACCACAAATTGGATAGGTTGACTCAAAAGTTTTACAAACTAAAATCAGAACTGCATGTAGGAAACGGGCTTCTATTCTTGAATCACAGATTAGTTATTCCATCGGAACTGCAGCACAAATTGGCTACTTGGTTACATTCACCACATCTCGGCATAGAGAAAACGCTTGCTCGTGCAAGAAATCTCTACTATTGGCCAGGAATGAATAACCAAGTGCGGGAATTAGTTGATTCTTGCACTGTATGTGAAAAGTTTAGAAGAAGCAATCAGAAAGAACCCCCCAAATACCCATTCCACATAGTGGCAATGGATATATTTGAATATGCTGGTCGAGACTTCATTGCTCTCATTGATGCGTATTCCAATTATCTCATGTCCGCTGAACTAAGAAACAAAACATCAGGGCATGTCATCGGCATTATCCGACAAATGTTTGATGTGGTGGGATACCCGACAGTTATTCGATGCGACAATAGCCCCTTCGGATCGGCAGAATTTGCACGTTTTTCCGAAGAATTTAATGTTCAATTTAGTTTCTCAAGTCCGGGCTACCCCCAAAGTAATGGCCTGGCAGAAAAAGGGGTAGCCATAGCGAAGAATATTATTAAACGCTGCATCGAAGTAAATAAAATTGACCATTTCCGCTATCACTTACTAGAATACAACACAACACCGTTGGCAGGAATGTGCGTCGCCCCGTCAGAATTATTCTTTGGCAGGCTGTTAAAGACCAAACTACCAATAGCTTCTGCACTATTAACACGGAGGAAGATAGATGAAGGGGAAATCGGGGACAGAATTATACGGAAGAGAGTGAAACAGAGCTACTATTATAATAGAAATGCAAAGTCATTACCGATACTAAACAAGGGGGATCTGGTAATTTTTAGGAAAGGCGGAAAGGATTGGAATCATGGCAGAGTAGAATCTGCCTGTAATGATAGGTCGTACATACTAAGGGATAGTTTTGGCAATCACTTTCGGCGCAACCGTCGCTTCATAAGGAAAACGAAGAATGAGGACTTTAATGCTAGTGACCAGTTATTTGAGGATGATGTTAGAAACGGTCAAAACACGGAACCCTTAAGTACTATAGAATGTCAAACTGAGTGTTCTGATTACCAGAGTCTTCACAACACAATAGAGAGCAGCGATAGGGAGGATAGCGCAGGTGTAAAAAAACCAGTAGCACATACGAATCCTAATGAGTCATTGGGTTTGTATGGGGATAATGAAAACCGCCCGCCAAGTTCTAGTACCAATGTAGTATGGGTGAGGTAAGTCACTTCTTAAGGTGAATTCACCCATTCGTTTTGAACGTTCCGAACGCTTTTTTAACAGTAAAGTTGTTTATAGTTTGCAAAAGATTATCACCAGTAGCTTCAAGGCGACTGAAATTAAAGCTTGGGTTTCCATTTGTCGTATTATTTGGTGGTGACACTTTTTGCACTGGAACTGAGTTGATCTTCACAGCGTCAGCATACGATACTTGTGGAGTGATTGGTTGGGCCATTAGAAGATAAGTAGCGGACTACGTATTTCCTGTTTGCGCTGGGGTTACTTTAGGCTTTTAACTCATAGCCTGTTTAAGGAAAGAGTATACAGGACATCCTCTGTAGTTAGCAGTGTGATTACCTCCACAATTACTGCACTTTTTTTCTTTCTGGTCTTTTGACTTATTGCAAATGGCAGTCTCGTGCAATCCACCGCACACAACACAAATAGTAGGTAATTTGCAATAAGTTTTTGTATGGCCATATTCTTGACAATTATGGCACTGTACGGGTCCTGAACGCTTGTGTGGTTCTTCAACTGTGATTTTCCGGTATAAGAGATATTTTAAGTTATAAATTGGATGGGTCTCATTTTTCCCCAATTTTATATCATTAGGCTTCAGTTCAACGGGAAATTAAGGTTGGGCGATCTTCTCCCTGTTTATTATGTTAGAGACATTTTTTACCTTAAATCCTTTCAGGGTGAGAGCATCTTTTATTTCATCAGGAACAACGTAAGAATCTATGCCCTTCAATATGATCTGTAGGCCTTTAGCACTCTTAAGCTGGAATGTGTAGAAACTTATTTTTTTTCAAATTCATTAACCATTTTGCAGAAATCTTTTTCATCATATATTTGAATTTTTGTTTCATCAATATTACCACGTTTTTACCACGAGATTAATTTCTTTATAAGGGTGTTCGAATTTTTTTCCCTCAAATATATCGGTGGTGGTTTGAAGGTTTTGTTCGAGGATACTTCAGGTTTGTCATTGTCATCTTGCAATATATAAAAACGATTCTGTCGGTTAGCTTGGGAACCGATGAGATTTTTGATGAATTTGGGCTTCGCCCACGCTTTACTACTGTAATATATCTGTCCATTTCGACAGGCACCTTAGCTTTCTGAATACTATTGTCTATTGTGATAACTTGGTTAAGTGATGAACACGACCCCGGAGTGGATAATGGCCCTGACTTAAATAAATAAGTAAAGGCTCATCCAAAAAACGCGCCTACATGTTTCTTTGAAATAAAACACAAACTATTTGCAATTTTTTCAAGCTGTTTTTTTATTAAAAGTATGATCCATTATAATTATAAGTGGAATAGAATATCATTCAAATGTCCACCATGACTGCGTCTGCAGACATCAATCCGAATATCGAACTGAAATCTGCATTTCGTGAAATTACACGTTGAGGAAATTTTGATCGCAAAAGCGTAATGTTTTCTCGAGTTGTGTGACATGTAGCACCGTCTTGCTGGAAATAGACGTCAGACACATCAATATGATTCAACTGTGTCCATAAAAAGTCTCTCAACATTGATTGGTATCGCTCACCATTCACAGTAACAGCATTTCCAGCATCATCTTCGAAGAAAGAACGCCCATTTTCATAATAACTTTGAATGATGTAAACGCGTTGTTGCAATGTGTACCTGTCCATGGTTAAAACTGTACTACCTTCTAATAAAACAAAATGGCTTATGTAATTTGAAAAGACGTCACGTGTAAAAATTATATAGTGCTGACATCTAGGCGTCACATTTGGATGACCCTTTACTAGGCAACGGTAATGTTAACGAATTACTACTTGACTTTGGAGTAAGCGAAGTTGATCGCTCGCGTAAAATTGGCTTTGCCGTTAGAAAAAGATTAGAAAAATTTTCGAAAAATATTTTTAAATAACAAAGAATTGAAAAACATAAAAAAACTATTGTTGAACAATGCGTAAAATGCCCCAAAGATTCAATTTATTCCTTTTGGTTTGTGGAAAGTTACGTATGTTATGAACACAGTATGGAGAAGATAAATTTACTAGTCCTTATACTATTACAGAAGCATTCTTCATGGGAAACATACAGATACAAATCATCAAGAAGCGACAAAGTTAAAATTTGGAATATATTTTTGGAATAAAATTAACAAATAGTTAATATTATTAAACATAAACTTTTGTTTTATTATAACTTGATTTCATATATGAGTACATACATACACACATTGTAAGCACACAATTGAATTTTTTAAAATAATGTCATTATAATTCGGTGTGAATCAGAGTAGTAGCAATTGTACAACAATAAAACACGTATTCTTACCCTACAATTTAAGAATCGGTAACAGTGACATTAACGTAGCTTTTTTCCACATAAATTGTATAAAAATATACTTCTTTTAGTTTTTTGATTTTATTTTTCTGGAATGTGTTGTGAACGAAAAGTAATTACATTCTCGCAAATAATTTTTTTAACACGCACTTGCTACATGTGTATGTATGTTTTAATGTGTGTTGCTTTAAACCCTGAATTAATCTCTCAATTAGCGTGAGTACGAAATTTATGCTTTCCCTGTTATATGCTTAAATTATTTGCAAATTTCAAATGTACTAAGTGAAACATCTTTATATATTTATACAGCCTTATTCAAAAAAAAAAACTTAATTGAGGCTTGAAGTTCACATTAGTTACCAAAGACTTTAAGGCTAACAAACCTATTACTACGTTTATACGCACGTCTTATTTGCAAATATAACTATTTGCAAATAACTAATTCACTGTTTATACGGGAAATTGCATACAGAACTTATGTTATTATTAGTGATGCCATGTGACGAAAATATGATTGTTTGGTAAGTAAAACACAAAAAACGTTCATGAAGTGGCAACGTCTTACTTTTTATTTGCAAATAGTGTCGTTATTCACGACTTGTTAAGTGAGTTAATAAGTTACAATAAAAAAGTTATACGGCAACATTCTTCTTTTTTATTTGCAAATAAGACGTGCGTATAAACGTAGTAATAGTCACTATTCTGTACTTGAAAGTTGATATGTAGCCTGACTAAACTCTACAGCCTGCTACAGAACACGATGACGCCTAGACCCTGGCTTGTCAACCTCGATGGAGCACCTTAGTCTGTCTGACCCTCCGCAACAAAATATTATAAGGATTTCAAAAATTCTGAATTTGGCTTGTATATTTATTTCACTTTTTTTCTTTGTTTATTGTTTGTCACAATTTCAATGTTATTTTTAAACACAATTTGAAATAAAACGAAAAACAGGATATATAAATAACTAATACGGTAGCACAATTTTATAGAAAATGTCACAAACCTTATTCTTGTCAGATGGTGAATGTCAAGGCAAAATTGAGAGAGTGGATGTACCTTCTATTTTTTATACCATAAAAGGAACTGTTGAATTAAACAAACAATTAAGTTCTTTCGTTGACTTGAACGGAAAAACCACAAAACACGTTGCAAATAACGCTTGCGGCATAAGACGCTACGTTTATTGTTCTTCTTTAGGTTTGCTTGTATGCTCTGTTGTAAAAAAGTAGGATTTCAATACAATATAGTCTTTTGGGTTTAGTTTTTAATAAATTGTTTTTTCTTTAATAAAAGTGTTTCTTGTTTTTGATAACTGGTTTTACGCTTGAAATTCGCAGAGAAGTGAAAATGAACCAGTTTTTAGCTTCTCTGGGAAATAAACAAACTTAACAAGTAATATATCCAATCCCACTTTGAAATAGAAAAATTTAAATGATGTATACACATAGGCCCCTTTCAGATTGGGCAACTTTAATTGCGCAAGTATAATTTTCATTTTCACTTATTTTCTTTTGAACATTTATGTTCACATTCAGCAACTTGGTTGAGAAAGTTTAATTTACTTATGCTCGAATTTTCTTAATTTGTTGACGTTTTGTTTCATATCTGTATTCATTGTAATTGTAAAAGTGATTTGAAATTTGGTGTATACAATGGAAGTTGAGGAAAAAAAATATATAAATATAAATATATAAATATAATAATATAAATAAAAAATAATATAATATAATATAAATATGAAAATGAACGAACATTAAAAATGCATTCATTTTGTTCAACTAAATTGATTAGTTGTTCCGTTTCATTTCGCTTCCATTTTCTCATAATTTTTTAACTTTTTATTCACAGGGGCCTTATTAACAAATATAAAATTTTCACAAAATTAGACAACACACCGAAGAAGAAATAAAAGACAATGTCAAAAACAAATAAATAATATCCTAAGACAAGAATGACAGCAGAAACAGAAATGCCAAGTACAAGCAAGTCTGTACTAAAATCTTGGCAGTTCTTTCCCCTTCAACCCGAGCTTTCCTCTCACACCAACAAACACAAGACTTGCGCTGAAAGGGGCCATACATATATACATACTTATCTAAGTTAGTGGTATGACAAACAATATTTTCTACATATTTATAGAAGAGGCAAATAAATATATTAGCCATTTTGTAAGTCAGTTATTTCACTAAAAATTTTTAATATATGTATGTTGCTGGAAAGTGTTCACGCACACGAAATTTTTTATCGATAAGAAATTAAGAGTAACAATTTTTTAATGTTTATTTTTTGAGAACATATACTATTCTTATAAATACATTGGGTACACGGCATCCCACCATTATCACAAACAATGTCTAGATTTTGCTAATATGTCCAAATCAAGCTGTGCGGAATATTAGATCTTGGGAAAATTTATCAAATTTGTTATTCTCCAAAATAACTATTTAAAGGATACTGATGATTTGGTTAGCACCAATGAAATGCAGGCACATATTCAGCTAAGCCAACAACAAACAATAACATATTAAATATCTTGGGAACGAAGAAGTTGTGAATAACACATACAGTGAACGATCGGTTTGCATAACTACTCATTTTGTAACGGTCGCCTTATTGTAACAGTTTTATTTTTTAGCATTAAAGGTTCTGTAGTTGCAACAGCTGTCAAAAAAGTGATGATATTTGCGCGATTTTTTTCCATAATAAGAATAGCTATGTATGTATGTATGTCATTCTTGTTGGTAGGCTTGGTTGTTATTTTATGTCATATTTTTGTCTCAGCGAAAACAGTATCCACAGGAATTATTAAAACATTAAATATTAACAGCCATATGCATAAAAAAACTTACTTGAGGCTTGAAGTTCACACCAGCTACCAAAGACTTTAAGGCTAACAAACGTGTGTTAAAAATTCATATGCATAAAAAGTATGTTAGCTATAATAAATTTTACATGTTGATACTGGCAACACCATCATTCTCTCTTGCCTCTTTTAGTTAGCGATGCAAAAAAAAAAACGATTATTATTTATACGGATAGTCGGATATATTGATAATGTTTTGCATAGTTTTAATATAAAATGTAATTTTTCGTTACTTAAAATGTAAATTAATATGTATAGTACATAAAAAACATAAACTAAATAGATTTATCGCAATGTAAAGTAATAAATACGCCAATTTTTTGTAAAGGTTTTAAACCGATTACTTGAAGAACGAGCTTTGTTTACTTGTGTTGATTGTATGTACATCACTATAAAGTTTTGTATATTTACATTATATTTTATTTTTATATTTTTCACAAAATATTTTAACATTGCTTTAAAGTAGGTGAGTAGCTGCTTTAAATTATTTGATATTAACATTTGTTTGTTAAGCTAACAATCGTTTTTGAATGAAACTTTAAGGAATTTTGCTTAACATTGGTTTACCAAACTGTTTTAAGTTTTTATGCATATGGCTGTAAGCATTTTATTATACATATTTTTTTGGTTTGTCAGTTTATTTTAAATTCTAAAAAGAAATTCCAAAAAGTTAAAAGTGTAGATAAATGAAATGAATTTTCGTAAATTATAAGTGGCATAAATCTTCTGTTTTCCATTGAAACAAATGTAAATGAAAAGTTTGTACATACGTTCAACCAAAGACTATCAGCCTTATTCAAAAAAACTTAACACAGGTTGGTAAACCAACTTTAAGCAAAATTCCTTAAAGTTTCATTCAAAAACGATTATTAGCTTAACACACGTACTTTAAACCAACGTTAACATTAAAGAATTTAAAGCAGCTACTCACCTACTTTAAAGCGATGTTAAAATATTTTATTGTTTTGACAAACAAAGTTTTGTGAACAAAATTATTGATAATATTTGAAATTGTGTGGATTTGTGAAATAAAAAAATGGATATATTAAATTTAATGAACAGAATTGGTAAAATTAATTTTTATTTTATGTGAAAATTATTTTCCAATGTAATTTTTTATTTAGAACGTGCTGCAATTAACGTCTGCCACATAAAAATTTAGAAAACTGGTGGTGATGCCGTGCAATATTACAAGAAAATGCTATACTTAGAGCATTTATTTAAAAATATTTTTAAAATCAATTAAATTAAAATACATAATTGGAAAACATATATTGACATACATATATATATCTTGATTTTATTTTGTTTTTCATTTAGAAATATTTATTTAAATACATATGTACATCCTTTTAAGTTCTTGTAATATCAAAAAATAACAAATAAAATTAATGAAACAAATACTAGTTCAAATATTGCAATGTAAATCAAATAAGGAATTAGTTTTATTTTAATTTACTTAACGTTTGTACTAATGCAGACTAGGTTACGAAAACAAACAACATAATATTAATATTAAAAAGTTTTAAATAACTTAAAAGTAATTCCTTTTTTCCTTTTTTCACTGGTATTATTCTTATTGCTTATCTGTAGAACGAAATTTACTTTCAATGCTTTTTAAGGGTGTTTCTATAATTAACATACTCGTATGTATGTAAGTATATTTCTTAGCAAAATAATGTAAATATCAGTGTTGCCAGTGAAATTTCGAGAAAGATACATTTTAGTTTCCAAAAAGATAAAATTTTTCCCAAAAAGATACGTTTTGAAAAAAAATTAAAAATCCATGTTTAACGTTTAACATTGTAAATTATAATGAAATGCCAATAATTCCATATAGAAACATATGTAAATAAGTATGTACATAAAATTTTTTTTAAATTTAAAATTCACTCTCATTTTTTTATATGTACATAAATATATAATATATTATATAGTTACGTTATGTTCCCACCTCTTCTGCTTATTCGTTATGTTACATACCTTTCTTATTCATACTTACCTTTCTTACATACTCATCTCTTATGTTATTTTGATACTTACACATACACTTGTAATTGCATTCTCTTTTAGATTTACTATAATTAAGTTGTTCCTAGTTTTTAAGTTTTAGTTTGTACTTAGACAATAAATAATAAAGTTCACTTTTAAACAAATAAAAAAACAAACTCCCTCATCATTATTACATATAATATTTCCAGTCAGCTGCTTTAGTTTTCTTCTTTTAATTTTGGGGATTAAAATTGTTTTATTTCATAAAACTATTATAGGGTCTGAAATTATTAACTGTAAAGATCGTTATTGTTTTCTTCTAAAAGTTAATCTTAACATATGTACATATGTATAAACATCTGCATATGTACACAAGAATAAGCAGACGACAGAAGAACTTAGAAAACCTAACAACAAAATACATGTAATTTTTCTATTTAGTTGTCACTGTTTTTTTTTTTAATATTCATAACGAAGTGATAATTTTAAAAAACTTTGTCTGGGACGGAAAGCTTAATATTTTATTTCTGTACATTTTGCGTATAGATTCAAAAGATACGAAAAATGTCAGGATTATACATGGTACCTGAAGTCATCAAAAGATACGAAAAATGTATCTTTCGTATCCTACTGGCAACACTGGTAAATATACAAAACTTTATAGTGATGTACATACAACCAAAACGAGTAAACAAAGCTCGTTCTTCAAGTAATCGGTTTAAAACCTTTACAAAAAAATAGGCGTATTTATTTTACATTGCGATAAATCTATTTAGTTTATGTTTTTTATGTACTATACATATTAATTTACATCTTAAATAACGAAAAATTACATTTTTTATTAAAACTATGCAAAACATTATCAATATATCCGACTATCCGGATGAGTAATACTCGTTTGTTTTGCATCGTTAACTATAAAGAGACAAGAGAGAATGATGGTGTTGCCAGTATCAACATGTAAAATTTATTAAAGCATACACTAGCTAAAGTACTGTTTTGGAATAGGAATTTTTAACATAGGTTTGTTAGCCTTAAAGTCTTTGGTAACTAATGTGAACTTCAAGCCTCAATTAAGTTTTTTTTTTGAATAAGGCTGTATAAATATATAAAGATGTTTCACTTAGTACATTTGAAATTTGCAAATAATTTAAGCATATAACAGGGAAAGCATAAATTTCGTACTCACGCTAATTGAGAGATTAATTCAGGGTTTAAAGCAACACACATTAAAACATACATACACATGTAGCAAGTGCGTGTTAAAAAAATTATTTGCGAGAATGTAATTACTTTTCGTTCACAACACATTCCAGAAAAATAAAATCAAAAAACTAAAAGAAGTATATTTTTATACAATTTATGTGGAAAAAAGCTACGTTAATGTCACTGTTACCGATTCTTAAATTGTAGGGTAAGAATACGTGTTTTATTGTTGTACAATTGCTACTACTCTGATTCACACCGAATTATAATGACATTATTTTAAAAAATTCAATTGTGTGCTTACAATGTGTGTATGTATGTACTCATATATGAAATCAAGTTATAATAAAACAAAAGTTTATGTTTGATAATATTAACTATTTGTTAATTTTATTCCAAAAATATATTCCAAATTTTAACTTTGTCGCTTCTTGATGATTTGTATCTGTATGTTTCCCATGAAGAATGCTTCTGTAATAGTATAAGGACTAGTAAATTTATCTTCTCCATACTGTGTTCATAACATACGTAACTTTCCACAAACCAAAAGGAATAAATTGAATCTTTGGGGCATTTTACGCATTGTTCAACAATAGTTTTTTTATGTTTTTCAATTCTTTGTTATTTAAAAATATTTTTCGAAAATTTTTCTAATCTTTTTCTAACGGCAAAGCCAATTTTACGCGAGCGATCAACTTCGCTTACTCCAAAGTCAAGTAGTAATTCGTTAACATTACCGTTGCCTAGTAAAGGGTCATCCAAATGTGACGCCTAGATGTCAGCACTATATAATTTTTACACGTGACGTCTTTTCAAATGACATAAGCCATTTTGTTTTATTAGAAGGTAGTACAGTTTTAACCATGGACAGGTACACATTGCAACAACGCGTTTACATCATTCAAAGTTATTATGAAAATGGGCGTTCTTTCTTCGAAGATGATGCTGGAAATGCTGTTACTGTGAATGGTGAGCGATACCAATCAATGTTGAGAGACTTTTTATGGACACAGTTGAATCATATTGATGTGTCTGACGTCTATTTCCAGCAAGACGGTGCTACATGTCACACAACTCGAGAAAACATTACGCTTTTGCGATCAAAATTTCCTCAACGTGTAATTTCACGAAATGCAGATTTCAATTCGATATTCGGATTGATGTCTGCAGACGCAGTCATGGTGGACATTTGAATGATATTCTATTCCACTTATAATTATAATGGATCATACTTTTAATAAAAACACAGCTTGAAAAAATTGCAAATAGTTTGTGTTTTATTTCAAAGAAACATGTAGGCGCGTTTTTGGATGACCCTTTACTTATTTATTTAAGTCAGCGCCATTATCCACTCCGGGCTCGTGTTCATCACTTAACCAAGTTATCACAATAGACAATAGTATTCAGAAAGCTAAGGTGCCTGTCGAAATGGACAGATATATTACAGTAGTAAAGCGTGGGCGAAGCCCAAATTCATCAAAAATCTCATCGGTTCCCAAGCTAACCGACAGAATCGTTTTTATATATTGCAAGATAACAATCACAAACCCGAAGTATCCTCGAAAAAAAACCTTCAAACCACCACCAATATATTTGAGGGAAAAGAATTCGAACACCCTTATAAAGAAATTAATCTCGTGGTAAAAACGTGGTAATATTGATGAAACAAAAATTCAAATATATGATGAAAAAGATTTCTGCAAAATGGTTAATGAATTTGAAAAAAATAAGTTTCTACACATTCCAGCTTAAGAGTGCTAAAGGCCTACAGATCATATTGAAGGGCATAGATTCTTACGTTGTTCCTGATGAAATAAAAGATGCTCTCACCCTGAAAGGATTTAAGGTAAAAAATGTCTCTAACATAATAAACAGGGAGAAGATCGCGGAAAACATCAAGCAAAGAACTTCCGTTGATATTGAATTTAACATTGCTAATCTTACCGAAAATAGTAAACAGGCTGCTAAACATACCACTACCTCCCATCCGCAGACTGGGTTTAATAGAATGTATTCTACGGATATTGAACGTCTCGTATGTGAAAAAAGAAGAGCTAGAAGAGAATGGCAACAGTACAGATCACCCCAACATAAAATCAGACTTAAGGAATGCACTAAACGACTCCAGGAGTTGCTTGCATCTGAAAAAGCTGCTTCTCTTAAAAACTATCTGGAAGGCATCGATGTCAGCATCTAATTACTCCTTGTGGCGTGCTGCTAAAAAACTTAAAACACCCTTTGAATTTAAACCACTCCTGCGCACTTCTACCGGAGGTTGGGCAAGAAACAAATACTGAAAAAGGTAACATATTTGCTGAGCATTTAAAATACGTATTTACCCCAAACGCATGTACTGGTGCTGTTGATTTGCCGAGTAAAGTTGCTCTACCTCCTCAAACCCTAAAATTTAAATGCGAGATGTACAAAAACTAATTGCTGAAACCAACCCAAAGAAGGCCCCGGGTATTGATGGAATTAGTAACAAGATGATGATGAAGTTGCCTCGTATTGCTATTAGAATGCTGTTATTTATTTTTAATGGCATTTTACGACTGGAGTATTATCCACACAGCTGGAAACTTGCCATAGTCAAAATGATTCCAAATGCACCTTCATAGACTAGTAGCTAGTGTACTAGACTGGCAGTCCGAAGGTCGCAGGTTCGACTCCTGCCGCAGACTCCGGGTGTCTCTGCAGATAAGCCAAGTAGCTTCGCAGATTGTGTTTGTTAATTAATTAAAAAAAATGCGGGCAAAGACCTTACCAAGGCTGAGTCATGTAGGCCAATGAGTTTACTGTCAACAATTTCGAAGCTCTTCGAAAAGCTGCTCATGACAAAATTGTCCCCAATTCTAACTTATAATGGGTGCATACCGGACCATCAATTTGGTTTTAGAAGTCAGCATAGCACCATTGAACAAACTCATAGATTGGTTCATTTTATAAGAAGAACATTTGAAGAAAAGAAGTATTGTTTTTCCCTCTTTATTGATGTTTCTCAAGCATTTAAGAAAGTGTGACATGAAGGCCTAATTTTGAAATTGAAGACATATCTACCAATAAACATTGTAAATCTTTTGGAAAGTTACATTCTTGCCCAAAAGTTCACTGTCGTGGAAGGAGACTTCATGAGTGTGCCCGAAACTATCTCATCCGGGGTGCCACAGGGGAGTATACTGGGGCCAGTTTTGTATTTGATTTATACCTGTGATATGCCTTTGAGCAGTATTATCCTCACTTCTACATTTGCTGATGATACAGCCTGCCTTAGTATGCATGAAAACCCTCACGAGGCATCCCGATATCTTCAGGAACATATTAAACTGTTGGAACTGAGGTTGAACTTATGGAGAATAAAAGTAAATGAACACAAATAAAACTTAAATTAACTCAGATACATTGGCTGATTGGTAAAAATTTAAATTGCAAAATATGCAAGCAAATATTTAACAAAACTCGAGTCCCATCATAATCCCCTTGCTCGTAATATGTTGAACTTTACTGGACACATCCGCTTAAAAAAGAGGGACACTACGGCTTTAATACGCCACACTCCAGATGAATTTTTTTAATATTTTTGTGCTTAACACGACATTTATGTATTATTATTACTATCACTAAGTTTATGTCCGACACTGGTTGGGCTTAATAATTATATCTATACTTAAGATTTGAATACTTATTATTAGTTCAGTTTTGAAGATACAATAAATAAATATTAGTTGATAAAAAAAAGATTTTTATATGAATTTTGTCGGACGGAGCGCACAAACTTCCAAAGTCAGATTCTCTTTCGTAATTTTTTTAATGAAGAAACATTTCCGAAGGATACGACAAAATCTGCACTGGTTTAATTATATCCATACGACATTTAACGCAAGATATTCGCTGAGCTATGTAACCAACAAAATAACGACTTCATGTTAATTTTATTGGCATCTTCATTGAAATATTCTTTATTTTCGTCGTATTTATCTGCAACAGGGGTGTGAGTGCTTTCTGTACCTTCTAAACCTGTCCGGTGAGTATCTTTTAAAATTGTTTGAAAATGAATAGGTAAAAACATCGCATCGGAGTTTGAACTATTTGATAAGGTGCTAAACTGGGTTATTTTGAAAGATAACAGCTTAGCCATTGCGATATTAAATTCGCTAACCGAGGTTAACGGGGGTTTGTGCAGTGTCCACCTGGCACAAAAAAAAGTATGTTTAAGTCGGACTTATCAATTGCAATTTTTATTCGAAAATAGCTAATTAGTTTGGACATACTAGCTACCGGAACGATAAAATTCCGAAACGTTATTGTAATTATCGGAAATTAATCAACCCATCGTATTGATCAACCACGTGTGGAACTAGTGATCATAAGATCACTATCTACAATTCGCTGGTAAGTAAATGAGATTTCTAGGTTTCTCATCTATTTTATAGCCTAGAGATACCGTTGTCAGAAGTTTCGTAGTCTATAAAGTTGATTTATATTAAAATCAATTCTATGTTCATTTAATGTACACACACATTAAATGAACACATTAAAATGTGTTTTTATAATTAATTTCAATTTATGTTTATTTTTATTCAGGCTCTAGGCCATATATTAATTTAAGTAAAACTCCTTTGTTTTATTAAATTTTATTTTTTATTCAATGTTTCGTTCACCATTGGTTTTCTTCATCAGGGGTGTGATAGCCCATGTCATACGACATACACTTAAGCCAGTGAAGGCTTGTTGTGCGCTCTCTTTAATTATCAAACACAACAGCCAGAGTTCTGCGGCAGGATTCGAACCTGGGACTTTCGCACTGCGAGTCTAGTACACTACCTACTAGTCTACGAAGGTCAGTTTCAGGAACTATAATTCTGAAATATTTTAAAAATTAAAAACATTGAGAAACATAATTAACATTTTAATAATTACATTAACATTTTAATCATTATCTTACTTTGAGTAAAGCCGTCTTTTTCTCTTGAAGATCCAAATACAAGCTGTCCTCCAGCAAAGTCAGGGTTTCCTTCCATATAATCAACAAGTTTCTGTAGTTGGGCTATTGTTGATTTTTTAATGCTAAATTACGTAAAAGAAGTATACATATGTATGTATTTAATCCATTCATTCATTCATATTTATATCAATTAACTCACCTTTAGTTATCCAATTCATGGTTTTTCTTTTATCTGATAATTTTAATTGTAAATATTTTGCTCACTCACAACCAAACGACAACCAATCAGCTAGTGATTGACAGCTCTTTTTGCAGTGCTGACCAGTGTTGCCATTAGGATACGAAAGATACATTTTTCGTATCTTTTAATGACTTCAAGTACCATGTATAATCCTGACATTTTTCGTATCTTTTGAGTCTATACGCAAAATGTACAGAAATTTTTTTCACTGCAATTTTTTTTATTGTATCTTCAAATTGAAATTGAACTAACAATAAGTGTTCAAATCTTAATTATTAATTAATTAATAATATATAAATGTGTTAAGCACAAAAATATTCAGAAAATTCTATCTGAAGTGTGGCGTATTAAGGCCGTAGTATCCCTCTTTTTTAAGCGGATGTGTCCAGTAAAGTTCAAGATATTACGAGCAAGGGGATTATGATGGTACTCGAGTTTTGTTAAATATTTGCCTGCATATTTCGCAATTTAAATTTTTACCAATCAGCCAATGTATCTGAGTTAATTTAAGTTTTATTTGTGTTCATTTACTTTTATTCTCTATAAGTTCAACCTCAGTTCCAACAGTTTAATATGTTCCTGAAGATATCGGGATGCCTCGTGAGGGTTTTCATGCATACTAAGGCAGGCTGTATCATCAGCAAATGTAGAAGTGAGGATAATACTGCTCAAAGGCATATCACAGGTATAAATCAAATACAAAACTGGCCCCAGTATACTCCCCTGTGGCACCCCGGATGAGATAGTTTCGGGCACACTCATGAAGTCTCCTTCCACGACAGTGAACTTCCGGGCAAGAATGTAACTTTCCAATAGATTCACAATGTTCATTGGTAGATATGTCCTCAATTTCAAAATCAGGCGCTCATGCCGCACTTTATCAAATGCCTGAGAAACATCAATAAAGAGGGAAGAACAATACTTCTTTTCTTCAAATGCTCTTCTTATAAAATGTACCAATCTATGAGTTTGTTCAATGGAGCTATGCTGACTTCTAAAACCAAATTGATGGTCCGGTATGCACCCATTATAAGTTAGAATTGGGGACAATTTTGTCATGAGCAGCTTTTCGAAGAGCTTCGAAATTGTTGACAGTAAACTCATTGGCCTACATGACTCAGCCCTGGTAAGATCTTTGCCCGCATTTTTTAAATTAATTAACAAACACAATCTGCGAAGCTACTTGGCTTATCTGCAGAGACACCCGGAGTCTGCGGCAGGAGTCGAACCTGCGACCTTCGGACTGCCAGTCTAGTACACTAGCTACTAGTCTATGAAGGCGCATTTGGAATCATTTTGACTATGGCAAGTTTCCAGCTGTGTGGATAATACTCCAGTCGTAAAATGCCATTAAAAATAAATAACAGCATTCTAATAGCAATACGAGGCAACTTCATCATCATCTTGTTACTAATTCCATCAATACCCGGGGCCTTCTTTGGGTTGGTTTCAGCAATTAGTTTTTGTACATCTCGCATTTAAATTTTAGGGTTTGAGGAGGTAGAGCAACTTTACTCGGCAAATCAACAGCACCAGTACATGCGTTTGGGGTAAATACGTATTTTAAATGCTCAGCAAATATGTTACCTTTTTCAGTATTTGTTTCTTGCCCAACCTCCGGTAGAAGTGCGCAGGGGTGGTTTAAATTCAAAGGGTGTTTTAAGTTTTTTAGCAGCACGCCACAAGGAGTAATTAGATGCTGACATCGATGCCTTCCAGATAGTTTTTAAGAGAAGCAGCTTTTTCAGATGCAAGCAACTCCTGGAGTCGTTTAGTGCATTCCTTAAGTCTGATTTTATGTTGGGGTGATCTGTACTGTTGCCATTCTCTTCTAGCTCTTCTTTTTTCACATACGAGACCCAGTCTGCGGATGGGAAGTAGTGGCATGTTTAGCAGCCTGTTTACTATTTTCGGTAAGATTAGCAATGTTAAATTCAATATCAACGGAAGTTCTTAGCTTGATGTTTTCCGTACAACGAATACTGAGATATTTTTTGAACCCCAGCCAATTAACACGATTTATCATCTTAAGGTAAGTCACTTCTTAAGGTGAATTCACCCATTCGTTTTGAACGTTCCGAACGCTTTTTTAACAGTAAAGTTGTTTATAGTTTGCAAAAGATTATCACCAGTAGCTTCAAGGCGACTGAAATTAAAGCTTGGGTTTCCATTTGTCGTATTATTTGGTGGTGACACTTTTTGCACTGGAACTGAGTTGATCTTCACAGCGTCAGCATACGATACTTGTGGAGTGATTGGTTGGGCCATTAGAAGATAAGTAGCGGACTACGTATTTCCTGTTTGCGCTGGGGTTACTTTAGGCTTTTAACTCATAGCCTGTTTAAGGAAAGAGTATACAGGACATCCTCTGTAGTTAGCAGTGTGATTACCTCCACAATTACTGCACTTTTTTTCTTTCTGGTCTTTTGACTTATTGCAAATGGCAGTCTCGTGCAATCCACCGCACACAACACAAATAGTAGGTAATTTGCAATAAGTTTTTGTATGGCCATATTCTTGACAATTATGGCACTGTACGGGTCCTGAACGCTTGTGTGGTTCTTCAACTGTGATTTTCCGGTATAAGAGATATTTTAAGTTATAAATTGGATGGGTCTCATTTTTCCCCAATTTTATATCATTTTGCTTCAGTTCAACGGGAAATTAAGGTTGGGCGATCTTCTCCCTGTTTATTATGTTAGAGACATTTTTTACCTTAAATCCTTTCAGGGTGAGAGCATCTTTTATTTCATCAGGAACAACGTAAGAATTTATGCCCTTCAATATGATCTGTAGGCCTTTAGCACTCTTAAGCTGGAATGTGTAGAAACTTATTTTTTTTCAAATTCATTAACCATTTTGCAGAAATCTTTTTCATCATATATTTGAATTTTTGTTTCATCAATATTACCACGTTTTTACCACGAGATTAATTTCTTTATAAGGGTGTTCGATTTTTTTCCCTCAAATATATCGGTGGTGGTTTGAAGGTTTTGTTCGAGGATACTTCAGGTTTGTCATTGTCATCTTGCATCGGTTAGCTTGGGAACCGATGAGATTTTTGATGAATTTGGGCTTCGCCCACGCTTTACTACTGTAATATATCTGTCCATTTCGACAGGCACCTTAGCTTTCTGAATACTATTGTCTATTGTGATAACTTGGTTAAGTGATGAACACGAGCCCGGAGTGGATAATGGCGCTGACTTAAATAAATAAGTAAAGGCTCATCCAAAAAACGCGCCTACATGTTTCTTTGAAATAAAACACAAACTATTTGCAATTTTTTCAAGCTGTTTTTTTATTAAAAGTATGATCCATTATAATTATAAGTGGAATAGAATATCATTCAAATGTCCACCATGACTGCGTCTGCAGACATCAATCCGAATATCGAACTGAAATCTGCATTTCGTGAAATTACACGTTGAGGAAATTTTGATCGCAAAAGCGTAATGTTTTCTCGAGTTGTGTGACATGTAGCACCGCCTTGCTGGAAATAGACGTCAGACACATCAATATGATTCAACTGTGTCCATAAAAAGTCTCTCAACATTGATTGGTATCGCTCACCATTCACAGTAACAGCATTTCCAGCATCATCTTCGAAGAAAGAACGCCCATTTTCATAATAACTTTGAATGATGTAAACGCGTTGTTGCAATGTGTACCTGTCCATGGTTAAAACTGTACTACCTTCTAATAAAACAAAATGGCTTATGTCATTTGAAAAGACGTCACGTGTAAAAATTATATAGTGCTGACATCTAGGCGTCACATTTGGATGACCCTTTACTAGGCAACGGTAATGTTAACGAATTACTACTTGACTTTGGAGTAAGCGAAGTTGATCGCTCGCGTAAAATTGGCTTTGCCGTTAGAAAAAGATTAGAAAAATTTTCGAAAAATATTTTTAAATAACAAAGAATTGAAAAACATAAAAAAACTATTGTTGAACAATGCGTAAAATGCCCCAAAGATTCAATTTATTCCTTTTGGTTTGTGGAAAGTTACGTATGTTATGAACACAGTATGGAGAAGATAAATTTATTAGTCCTTATACTATTACAGAAGCATTCTTCATGGGAAACATACAGATACAAATCATCAAGAAGCGACAAAGTTAAAATTTGGAATATATTTTTGGAATAAAATTAAAAAATAGTTAATATTATCAAACATAAACTTTTGTTTTATTATAACTTGATTTCATATATGAGTACATACATACACACATTGTAAGCACACAATTGAATTTTTTAAAATAATGTCATTATAATTCGGTGTGAATCAGAGTAGTAGCAATTGTACAACAATAAAACACGTATTCTTACCCTACAATTTAAGAATCGGTAACAGTGACATTAACGTAGCTTTTTTCCACATAAATTGTATAAAAATATACTTCTTTTAGTTTTTTGATTTTAGTTTTCTGGAATGTGTTGTGAACGAAAAGTAATTACATTCTCGCAAATAATTTTTTTAACACGCACTTGCTACATGTGTATGTATGTTTTAATGTGTGTTGCTTTAAACTCTGAATTATTCTCTCCATTAGCGTGAGTACGAAATTTATGCTTTCCCTGTTATATGCTTAAATTATTTGCAAATTTCAAATGTACTAAGTGAAACATCTTTATATATGTATTTATAGTCTTTGGTTGAACGTACAAACTTTTCATTTACATTTGTTTTAATGGAAAACAGAAGATTTATGCCGCTTATAATTTACGAAAATTCATTTCATTTATCTACACTTTTAACTTTTTGGAATTTCTTTTTAGAATTTAAAATAAACTGACAAACCAAAAAAATATGTATAATAAAATGCTTACAGCCATATGCATAAAAACTTAAAACAGTTTGGTAAACCAATGTTAAGCAAAATTCCTTAAAGTTTCATTCAAAAACGATTGTTAGCTTAACAAACAAATGTTAATATCAAATAATTTAAAGCAGCTACTCACCTACTTTAAAGCAATGTTAAAATATTTTGTGAAAAATATAAAAATAAAATATAATGTAAATATACAAAACTTTATAGTGATGTACATACAATCAACACAAGTAAACAAAGCTCGTTCTTCAAGTAATCGGTTTAAAACCTTTACAAAAAATTGGCGTATTTATTACTTTACATTGCGATAAATCTATTTAGTTTATGTTTTTTATGTACTATACATATTAATTTACATTTTAAGTAACAAAAAATTACATTTTATATTAAAACTATGCAAAACATTATCAATATATCCGACTATCCGTATAAATAATAATCGTTTTTTTTTGCATCGCTAACTAAAAGAGGCAAGAGAGAATGATGGTGTTGCCAGTATCAACATGTAATTATAGCTAACTTACTTTTTATGCATATGAATTTTTAACACACGTTTGTTAGCCTTAAAGTCTTTGGTAGCTGGTGTGAACTTCAAGCCTCAAGTAAGTTTTTTTATGCATATGGCTGTTAATATTTAATGTTTTAATAATTCCTGTGGATACCGTTTTCGCTGAGACAAAAATATGACATAAAATAACAACCAAGCCTACCAACAAGAATGACATACATAGCTATTCTTATTATGGAAAAAATCGCGCAAATATCATCACTTTTTTGACAGCTGTTGCAACTACAGAACCTTTAATGCTAAAAAATAAAACTGTTACAATAAGGCGACCGTTACAAAATGAGTAGTTATGCAAACCGATCGTTCACTGTATGTGTTATTCACAACTTCTTCGTTCCCAAGATATTTAATATGTTATTGTTTGTTGTTGGCTTAGCTGAATATGTGCCTGCATTTCATTGGTGCTAACCAAATCATCAGTATCCTTTAAATAGTTATTTTGGAGAATAACAAATTTGATAAATTTTCCCAAGATCTAATACTCCGCACAGCTTGATTTGGAGATATGTATTAGCAAAATCTAGACATTGTTTGTGATAATGGTGGGATGCCGTGTACCCAATGTATAAGAATAGTATATGTTCTCAAAAAATAAACATTAAAAAATTGTTACTCTTAATTTCTTATCGATAAAAAATTTCGTGTGCGTGAACACTTTCCAGCAACATACATATATTAAAAATTTTTAGTGAAATAACAGACTTACAAAATGGCTAATATATTTATTTGCCTCTTCTATAAATATGTAGAAAATATTGTTTGTCATACCACTAACTTAGATTAGTATGTATATATGTATGGCCCCTTTCAGCGCAAGTCTTGTGTGTGTTGGTGTGAGAGGAAAGCTCGGGTTGAAGGGGAAAGAACTGCCGAGATTTGAGTACAGACTTGCTTGTACTTGGCAATTCTGTTTCTTGTCTTGGGATATTATTTATTTGTTTTTGACATTGTCTTTTATTTCTTCTTCGGTGTGTTGTCTAATTTTGTGAAAATTTTATATTTGTTAATAAGGCCCCTGTGAATAAAAAGTTAAAAAATTATGAGAAAATGGAAGCGAAATGAAACGGAACAACTAATCAATTTAGTTGAACAAAATGAATGCATTTTTAATGTTCGTTCATTTTCATATTTATATTATATTATATTATTTTTTATTTATATTATTATATTTATATATTAATTTTTTTTTCCTCAACTTCCATTGTATACACCAAATTTCAAATCACTTTTACAATTACAATGAATACAGATATGAAACAAAACGTTAACAAATTAAGAAAATTCGAGCATAAGTAAATTAAACTTTCTCAACCAAGTTGCTGAATGTGAACATAAATGTTCAAAAGAAAATAAGTGAAAATGAAAATTATACTTGCGCAATTAAAGTTGCCCAATCTGAAAGGGGCCTATGTGTATACATCATTTAAATTTTTTTATTTCAAAGTGGGATTGGATATATTATTTGTTAAGTTTGTTTATTTCCCAGAGAAGCTAAAAACTGGTTCATTTTCACTTCTCTGTGAATTTCAAGCGTAAAAGCAGTTATCAAAAACAAGAACCACTTTTATTAAAGAAAAAACAATTTATTAAAAACTAAACCCAAAAGACTATATTGTATTGAAATCCTACTTTTACCTACCTACCTTTACAACAGAGCATACAAGCAAACCTAAAGAAGAACAATAAACGTAGCGTCTTATGCCGCAAGCGTTATTTGCAACGTGTTTTGTGATTTTTCCGTTCAAGTCAACCAAAGAACTTAATTGTTTGTTTAATTCAACAGTTCCTTTCATGGTATAAAAAATAGAAGGTACATCCACTCTCTCAATTTTGCCTTGACATTCACCATCTGACAAGAATAAGGTTTGTGACATTTTCTATAAAATTGTGCTACCGTATTAGTTATTTATATATCCTGTTTTTCGTTTTATTTCAAATTGTGTTTAAAAATAACATTGAAATTGTGACAAACAATAAACAAAGAAAAAAAGTGAAATAAATATACAAGCCAAATTCAGAATTTTTGAAATCCTTATAATATTTTGTTGCGGAGGGTCAGACAGACTAAGGTGCTCCATCGAGGTTGACAAGCCAGGGTCTAGGCGTCATCGTGTTCTGTAGCAGGCTGTAGAGTTTAGTCAGGCTACATATCAACTTTCAAGTACAGAATAGTGACTATTACTACGTTTATACGCACGTCTTATTTGCAAATAAAAAAGAAGAATGTTGCCGTATAACTTTTTTATTGTAAGTCCCCTTTCACACACATCAGGTTTTCTTGATCAAGTTTCAATTCAGCTGTGAGAAAGATAGAGAAGGTAGTACATAGGTTCTCTATCTTTCTCACAGCTGAATTGAAACTTGATCAAGAAAACTTGATGTGTGTGAAACAGGACTAACTTATTAACTCACTTAACAAGTCGTGAATAATAAAAAGTAAGACGTTGCCACTTCATGAACGTTTTTTGTGTTTTACTTACCAAACAATCATATTTTCGTCACATGGCATCACTAATAATAACATAAGTTCTGTATGCAATTTCCCGTATAAACAGTGAATTAGTTATTTGCAAATAGTTCTATTTGCAAATAAGACGTGCGTATAAACGTGGTATATTACTTTATTGGAAGAAAAACACGGTTTTATCTACAGTCTGTTTAGAGGGTAGGAACAGCTGAGCGGTACAGGGGTGCCAGATCAATTAAAGATAATACGGGAGAGTTTTGAAGTAAGTTGAATTTTTGTTGTAGAGGCGGGAGCTGAAAAAGGATGGGAACGAGGTAGGAAAAGCAAAAAGGATAGATTGATGTAAGGGTAATATAGTTGATCTTTATGACCGGTATATGGTCAGCCATCTTTTTTTTATATAGAATGGCCTAGGGCTAGCGGTCGTATATAAGTAGGCAGAGCCCGTGAAAATAAGGAGAAAAAGAAGTACTGGGTCGTAAAGCAGACGATCGTTTATAAAACAACTATAAGATTTAAAAAAAATAAAAATAACATAGAAAAAAGGGAACGAAATGCTATAAGATAAAATAATAAAGTGTGATTGAATTTTTGCTATAAAAAAGTGGAAAGAAACAGGAATACCCGGCGTCATCTACATTTGGAGAAGAGTGCAGGCACAAAAAAATAAATAAAATTAAACAAAGGAAGAAAGCCAGAATTCCGTGGTTGCCGCTCTAATTTTAGGAACTGGTGCTGTACCCTGATGCGTAAGACTGCTGTCAGTCTATCCCGTTAAGGAACAAATTTTCACTCCGACCCAAAGAAGAAAAACCCTGTATATCCAGGTAACATAGATTTAAAACAATTAATATATTAACGAGGCCGAATAGCAGACAGCATGGTCAAGAGTCACTAATCATCAAGAAAATATCCACTGTAAATATATCACTTTTAGTACCAGAGAAAAAATTTTGGCCCATACTATACTAATTTCATAGAGAAAACTGTTCATAAAGATTTAAAGAAAATACAAAGCACAATATAATTAAAAATAAGGAAATTAAAGCCTATATGTCAATGTACTAAGAAAAGAAATTTTTTTAAATGTTTTGTATCGTGTAAAAAAATATATAAAGAAACTAATTTTAAGTATTGTAATTTTATCCGTGTAAAAATTTCTATTCGAGAAGAGATCCGTTTTGAAAACATTCTGTTGTTTGGTGATAGCTTTAACGCGAAAATACTGTGAAGTGAAGTGATAGGTTTTAGAGAGCTCCTTCAAATCTCGTCGTAACAAAAAAGAACGGAAACACTATTTAGCATCCGTATTAGAAAACAACAGGGTGAATTGTGTTAGTAACTGGTTAAATGCAGTTTTTTTCGTAGGAGTCTTTTCGAATAAAATTTTATGTTAATTAATGTACATATGTATTAGTAAGTTTTAAATTTGTCTAAATGCGTTTTATATAAAATTTTTTTTATCACCAAATTTATTTTGTACTGAATTTGTATATCTTTTACGTAAGCAAATATTTTAAATGTTACCCTTACATATAAACATAAATATATCTATATAGACATATTAGGTTAAATAAAACTTAATAAAATGCATGTGTAAACTAAAAAAGAGAAAAACAAGAAACATGTCTGGCTAAAAAAATTCGGTATACGGGGATGATGCTAGAGTACGGGCGGTGAACAAAAAGAAAGGGGGTAATGTATAAGGGGTCACCACAAAATAGTGGACACACGGGTGACCATGGTTGGGAGAGCGACTGGAGCAAACATCTCGCTCCCTCTTCAAGATATGTGTGTGTGAGTGTGTATGAGTAGGTACTTGATGTAAGGAATGAGGTTTAAATATTATTATTTTTTTATTGTTATGGTTCATAAGGCCACGATGATGGGAGGGATTCACACCCAATTAGATTCCGTGGGACAGTTAGCCGGTGTCGGAGTCATCGTGGTGCAATGTCAAAGTGAACCTCTCGCAACAGCATCACAACAATTTAAATTCAGTTTTTTAAGCTTTAATGCAAATGCTTTATCAATTAATAAGAACTATATTGCGAATTTATTACAGTTAGCAACCTCTAACTTAGACAAAACTGTTGTACAAAAATTTTTTTTGGCCAGAACATTTTTCAGAATAAGATTTTTAAATTGTCATTTAAAGCGAAAAAGAAACACATTTTTAAATAAAGAGATGAAAAAACTATAACATAACTACGTTGTAAAGCTAAATCAAGCTGATATGGATTCGTAACATACGTGAACGGATCGGCAATCATACGAAAACAAACGAGTTGTACGTTCACGGATATTACGATTCGAGCCCTGTTTTTTATTTCGTAATGAGTGAACATTAAACTTTTTGAACGTTTGGAAATTCGTTGCAATCAGGTATGTTTCACAAAAGTAAAAGTAAATGAAATATACTTTTCAAATTTTTAATATTTGTTTTTTTAAGGTTAGTTTAGGTTAGGTTAGGTTGATTGCAGGGGTATGATAGCCCATGTCATACGACATACACCTAAGCCAGTGAAGGTTTGTTGTGCGGTCCCTTGAGTTTAACCATAACATATTGACCAAAGGTCTAGAGAAACTCCGCGTCACTCACAAAGTTCCTTAATTTCCTCCAGCATATTCCCCGTAATGGAAAGGTTTCGCGCATTCCAAGCTTATATTACCTAACTCTATTGCCCTAGAAGCAAGTGAGTTTGGCCTATCATTACCAGTTATCCCCGCGTGCCCTGGCACCCATATGATGCGCACTTTGAGTAACTGTTAATAGCGTTTTTATAATCCCAAACTGTACGTGATTAGTGCGTTCCACTGAGATTGCTCTAATGGCCATCTGACTATCTGTGAATATATTCACAAGTCCTGACCCCCCATTACATTGAGTTCCCTGATACACTCCGTTATCGCCCGAACTTCCGCCTGCAAAACCGTGCAATAATCCGGCAGGCGGAAAAACAGTTCCGTGGTGTTTTCTATATAAACACCAAGTCCCGTTTTTCCTCTCGACCTTGATCCATCCGTGTAACAATGAAGCCCCATGGGAATCTGGTTCCAAGGGTCGGTCAACCAGTAATTAATGTCGGGGATCAATGTTCCGCAGTTGGCGTCTAGTCTAGTCTCCGGTATGCGGTCATTTGCGACATTTTCCGGTATGGACTCTCCTATGGCCGTAAAGATTCGTTGATGATGCGCTTCGTGTTCCTGATCGATCCACTCACCCATCACCTTTAGTCGTTTTGCTGCAAGAGCCGCTTCGTATTTTATACGAATTTCGATTGGCTGGATAGATAATATTGTTTCCATCGCCCCTGTTGATGTCGTTCGGAAGGCCCCACTTATACCAAGACAGCAGGTTCTCTGAACTTTCTGTATTGTTTTGATGTTGCATTTATATTCCATCGATGTCCACCACACTATAGAAGCATAGGTCATAATCGGCCTGATAACGCTACTATAAAGCCAGTGTGTCATCTCTGAATTCAGCCCCCATCTTGTGCCTATAGCCCGTTTACAGATTGACCAACATATATGAGCCTTTTTGACTCTTTCGTTTATGTGGTCTTTCCATTTTAATTTCCGATCGAGAATGACTCCTAGATACTTCACCCTATCGGAAATATTTATTGTCCTTTCAAGAAAGCGCGGCTCATCATATGGAGCTGTCTTCGTCTTTCTTGTAAATAGGCCAATTTCAGTTTTTTCTGGGTTAACTTTCAACCCTCTTGGTTGAGCCCAGTTGTGTGCAAGGGTTAATGCCTCCTCGGCTTACCGGAAGTTTTTTTTCAATACTAAAAGTAAAACGTTAAGGTTTAATTTTAAAACTTGGCGGTTTACACTAAAGACTATTTCGGAATTAAATTAAACTGAATTAATTGCAAATGAATTAGTTTTATCTCCAAAATACATTTTACCCCAAGAAAATGAATTTTTTTATTATTTGTTCTCGACTAAATTGCACTCTTTTTTGATTTGGATACTATTAATACTGTCCAGCTGTTCAAATATGTAAAATTAATCCAAAATTTTTTATCGTGTTATAGTAAATTTGCACTGCAAAAAAATAACAACGCTATTTTAATTTTTACTCAAAAAACAAACTTAAAAAATCCTTATTAAAAAAATATATTGAGAGTGGAGGTACCTTCTATTTTTTATACCATGGTTCCTTTAGTCAATCTCTCATATACCAAAGGATGGCTGACTAAAATAGTCATATAATGAAAGTTAGTAACATTTCCACAAACTGTAAATATTTGTTGTTATAAAGAATATAATTTTGTAGACTTCATTTAAGGGAAATAGTTTAGATAAGTTAAAATTACAAAAAATCTGAAAGCAAATCAATTAGCGCAAGCAATTGCAAAATATTTGCTAATGTCTTTCCATATGGCATTTTTAAAATCTGGTCACAAATACTACCATTGATTATAACGAGCCTTTGCTGCAATAACGTAATAATTCAAAAAAGGTTGTTTTGCAGAAATTGAGTTTAAAGTTTTGAATTTACACACAACTTGATGGTAATAGAAAATTTGGTTCTTTTCTCAAGAGATGAGTATACAAAATATTTTTATGAAACTTTTACAGAATATAAAAAATGACAAGGCGAATAATTTCGTAATATATTAAAAAATTTAAATTTTGAGTTACTACGGTATTGCACCAAAGGTTCGATAAGTTTTCAAGTATGAGAGATAAATTTAGATATACATACGAGTATGTCACATCCTTGCAAAAATGAACACCATGTTTTTGCGGTGTTGATGTTGTTTTTACGTAGTTTGACAATTTTCATTATAAGTTCTGTTCCACATGCATAACGAAACAGTCCGAACTAGCCCAAAGTTACCCATAACCGTTCCACATAACAATTTTTGTGCAAAAAAGAGAGAAATTGAGAGAATAATTTTTTTATTTCCTGTACAAATTTGCACGAACTTTTTCTTTGGGTAAGTTCGGACAAGAATTTAACAAGCAGCTGTTTTTTGTTTACATATGAAACTGATAGATTATCAGAAAATTTGCAAGCAAAAGAAAAAGTTTAGTTTTTATAAATAAATATATTAAAAAGCAAAATGGAGAGTTTCAATGAAAAAATTAAAGTGGTAAATACGTTAGTGCATAAGCATTTTCTTTTTTATTTAATATTTAAAATGTTTTTATAGGTATGTGAAGAATTTCTTTGTTTTTCAATTATTTTACCGCTGTTGACAATGATGCAAATGTTTTGTTTTTATAATTTGAAGACTTTTAAGCGTCTAAAAGCACTTAAATAGATTTTAGTTTAAAAAGTAAGCAGCATTAGTATTTCAGGAACTACAAAAATGGTTTTTTGCGTTCCAGCTATTTTGGGTAACTTTGGCAAATTTAGAGAGTATTTTTCATTTTGCTCTCAATAGTCCGAACTTGTCCGAGATCTTGTGGAACAAACCTATAATTTAGCTATGTAACAAAAAACCAAAATCATATGTTTGGAAATTTTAAGGAAAAGCTTGTTCACTACTTAGCTAAAAGTACTCAGCATCACAGAATACACAGAATACTCAACTTTGACGTATAAAAAGGGTCCGAATCATATTTTGCATAAACTTTGTATAAATCATAAAGTTTGTGTGAAGAGATATCTATGTAAAAACAACTAGATTAGCTCTCCCTTTCACACAAACTTTATGCACGTTTTCAAAGCTGTCGGGTCTATGTTTAGTTTATGCTCAGCATGAAGAGAATTTTGTACAGTTAATTTTAGTGAATCGGTCATGTTGATATAACATTACAAGGTGGCATCACTAAACCAAGATATTTTTTGCATTGCATTTCTTCAGTTTACTTAACTTTCAACCATGTTTACTGTGCATGTGTGATCTCGCCTGTGCACACAGCATTTTTACTATGCTTGTATAGTTTGAGCTTTGTTGCTACATTCTTTTTTGATTGTACCATCACGGCTGCCAGATTTGACGGTTTATCGTCATTTTGACGATTTTTCTTTCAAAATTGGCAAATTGACGATTTGACGAAAAGTTAACGGTTGTTTTTCTTTTGCGGGTATACTTAAATTTACTCGGTTGAAGGTATCCTTTATTCCAAAGACTATTTAAAAATAAATAATTCAAATTGTTATAATATTGTAATTAAACCTGAATAAATAAAAATGTCAAGTTCAGATATTTATTTGTAACGCTTTTGAGTACATTATAAATTTTTATTTTTGTACATATGTATGTCTGTATCTATACGACACAATTAAATATTTATGGATATGTAGGATTAAATTGTTAAGTTTTTGTTTTATTGCTTTTTAATAAAAATAAAAGTATATAAAAGAATTTAATAGCCTTTTGCTGACAACGTTTTCGTTCATTCGTATAGTTACATACATTTAAAACAAGAACAAAATTTTGAGTTTTGATTTTAATGTTATTATGCGAAGGATAGAAAACGTTTTTAAATCAGAAAAAGGCAGTAAGTATGATTGATTTGTGTTTTTCCCCCTATTGTTTTTTAATAATAATAAAAGTGTTTCAAAATTACATTTTTACAAGTTGCCCGATTTTTTGACGATATTCAAACACGAAAAAGACGATTTTTTTATTTTTTCTCAGCAAATCGACGATTTAAAAAAAAATTATTTTAAACAAAAAAAAAACAAGATTTTGTCGTTACGGCCACACGATCAAGTTTTGCTTTCAAGTTTTTCACACATACTGCTTGTCAAAATTCATTTGAGTTGATAGCTGTGACGTATTTTGCAAGCAACTTGAAAGCAATTTTTCTTCAATTTTAAGTCATTTTGCCTATTCGATAAAAGGTTCGTAATCCACAGAGCTTAATGGCTTCTGTATAGCTCTATGAATCACAACACATCATTAGTACTTTAAACACAAACATATTTCACTATTTGATTTTGTTTATTTACGATACTTTAACTAACCAGCTCAGACAGGAAATACGTACTCCGCTACTTATCCTCCTATGGCCCAACCAATCTCTACACAAGTATCGTATGCTGACGCTGTCAAGATCAACTCCGTTCCCATGCAAAAAGTGTCACCACCAAATAACACAACAAATGCAAACGCAAGCTTTAATTTTAATCGCATTGAAGCTACTATTGATAATCTGGTGCAAACTATAAACAATTTTACAACAAATATGACTAGCATGATGCAAGAAATGCTGCGAATGCAGAACACACTGCTTCAAGCATTAGTTAACAAGCCATGAACACGTTAAAATTATGTTTCTGGAACGCAAACGGCATTCGCCAACATAAAAATGAACTTGAGCACTTCCTCACGGTGAAGAATATTGATATAATGTTGGTATCTGAGACCTATCTGACTTCGAGAAGCCTTTTTAAATTGAGTGGCTACACCTTATATGATACAAAGGAACCGAGAGGAAGAGCATGCGAAGGATCAGCAATTCTAATAAAGTCAAGACTCAAGCACTATATTCTTGAGAACATTTGTGAAGACCATCTACAAGCAACAAATATTTGCATCGAAAATTTTTTTTCAAATCTCGTAATATCATCAGTTTACTCCCCTCCCAGATTTTCAATGACTGAGGATCAATACGAGGATTTTTACAAAACTCTTGGCCCTTGTTTCGTAGCAGCTGGCGACTACAATGCCAAACATACGTTCTGGGGATCGCGCCTTATTACTGCTAGAGGTCGAGCATTGTTCAACACAATTTCAAAAAAGGGTTTGGATGTCATTTCGAGCGGGGAGTCCACTTATTGGCCTACTGACATGCAAAAAATTCCGGATGTTATAGATTTTGGCGTCATGAAAAATATCTCTAGGGATTTAATTCATGTTGAAGCTTCTCATGATCTCTCCTCCGATCACTCTCCCACGATCGTTACAATTTGTAGCCCACTAAGAAGTGACTTACCTCACCCATATGCGAAGATGATAAATCGTGTTAACTGGCTGGGGTTCAAAAAATATCTCAGTAGTCATTGTACGGAAAACATCAGGCTTAGAACTCCCGATAATATTGTACTTAACATTGCCAATCTTACAGGCTGCTAAACATGCCACTACCTCCCATCCGCAGACTGGGTTTAATAGAATTTATTCTGCGGATATTGAACGTCTCGTATGTGAAAAAAGAAGAGCTAGAAGGGAATGGCAACAGCACAGATCGCCCCAACATAAAATCAGACTTAGAGAATGCACTAAACGACTCCAAGAGTTGCTTGCATCTGAAAAATCTGCTTCTCTTAAAAACTATCTGGAAGGTTTCGATGTCACAGCAGCATCTAATTACTCCTTGTGGCGCGCTACTAAAAAACTTAAAACACCCGTTGAGTCTAAACCACCCCTGCGAACTTCTACCGGAGGTTGGGCAAGAACTAATACTGAAAAAGGTAACATATTTGCTGAGCATTTAAAACACGTATTTACCCCAAACACATGTACTGGTGCTGTTGATTTTCCGAGTGTAGTTGCTCTGCCCACTCGACCCATAAAGTTTAAGATGCGAGATGTGCAAAAACTAATTGCTGAAACCAACCCGAAGAAAGCTCCGGGTATTGATGGAGTTAGTAACAAGATGCTAATGAAGTTGCCTCGTATTGCTGTTAGAATCCTGTTATTTATTCTCAATGGCATTTTACGACTGGAGTATTATACACACAGCTGGAAACTTGCCATGGTCAAAATGATTCCAAATGCGGGCAAAGATCTTACCAAGGCTGAGTCATATAGGCCAATAAGTTTACTGTCAACAATTTCAAAGCTCTTCGAAAAGCTGCTCATGACAAAATTGTCCCCAATTCTAAATGATATTGGTTGCATACCGGATCATCAATTTGGTTTTACAAGTCAGCATAGTACCGTTGAACAATGTCATAGATTGGTTCATTTCATAAGAAGAACATTTGAAGAAAATAAGTATTGTTCTTCCCTCTTTATTGAGGTCTCTCAGGCATTTGATAAAGTGTGGCATGAAGGCCTAACTTTAAAATTTAAGACATATCTGCCAATAAACATTGTAAATCTTTTGGAAAGTTATATTCTTGCCCGGAAGTTCACTGTTGTGGAAGGAGACTTCATTAGTGTGCCCGAAACTATCTCATCCGGTGTGCCACAGGGGAGTATACTGGGGCCAGTTTTCGTATTTGGTTTATACCTGTGATATGCCTTTGAGCAGCAATATCCTCACTTCTACTTTTGCCGATGATACAGCCTGCCTTAGTATGCATGAAAACCCTCACGAGGCATCCCGATATCTTCAGGAACATATTAACCTGTTGGAGCTGTGGTTGAACTTATGGAGAATAAAAGTAAATGAACAAAAGTGTGTTCGTGTCACATTTACTCTACGAAGAGACACTTGTTCCCCCATTCGAATCAACAATCAAGTTGTTCCTCAACATTCACAGGTGAAATACCTTGGTATACACCTTGACCGACGGCTTACATGGAAACACCACATTGACTCTAAGCTAACACAAATGAAGCTTAAATTAAAACAGATACATTGGCTGATTGGTAGAAATTCTACCCTCAGTCTAGATTGTAAACTTTTATTATACAAGTCGCTTGTGAAACCCATATGGTGTTACGGAATTCAGCAATGGGGCACTGCTTCAGCTTCCAATGTAGAGCGAATACAACGAATGCAAAAGAAAATTTTAAGGTTAATAACATCGGCTCCATGGTACGTGAAAAATTCAATTTTACATCGTGATTTAAATATGCCACTTGTGACCGCTGAAATTGCAAAATATGCAGGCAAATATTTAACAAAACTCGAGTCCCATCATAATCCCCTTGCTCGTAATATCTTGAACTTTACTGGACACATCCGCTTAAAAAAGAGGGATACTACGGCCTTAATACGCCACACTTCAGATAGAATTTTCTGAATATTTTTGTGCTTAACACATTTATATATTATTAATTACTATCACTAAGTTTATGTCCGACACTGGTTGGGCCTAATTATTATATTTATAATTAAGATTTGAACACTTATTGTTAGTTCAATTTCAATTTGAAGATACAATAAAAAAAATTGCAGTGAAAAAAAATTTCTGTACATTTTGCGTATAGACTCAAAAGATACGAAAAATGTCAGGATTATACATGGTACTTGAAGTCATTAAAAGATACGAAAAATGTATCTTTCGTATCCTAATGGCAACACTGGTCAGCACTGCAAAAAGAGCTGTCAATCACTAGCTGATTGGTTATCGTTTGGTTGTGAGTGAGCAAAATATTTACAATTAAAATTATCAGATAAAAGAAAAACCATGAATTGGATAACTAAAGGTGAGTTAATTGATATAAATATGAATGAATGAATGGATTAAATACATACATATGTATACTTCTTTTACGTAATTTAGCATTAAAAAATCAACAATAGGCCAACTACAGAAACTTGTTGATTATATGGAAGGAAACCCTGACTTTGCTGGAGGACAGCTTGTATTTGGATCTTCAAGAGAAAAAGACGGCTTTACTCAAACTAAGATAATGATTAAAATGTTAATGTAATTATTAAAATGTTAATTATGTTTCCCAATGTTTTTAATTTTTAAAATATTTCAGAATTATAGTTCCTGAAACTGACCTTCGTAGACTAGTAGGTAGTGTACTAGACTCGCAGTGCGAAAGTCCCAGGTTCGAATCCTGCCGCAGAACTCTGGCTGTTGTGTTTGATAATTAAAGAGAGCGCACAACAAGCCTTCACTGGCTTAAGTGTATGTCGTATGACATGGGCTATCACACCCCTGATGAAGAAAACCAATGGTGAACGAAACATTGAATAAAAAATAAAATTTAATAAAACAAAGCAGTTTTACTTAAATTAATATATGGCCTAGAGCCTGAATAAAAATAAACATAAATTGAAATTAATTATAAAAACACATTTTGATGTGGACTAAGAAATCTGTACATTAAATGAACATAGAATTGATTTTAATATAAATCAACTTTATAGACTACGAAACTTCTGACAACAGTATCTCTAGGCTATAAAATAGATGAGAAACCTAGAAATCTCATTTACTTACCAGCGAATTGTAGATAGTGATCTTATGATCACTAGTTCCACACGTGGTTGACCAATACGATGGGTTGATTAATTTCCGATAATTACAATAACGTTTCGGAATTTTATCGTTCCGGTAGCTAGTATGTCCAAACTAATTAGCTATTTTCGAATAAAAATTGCAATTGATAAGTCCGACTTAAACATATTTTTTTTGTGCCAGGTGGACACTGCACAAACCCTCGTTAACCTCGGTTAGCGAATTTAATATCGCAATGGCTAAGCTGTTATCTTTCAAAATAACCCAGTTTAGCACCTTATCAAAAAGTTCAAACTCCGCTGCGATGTTTTTACCTATTGATTTTCAAACAATTTTAAAGATACTCACAGGACAGGTTTAGAAGGTACAGAAAGCACTCACACCCCTGTTGCAGATAAATACGACGAAAATAAAGAATATTTCAATGAAGATGCCAATAAAATTAACATGAAGTCGTTATTTTGTTGGTTACATAGCTCAGCGAATATCTTGCGTTAAATGTCGTATGGATATAATTAAACCAGTGCAGATTTTGTCGTATCCTTCGGAAATGTTTCTTCATTAAAAAAATTACGAAAGAGAATCTGACTTTGGAAGTTTGTGCGCTCCGCCCGACAAAATTCATATAAAAATCTTTTTTTTATCAACTAATATTTATTTATTGTATCTTCAAAACTGAACTGATAATAAGTATTCAAATCTTAAGTATAGATATAATTATTAAGCCCAACCAGTGTCGGACATAAACTTAGTGATAGTAATAATAATACATAAATGTCGTGTTAAGCACAAAAATATTAAAAAAATTCATCTGGAGTGTGGCGTATTAAAGCCGTAGTGTCCCTCTTTTTTAAGCGGATGTGTCCAGTAAAGTTCAACATATTACGAGCAAGGGGATTATGATGGGACTCGAGTTTTGTTAAATATTTGCTTGCATATTTTGCAATTTAAATTTTTACCAATCAGCCAATGTATCTGAGTTAATTTAAGTTTTATTTGTGTTCATTTACTTTTATTCTCCATAAGTTCAACCTCAGTTCCAACAGTTTAATATGTTCCTGAAGATATCGGGATGCCTCGTGAGGGTTTTCATGCATACTAAGGCAGGCTGTATCATCAGCAAATGTAGAAGTGAGGATAATACTGCTCAAAGGCATATCACAGGTATAAATCAAATACAAAACTGGCCCCAGTATACTCCCCTGTGGCACCCCGGATGAGATAGTTTCGGGCACACTCATGAAGTCTCCTTCCACGACAGTGAACTTCCGGGCAAGAATGTAACTTTCCAATAGATTCACAATGTTCATTGGTAGATATGTCCTCAATTTCAAAATCAGGCGCTCATGCCGCACTTTATCAAATGCCTGAGAAACATCAATAAAGAGGGAAGAACAATACTTCTTTTCTTCAAATGCTCTTCTTATAAAATGTACCAATCTATGAGTTTGTTCAATGGAGCTATGCTGACTTCTAAAACCAAATTGATGGTCCGGTATGCACCCATTATAAGTTAGAATTGGGGACAATTTTGTCATGAGCAGCTTTTCGAAGAGCTTCGAAATTGTTGACAGTAAACTCATTGGCCTACATGACTCAGCCCTGGTAAGATCTTTGCCCGCATTTTTTAAATTAATTAACAAACACAATCTGCGAAGCTACTTGGCTTATCTGCAGAGACACCCGGAGTCTGCGGCAGGAGTCGAACCTGCGACCTTCGGACTGCCAGTCTAGTACACTAGCTACTAGTCTATGAAGGCGCATTTGGAATCATTTTGACTATGGCAAGTTTCCAGCTGTGTGGATAATACTCCAGTCGTAAAATGCCATTAAAAATAAATAACAGCATTCTAATAGCAATACGAGGCAACTTCATCATCATCTTGTTACTAATTCCATCAATACCCGGGGCCTTCTTTGGGTTGGTTTCAGCAATTAGTTTTTGTACATCTCGCATTTAAATTTTAGGGTTTGAGGAGGTAGAGCAACTTTACTCGGCAAATCAACAGCACCAGTACATGCGTTTGGGGTAAATACGTATTTTAAATGCTCAGCAAATATGTTACCTTTTTCAGTATTTGTTTCTTGCCCAACCTCCGGTAGAAGTGCGCAGGGGTGGTTTAAATTCAAAGGGTGTTTTAAGTTTTTTAGCAGCACGCCACAAGGAGTAATTAGATGCTGACATCGATGCCTTCCAGATAGTTTTTAAGAGAAGCAGCTTTTTCAGATGCAAGCAACTCCTGGAGTCGTTTAGTGCATTCCTTAAGTCTGATTTTATGTTGGGGTGATCTGTACTGTTGCCATTCTCTTCTAGCTCTTCTTTTTTCACATACGAGACCCAGTCTGCGGATGGGAAGTAGTGGCATGTTTAGCAGCCTGTTTACTATTTTCGGTAAGATTAGCAATGTTAAATTCAATATCAACGGAAGTTCTTAGCTTGATGTTTTCCGTACAACGAATACTGAGATATTTTTTGAACCCCAGCCAATTAACACGATTTATCATCTTAAGGTAAGTCACTTCTTAAGGTGAATTCACCCATTCGTTTTGAACGTTCCGAACGCTTTTTTAACAGTAAAGTTGTTTATAGTTTGCAAAAGATTATCACCAGTAGCTTCAAGGCGACTGAAATTAAAGCTTGGGTTTCCATTTGTCGTATTATTTGGTGGTGACACTTTTTGCACTGGAACTGAGTTGATCTTCACAGCGTCAGCATACGATACTTGTGGAGTGATTGGTTGGGCCATTAGAAGATAAGTAGCGGACTACGTATTTCCTGTTTGCGCTGGGGTTACTTTAGGCTTTTAACTCATAGCCTGTTTAAGGAAAGAGTATACAGGACATCCTCTGTAGTTAGCAGTGTGATTACCTCCACAATTACTGCACTTTTTTTCTTTCTGGTCTTTTGACTTATTGCAAATGGCAGTCTCGTGCAATCCACCGCACACAACACAAATAGTAGGTAATTTGCAATAAGTTTTTGTATGGCCATATTCTTGACAATTATGGCACTGTACGGGTCCTGAACGCTTGTGTGGTTCTTCAACTGTGATTTTCCGGTATAAGAGATATTTTAAGTTATAAATTGGATGGGTCTCATTTTTCCCCAATTTTATATCATTTTGCTTCAGTTCAACGGGAAATTAAGGTTGGGCGATCTTCTCCCTGTTTATTATGTTAGAGACATTTTTTACCTTAAATACTTTCAGGGTGAGAGCATCTTTTATTTCATCAGGAACAACGTAAGAATTTATGCCCTTCAATATGATCTGTAGGCCTTTAGCACTCTTAAGCTGGAATGTGTAGAAACTTATTTTTTTTCAAATTCATTAACCATTTTGCAGAAATCTTTTTCATCATATATTTGAATTTTTGTTTCATCAATATTACCACGTTTTTACCACGAGATTAATTTCTTTATAAGGGTGTTCGATTTTTTTTCCCTCAAATATATCGGTGGTGGTTTGAAGGTTTTGTTCGAGGATACTTCAGGTTTGTCATTGTCATCTTGCATCGGTTAGCTTGGGAACCGATGAGATTTTTGATGAATTTGGGCTTCGCCCACGCTTTACTACTGTAATATATCTGTCCATTTCGACAGGCACCTTAGCTTTCTGAATACTATTGTCTATTGTGATAACTTGGTTAAGTGATGAACACGACCCCGGAGTGGATAATGGCGCTGACTTAAATAAATAAAAGGCTCATCCAAAAAACGCGCCTACATGTTTCTTTGAAATAAAACACAAACTATTTGCAATTTTTTCAAGCTGTTTTTTTATTAAAAGTATGATCCATTATAATTATAAGTGGAATAGAATATCATTCAAATGTCCACCATGACTGCGTCTGCAGACATCAATCCGAATATCGAACTGAAATCTGCATTTCGTGAAATTACACGTTGAGGAAATTTTGATCGCAAAAGCGTAATGTTTTCTCGAGTTGTGTGACATGTAGCACCGCCTTGCTGGAAATAGACGTCAGACACATCAATATGATTCAACTGTGTCCATAAAAAGTCTCTCAACATTGATTGGTATCGCTCACCATTCACAGTAACAGCATTTCCAGCATCATCTTCGAAGAAAGAACGCCCATTTTCATAATAACTTTGAATGATGTAAACGCGTTGTTGCAATGTGTACCTGTCCATGGTTAAAACTGTACTACCTTCTAATAAAACAAAATGGCTTATGTAATTTGAAAAGACGTCACGTGTAAAAATTATATAGTGCTGACATCTAGGCGTCACATTTGGATGACCCTTTACTAGGCAACGGTAATGTTAACGAATTACTACTTGACTTTGGAGTAAGCGAAGTTGATCGCTCGCGTAAAATTGGCTTTGCCGTTAGAAAAAGATTAGAAAAATTTTCGAAAAATATTTTTAAATAACAAAGAATTGAAAAACATAAAAAAACTATTGTTGAACAATGCGTAAAATGCCCCAAAGATTCAATTTATTCCTTTTGGTTTGTGGAAAGTTACGTATGTTATGAACACAGTATGGAGAAGATAAATTTACTAGTCCTTATACTATTACAGAAGCATTCTTCATGGGAAACATACAGATACAAATCATCAAGAAGCGACAAAGTTAAAATTTGGAATATATTTTTGGAATAAAATTAACAAATAGTTAATATTATCAAACATAAACTTTTGTTTTATTATAACTTGATTTCATATATGAGTACATACATACACACATTGTAAGCACACAATTGAATTTTTTAAAATAATGTCATTATAATTCGGTGTGAATCAGAGTAGTAGCAATTGTACAACAATAAAACACGTATTCTTACCCTACAATTTAAGAATCGGTAACAGTGACATTAACGTAGCTTTTTTCCACATAAATTGTATAAAAATATACTTCTTTTAGTTTTTTGATTTTATTTTTCTGGAATGTGTTGTGAACGAAAAGTAATTACATTCTCGCAAATAATTTTTTTAACACGCACTTGCTACATGTGTATGTATGTTTTAATGTGTGTTGCTTTAAACCCTGAATTAATCTCTCAATTAGCGTGAGTACGAAATTTATGCTTTCCCTGTTATATGCTTAAATTATTTGCAAATTTCAAATGTACTAAGTGAAACATCTTTATATATTTATACAGCCTTATTCAAAAAAAAAACTTAATTGAGGCTTGAAGTTCACATTAGTTACCAAAGACTTTAAGGCTAACAAACCTATGTTAAAAATTCCTATTCCAAAACAGTACTTTAGCTAGTGTATGCTTTAATAAATTTTACATGTTGATACTGGCAACACCATCATTCTCTCTTGTCTCTTTATAGTTAACGATGCAAAACAAACGAGTATTACTCATCCGGATAGTCGGATATATTGATAATGTTTTGCATAGTTTTAATAAAAAATGTAATTTTTCGTTATTTAAGATGTAAATTAATATGTATAGTACATAAAAAACATAAACTAAATAGATTTATCGCAATGTAAAATAAATACGCCTATTTTTTTGTAAAGGTTTTAAACCGATTACTTGAAGAACGAGCTTTGTTTACTCGTTTTGGTTGTATGTACATCACTATAAAGTTTTGTATATTTACCAGTGTTGCCAGTAGGATACGAAAGATACATTTTTCGTATCTTTTGATGACTTCAGGTACCATGTATAATCCTGACATTTTTCGTATCTTTTGAATCTATACGCAAAATGTACAGAAATAAAATATTAAGCTTTCCGTCCCAGACAAAGTTTTTTAAAATTATCACTTCGTTATGAATATTAAAAAAAAACAGTGACAACTAAATAGAAAAATTACATGTATTTTGTTGTTAGGTTTTCTAAGTTCTTCTGTCGTCTGCTTATTCTTGTGTACATATGCAGATGTTTATACATATGTACATATGTTAAGATTAACTTTTAGAAGAAAACAATAACGATCTTTACAGTTAATAATTTCAGACCCTATAATAGTTTTATGAAATAAAACAATTTTAATCCCCAAAATTAAAAGAAGAAAACTAAAGCAGCTGACTGGAAATATTATATGTAATAATGATGAGGGAGTTTGTTTTTTTATTTGTTTAAAAGTGAACTTTATTATTTATTGTCTAAGTACAAACTAAAACTTAAAAACTAGGAACAACTTAATTATAGTAAATCTAAAAGAGAATGCAATTACAAGTGTATGTGTAAGTATCAAAATAACATAAGAGATGAGTATGTAAGAAAGGTAAGTATGAATAAGAAAGGTATGTAACATAACGAATAAGCAGAAGAGGTGGGAACATAACGTAACTATATAATATATTATATATTTATGTACATATAAAAAAATGAGAGTGAATTTTAAATTTAAAAAAAATTTTATGTACATACTTATTTACATATGTTTCTATATGGAATTATTGGCATTTCATTATAATTTACAATGTTAAACGTTAAACATGGATTTTTAATTTTTTTTCAAAACGTATCTTTTTGGGAAAAATTTTATCTTTTTGGAAACTAAAATGTATCTTTCTCGAAATTTCACTGGCAACACTGATATTTACATTATTTTGCTAAGAAATATACTTACATACATACGAGTATGTTAATTATAGAAACACCCTTAAAAAGCATTGAAAGTAAATTTCGTTCTACAGATAAGCAATAAGAATAATACCAGTGAAAAAAGGAAAAAAGGAATTACTTTTAAGTTATTTAAAACTTTTTAATATTAATATTATGTTTTTTGTTTTCGTAACCTAGTCTGCATTAGTACAAACGTTAAGTAAATTAAAATAAAACTAATTCCTTATTTGATTTACATTGCAATATTTGAACTAGTATTTGTTTCATTAATTTTATTTGTTATTTTTTGATATTACAAGAACTTAAAAGGATGTACATATGTATTTAAATAAATATTTCTAAATGAAAAACAAAATAAAATCAAGATATATATATGTATGTCAATATATGTTTTCCAATTATGTATTTTAATTTAATTGATTTTAAAAATATTTTTAAATAAATGCTCTAAGTATAGCATTTTCTTGTAATATTGCACGGCATCACCACCAGTTTTCTAAATTTTTATGTGGCAGACGTTAATTGCAGCACGTTCTAAATAAAAAATTACATTGGAAAATAATTTTCACATAAAATAAAAATTAATTTTACCAATTCTGTTCATTAAATTTAATATATCCATTTTTTTATTTCACAAATCCACACAATTTCAAATATTATCAATAATTTTGTTCACAAAACTTTGTTTGTCAAAACAATAAAATATTTTAACATCGCTTTAAAGTAGGTGAGTAGCTGCTTTAAATTCTTTAATGTTAACGTTGGTTTAAAGTACGTGTGTTAAGCTAATAATCGTTTTTGAATGAAACTTTAAGGAATTTTGCTTAAAGTTGGTTTACCAACCTGTGTTAAGTTTTTTTGAATAAGGCTGATAGTCTTTGGTTGAACGTATGTACAAACTTTTCATTTACATTTGTTTCAATGGAAAACAGAAGATTTATGCCACTTATAATTTACGAAAATTCATTTCATTTATCTACACTTTTAACTTTTTGGAATTTCTTTTTAGAATTTAAAATAAACTGACAAACCAAAAAAATATGTATAATAAAATGCTTACAGCCATATGCATAAAAACTTAAAACAGTTTGGTAAACCAATGTTAAGCAAAATTCCTTAAAGTTTCATTCAAAAACGATTGTTAGCTTAACAAACAAATGTTAATATCAAATAATTTAAAGCAGCTACTCACCTACTTTAAAGCAATGTTAAAATATTTTGTGAAAAATATAAAAATAAAATATAATGTAAATATACAAAACTTTATAGTGATGTACATACAATCAACACAAGTAAACAAAGCTCGTTCTTCAAGTAATCGGTTTAAAACCTTTACAAAAAATTGGCGTATTTATTACTTTACATTGCGATAAATCTATTTAGTTTATGTTTTTTATGTACTATACATATTAATTTACATTTTAAGTAACGAAAAATTACATTTTATATTAAAACTATGCAAAACATTATCAATATATCCGACTATCCGTATAAATAATAATCGTTTTTTTTTTTGCATCGCTAACTAAAAGAGGCAAGAGAGAATGATGGTGTTGCCAGTATCAACATGTAAAATTTATTATAGCTAACATACTTTTTATGCATATTTTTTTTTTTTTTTCACGCTAATATATGTTTATTGTATCTTCAAATAATTGAACTAACAATAAGTGTTCAAATCTTAAATATATAAATAATTATTAGGCCCAACCAGTGTCGGACATAAACTTAGTGATAATAATTAATAATACATAAAATTCATGTTACGCACAAAAAATATTTTCAAAGAATTTCATCTGGAGAGTTGCGTATTAATGCCGTAGTGTCCCTCTTTTTTAAGCGGATGTGTCCAGGAAAGTTCAAGATGTTACGAGCAAGGGGATTAGGATGGAACTCGAGTTTTGTTAAATATTTTCCAGCATATTTTGCAATTTCAGCGGTCACAAGTGGCATATTTAAATCACGATGTAAAATAGAATTTTTCAAGTACCATGGAGCCGTAGTTATTAACCTTAATATTTTGTTTTGCATTCGTTGGATTCTCTCTACATTGGAAGCTGAAGCAGTGCCCCATAGCTGAATTCCGTAACACCATATCGGCTTCAAAAGCGACTTGTATATTAAAAGTTTACAATCTAGACTGAGGGTAGAATTTCTACCAATCAGCCAATGTATCTGGGTTAATTTAAGCTTCATTTGTGTCAGCTTAGAGTCAATGTGGTGTTTCCATGTAAGCCGTCGGTCGAGGTGAATACCAAGATATTTCACATGTGAATGTTGAGGAACAACTTGATTGTTGATTTGAATGGGGGAACAAGTATCTCTTCGTAGGGTAAATGTAACATGAACACACTTTTGTTCATTTACTTTTATTCTCCATAAGTTCAACCACAATTCCAACAGGTTAATATGTTGCTGAAGATAACGGGATGCCTCGTGAGGGTTTTCATGCATACTAAGGCAGGCTGTATCATCGGCAAATGTAGAGGTGAGGATATTACTGCTCAAAGGCATATCACAGGTATAAATCAAATACAAAACTGGCCCCAGTATACTCCCCTGAGGCACCCCAGATGAAATGGTTTCGGGCACACTCATGAAGTCTCCTTCCACGACAGTGAACTTCCGGGCAATAATGTAACTTTCCAAAAGATTTACAATGTTTATTGGTAGATATGTCTTCAATTTTAGAATTAGGCCTTCATGCCACACTTTATCAAATGCCTGAGAGACATCAATAAATAGGGAAGAACAATACTTTCTTTCTTCAAATGTTCTTCTTATGAAATGAACCAATCTATGACATTGTTCAATGGTGCTGTGCTGACTTCTAAAACCAAATTGATGGTCCGGTATGCATCCATTATCAGCTAGAATTGGGGACAATTTTGTCATGAGAAGTTTTTCAAAGAGCTTCGAAATTGTTGACAGCAAACTTATTGGCCTATATGACTCAGCCTTGGTAAGATCTTTACCCGCCTTTGGAATCATTTTGACCATGGCAAGTTTCCAGCTGTGTGGGTAATACTCCAGTCGTAAAATGCCATTAAAAATAAATAACAGGATTCTAATAGCAATACGAGGCAACTGCATCAGCATCTTGTTACTAATTCCATCAATACCCGGGGCCTTCTTTGGATTGGTTTCAGCAATTAGTTTTTGTACATCAAGCATCTTAAACTTTATAGGTCGAGGGGGTAGAGCAACTACGCTCGGCAAATCAACAGCACCAGTACATGTGTTTGGGGTAAATACTTGTTTTAAATGCTCAGCAAATATGTTACCTTTTTCAGTATTGTTTCTTGCCCAACCTCCGGTAGAAGTGCGCAGGGGAGGTTTAGACTCAACGGGTGTTTTAAGATTTTTAGCAGCGCGCCACAAGGAGTAATTAGATGCTGCTGTGACATCGAGACTTTCCAGATAGTTCTTAAGAGAAGCAGATTTTTCAGCTGAAAGCAACTCTTGGAGTCGTTTAGTGCATTCTCTAAGTCTGATTTTATGTTGGGGCGATCTGTGCTGTTGCCATTCCCTTCTAGCTCTTCTTTTTTCACATACGAGACGTTCAATGTCCGCAGAATAAATTCTATTAAACCCAGTCTGCGGATGGGAGGTAGTGGCATGTTTAGCAGCCTGTTTAATATTCTCGGTAAGATTGGCAATGTTAAGTTCAATATCATCGGGAGTTCTAAGCCTGATGTTTTCCGTACAATGACTACTGAGATATTTTTTGAACCCCAGCCAGTTAACACGATGTATCATCTTCACATATGGGTCAGGTAAGTCACTTCTTAGTGGGCTACAAATTGTAACGATCGTGGGAGAGTGATCGGAGGAGAGATCATGTGAAGCTTCAACATGAATTAAATCCCTAGGGATATTTTTCATGACCCCAAAATCTATAACATCCGGAATTTTTTGTATGTCAGTAGGCCAGTAAGTGGGCTCCCCACTAGAAATGACATCCAAATCCATTTTTGAAATTGTGTTGAACAATGCTCGACCTCTAGGAGTAATAAGACGCGACCCCCAGAACGTATGCTTTGCATTGTAGTCTCCAGCTGCTACGAAACAAGGGCCAAGAGTTTTGTAAAAATCCTCGTATTGATCTTCACTGATTGAAAATCTGGGAGGGGAGTAAACTGATGAAAGCACAAGATTTGAACAAAAATTTTCGATGCAAATATTTGTTGCTTGTAGATGGTCTTCACAAGTGTTCTCAAGAATATAGTGCTTGAGTCTTGACTTTATTAGAATTGCTGATCCTCCACATGCTCTTCCTCTCGGGTCCTTTGTATCATATAAGGTGTAGCCACTCATTTTAAAAAGGCTTCTCGAAGTCAAATGAGTCTCAGATACCAACATTACATCAATATTCTTCACCGTGAGGAAGTGCTCTAGTTCGTTTCTATGTTGGCGAATGCCGTTAGCGTTCCAGAAACATAACTTTAACGTGTTCATGGCTTGTTAACTAATGCTAGAAGCAGAGTGTTCTGCATTCGCAGCATTTCTTGCATCATGCTAGTCATATTTGTCGTAAAGTTGCTTATAGTTTGCACCAGATTATCAATAGTAGCTTCAAGGCGATTGAAATTAAAGCTTGCATTTGCGTTTGTTGTATTGTTTGGTGGTGACACTTTTTGAACGGGAATAGAGTTGATCTTCACAGCGTCAGCATACGATACATGTGAAGTGATTGGTTGGGCCATTAGGGGATGAGTAGCGGAGTACGTATTTCCTGCTTGAGCTGGAGTTACTTTAGGCTTTTGGGTCATAGCTTGTTTCACAAAAGAGAATACAGGACATCCTCTGTAGTTAGCAGTGTGATTACCTCCACAATTACTGCACTTTTTTTCCTTTTGATCCTTTGGCTTATTGCAAATAGCAGTGTTGTGTAATTCACCACACACAACACAAACAGTAGGTAATTTACAATAACTTTTCGTATGGCCATATTCTTGACAATTATGGCACTGTACGGGTCCTGAGCGCTTGTGTGGTTCTTCGACTGTAATTTTCCGGTATAACAGATATTTTAAATTATAAATTGGATGGGTCTCATTTTTCTTCAATTTTATATCATTTGGCTCCAATTCAACGCGAAATAAGGGTTGGGGGATCTTCTCCCTGTTTATTATGTTAGAGACATTCTTTACCTTAAATCCCTGGAGGGTGAGAGCATCTTTAATTTCCTCAGGAACTACATAAGAATCTATGCCTTTCAATACGATCTGTAGGCCTTTAGCACTCTTAAGCTGGAATGTGTAGAAACTTGTTTTATTTTTTTCGAATTCGTTAACCATTTTGCGGAAGTCTTTTTCATCATATATTTGAACTTTTGTTTCATCAATGTTACCACGTTTTATTGGAACAATGTGAAATGACTTTTCACCAATGGCCGAGATTAGTTTTTTAATAAGTGTGTTCGAGTTTTTTTGTCTCAGATAGATTGGTGGTGGTTTTGAAGTTTTTTTCGAAGATTCTTCGGGTTTATCGCTGTCATCTTGTAATATTTTAAACCGGTTTTGACGATTAGCTGAGGCGGCGTCGTTGTCTCTGGATATTTTCGGAACAGATGAGATTTTGGATGAATTTGGGCTTCGCCCGCGCTTTACTACCGTTACATATCTGTCCATTCCGACAGGCACTTTAGGTTTTTGAATATTATCGTCCATTGTGATAACTGGGTTAAGTGATGAACACGAGCCCAGAGCGGATAATGGCGCTGACTTAAATAACGATGAACTAGGCAATGGTAATATTACCGAATCACTACTTGGCATCGGAGTAAGCGAATTTGATCGCTCACGTAAAATTGGCTTTGCCGTTAGAAAAAGACTGTCATCCAATTTTTTCTTTTTATTGTTTGCATTAAGAGCTTCAGAACTCACAGTAAAATAGGCATTTCTGCCGTTAGAACTCACTTCACAATTTTTTGTTTTTGAGGTACTCATGCAGAGTATTCCTCAGTCACTTTGTTTGTGTTTTTTGTTTTTTTTTGTTGTTTCAGTTTATACGAAAAATATTATTAATGCAAGTAAAGCAAATTTAACAAAAACTGTACTTATTACGAATCAGTACTTATTACGAATATTTTTTTTTGTTTGTATTTTTGTTTGCTTAGTATGTGAAAAAAAAAACTCCGCTAACACGTCTGTTCACTACGAAGGTTCAACAAGACTGATGATTTGTTAGCCTTAAAGTCTTTGGTAGCTGGTGTGAACTTCAAGCCTCAAGTAAGTTTTTTTATGCATATGGCTGTTAATATTTAATGTTTTAATAATTCCTGTGGATACTGTTTTCGCTGAGACAAAAATATGACATAAAATAACAACCAAGCCTACCAACAAGAATGACATACATACATACATAGCTATTCTTATTATGGAAAAAAATCGCGCAAATATCATCACTTTTTTGACAGCTGTTGCAACTACAGAACCTTTAATGCTAAAAAATAAAACTGTTACAATAAGGCGACCGTTACAAAATGAGTAGTTATGCAAACCGATCGTTCACTGTATGTGTTATTCACAACTTCTTCGTTCCCAAGATATTTAATATGTTATTGTTTGTTGTTGGCTTAGCTGAATATGTGCCTGCATTTCATTGGTGCTAACCAAATCATCAGTATCCTTTAAATAGTTATTTTGGAGAATAACAAATTTGATAAATTTTCCCAAGATCTAATATTCCGCACAGCTTGATTTGGACATATTAGCAAAATCTAGACATTGTTTGTGATAATTGTGGGATGCCGTGTACCCAATGTATAAGAATAGTATATGTTCTCAAAAAATAAACATTAAAAAATTTTTACTCTTAATTTCTTATCGATAAAAAATTTCGTGTGCGTGAACACTTTCCAGCAACATACATATATTAAAAATTTTTAGTGAAATAACAGACTTACAAAATGGCTAATATATTTATTTGCCTCTTCTATAAATATGTAGAAAATATTGTTTGTCATACCACTAACTTAGATAAGTATGTACATATGTATGGCCCCTTTCAGCGCAAGTTTTGTGTTTGTTGGTGTGAGAGGAAAGCTCGGGTTGAAGGGGAAAGAACTGCCGAGATTTGAGTACAGACTTGCTTGTACTTGGCAATTCTGTTTCTTGTCTTGGGATATTATTTATTTGTTTTTGACATTGTCTTTTATTTCTTCTTCGGTGTGTTGTCTAATTTTGTGAAAATTTTATATTTGTTAATAAGGCCCCTGTGAATAAAAAGTTAAAAAATTATGAGAAAATGGAAGCGAAATGAAACGGAACAACTAATCAATTTAGTTGAACAAAATGAATGCATTTTTAATGTTCGTTCATTTTCATATTTATATTATATTATATTATTTTTTATTTATATTATTATATTTATATATTAATTTTTTTTCCTCAACTTCCATTGTATACACCAAATTTCAAATCACTTTTACAATTACAATGAATACAGATATGAAACAAAACGTCAACAAATTAAGAAAATTCGAGCATAAGTAAATTAAACTTTCTCAACCAAGTTGCTGAATGTGAACATAAATGTTCAAAAGAAAATAAGTGAAAATGAAAATTATACTTGCGCAATTAAAGTTGCCCAATCTGAAAGGGGCCTATGTGTATACATCATTTAAATTTTTCTATTTCAAAGTGGGATTGGATATATTATTTGTTAAGTTTGTTTATTTCCCAGAGAAGCTAAAAACTGGTTCATTTTCACTTCTCTGTGAATTTCAAGCGTGAAAGCAGTTATCAAAAACAAGAACCACTTTTATTAAAGAAAAAACAATTTATTAAAAACTAAACCCAAAAGACTATATTGTATTGAAATCCTACTTTTACCTACCTACCTTTACAACAGAGCATACAAGCAAACCTAAAGAAGAACAATAAACGTAGCGTCTTATGCCGCAAGCGTTATTTGCAACGTGTTTTGTGATTTTTCCGTTCAAGTCAACCAAAGAACTTAATTGTTTGTTTAATTCAACAGTTCCTTTCATGGTATAAAAAATAGAAGGTACATCCACTCTCTCAATTTTGCCTTGACATTCACCATCTGACAAGAATAAGGTTTGTGACATTTTCTATAAAATTGTGCTACCGTATTAGTTATTTATATATCCTGTTTTTCGTTTTATTTCAAATTGTGTTTAAAAATAACATTGAAATTGTGACAAACAATAAACAAAGAAAAAAAGTGAAATAAATATACAAGCCAAATTCAGAATTTTTGAAATCCTTATAATATTTTGTTGCGGAGGGTCAGACAGACTAAGGTGCTCCATCGAGGTTGACAAGCCAGGGTCTAGGCGTCATCGTGTTCTGTAGCAGGCTGTAGAGTTTAGTCAGGCTACATATCAACTTTCAAGTACAGAATAGTGACTATTACTACGTTTATACGCACGTCTTATTTGCAAATAAAAAAGAAGAATGTTGCCGTATAACTTTTTTATTGTAACTTATTAACTCACTTAACAAGTCGTGAATAATAAAAAGTAAGACGTTGCCACTTCATGAACGTTTTTTGTGTTTTACTTACCAAACAATCATATTTTCGTCACATGGCATCACTAATAATAACATAAGTTCTGTATGCAATTTCCCGTATAAACAGTGAATTAGTTATTTGCAAATAGTTCTATTTGCAAATAAGACGTGCGTATAAACGTGGTATATTACTTTATTGGAAGAAAAACACGGTTTTATCTACAGTCTGTTTAGAGGGTAGGAACAGCTGAGCGGTACAGGGGTGCCAGATCAATTAAAGATAATACGGGAGAGTTTTGAAGTAAGTTGAATTTTTGTTGTAGAGGCGGGAGCTGAAAAAGGATGGGAACGAGGTAGGAACAGCAAAAAGGATAGATTGATGTAAGGGTAATATAGTTGATCTTTATGACCGGTATATGGTCAGCCATCTTTTTTTATATAGAATGGCCTAGGGCTAGCGGTCGTATATAAGTAGGCAGAGCCCGTGAAAATAAGGAGAAAAAGAAGTACTGGGTCGTAAAGCAGACGATCGTTTATAAAACAACTATAAGATTTAAAAAAAATAAAAATAACATAGAAAAAAAGGGAAAGAAATGCTATAAGATAAAATAATAAAGTGTGATTGAATTTTTGCTATAAAAAAGTGGAAAGAAACAGGAATACCCGGCGTCATCTACATTTGGAGAAGAGTGCAGGCACAAAAAAATAAATAAAATTAAACAAAGGAAGAAAGCCAGAATTCCGTGGTTGCCGCTCTAATTTTAGGAACTGGTGCTGTACCCTGATGCGTAAGACTGCTGTCAGTCTATCCCGTTAAGGAACAAATTTTCACTCCGACCCAAAGAAGAAAAACCCTGTATATCCAGGTAACATACATAGATTTAAAACAATTAATATATTAACGAGGCCGAATAGCAGACAGCATGGTCAAGAGTCACTAATCATCAAGAAAATATCCACTGTAAATATATCACTTTTAGTACCAGAGAAAAAATTTTGGCCCATACTAGACTAATTTCATAGAGATAACTGTTCATAAAGATTTAAAGAAAATACAAAGCACAATATAATTAAAAATAAGGAAATTAAAGCCTATATGTCAATGTACTAAGAAAAGAAATTTTTTTAAATGTTTTGTATCGTGTAAAAAAAATATAAGAAAAGAAACTAATTTTAAGTATTGTAATTTTATCCGTGTAAAAATTTCTATTCGAGAAGTAACTGGGTAAATGCAGTTTTTTTCGTAGGAGTCTTTTCGAATAAAATTTTATGTTAATTAATGTACATATGTATTAGTAAGTTTTAAATTTGTTTAAATGCGTTTTATATAAAATTTTTTTTATCACCAAATTTATTTTGTACTGAATTTGTATATCTTTTACGTAAGCAAATATTTTAAATGTTACCCTTACATATAAACATGAATATATCTATATAGAAATATTAGGTTAAATAAAACTTAATAAAATGCATGTGTAAATTAAAAAAGAGAAAAACAAGAAACATGTCTGGCTAAAAAAATTCGGTATACGGGGATGATGCTGGAGTACGGGCGGTGAACAAAAAGAAAGGGGGTAATGTATAAGGGGTCACCACAAAATAGTGGACACACGGGTGACCATGGTTGGGAGAGCGACTGGAACAAACATCTCGCTCCCTCTTCAAGATATGTGTGTGTGAGTGTGTATGAGTAGGTACTTGATGTAAGGAATGAGGTTTGAATATTATTATTTTTTTATTGTTATGGTTCATAAGGTCACGATGATGGGAGGGATTCACACCCAATGAGATTCCGTGGGACAGTTAGCCGGTGTCCGAGTCATCGTGGTGCAATGTCAAAGTGAACCTCTCGCAACAGCATCACATAACAATATGGCGCCCAAACGAAAGTATTTTGCGTTTACAACGCTTTTGAACGACACCTCAAGTGTTTTCTTGTAGTAACAGCAAGACAGGAACTCATATCTCAATGAAAATTTCCCATAGTCCAGATTAATAATTTGAAATTTACCGCTTACTAGCAAGAGGAGCGTAGCCGTTCAGGCGAAGACCTGAAGTCTGTTGTACGATCTTCGACTGCATAGTATGGGGTAGGTTTGAGATAGCTAAAAAAATATGCAAGCTCAGGAGACATAAGGCTCATAGGAGTTATATTATGGTAACCCTATCCGTGCATTATACTCCCGGGAAGTTCATGATTAGTTTAGTACAATAAGTTGAATAAGTAGTAACGCGGCCGATGAATGATTGACCTTGAGTAATAGGGATTAATTGTCAATATTAGTACTCAAGTTACGTATAACATAATGGTATATATATAATGGTCAATAGTCAGAAACCACACATACATCTTAAAGAAGCTCGTGTAATAGAGAGTCATAAAAAATGAAGATAGAATAAACCCTTATACATCACCACCCGTGATAGCCATCCCTGTAAAAAGAAACGAATAGTGAAAAAAGAAATAATAAAACGAAACTTGAATTAGTATATAAGTAAATATATAAAATAATAATAGTGATTTAATATTTATGTTTTTAAGAACTACTTTCGGTACATTAGAACATAAAGGCATAATATATACTTTGGTGAAATCAAGTTATAGTTGGGCTATAATACAGTGCGTACATTAAACATTTTTTTATTTTAACTGAGAGGTTAATCACAAATACAAGAAGGGCAACCGATTGTGCAAGTGATATCTCACATACAGGGTAATGAACAAGATAAAAAATTCCATTATATCTGATAGTCAGGGAATGTAGATGCCAGCACAGTCAAACGTGGCAACACAACGTGAAATCCTTGCCAGCAGGGATAGTAATGATGAAGGTATAACACCAAATGTCAGGGATTTAGTAGTAGATGAGGCCTTGATGGTACAACGGTCATTAGAACAACAGGTTAACAAATGATAAGAGGTGAAGTCGAGGATGTTAAAAAGTCATTGGTAGAGCTAACCAGACTGGTGAAGGAAATCTCTCAAACGACGGCAAGACATTCTATAACACTAGGCATAGAAAATGATTTATCGAATAGTGCTAGTTTCAGCTATGAAAATGAACATGTAAATGATGCTGCTACTCGGATGGGTATAATAGAGAGGAATCCATTGCCAACAGTAAACGAGGTTCTTACGAACCAAATGGGAAGAAGTAATAATAATAGTAACACGCCCGTGCAAAGAGAATCAAGCCAGAATACACACTTAGCCAATAGCCACATAAATTTTAACACTGTAGGTATACACTGTCCAATGCCAGACAATAATATATCAGATCCGTTTAGAACAAGCAGTCATAATAACAGGGCAAATAGGCAGTGGCGTGACGACGGAATTAATGGAGTGCAGTCAGGGAACCCATTCGGTCATCATCATTCGCCAAATAACGTGGGAATTTCTAGTTTCATAAATCAAAACGGAGGTCCACAAAAAGCATGGATTAGAATCGAGAAATTGGGGCTTAATTTTGACGGAAATACGTCGCGATTAAGTGTAGAAGATTTTATATTTCGCATAGAACGTTTACAGGCCCAATATGAAATACCTATGGAGGAATTAGAAAGGGATTTACATTTGTTGATACCAGGACAAGTGAAGGATTGGTTCTGGTTGTTTATCCAAACGCATTGCGGAGTGAAGTGGCCGGGAATAAAACAGGCATTAGTAAGTCAATATCAGACCTCTAGGTCCAATTTTAAGACAATGCGAGATTTAGTGGAAAGGCGGCAGAATCCGGCGGAGTCGATCGATCAGTTCTTTCACATAATGGGGCAGATACGTGCGAAATTGCTTCAAGCCATACCCGAATATGATATGATAAACATATTAAAAAGAAATGTGAAAGAAAGCGTAGCTAGAATTGAATGCAATGAAGCTGAACGTAATTTTCCCAGAAGAGACCTAAGAAGTATGTCACCGGTAGCTAGGCCCATGAGGCATGTGAATGAAATTTACAACCATCATGAAGACTACCAACGTTGTGAGGAAAGTGGTACATCTGATTGTGAGGAAGTCTCAGCAATACAGCATGGGAGGAAACAACAAAATCCACCGCTCCGTTGTTGGAACTGTAAAGGTTCTGGCCACGTTTTTATGGAATGTCGCTCCAATGAAAGGATACTATTTTGTTACCGATGCGGAAAACCAGGTGTAATCACTCCAAATTGTGCGAACTGTCAACAGGGAAACGCCAAAAGAGGCGCGGCCGTGATGGGGGGCCCGCGCCGTTTGGAAAACCTTACGATATCGAAAAAAGAGGGATACTACGGCTTTAATACGCAACACTCCAGATGAAACTTTTTGAAAAATATTTTTGTTCTTAACACGACATTTATGTATTATTAATTATTATCACTAAGTTTGTGTTCGACACTGGTTGGGCCTAATAATTATATCTATACTCAAGATTTGAATACTTATTATTAGTTCAGTTTGAAGATACAATAAATAAGTATTAGCGTGAAAAAAAGTACGAATAAAAATTACTTTCATTTCAGTTGTTGATAGTTAATGGCACAGGGTAAATTTTTATTACAGATTTTTGAATAAGAAAATGGCGCATCAAATTCTAGAGAACAGAGTGGGACCATACTATCCACCACCAGTAAGAAAATTCTTGGCCTTTAATCAGAAGTATGAAAACTGTAAAGGTGTTATAGCGGTCATATCAACACGAAGAAGAACTAAAAGCTGCATAAATCATATTTCCACTTTTGTCTTAGGAAGAAACGGTATCAAAATACATGCGAAATTTAAGAGTAATAAATTAAATTATAATATCTCCACGAGTTATTGATTTCTTTTGATTTATTGGATAATTAAAAGATGTATGAAGTGTCCAATCTTCTTTTTCTGTTAATTGAAATGTCACGCAACAAAAAAATTATACGTGCAAGCCACGTTTGGGCACCAAAACCACTACATCGCCATATTAGTGAATTTTAAAAATTTGCAAAATTCATTATTGATTGTCATTTTAGGGATATTGAAACATCCCGTAGTCATATGAGCCTTAAACGTTTCATGAGACATCCGGAAATTATTTTTAAAGATTTCATCTTCATTTACTTGGCAGTCAAGTTTCCAAAGAAGACTGATCCTTTAAATACATATAGGATTAAAAACTATTTAACAAAAATACATGCTAAAGCTCACCAATTTCCAAATCCTTGGAGATTTTCTTATAGTTTTTGCAATAATAATTAATAAATACTTTTGTATGCGAATCCACGATTCTTTGCAGGCATACATATTTGGCGTTGACGTTGACACAAAATTGTAGCACCTGAAAAGTACTTTTGCTATCAAGTCGTTTTTCCATTGAATATAGTTTAATAAAATCTCAATGTTATTTTCCATTTTTTATAGTTTTTTTCTACTTCAAATTACTATTAAACAAAAGTTGTGTTTATTTTATGTTAAAAATAAATAAACAACACAAACGTCAAATTGATGTCGAAAATTCGAACATGAAATCACTTAAAACATAATGGAAACACTTTGAAGTAATTTCGTCAAATCAACTTAATTTGCTCATAGTGAAAACGTACCATAATGGAAAAATTTCAACAAAAACCAAGATCATTTTGCATAGCCAATAGAAATGTTGTGGAAAAAAATATTAGAAACTATGAACAGTTTCCACAGACATATACAATTTACCATGGAAATGGAAAAAGATGAAAAGTTGCCATATTTAGATGCACTAAAATTAGAAGGCAAGATATAATAACAATAGAAACCTAATGCTTCAGGTCACATTACTAATTTTCATTCTAACCACCCAAAACATGTAAAAATTAACACAGCACAAAATTTTTTAAAAAGAATACTACATATGTACATATAAGTGATGAAATATTCCATACAGTGAATTTGAAAAAAATTAGTTGTATACTACAAAAAAAAACCAGTTTCCCACTTACTATGGCAAAATATATTATAAAAAGTGCTATAAGGACTATCAACAAAATTCCTCCAGAAAAAGAAGAAAAAATTTTCAAGTCAACGACACATGTCCCTGGTTTTTTTAAGAATTACGTATTCAAACATATATGACAGACAGAAGATATTAACCTTGCTCCAAAAACTGATAATACACTGAATAAACTATTTTCAAACGCTAAAACAAAAATAGATTTGTTAGACAAGTCAAATGTTGTATTCAAAATACCATATAGCGGAGACGGGTCCAACATATTTAATAAAATATTTGTAGGAACGACAAAATCAAAACTTAGAACAAGGTTGGCCGCATATAAATCAGATCACAAAACAATAAAAGGAACAACAGAGCAAAAAACAGCGTTAGCAGCCCACTGTGCAATGAAAGCCTATTCTCCAAACATTAACAGTGTGGAAATATTACAACAAGAAAACAATGCTTCACATAATAAATACTCTCATGGACATAAGAATAAACTACAAAACACATACAGAAAATTGCGCGCATACGTATAGACATACATACATATATGTAAGTATGTAATACCAAAATATAAACAAAAATTAACAAACAGACATTTAGTAAGCTTTGTGATTTTATAACTGCCTGTCTCATGTAATCGAACGTTGTCACTCACAAGCATTTTAAACGAAAAAAAACTCTTTTGGTGCTCACTAAGGCCCGTTTTCACAACTTACCTATAAAGTTCATGTTAGTTAAAGGTACCTTTTGGTATAGTGAGGAATAAAGTTAGCTTCAACCATTTTGCGTTTTCACGACTTCCATATAAAAAGAACTTAATATTTTTGCAAATGTGGCAATAATAAAGTAAATAAGTAAAGACACCAACCAAAAATACGAACTGGTACTTTTAGAGCTGTTTCACACACGTCAAGTTTTCTTGATCAAGTTTCAATTCAGCTGGGAGAGCGATAGGGAGAGTATGTAATCCTTTCTTTATCTTTCTCCCAGCTGAATTGAAACTTGATCAAGAAAACTTGACGTGTGTGAAACAGCACTTACTTTTGTTGATGTTTTTCAATTTTATTTAAATTTCAAACCTTGAAGTTATTATATGTGCATAATACGGCAACTTAAAATTTAAACCTAACGATAAAAGTTAAAGGCAGGACGTTCTTCCCTTTAACACTTTTAGATTAAAGGGAACTTGTGAAAGTGAAAATACGTTATCTGGACGATAAACACCTACCTTTAGACTATCGTTAAGTTGTGAAAACGGGCCTAAAACTCACAACTCGAACGACAACGAAATCTATCGATGACATAAACCCCTCTATACAATTTTGGTGCTCACTAAGAATTTTAGTTGTCAGCACCAGTGTTGCCAGTGAAATTTCGAGAGACATTTCAGTTTCCAAAAAGATAAATTTTTTCCCAAAACGATACATTTTGAAAAAAAATTAAAATCTATTTTTAACGTTTAATATTTATTAACATAACATTCTTATTTCATATTTAATAAATATTGTAAAGAAAATGATATCATATATGTAAATTCATTTTTATATTTATTTAAGTCATAAATATTAGGTAAGTAGTTTTTAAAAATACAGTAAGAAAACTTTAAATTAATTATATATAACTATCTTTGGATGTTATCAAAACAAATTAATTTTTGTAAAAATTAACATACAAGTTAAGGCGCTTATACTAAGACGATTATATCAATAAGTACATATAAATTTCCTGAAAATAAAAAAGATGTTCATAGGTATTTCCTCAATCATCGATTTAGGTGGATCATATGTTGAAACTCCCTAATGTTTTCTATTATACGGTCTGAAATTATTAACTATAAAGATCGTTATTGTTTTCTTCTAAAAGTTCATCTTAACGAAATACATGTTATTATTCTATTTAGTTGTCACTGTTTTTTTTATTATTCATAACGAAATGATAACTTTAAAAAACTTTGTCAGTGATAGAAAGCTTAATATTTTATTTCTGTACATCGTTTGTTGAACCTTCGTAGTGAACGGACGTATTAGCGGAGTTTTTTTACATACTAAAAAAACAACAATACAAAAAAAATATTCGTAATAAGTACTGATTCGTAATAAGTACGGGTTTTTGTGAAATTTGCTTTATTTGCACTAATAATATTTTTCATATAGTCTGAAACAACAAAAACAAAAAAAAACACACAAAAAAAGTGAATGAATACTCTGCATGAGTACCTCAAAAACAAAAAAATGTGAAGTGAGTTCTAACGGCAGAAATGCCTATTTTACTGTGAGTTCTGAAGCTCTTAATGCAAACAATAAAATCGGATGACAGTCTTGTTCTAACGGCAAAGCCAATTTTACGCGAGCGATCAACCTCGCTTACTCCAATGCCAAGTAGTGATTCGTTAACATTACCGTTGCCTACTTCTTCTTTATTTAAGTCAGCGCCATTATCCGCTCCGGGCTCGTGTTCATCACTAAACCCAGTTATCACAATGGACGATAATATTCAAAAACCTAAAGTGCCTATCGGAATGGACAGATATGTAACGGTGGTAAAGCGCGGGCGAAGCCCAAATTCATCCAAAATCTCATCTGTTCCGAAAATATCCAGGGACAACGACGCCGCCTCAGCTAATCGTCAAAACCGGTTTAAAATATTGCAAGATGACAGCGACAAGCCCGAAGAATCTTCGAAAAAAACTTCAAAACCACCACCAATCTATCTGAGACAAAAAAACTCAAACACACTTTCATGTTAAAAAACTAATCTCGTCCATTGGTGAAAAGCCATTTCACATTGTTCCAATAAAACGTGGTAACATTGACGAAACAAAAGTTCAAATATATAATAAAAAAGACTTCCGCAAAATGGTTACATAATTTGAGAAAAATAAAAAAAGTTTCTACACTTTCCAGCTTAAGAGTGCTAAAGGCCTACAGATCGTGTTGAAGGGCATCGATTCTTATGTTGTTCCTGAGGAAATAAAAGATGCTCTCACCCTCCAAGGATTTAAGGTGAAAAATGTCTCTAATATAATAAACAGAGAGAAGATCCCCCAACCTTTATTTCGTGTTGAACTGGAGCCAAATGATATAAAATTGAAGAAAAATGAGACCCATCCAATTTATAATTTAAAATATCTGTTATACCGGAGAATTACTGTTGAAGAACCACACAAGCGCTCAGGACCCGTACAGTGCCATAATTGTCAAGAATATGGCCATACGAAAACTTATTGCAAATTACCTACTGTTTGTTTTGTGTGTGGTGAATTACACAACACTGCTATTTGCAATAAGCCAAAGGATCAAAAGGAAAAAAAGTGCAGTAATTTTGGAGGTAATCACACTGCTAACTACAGAGGATGTCCTGTATTCTCTTTTGTTAAACAAGCTATGAACCAAAAGCCTAAAGTAACTCCAGCTCAAGCAAGAAATACGTACTCCGCTTCTCATCCCCTAATGGCCCAACCAATCACTTCACATGTATCGTATGCTGACGCTGTAAAGATCAACTCTATCCCCGTTCAAAAACTGTCACCACCAAATAATACAACAAATGCAAACCCAAGCTTTAATTTCAGTGGCCTTGAAGCTACTATTGACAATTTGGTGCAAACTATAAACAACTTTACAACAAATATGACTAGCATGATGCAAGAAATGCTGCGAATGCAGAACACACTGCTTCAAGCATTAGTTAACAAGCCGTGAACACGTTAAAAGTATGTTTCTGGAACGCAAACGGCATTCGCCAACATAGAAACGAAATTGAGCACTTCCTCACGGTGAAGAATATTGATATAATGTTGGTATCTGAGACTCATTTGACTTCAATAAGCCTATTTAAAATGAGTGGCTACACCTTATACGATACAAAAGACCCGAGAGGAAGAGCATGCGGAGGATCAGCAATTCAAATAAAGTCAAGACTCAAGCACTATATTCTTGAGAACACTTGTGAAGACCATCTACAAGCAACAAATATTTGCATAGAAAATTTTTGTTCAAATCTCGTAATATCATCAGTTTACTCCCCTCCCAGATTTTCAATCACTGAGGATTAATACGAGGATTTTTACAAAACTCTTGGACCTTGTTTCGTAGCAGCTGGGGACTACAATGCAAAACATACGTTCTGGGGATCGCGTCTTATTACACTTAGAGGTAGAGCATTGTTCAACACAATTTCAAAAATGGGTTTGGATGTCATTTCCACCGGGGAGCCCACTTACTGGCCTACTGACATACAAAAAATTCCGGATTTTATAGACTTTGGCGTCATGAAAAATATCCCTAGGGATTTAATTCATGTTGAAGCTTCACATGATCTCTCCTCCGATCACACTCCCACGATCGTTACAATTTGTAGCCCACTAAGAAGTGACTTACCTCACCCATATGCGAAAATTATAAATATTGTTAATTGGCTGGGGTTCAAAAAATATCTCAGTAGTCATTGTACGGAGAACATCAAGCTAAGAACTCCCGATGATATTGAATTTAACTTTGCCAATCTCACTAAAAATATTAAACAGGCTGCTAAACATGCCACTACCTCCCATCCGCAGACTGGGTTTAATAGAATTTATTCTGCGGATATTGAACGTCTCGTATGTGAAAAAAGAAGAGCTAGAAGGGAATGGAAACAGCACAGATCGCCCCAACATAAAATCAGACTTAGAGAATGCACTAAACGACTCCAAGAATTGCTTTCAGCTGAAAAATCTGCTTCTCTTAAGAACTACCTGGAAGGTCTCGATGTCACAGCAGCATCTAATTACTCCTTGTGGCGCGCTGCTAAAAAACTTAAAACACCCGTTCAGTATAAACCACCCCTGCGCACTTCTACCGGAGGTTGGGCAAGAAGTAATACTGGAAAAGGTAACATATTTGCTGAGCATTTAAAACAAGTATTTACCCCAAACACATAAAGTTTAAGATGCGAGATGTGCAAAAACTAATTGCTGAAACCAACCCGAAGAAAGCTCCGGGTATTGATGGAGTTAGTAACAAGATGCTAATGAAGTTGCCTCGTGTTGGTGTTAGAATCCTGTTATTTATTTTCAATGGCATTTTACGACTGGAGTATTATCCACACAGCTGGAAACTTGCCATGGTCAAAATGATTCCAAAGGCGGGATCTTACCAAGGCTGAGTCATATAGGCCAATAAGTTTGCTGTCAACAATTTCAAACCTCTTCGAAAAACTGCTCATGACAAAATTGTCCCCAATTCTAGCTGATAATGGGTGCGTACCGGACCATCAATTTGGGTTTAGAAGTCAGCATAGCACCATTGAACAATGTCATAGATTGGTACATTTTATAAGAAGAGCATTTGAAGAAAAGAAGTATTGTTCTTCCCTCTTTATTTATGTTTCTCAGGCATTTGATAAAGTGTGGCATGAGGGCCTGATTTCGAAATTGAGGACATATCTACCAATGAACATTGTGAATCTATTGGAAAGTTACATTCTTGCCCGGAAGTTCACTGTCGTGGAAGGAGACTTCATGAGTGTGCCCGAAACTATCTCATCTGGGGTGCCACAGGGAAGTATACTGGGTCCAGTTTTGTATTTGATTTATACCTGTGATATGCCTTTGAGCAGTAATATCTTCACTTCTACATTTTCCGATGATACAGCCTGCCTTAGTATGCATGAAAACCCTCACGAGGCATCCCGATATCTTCAGGAACATATTAACCTGTTGGAACTGTGGTTGAACTTATGGTGTCGCCGACGCATATTAGCACCGCTGTATTGACAACACTTGTCACTTTCATTGTCGCTGACGCATATTAGCACCGCGGTATTGACAACACTTGTCACTGTCATGTTATGGTTATTGGCCATATTTGAATATTCTTTCTTTTCTTCAACGAAACTTGATGGATACAGACGCCGAGCGGATCCTGCAATAGATTTGTATTTTTTGTATTAAATAATCTTTTTTAGTTAAGAAGGAAACAGAATGTATGTAGATTTACCCTTATTATTATTTGTCATACTATTGAATTTTATTTTAGTGAAATAAACCATCCCACCACCACCACATACACATACATACCAACATTGCATGTGTTAACCTCAATATACACGTCGTTTATTTCTTCTGTTCATTGTTGTTCGTTAAGACGCAACAATTATTTATTTCAATTCTACTCGCCTAGCCGAAGCCAGCCTCGCTTCTTAGAATTACAGTGCCGTTGCATAGCGAGAGTGTAATAGAAACCACATCTCAGCCCGCCTGCTATGCAAACAAGAAGCAAACGCTCTACACAAGGGAAATTGCCGCAGCATTTGACAGAGTTTTTTATGAATATGTCAAGTTCGTCAACACCTACAAAAACCACTGGAGGAAAAGCCAATTCCTCAGTGGAAACAAACGAGGACACAGTTGTTGAAGAACAGCCGAACTCTACAAATGAAATCATTAGCTGCCTAATGGAAAGAGTTAAAACATTAGAGGTGAATCAACAACGCACCATGCAACAACTGTTGGAGAGCGAAATAAAAAGAGCACATTTACAAAAAAGAGTTGTCCAGCAAAGGTGCCGCGACGAAAACACAGCAACTTGCTGTAGATGTGCAATCAACTCTGGGAAACATGGTGCAAAATAATAACACAATTGCCGTCACCAATCAGCCAACCGTTTTACACACTTCAACGAATACAGTCTATAGTCTTGTATGTCAAAGCCAAACACACCATCCGATATACTTACCACCGTATAACACCACAACAAATACACTACCACCAAATGCCTGCTATGGGACAATGTTTCCCACTACGGTGGTAACCACCCCGTATGTAGCCACCCCGTATGCGCCACAACCTTGGACAAGTATGTACACAAATGTAGGAACGTCATATACGACGGATGTAACTCTGTCACAGCCGCCAACAACACCCACATATCCGAATGTTTGTACGCCTGTGGGTAGTAATGTACATGGGGCTACAAGAAAACTGTACGACCTACCAGAATTTCATGGTCAACCCGAACAATGGCCCGTATTTATAACGGCATTTAAGGAGTCTACAAACGCATATGGGTACACTCAGCTGGAGAATACATTTCGGTTACAGAAATGCTTGAAAGGGGTTGCACGTGAGGAGGTCGAATGTTTACTTATAGACCCACAGAATATTTTTCAGATAATAGAACAACTTGAATTTAAGTATGGGCGCCCTGAGCTTTTAATTGGAAGCCAATTACAAAAAATTCCAGAAATATCTCTTATTCAAGAGAACCATCTAGAAAAATTTTTGCCATTCGCCACAAAGGTACAGAACGTAACAACGTTCTTGAAAAGTGCTAAGGCCACACAACATTTAAGCAACCCGACGTTAATTGAGGAACTTGTATCGAAAATGCCTATGACGAAACGCATCGATTGGGTTGCTTACTCGTCAGCGATAAAGCCATATCCTACCCTGGAACATTTCAATACATGGATCAAACAAATGGCGAAAATTATAGCACAGGTTACACCACGCTCACAACTCAGTTTAAGGGTACAAAATGTCAACCATCTTACACAGCCATGAATAGTCATACAGTACAGAGTCGTGCCAGTGCAAAACCAGTACTGGCAATAAATGAGATGATGAATGGGAACAACAAAAGACAAAAATATTGTACAAAATGTAATGACTTGCACCTTTTGTCTGAATGTGAGCAATTCTTGAGTATGCCAGTAGATGACCGGTGGAGATTCGTGAAGTCCTATCGACTTTGCTTTTCATGCCTACACAGGGGTCACAATTTGGCACAGTGTAAGAAAAAGCGAAGTTGTCAGGTTAGAGGTTGCAATAAGCTACACAATACTATGTTACATGAGCAGTCAACTAATGGTGAAAGGAAAATTAATGTGATTCGACATAAACCATTTTTTTCCACGGACAACAAATTGCTCTACAAATTAGTACCTATCGAAATGCGTGGCCCTAATGGTAAGATAGTAAAAACGTATGCCTTTTTGGATGAAGGTTCATCGACGACTTTGATACATGAAACATTAGCGTGTCAAATGGGTTTTAAAAAAGGAAAAGAGCTTCTTACACTAAGTTGGTTTGAGGGACCGCCTAAGAACGTAGAGTCGATGTTCATACAACTCAATATTAAAGGAGCCGGCAACAGTAAAAAGTGGTGTAACATGAAAGCTCATAGCGTACCAGATTTAGATTTGCCATCACAGACTGTTAACATTGAGGAACTTCATGGTAAATTTCGCCAAATTGAATTGCGGGATATACAGACGCAGTTCCCAAGGTACTAATCGGCCTAGACAATTGCCATCTCACTCCGAATGTCAGAACCGTTAGGCTCGGTGAAAGTGTTATTGCCACCAACATCCCATTAGGCTGGGCAATATATGGTACCCCAAACGGGACAATTGTCACGTCATGCCGATTATTCGCCATACTGCGTAATAGAGAATGCGAAGAAAACATTGAGGACCTCGTAGCTGATTACTTTACAACCGAAAATTTCGGTATCGCGTTGACTCCGACACTTGAGTCAAAAGATGTGACTCGTGCACGACGAATCTTGAACAATACAACAACAAAGATACATAACCGATACGAAACTGGTCTGATGTGGAAGAATGACGATGTGAAGCTACCAAATAGTTATAACATGGCACTGAATCGACTGTATACCATTGAAAAGAAAATGAATTCTGACCCAAAGTTTGAAAATGCATATAGGAGAGCTATGAACAATTATATTTCAAAGGGGTATGCCATAAAACTATCGCCGCCGGAGGTAGCAAAAACGACTCTACGCACATGGTATCTTCCACACTTTGCAGTATTTAATGTAAACAAGCCCGGAAAGCTGAGACTAGTTTTCGATGCGACAGCATCTGTCCATGGAACGTCGTTAAACTCTGAACTGCTCAAGGGCCCGGACGAAAACCAGCCACTACTAAAAATTCTTTTTCAATTTCGTGAGGGTGCGATCGGCGTATGTGCCGACATAAAGGAGATGTTTTTACAGATAGGCATACGTGAATCCGATCGCGACGCACAGCGTTTTCTATGGCGGTTTAATCAAACCGAGCCAGTTGAGGTGCACTACATGCTCACCATGTAGTGCACAATACGTTAAAAACTTAAACGCCAAAAATAACGCCAGCGAGCAGCCCGAAGTTCTTGACGCAATCATAAACAACCATTACGTGGATGATATGGTTTGCAGTTTTCAGAACGAAAACTGATGCAGTAAAAGCTACACACGCCAAAGCTGGGTTTGAACTTCGCGGTTTTATTTCGAATTCGCTGCTAGTACAAAATCATCTAAATAAAGATGATGAAACAAAAGGTCCAAATGTCAACATGAACGCTACAGATGCCGTAGAAAAGGTACTCGGTATGTTTTGGAAAAGTAGCACGGACGAATTCATTTTCAAATTACAATTAAGCCGAGTTGACCCAGGAATCATAACTGGAACAAAATGCCCAACAAAGCGAGAATTGTTGAGCTTGGTGATGTCTGTTTACGACCCGTTTGGAATGCTTGCAGATTTACTGATATATGGCAAAATATTATTACAAGAATTGTGGCGCGTAGGGGTTGCTTGGGATGATGCCATCCCTGAGAGTATTTACCAGCGCTTTACACAGTGGGCTCCAAGTTTGCAGATAGCACGAGAATTTCGTCTACCAAGATGCTACGATGCTCAACTATACGACACTGGAACAGTAATTGAACTTCACATTTTCAATGACGCCAGTGAAACTGCCTTCGCCTCGGTCGCATATTGGCGCATCATTACACCAAGTGGAGTTTCTATTCGCTTCATTGCCGGTAAGACGAAATGTGCACCCCTTAAAATATTGTCCATACCCCGCCTGGAACTACAAGCAGCAGTATTAGGTACTCGATTGAAAAACACCATTATAGAGAGTCACCGAATAAAACCAACAAAAACTACACTGTGGAGCGATTCGAAAACTGTGATCAGCTGGATAAAATCAGATCACCGACAATATAAAGCCTTCGTTGTTCACCGAGTTGGAGAGATTCTTGAGTCAACGCACGAAAATGAATGGCGTTGGGTTCCTTCAAATTTGAATACTGCAGACACGGCAACAAGAACAATGTACCCTGTGACTTATAGCCTCGAGAATAGTTGGATTCAAGGCCCCGATTTTTTATTGAAGCCCGAAGAGCTTTGGCCTGAAACACATGATGTGGGTTCAGAAATCATCACAGAAGAAAAGAAAAGGGTATGCATGAACGCAATCACGACGACATTCATTGATTTTAAAAGATACTCTAGCTATATAAAACTCCTGAGAACGGTTGGCTGGATGTTACGATTTTGCGACGTATCCCGAGGAAAAAACAAATACGGTCAAAACCATGAACTGACGGCTTCTGAGCTCCGAAAGGCCGAAATAATATTGTGCAAGCTCGTCCAGCAGGAAGTATACAACGAGGAAATAAACAAGCTGAAAACAGGCGCTAACGTATCCAAAACTAGCCCAATTGTATCTCTTACTCCACATCTTAATTCTGATGGCCTTTTGTGTGTCTATGGGCGCACTAACTATGCGTTGGCCCTCCCTGAATCAACAAGAAACCCTATTATTTTACCGAACCGTCACACTCTGACAGAACTCATTATAATGTGGTATCATCAAAGACTGTTCCATCAAAATGACGAGCTCGTTATTAACGAGGTAAGGAGAAAGTTTTGGGTCATCAATATGAGAACGGCAGTCAAACACGCGAAGTCGAACTGTCAGGCTTGCAGAAATAATCGTGGTAAACCAGTGCCACCATTAATGGGCCAACTGCCGGTGGATCGTCTTCAGCCGTATGTGACACCTTTCACATATACTGGCCTCGACTACTTTGGTCCTAACGATCGGGCGTAGACGAGAGAAACGGTGGGCAGCGCTCTTTACCTGCCTGACGATCAGGGCAATCCACATTGAGCTGGCAGCTGATTTATCCACTGACGCTTGCATCATTTGTATCCGCAACTTTATTAATAGAAGAGGTGTTCCAGTAAAAATACGCTCAGACATGGGTACAAACTTCGTGGGTACTGATGGCGAATTAAAACGAGTGAATGACTTATTCGACTACAATTACATCCAGAAGGAATTAGCAATTAAAAACATCGCTTGGGAGTTCAATTGCCCCGCCAATCCCAGCAGTGGAGGTTGCTGGGAACGTTTGATTCAATCAACAAAAAAGGTATTAGCCGTGACACTAAGGGGAGTTGCTCCAAAGGTCGAAACACTGCAGAGCATACTGATAGAAGCCGAAAACATCGTAAATAGTCGCCCCCTCACGCATCTACCAGTCACGCCGGAAAACCCAGAGCCATTAACCCCTAACCATTTCCTGTTGGGTACCACTAATTCGACGCAAACGCCAGGAGACGTTACTTCGATATGCTCGCGAAACTTGCGGTGCTAGACGTTTTAGGTGAAGTTCCCCACGGCCTTCACGGGGGGCGGAATGTCGCCGACGCATATTAGCACCGCTGTATTGACAACACTTGTCATTGTCATTGTCGCTGACGCATATTAGCACCGCGGTATTGACAACACTTGTCACTGTCATGTTATGGTTATTCGCCATATTTGAATATTCTTTCTTTTCTTCAACGAAACTTGATGGATACAGACGCCGAGCGGATCCTGCAATAGATTTGTATTTTTTGTATTAAATAATCTTTTTTAGTTAAGAAGGAAACAGAATGTATGTAGATTTACCCTTAAGTAAGTAAGTAATGAAATGGGGTTTGGCCCAGGATAGCCTTTTGCACTGCGACCATTGCTGATCTATTGTGCTTCCCCTGTCCTTAACAGTTTAATACGTTCGCAAATAGGATCAGCTCCTTCAGTGGGAGCATTAGCAGATCCTCTTCACTCAGCGTATATGCATGTAGAGTCCTGTGTCTCCTGTGGCACAATGCCCCACAATTTGTTATCAAGTGTTCCATCGACTCCTCATCTTCACCGCAAAATCTGCAGATGTCCGTGTCAGATAAGCCCATTCTGTATAGGTGGGCTTTGCAGGTGTAATGGCCTGTGAGCGCCCCTACCAGCGTCCGTAGGCTTTTTCTGTCCAGTCTTAGAGCCAGATCCGCCCTCCCAGCGTCAAAGCGTAGGAATTTCTTGGAGTGACATAATCCATTGATGTCATTCCAATGTTGTGCAATCCTGGACGATGTCCATTTCGAAATCTCCCCTTTAAGGAGACTTTTGTTGAAACCAAAAGAAGGGGTGGGTCCAATGAAGTTCCCCTCAGCCCCTCTTCTCGCACAGATGTCCGCCATCTCATTCCCGGCATGCCCCTGATGCCCTGGTACCCATATCAGAGTAATCTGATTATGAGTCGCCAGGTCATTGAGCCTGTTTTGACATTCCAGTAATAATCTGGACATGTACGTACAGCCTCTCAGGGCCTTAAGAACCGATTGGCTGTCCGAGAATATCTTAACCCGTATTCCCCTGTGTCCTCTCTCGGATAGGATCTCCACAGTTTCCAGTATCGCGTAAAGTTCCGCTTGGAAAATTGTCGTATCCTTGCTCAATGTTATAGACCTGTGTGCTCTAGGCCCCACTATTCCCGCCCCAACTCTTTGGAGCGTTTTTGAGCCGTCCGTGTACCACATTTGCGATCCATCTCTTAGCCATCCTGGGTTTGCGCACCATTCTTCTCTTGTGGGGAAGAGGACCCTGTATTTCCTGTCGAAACAGTATACCGGGTCCATATGGTCGCCCGCCTGAGACATATCAAGTATGCCCCCGATTCCCCTGAGGATAGCCAGATGATCAGTTAGGTTTCCCGCCCTAAGGTTCTCTTTTCCGTAGATAGAGATTGCCCTTATAGCTGCCTCCTCTTGTATAGCCAGATGGAGCGGTGCAAGGTTCAGAAGAGCTTCCATACCCAACGTTGGGGTTGTTTTCATGGCCCCTGTGACGCATAGGCATGCAAGTCTTTGTAACCTGCACAGTCTCGATATAGTTGTCCGTTGCTCAGTCTTCCTCCACCATACCAGAGCCCCGTACAGTATGGTTGGTCTCACCATCTGGATATATATCCAGAAGGTCATTTTGGGGCTCAGACCCCAGGATCTGCCAAGTAGTTGCCTCGCTGTCCAAAGGCTCCTCGTGGCCTTTCCCAGTACTGACTCGAGGTGCGGTTCCCAAGTGAGTTTCATATCCAAGACGAGACCCAGATATTTTACCCTCTCCTTGGGAACTATCTCGATGCCACCCATCCAGAGACTGGGTAAATTAATCACCCTTTTCCTGGTAAATGGTACAATGATCGTCTTCGCTGGGTTAACAGATAGCCCTTCCGAAGTGCACCATTCATGCATCTTGTCTAGGGCGTCTTGCATTTGGTCCGTAATCGTCCCTGCATGGTTCCCCCTGATTATTACGGAGATATCGTCCGCATAGCCGATGGTTCTGTGTCCCCTCCGGTTAAGTAGCCCGATCAGGTCATCCACTAATACAGACCATAGAAGGGGAGATAATACTCCGCCCTGTGGGCATCCCTTAACCGCGGTGACTGTGAGATCCGTGGATCCAAGTGAGGCCCTAATCGACCTTTGGTTCAGCATGCAGCTGACCCATCGTACTATCACAGGATCAGCTCCTCTAGTAGTGAGTGCTGTTTCCATTGCGTGGAAGTTCGCATTGTCGAAGGCACCCTCAATGTCCATGAATGCACACAGGGCTATTTCCTTCGATTCCATGGCCTTTTCAATATCCCGAACAATATTGTGCAGTGCCGTGGTAGTTGATTTGCCCTTCTGGTAGGCAAATTGGAGCCTATGCAGAGGTCTCATGGAAAGTACCTCCGTCCTGAGGTATTGGTCCAATAGTTTTTCAATCGTCTTCAACATAAAAGATGATAGACTAATTGGTCTGTAGGACTTGGGAGATTCTGGGGGTCTGTTTCCACCCTTGGGTATGAATATAACCCCTACCGCTCTCCAAGTCCTTGGGACATGTCCTATTGTTAAACTTGATCGAAATATGTTAACCATCTTCCGATAGAGGATGGTACCACCTCTTGACAACAGGGCCGGAAAGATACCATCCGGCCCCGGTGATTTGTAAGGTCTGAAAGAATTTACAGCCCATTTTATCCTCTCAAAGGTCACTATTTTCCTGATGACCTGGTTCGTCGCCCTTCGCTGAGCATGCGGCCATGCCGCTGGAGTTTCAGCGTCCGAAGCTCCAAACCTGCAATCAGGAAAGTGAGTTCTAAGTAGAAGCTCTAGTGTCCCTTTGAAAGTATCTGTATAGGTGCCGTCTGGCCCCTTCAGTGTGCTTATCGGGTTCGTGCCCCCCTTCGAAAGTGCTTTGTGCAGCCTGGCTGTGGCCGGGACGTCCTTAAGATCTTCACAGAAAAGTTTCCATGATTTTCTCTTGGACTTCCTTAGCTCCTTGTTGTAAGTGGTTAGATTTACCCTTATTATTATTTGTCATACTATTGAATTTTATTTAATTTCTAGTGAAATAAACCATCCCACCACCACCACACACACATACATACCAACATTGGATGTATTAACCTCAATATACACGTCGCACAGAGGAGTATTTGACCCAAAAAGCTGGCCAAAATTATTAAGCGTGTTTTTTGTTTTAAAAGTTTAACTTTTTTGCTAGTTTTAGCTTTAGTTTGATAGAAAAAATTTATTGGCAGGTTATTATTGGGTTAGTGTTATTTTTGACACCCACCACCCACCGACCCACCTTTTATAACTTTGTTAAATTTTTTTTCTTTTTGAAGAGAATTTAATTATATATATATATATATATATATATATATATATATATATATATATATATATATATATATACATATATATATATATATTAATTTACTATCCGTACACGGTATGCCACGATTGTTGTGTGTTTTTAGAAAAATTATTTATTATTACGTATGCCGGTTTCCCCCTCGCATTCCGCCAAAATTTGGTTTGCAACAGTACATTATTCTAATAGCAACTCAAATTAAATTTAGATAGTAGAACTATTGTAGTTGTGTAGATACAGGTAAATAGAACATAGCTTTTTATGGATGTTACAATGTCCCCCTTGTCAAAATTATAATTTATCCAATATTAAATATTAAAAAAATTGGTCTCGTAGCTTAGCTCCCTATAAGGGATAAACAACCAAATAAACAAAAACATATTGACTTTTAATATTTATTTTATATTATTAAATACTCATCACATGAAAAAATTAAACTTATTAAAAAGTTCAAATTATGATCATGTCATAAGTATTTCATCATGGGCGGCATTATCCGTATCAGGAAGAAGTGATTTAATAGTATCTGATGAAAAAGGCTTTTTTATCTTTCGTGTCTTTTGTGTATTGCAGCTGAAAAAAGGGTCACTGATCAAAAATAACCTATTTAGAACATCATTTCCATGTTATCTCTTAAAGTTGCAAAATTCTTATAATAAGAATTCTGCGCAATAAGCCATATATGTATATTTTTCAAAGTGCATTTTCCCGTTACTTAGTCAAATACTTGCATTTTTTATATACCTATACCGCTTTTAAATGTAATTTTGATTTGTAACGCTTTTAAATTAGGTATGTAGTACATAGCTAAAGTGTCCTGGAGACGATCAAGTCTTATATAGACCGCAGGTATACAAAAACAGTTTAATAGGTGTGTATGCGTGTGGTTGGCTTATATGTACTTATATGATAAGACAGTTAGTAAATTTGAATTTATGAACTAAGAACTGAATTTTAAGAAATTCCCTTTTTAAGGGCAGGTAATCCATCACATTGGTAGTTGTTAAAAGTGATTTAAATAATATTTCACATCAATAATTCGAAAAACACAAAAGTTTATGACGACAATAAAGTATAAGAAAAAGTGCCTTATGAGCAAAAATAGAAAAAAAGATACAATTTTCAAAAAATCACCAAAAATAATGGCGCAAACATGCGCAAACTTTTTTTCTTTTTTCTTAAATTAGAGATCTCATATTTTATTGTGGTATATAACATTATTTGTAGAACAGCTGACCTCACTTTCAAAAACCTTTTCCTTTTTTTTTTGGCAAGAATTTATAGATATATGTATGCATAATTTTTTTTATAATTAATATTTTTAAAATAAATATTTGAGATAATTTTTTCTTTTTAAATATTAAAAATAGCTGCTTATGGAATCTTTCAGGTAAAAAAAAAATCAATGTAATACCTCTTTTCGTTTAGCCACAAAAAAATATCATATAAATATCTTGAAATCGAAAAAATTCAATAAAAACGCATGCAATTTTCTTCACTTTCCTGACTTTAACAGTATCCCACAACTACAAATCTTAACTTACAATCTTTCAAATGCACGATATGATGTAGAATTTTGTTTTCTATCGATCTGCGTAATTACTTCTTAGGATTTCATCAAATTAATTTTTGCCTTTTTGGCCAGCTTTTTGGGTCAAATACTCCTCTGTGCGTCGTTTATTTCTTCTGTTCATTGTTGTTCGTTAAGACGCAACATATGGAGAATAAGAGTAAATGATCAAAAGTGTGTTCATGTCACATTTACGCTACAAAGGGATACTTGTTCCCCCATTCGAATCAACAATCAAGTTGTTCCTCAACATTCACAGGTGAAATACCTTGGTATACACCTTGACCGACGGCTTACATGGAAACACCACATTGATTCTAAGCTAACACAAATGAAGCTTAAATTAACCCAGATACATTGGCTGATTGGTAGAAATTCTACCCTCAGCCTAGATTGTAAACTTTTAATATACAAGTCGCTTTTGAAACCCATATGGTGTTACGGAATTCAGCTATGGGGCACTGCTTCAGCTTCCAATGTAGAGAGAATACAACGAATGCAAAACAAAATTTTAAAGTTAATAACATCGGCTCCTTGGTACATGAAAAATTCAATTTTACATCGTGATTCAAATATGCCACTTGTGACCGCTGAAATTGCAAAATATGCAGGCAAATATTTAACAAAACTCGAGTCCCATCCGAATCCACTTGCCCGAAATATCTTGAACTTTCCTGGACACATCCGCTTAAAAAAGAGGTATACTACGGCATTAATACGCAACACTGCAGATGAAATTCTTTGAAAATATTTTTTGTGCGTAACATGAATTTTATGTATTATTAATTATTATCACTAAGTTTATGTCTGACACTGGTTGGGCCTAATAATTATATATATATATATATATATATATATATATATATATATATATATATATATATATATATATATATATATATATATATATATATATATATATATATATATATATATATATATACATATATATATATATATATATATATATATATATATATATATATATATATATATATAAAACTTTGATAGGTATTCAATGGATTTTTATTTAAAGGCCGTAAATTTCGTTAAAAGCTCAATTTAAATCGTGTGGTAATATAACACTGATATTTGCTTAGGGCCAGCAACGCGGACCGGGTCAGCTAGTATATATATATATATATATATATATATATATATATATATATATATATATATATATATATATATATAAGTATATATATATATATATATATATATATATATATATATATATATATATATATATATATATATATATATATATATATATATATATATATATATATATATATATATATATATATATATATATATATATATATATATATATATATAAGTATATATATATATATATATATATATATATATATATATATATATATATATATATATATATATATATATATATATTTAAGATTTGAATACTTATTGTTAGTTCAGTTTTTTTGAAGATACAATAAATAAATTTTAGCATAAAAAAAAAACTTTAACTAAAGGTTTTAAAATGCTGCATATATTTATTTACAAACAACAAAAACTTATATCAACAAAAATATGTAGAAAGAAAAACGAAAAATTAAAAAAAATTGTTATCAGCTGTTTTCATGAAAGCAAATTGAAACACTCAACTTGAAGGAGAAATTGAAAGCAAATTCGTTTCAATTTTTAAAAGTATGAGTGTTTTGGTGAAAAAGTGTTAATGTATTAAAACTTAAAAGGCAAAACTTGATCGTCTAGGTCGTTCACGAATTACACAGCTCTACTCTGCATCACCTTCTTTCCACTTAAGAAATTTTAATTGTACAAGTTTTAATTTACTCAAATTCAATTTTGGCCCTAGGACCAACATATTGCATATATATATATATATATATATATATATATATATATATATATATATATATATATATATATATATATATATATATATATATATATATATATGTATATATGTATATATGTATATATATATATATATATATATATATATATATATATATATATATATATATATATATATATATATATATATATATATATCCTGTTTTATAAATATAGATCTTTAAATTTTACAATGTTGCATCTTAGTAAGATTGTGTTATCGAATGATGTAAGTAAATATTTTGTAAATAAACCGAAAACTCGGATTTTTAATGCAACATTTCGAAAGTTTTAAAATTTTAATATTGAATCATTATTAGCATAGATTTTTTGTAAATATCTTCGGAACTACATAACCGATTTAAGAGTTTGAAGAACATGACGGCTTTCAAAAAAAGAAGTAAAATAAAATAAAAAGAGCACAGAAAATAAATATATGTACATATATGTCATTGGTGGTGCAATATGAAAATTTGATTTTGTCACACCCCTCCGCCTACAGACTTCACAGTGTCAAAATCGTCAAAATCGGCCCAGCCGTTTTGGAGCCATTACGTTACATACATACATACATACACACATCCTATTTTATATATATATATAGAGACTAGCGGACCAGGCGAACTTCGCCTCGCCCCAATTTTAAGCCTTCAGACAAACTTTTTATTTTTTCATTTGAAAAGCCATTAAGGAATAATTTCAAACAAAATTTCATACAAAAACTCGATTTTCGATTTTTTCCAATTTTCCGACTTTTCCGGAGGGATTTTCTTCCATAAAAACCTTCTCCTCGAAAATACGAACAACTGACAAAAAGTTTTACAGAAATCGGCCAAGCCGTTCTCATTTTATGAATTATTGGATTTTGCCACGCCCCTCCGCCCACAGACCGAAAATAAAAAATCGGACTTCACAGTGTCTCCCGCCCGAGTATTCTGAAATGCTTTGTTTGTTGTGGCTTTAGATGCTCATATGCCGACATTTAATTGGTCGCTAAACCAATAGCATTAAACACATATACCACGTTTATACGCACGTCTTATTTTCAAATAGAACTATTTGCAAATAACTAATTCACTGTTTATACGGGAAATTGCATACAGAACTTATGTTATTATTAGTGATGCCATGTGTCGAAAATATGATTGTTTGGTAAGTAAAACACAAAAAACGTTCATGAAGTGGCAACGTCTTACTTTTTATTTGGAAATAGTGTCGTTATTCACGACTTGTTTAAGTGAGTTAATAAGTTACAATAAAAAAGTTATACGGCAACATTCTTCTTTTTTATTTGCAAATAAGACGTGCGTATAAACGTAGTAATAGACGACAGCAGACTTCACGACTTCACGGCTTCAAATGCTGCCAACTTAGAATGCTGCTCTGAAGTCAGCTTCATAATTATTTTGAAGACAGCAACAGCATAATAATCATCTGATGTGTATTTTAGCAATTCAAATGTTAGGGATGCCGTTTTTATATTTTATAATGAATAAAATTAAAGTTATTGATAAAAAAAATGTAATATCGCGAAACATGAAATTAGTTTGATATATTATAGCATGTTTCCACGGCACCTGCTTCGCTCTCTGTTCTTGCTTCACACCCCAATCATGAGCGAATCAACTTGCTTCGCCATACAAAATTTTGAGAGCGAAGCATGTAGATTCATATTGAATCTACTTGCGAATCAAGAAAAAATCCTCTCTTCTCTAATTTTTATCGTAAGTTTATCTGCACAAGTTAATTTATTTAAATTTTATAAAAGTTAAGAAACAAGGGAAAGAAAAAAAATTATAAAATCGAAGCAGGTAGATGAGTCGTGTAAACAGCAAAATTCATAAACTTGCTTCAGAAAGCGAAACAGGAGATTCAAGTTGTCGTGGAAACATGCTATTAATTAACAAATTGCAAAAGTTTAATTGCTCAATGGAAAAGGGGTGCAACAATAATATAAACAAACAAAAAAAAAAAACAAAAAAGCCAATGACAATATATCTACGATTATTAATTTCCCATTTTTAAAGGTTTAGGCAAGAATCACAGAATAGCCTATGGCAAGAACAAAGTAGTTTTGAAAAGTGTCTGTCTTCCAAATCCATATTGTAAAAGGGGACTATATTCATTTGACATTTACACTAGTATCCACCTGCACTAAAGAGTTCACCCTAGTTAAGGCAATGAATAAATTGCATTTATGCTAAACTTTTTATTTTGTTTTTAATCAATTAAAAACTTGTATTTTGTGGACAAAATTACAAATACAAAGAACACAACAAACTCAAGATGTTCCTAAAAAGCGCATATAGTATGTAATGAAGTTGTCAGTGGGAAGAGGTGAGTAAAGAAATACGTCTAAATAATAAGTAAGTTTGTATATATGTGTATACATAATACTGCACAAAACGCAGACGTTTGTGCTCGTCCATGTAAGGAAGCCTTTTTCGCATTCTAAAAGGGAGTGCATAGTTTTGTATAATCGGAAAATATGGCAGAAATTTAATAACCAAAGCTGAGTGGTGGATAAAATTATTATAATGTGTAAAAACTGCACTATAAGTTGGTCGGAAAATGCTTAGATCATCAATTGTGAGAGAACAAAAAAAATTATTTTTATTGAAGTTGATAGTTCGATAAACACAACGAATATAAAGTTTTTATTGAAAAAATATGATAGTTAATTCAATGGCAATGTATAATACAAAAAACCAAGTTATACAAACTACATAGACATATTATTAAGTTTCTATAGTTATACATAATAAATATATTAGCAACACCCCTTCTCAATATCACATTATTGTATTTCTAATATACATAAGTATGTATGTGTATACATGTGTACATTTATAGTATATGTATACTTATATGCATCAAAGAATAAAAAAAAACTAATAAAATCATTCACGTAAGCCAATAAGTTCTCTAAATTTGCATATTTTTGTCTTTTGCAACGGCTTGGTTAGAATATCAGCTAACATAGAATCGGTTGGACAGTACTCATATAATACTTTTCCACTTCTTAATAAATCGCGAATGAAATAGTATTTCACATCAATATGTTTACTTCTTGAAGATATCTTCTCGTCCTGGATCATCTTCAAACAGCTTTGGTTATCTTCGAAAATTATTGGTTGAACAATATCAATTTGAAATTCTTTCATTAGCCGAGAAATCCATAAAAACTCTTGAGACGCCTCCGCTAGAGAAAGGAATTCTGCTTCCGTGGACGACAACGTGACATTTGTTTGCTTTCGGCTGGCATAACTAATGACCGCATCCCCTAATTTAAAAATAAAGCCAGTTGTTGATTTTCGCCCATTTGGTTCTCCTGCCCTGGCAGCATCAGCAAACCCTTTTAGTTCCAATTTCGATTTAGAACTTACGCATTACTTTAAGTCCATAGTTCCTTTTAGATATTTCATCACTATCTTTAATTCATTCCAATCATCTTCATTTGGATTACTAGTTTTCCGTGATAAAATTTATACAGCCACCGAAATATCAGGCCTTGTATTATTCGAAATATACAAGAGCGAACCAACCGCCGTACGATACAGGTTATTATTATTAAGAACATTCTCTTAATTCAGTTTAATATATCCGGGATCCATTGGTATGAATGAAACTTTTGCATCCTGAAGCCCATATTCACTCAAAACTTTGTTAATGTATATTGTCTGCGATAGATAAAACAAGCCGTCATTCATCACTACCTCAATGCCCAAATATAGCTTCAAAGCACCCAAATCAGTAATCTCAAAATTAGATTTCAGGAGATATATAACATTTTCGATTTCAACATCATTTTTCGATGCTATAAGAACATCGTCAACATATATAAGGACGTACGTAACAGAATCTCCACTCCCTCTCACATATAAGCATGATTCGGTTATTCCCCTCGTGAATCAAGAATCAATTAAAATTTTATTGATCCGGAGATTCCAACACCGAGCTGACTGTTTAAGCCCATATAGGCTATGATTTAATTTACAAACAAAATTATCTTTCCCCTTCACGATATAGCCAACAGGTTGCTTCATAAATATTTCTATATCCAATTCACCATAGGGAAATGCAGTTTTAATACAAACAAATGCGTTACAATGAATGCCACCGTTTGCTTCATACTTATAAATAAGACTAAATGTCGGCGAACTCCACACAATTTTTACTTTTGGCTGGAATATAGGGCGTATTCCACGTACGTGCATAGGAGATATAAACGTTGAAATATATGTTTCTTATATAGGGATATACATTTCGTCCCTTAACTGCAAAAAAAAACCTTAAGGGACAAATACAAAAGTTTACCTGAGAAATGTTGTTACTGACTGCCTTTTCACTAATTCTTATGGCTACTGTAAAAAAATAATTTTGCTTTAAATTTCGGATGTCACTTCACTTTAATATTTGATGTCTTTTTTATGGATTTTACACAAATTATATGAACTTGAGTATATTTAAGTTAGAATAATATGAGTTTAAAAATCCCTATAAATTCTTCATAATTTTATGCCAAGTATGAAGAAAAATTACTTGTATAATTAAAATCATTTGTCAAAGTTGGAAGATCTCATAACAAAAATAACTTTTAAACAATATTTATAGATATATTAATGAAAGCTAGTTTATTGTCATTTTTAACGTTTTTGAATGCAGTAAATTACACGATTTACAGACCACCAATTTATACATTTTTAGAAATTATTCAATTTCGAAAATGAGTCAATCCAGAGAACATGGCTGTATATTTCGAAGTCAGGCCTGAACCACTGAATTCATTTGAATGAAATTGGGCACACAGATAGTTTATAGCCTGGATAAACATATAGGTTGCGTTTGATTATTTATGGACTATTGCTTTAGCTCTTATATTCGTATTTGCATGTTTGATACTCAACCATGCATAAGCGGCTCAATAAAATTGAATTAATATTTTTATCGCCATAGAGGACGTGATTTAAACGATTTCGGAATATCATAATTGTAAATTGTAAATTCCAATAATAAAGATTATTACGACCATTTTTTCATATGTGTGAACTCGTAGAATAAACCATCATTGGTGGACATCGGTGGCATGTCTGAAGATGTCGTTACTGTGGTCAAAGGTAGAAACAAGCCTTATGTGAAACACGCGTAGCTGAAGATGCTTAACCATTGAAGCTGCTTCATATCGGGGAATGTATACTAGAAATAGACATACCTATGTGGCAAAATTTTATTTACCAATGATTTATGTCAACCCTTAGCATCAGAGAATAAATAACTTGATCCACCGAATCCTAATTAAACTTGAGAATAATTAAAAGTTAGGTTTCAGAGTCTACAATTTCGCCTGAAGTACGCTTTTACAAAACCCATTGATAGGCCCCATGGCCAAACGATTAAGCAACAGCGATTCATTTGGTATCTCCTCGTTTATGAGATGCTCAACTTTATATCGACTGCTCAAGTGTATCAGACGTTATCAACATAAACGTATTTACTTGAATTATGCAAAATTATTGAAATTTCGATTGATGAAAGAATAGAAACTATATGTATGTTCATTTAGATTTTTTACGGAGGTAAGAAATGCACTAAATTCAAAATAATAACGTATAAAAATAACTGGTTAATTTTTAACACTTAATTAACAAATCAAATTACAAAATAATAAGCAAAAACCCTTTTAGGCCAAATTTGCCCATAAGTGTTTTAAATTTTATAAAAGGTATTCCCTTTGTTAAAAAATTAGACAACATATCATTTGGAGGCAGTTATTTCAAACTGATTAATTTATTTTCAAAGCATTCACGAAATTTTACCTTTACATCAATTTTTTACGTTTTGAATATTCATTGTTAAGCGCAAATTGTGTGACACTTTTATTAGCATAATCATAACTTTATTTTTATCTGGAGTAATTTCATTTTATAATCTTAACCAGATCGCTTCTTGTATAGCTACAACCATGGGCATAACAGTGGTTGAAAAGGCAACTGTTTTTTTTTTACTTTTAGTACTCCATGTTACTGCTCTCTATTGAAAAGTAAATGATTAGAATGTTGTTGAGCGCTACTTGTCTAATCAGCATCGGAATAACCACTTAAATTATCACTTCCTTGAAAATATACTAGACCTTTAATAATAGTGCCCTTACAATATCCCATTACCCGCTTACTGCTTTCCAATGTGCTTTCCATGGACTCCCATCATCTCGCCGATGATGTGGCAAGTAATACTTGAGCAGCAAACAGTAAAAATCCGATGTCTTGCTTGTATAGAATGTTTGTAATGTAATTTTCATCTTCTTCTCTTTTTGGACACATTTTAGCAGATTGAAATGTGTTGATCACAATCAACGGAATTAGAAATGGGACTACCTTCAAGCTAAATTCTTATTCATAAAGTCGACGAAGCTTTACTCATGTCTTTCATTTTAGAATTATTCATCAACCTCCTCTTAGTATCGTTAATAATGTTTGTTTATTTGTAAATATTAAAATGTCATCTATATATAATGAAATAATAAAATGGTTTGAGGAGTTATTTGGTAATATACAGTGAATAACGACTTGCTTATTAGTCCATATATAGACCTTTCAACTTACATACTTTTTCAAAGCTATCATCCATACCTTCTGGTTGTCCCAAATACCATTGTGCCATTTAGAAATGCTATTACAGCATCCATTTGGTGGTGTCATATCTTACTACTGGAGCAAAAGTCTCATTTTTTGGCTGTAACCTTTAGCCATCAACCTTGCTTTTGTTTTAATAATTTCACAATTCCTACAATATGACAGTTAGATGTAGCCTTAAGGGCTTTCAGAACATAAGCTGTTAAGAACCTACTTGCTGGGAGAGGAAACTTATTAAAATGTAACCGTATTTCTAATTAAAAAGCGGCGTATTACAAACAGAAGTCAAACTACTGAAAAAAACAGAAAAAGAAGTTCAAAATAAATTCAATTCAACTGATATATGGAATATATTGAAGCCTTTTGAATCCATAAAAGAAAATGCAAAGATCTTCATTGGTACATTTTTCATTGCCACTGATTTTCATGGATTTCTCAAAGACATAAGAAACATATAAGCAAAAAGAGAAAAAGTAAAATTAATCCAGCAATAAATTATGCTAATCTCAGATAGAATCAAAGTTCTATGGATTCCAGGACATGTCGAAATTCAAGAAAACAAACTAGCTGACGCTGCTGCAAAATACTGCCAACTCTATTTAAGAATCATCAAGAAAATAAAAATGTAATAAAATGAAATTAGAGCTACACATTCTTACTTCTTCTTTAACCAACCCTAACAGAATTTCGCTATCTTTTCCTTTAGACACTGGTATTCACAAAAATAAACTGATTACACGATTTCGGCTTGGTCATACTCACCTTATCCATAGTTACTTGATCGATGTTCTTAACGAACGTAATGCATTGGGAAACAAAAGAATATATGTATTCATATATGTATAAGTATATCCAAAATAAGTACATTTAAATATATGTACTTATAAACTAATGTAGAACTAGCACAACAAACAAAACAAAATATGCAATTTCTTATAACACACAAAGAGCTTTAGTTGCTAGTGCTAATTTCATTTTAGTTATAATTTTATATTACTACTAAAATTAAATAAATAAATAAAACTGTTCAATGGAAGTTTTTCCAATCAATTGATTATTGTTATAAAGAATTTTGGTAAAAGCGGCTTTACATTGTACCACAAGTAACAAGATTTTGTAGAAGCAAAATAAATCGAAATTCTCTCCGTAGGTAAGAAAAAGGACCAAGTCAGTTGCAAGTTCTTTCGTGTTTACACTATTTGTGTGAAGTAGAATCAAAGTGGGATGGTCTAACATTTCTACAAATGCAAATTTTTGACTTTTGTTTTTGTATTTATTGTATAAAATTGCCATCAAGTTCAATATGCACTGAAAATGATGGCAACATTTAACAACAATGAACATTTACAATCCGCTTGTCAAATTTGCATCCGAATTTTTTCTTCTACTGATACATTTAGTGTTTACTCTGCAAGATTTTCTTCATTCTACTCAACATAATGTATTTTTCGAGTGCATCCTCATTTCCATGTTTTGTTAATTGACAAACTCATATTAAATCTCTACATATATAAAAATTACGTGTATGTTCGTGATCGCTAAACTCAAAAACTACTGAACCGATTTTGACCAAATTTTATAAGCATGCTCTATGGGCCGTGAGGAGTGTTTCTGTGTAGTTTGAAGTACGACAGATGGCCCAATATTTAGTTTTTTTTTGTGTTTTGCCCGACAGAGATTAGCGCGATAAGCCTATGCTGCGTTATTCTGAAGGCGTCGAGTCCTTAATCAGCGTGTAGTGACGTTAAGTAGCCCGATAGCGGTATTTGAACAATAATTGCTATGTGCACTAACCTTTCATTCTCTTCGAAATATCAATATGCCATGACTTTGCAACGAAACCAGACTTGCAGTGAAAATAAAATTTGAAGGCAAAACAACGTTTGCCCGGGTCAGCTACTTTGTACATAAATTTGGTATATGTACATATATTCAACGTTAGAAACAACAGCATTACAATTTCCTTTTTTAGTATTTAGTAACATTTTTATATTATTAACACAGAATACAAACATTTTGCTATTATTTGCTACATATATATTTACTTACATATATATTTGAGAGTAAGTTTTTACCATTTGTCAGATGTGAGGTTGCACCTTAATATGTACTCGTATATGCATGTCCATACTTATGTACGATTAGATACCATTACCCAGAATCTTTACTATTTGAATATAATGAAGCAAATAACATTTTACCATTATTTTTTACGTGTTCTGATTTGTTATTACAAATATCGTTCAATATTTAAAAAATGTCATTACGATGACATTTACGTAATTTTGCATTGAACCAAAGTTTCACAAGCAACTTCAACTTTTTGTTAAACCTGTATCCTTCATGTGCACTAATAAGAGAATCTCGCGCGGTTCTAGTTGTTTCTTCTGTAACAATATGTGCGAAATTGTTCTGTTCTATCATAAGCGTTATTTCAGCTAGGTCTCGTTTATTATTGAATTCTGCTTCCCGAGGAACCGAACTGAATTTTTTAAGACTTCAACAAATTTTTTTTTTTAATTAACAAACAAACAAACACAATCTGCGAAGCTACTTGGCTTATCTGCAGAGACACCCGGAGTCTGCGGCAGGAGTCGAACCTGCGACCTTCGGACTACCAGTCTAGTACACTAGCTACTAGTCTACGATGGCATGACGTAGCATATCCCCGACAAACTTAAGCTTGATGCCATTTCAGTTCGGTAATTTTCAGCACTTTGTCAATGTGATTTTTTAAACCAAAATACATAATTCTTTAAGCAATTAGAGTTGCAAAAATATATTGTTTGTTCATATGCCGATGTTTTATTGGTCGCTAAACTTTGAGCAATTTGGCAATATCAACCACATATCTATGCTAAACGAATCAAATACAGTATGAGAATTCTCTATTGTATAAGATAATATTCGTGTTGCTTTTTTGTACCAAAATTGTTAATTGTTATGAAATTAAAATTATTTTAATAGTAGTTCTCGTTATTATGTAATTGATATGTTAATCCATAAAATGTGATTTCAGTAAAATTATTACAATAAAAATTACTCGAATTGAATAATAAGCACAAAACTATCAGCTTTTTCACAGAACAACTCAATTCCGATAGCAAATGGTGTTGATTCCGTTAATCGTTATATCCGCAATTAAACAAATTCACATTTTTATAGCGGATATTGCACTTCATTTGTTAAATAGTGAAAAGCATACTTTTAGGAAAAAATTAACTTGCTAAAAAGCTTTACATGTTAATAAAAAGCTTAAAGTAGCTTTGTTTGTTGATAAAGTTTAAAGTAGCGCCTTAAGGTATGAACACTATCGCTGTAAAATGTAAATCGTAGTCTACTCATCAAAACTGAATTCGTGAATGAATGATTATTGTTTATATCCGTGCTTAAGAGATTGCCAATAATAATTACAATATTATTGTTACATAAAGAGCTCTAATCGGATATCTCCAAGATACCTTTCTGTTCTGTTTTACCTATTTGGATTCACCTAGAATCTTTTTTGTTTCTATAAAAACGTGTGCGTAACTAAGTTCGTAAATAAACGGCAAATGTAAACTTAGAAAGTTGTAGTTAAAGCCGTATTGGCCACCCTAATAAAGATTTAATAAGACTGTAATACCGCAGTGGTTTTTAATACAAATGCTTGCGATAAGCGAGTACATATTAGCAGTGATAACAACAATATTGATATACAACATACAGTCATAAATGTACTTTACTCTTGATATAACTCGACGATTCACACCTTGTTTTTGAAGTATGGTAGTTGAGCGTACATACATATATAAATATAAAAAATTATCAATTCATGTTTATACGAGTACATGCATACCTATAAGAATGGATGAATTTTTATTCTCATACGTATGTATGTAAATTTTGCAAGATGAATTTGTGTGACTGCATACAATTGATGCCGTTTGCAAATTGCAAGTAGGCGATTGATAAAATATTTCCTATTGTTATAATTTGCTACATATTTTAGTTCCAATTGTATTCATGTTCTTTTACAATTTTCAGAAGTATTACAGTCATCTCCCTTTGTGCATTTTAAACAAGAGGGATAACTACAAAATACGTACACCATGACAAGCGTTATACAAGAAGTACAAAACAAATACTCATTTTTAGATAATTTACTAAGAAACTTCTGGAAGTCATGGATGAAATCGAATTTAATAATTAAATTACAACTTAAAAACATTAAATGGAAGAATGAAAAGGCTAAACCTGGCTGTGCTTACAAACCAACTGAGGTTAGTTAAAAAAATTTAGCATAAATTTTTAATAACAAAATTTTGTTGCATTTATTTTCAAGATTGAGCAATTGGCAAACGTCATTACACACGCTGTCTGGATAATACCGTCGTTGTTGTGTCAATATAAACTCTTGCTACGTTCAAAGTCAACTGGTCAGTATTTGGTGTCCTGGGTATACGGCAGTTGTTTGACCTTACTATTTATTGTATCATCCTGTTTTCACTGCTCGTGCTATTGTACAGATCATAAGTAAGTTAATGGATATTTGTTTATATATATTGTGTATATGCATAACAATAGTGAACATTTACCTTTCGCGAAAAAAATCTTATTATTAAGTGATGATACTTATTATGCTCCGATTATGGTTTACAACACTTAAATGTTTCGGCTACAACACAACATTAATTTATTTTTTGATTATGGTTTACAACATCTAGGTGTTGTGTATGTCACAGAATTGCATTTTATTTTTTAGTACATATTTCCGTAAAAATACATACCTGCTTACCAAAAACTGTTAAAAATATGTATGTTAAAAAAGCTTACATTTTGTTAGAAATAAATAAAACAATAAACATTTTCCGCATAAATTAAGATGGTTTCTTGTTTTTGATACAAAAACTGAGCACTTTTCTAAAAACTAACTCTGCCATTCTTTAATATTTCTAATTGGCTGTCCCAAGCCATTTAATTGTTCAGTAAAATGATCCCATTTGTCCTTGAGCTGTATTTTGTTATATCCAAATGCAGCTTCCCTCGGCCAATATCTGGATTAACCAGCTTTGCCATTTGTGTTTTATTTGTAATTTTGCTAAGAAATATTTATTTTATTATTTTATTTTATTTATTATTTTATATTTATTTATTTTTTACAGTTCTGATTATTATGCAAAACAAATTTTTATACATTTTCAACTTGTAATGTTAGCCAAACAACACCTAATGAGCTGTTGTAGATTGACAGTGCGAACAACACATACTGACAACAGTTGTAAACCCTAATCGTATTTTAAAAAATACAACATTGAAGTAACAACTGTTGTAAACCATAATCGGTTAAGTTATTAACGAAAATCAGGAATTGACCTCTCACACCTCAAAATTGATATTGAATGTCAGACAAGCTTTATCATTATTTGAAACGTTGAAAATTTTACAAATATTTCAAAATTATTTCAATCCTGAAAACATAGGAAAAATGTGTAAACTAGAGACGAAAGCAAGGACAGAAAATAATGACTAGTCGAAATTTTTAACAAAAAATAAAAAAATAAAAAAAATAATAATAATAATAATAATAATAATAATAATAATAATAATAATAATAATAATAATAAAATTCTTTCTGAGACTATTAGGAACATGACATTCAACAATAATTTTTTAGTCTAGATCAGGGATTGGCAACTCATGCTTTTACATTTCATAATTGTATATGTAATTTCCAACTCATCTTCTCGAAATATAATTTTCGTAATAAGAAAAGGTCCATGTGTATTTAATGCTTGTCGCCAGTTTTAGTTGACGATGGTTGTATTCGTATGTAAAGAATTGCTACTTATGACCCCAAAGCTAAACATCGTGACTTCATTAGTACAATGTAATACAAAGCTCATGGGGTGTGAAGATAAATTTTAAAATTTGTAACCCCAGACAACAACCTTTGCCTTTAACAGAGTGATGTTATTACGTTAACATAGCTCTGTTAAACATTCAAAAACTTGATTAATGCACAAAAAGTTGAATAAAAACCACATTTTTGAAAAAATTTATTTAAAAACGTTTTTTATGTTACTTATATCAACCTCTTTCCTAAAAAATCAGAAATGGGGGAAAAATTATTGTACAGCTTTGAAAATTTAACTTTTAATACACATAGTTTCTGTGAAGGATTTTGGCCATAGTCTCCAAACGGATAGGTGGCACGCAATGCCACTATATACCAAATATAAAGTGGACTAGTCACTATTAGAAACTATAAGTGGAACTATCAAATTGAATTTGTGAGATTGGCAATAAGTCCTGTAATCTCAAATTTACACATATATGGTTTCTGTGAAGGATTTTGGCCATAGTGGCCAAACGGGTAGGTGGCACGCAATGCCCCTTTATACCAAATATAAAGTGGACTACTCACTATTAGAAAACATTAGTGGAAATATCAAATTGAATTTGTGAGATTGGCAATAAGTTCTGTAATCTCAACTTTATAGATATGTACATGGTTTCTGTGAAGGATTTTGGCCATAGTGGCCAAACAGGTAGGTGGCACGCAATGCCACTATATACAAAGCATAAAGTGGACTACTCACTATTAGAACCCATAAGTGGAAATATCAAATTGAATTTGTGAGATTAGCAAAAAGTCCTGTAATATCAAATTTACACATATATGGTTTCTGTGAAGGATTTTGGCCATAGTGACCAAACGGGTAGGTGGCAATGCCACTATATACCAAATATAAATTGGACTAGTCACTATTAGAAACTATAAGTGGAACTATCAAATTGAATTTGTGAGATTGGCAATAAGTCCTGTAATCTCAAATTTACACATATATGGTTTCTGTGAACGATTTTGGCCATAGTGGCCAAACGGGTGGGTGGCCTGAAATCTTTTTAATAGGAAGAATTATTTGATAGTTCCACTTATAGTTTCTAATAGTGACTAGTCCACTTTATATTTGGTATATAGTGACATTGCGTGCCACTTACCCGTTTGGCCACTATGGCCAAAATTCTTCACAGAAACCATATATGTGTAAATTTGGGATTACAGGACTTATTGCCAATCTCACAAATTCAATTTGATAGTTCCACTTATAGTTTCTAATAGTGACTAGTCCAATTTATATTTGGTATATAGTGGCATTGCCACCTACCCGTTTGGTCACTATGGCCAAAATCCTTCACAGAAACCATATATGTGTAAATTTGATATTACAGGACTTTTTGCTAATCTCACAAATTCAATTTGATATTTCCACTTATGGGTTCTAATAGTGAGTAGTCCACTTTATGCTTTGTATATAGTGGCATTGCGTGCCACCTACCTGTTTGGCCACTATGGCCAAAATCCTTCACGGAAACCATATATGTATAAATTTGAGATTACAGGACTTATTGCCAATCTCACAAATTCAATTTGATAGTTCCACTTATAGTTTATAATAGTAGCTAGTCCACTTTATAATTGGTATATAGTGGCATTGCGTGCCACCTACCCGTTTGGCCACTATGGCCAAAATCCTTCACAGAAACCATATATGTGTAAATTTGAGATTACAGGACTTATTGCCAATCTCACAAATTCAATTTGATAGTTCCACTTATAGTTTCTAATAGTGACTAGTCCACTTTATATTGGGTATATAGTGGCATTGCGTGTCACCTACCCGTTTGGCCACTATGGCCAAAATCCTTCACAGAAACCATGTACATATGTATAAAGTTGAGATTACAGGACTTATTGCCAATCTCACAAATTCAACTTGATATTTCCACTTATGGTTTCTAATAGTGAGTAGTCTACTTTATGCTTTGTATATAGTGGCATTGCGTGTCACCTACCCGTTTGGCCACTATGGCCAAAATCCTTCACAGAAACCATGTACATATGTATAAAGTTGAGATTACAGGACTTATTGCCAATCTCACAAATTCAATTTGATATTTCCACTAATGTTTTCTAATAGTGAGTAGTCCACTTTATATTTGGTATAAAGTGGCATTGCGTGCCACCTACCCGTTTGGCCACTATGGCCAAAATCCCTCACAGAAACCATATATGTGTAAATTTGAGATTACAGGACTTATTGCCAATCTCACAAATTCAATTTGATAGTTCCACCTATAGTTTCTAATAGTGACTAGTCCACTTTATAATTGGTATATAGTGGCATTGCGTGCCACCTACCCGTTTGGCCACTATGGCCAAAATTCTTCACAGAAACCATCTATATATATAAAAATAAGTCCGTATATGTACGTCGCCGAACTAATCATAAACGCGTCGAGCGATTTCAACCAAACTTATACACTACGTAGGCAGTGGCCCATATATGGTTTATATGAAGTTTGGTTAAAATCCGATAACGCATGTGTGTGCGGTGCGTATGTGAAGTGAGTGTGTTTTTGGAAACAAAACCAACTTTATTAAAAACAAGTGTGTTTCTTTTCTTATTTTGTTTTGCCGTGCGAAGCAGGCAACGGGCCCGCTAGTATATGTATAAATTTGAGATTACAGGACTTATTGCCAATCTCACAAATTCAATTTGATAGTTCCACTTATAGTTTCTAATAGTGACTAGTCCACTTTATATTTGGTATATAGTGGCATTGCCACCTACCCGTTTGGTCACTATGGCCAAAATCCTTCACAGAAACCATATATGTATGTGTAAATTTGATATTACAGGACTTTTTGCTAATCTCACAAATTCAATTTGATATTTCCACTTATGGTTTCTAATAGTGAGTAGTCCACTTTATGCTTTGTATATAGTGGCATTGCGTGCCACCTACCTGTTTGGCCACTATGGCCAAAATCCTTCACAGAAACCATGCACATATCTATAAAGTTGAGATTACAGAACTTATTGCCAATCTCACAAATTCAATTTGATATTTCCACTAATGTTTTCTAATAGTGAGTAGTCCACTTTATATTTGGTATAAAGTGGCATTGCGTGCCACCTACCCGTTTGGCCACTATGGCCAAAATCCTTCACAGAAACCATATATGTGTAAATTTGAGATTACAGGACTTATTGCCAATCTCACAAATTCAATTTGATAGTTCCACTTATAGTTTCTAATAGTGACTAGTCCACTTTATAATTGGTATATAGTGGCATTGCGTGCCACCTACCCGTTTGGCCACTATGGCCAAAATCCTTCACAGAAACCATATATGTGTAAATTTGAGATTACAGGACTTATTGCCAATCTCACAAATTCAATTTGATAGTTCCACTTATAGTTTCTAATAGTGACTAGTCCAATTTATATTTGGTATATAGTGGCATTGCCACCTACCCGTTTGGTCACTATGGCCAAAATCCTTCACAGAAACCATGTACATATGTATAAAGTTGAGATTACAGGACTTATTGCCAATCTCACAAATTCAACTTGATATTTCCACTTATGGTTTCTAATAGTGAGTAGTCTACTTTATGCTTTGTATATAGTGGCATTGCGTGCCACCTACCTGTTTGGCCACTATGGCCAAAATCCTTCACGGAAACCATATATGTATAAATTTGAGATTACAGGACTTATTGCCAATCTCACAAATTCAATTTGATAGTTCCACTTATAGTTTATAATAGTAGCTAGTCCACTTTATAATTGGTATATAGTGGCATTGCGTGCCACCTACCCGTTTGGCCACTATGGCCAAAATCCTTGACAGAAACCATATATGTGTAAATTTGAGATTACAGGACTTATTGCCAATCTCACAAATTCAATTTGATAGTTCCACTTATAGTTTCTAATAGTGACTAGTCCACTTAGGTTAGGTTAGGTTAGGTTGATTGGAGGGGTGTGATAGCCCATGTCATACGACATACACTTAAGCCAGTAAAGGCTTGTTGTGCGCTCCTTTTAATTATCAGACACAAACTGCCAGAGTTCTGCGGCAGGATTTGAACCCGGGACCTTCGCACTACGAGTCTAGTACACTACCTACTAGTCTACGAAGGTCAGTAGTTTTCTAATAGTGAGTAGTCCACTTTATGCTTTGTATATAGTGGCATTGCGTGCCACCTACCTGTTTGGCCACTATGGCCAAAATCCTTCACAGAAACCATGCACATATCTATAAAGTTGAGATTACAGAACTTATTGCCAATCTCACAAATTCAATTTGATATTTCCACTAATGTTTTCTAATAGTGAGTAGTCCACTTTATATTTGGTATAAAGTGGCATTGCGTGCCACCTACCCGTTTGGCCACTATGGCCAAAATCCTTCACAGAAACCATATATGTGTAAATTTGAGATTACAGGACTTATTGCCAATCTCACAAATTCAATTTGATAGTTCCACTTATAGTTTCTAATAGTGACTAGTCCACTTTATAATTGGTATATAGTGGCATTGCGTGCCACCTACCCGTTTGGCCACTATGGCCAAAATCCTTCACAGAAACCATATATGTGTAAATTTGAGATTACAGGACTTATTGCCAATCTCACAAATTCAATTTGATAGTTCCACCTATAGTTTCTAATAGTGACTAGTCCACTTTATAATTGGTATATAGTGGCATTGCGTGCCACCTACCCGTTTGGCCACTATGGCCAAAATTCTTCACAGAAACCATCTATATATATAAAAATAAGTCCGTATATGTACGTCGCCGAACTAATCATAAACGCGTCGAGCGATTTCAACCAAACTTATACACTACGTAGGCAGTGGCCCATATATGGTTTATATGAAGTTTGGTTAAAATCCGATAACGCATGTGTGTGCGGTGCGTATGTGAAGTGAGTGTGTTTTTGGAAACAAAACCAACTTTATTAAAAACAAGTGTGTTTCTTTTCTTATTTTGTTTTGCCGTGCGAAGCAGGCAACGGGCCCGCTAGTATATGTATAAATTTGAGATTACAGGACTTATTGCCAATCTCACAAATTCAATTTGATAGTTCCACTTATAGTTTCTAATAGTGACTAGTCCACTTTATATTTGGTATATAGTGGCATTGCCACCTACCCGTTTGGTCACTATGGCCAAAATCCTTCACAGAAACCATATATGTGTAAATTTGATATTACAGGACTTTTTGCTAATCTCACAAATTCAATTTGATATTTCCACTTATGGTTTCTAATAGTGAGTAGTCCACTTTATGCTTTGTATATAGTGGCATTACGTGCCACCTACCTGTTTGGCCACTATGGCCAAAATCCTTCACAGAAACCATGCACATATCTATAAAGTTGAGATTACAGAACTTATTGCCAATCTCACAAATTCAATTTGATATTTCCACTAATGTTTTCTAATAGTGAGTAGTCCACTTTATATTTGGTATAAAGTGGCATTGCGTGCCACCTACCCGTTTGGCCACTATGGCCAAAATCCTTCACAGAAACCATATATGTGTAAATTTGAGATTACAGGACTTATTGCCAATCTCACAAATTGAATTTGATAGTTCCACTTATAGTTTCTAATAGTGACTAGTCCACTTTATAATTGGTATATAGTGGCATTGCGTGCCACCTACCCGTTTGGCCACTATGGCCAAAATCCTTCACAGAAACCATATATGTGTAAATTTGAGATTACAGGACTTACTGCCAATCTCACAAATTCAATTTGATAGTTCCACTTATAGTTTCTAATAGTGACTAGTCCACTTTATATTGGGTATATAGTGGCATTGCGTGTCACCTACCCGTTTGGCCACTATGGTCAAAATCCTTCACAGAAACCATGTACATATGTATAAAGTTGAGATTACAGGACTTATTGCCAATCTCACAAATTCAAATTGATATTTCCACTTATGGTTTCTATTAGTGAGTAGTCTACTTTATGCTTTGTATATAGTGGCATTGCGTGCCACCTACCTGTTTGGCCACTATGGCCAAAATCCTTCACGGAAACCATATATGTATAAATTTGAGATTACAGGACTTATTGCCAATCTCACAAATTCAATTTGATAGTTCCACTTATAGTTTATAATAGTAGCTAGTCCACTTTATATTTGGTATATAGTGGCATTGTGTGCCACCTACCCGTTTGGCCAAAATCCTTCACAGAAACCATATATGTGTAAATTTGATATTTCATGACTTTTTGCTAATCTCACAAGTTCAATTTTAAATTTCTACTTATGGTTTCTAATAGTGAGTAGTCCACTTTATGCTATGTATATAGTGGCAATGCGTGCCACCTACCTGTTTGGCCACTATGGCCAAAATCCTTCACAGAAACCATGTACATATGTATAAAGTTGAGATTACAGGACTTATTGCCAATCTCACAAATTCAATTTGATATTTCCACTAATGTTTTCTAATAGTGAGTAGTCCACTTTATATTTGGTATAAAGTGGCATTGCGTGCCACCTACCCGTTTGGCCACTATGGCCAAAATCCCTCACAGAAACCATATATGTGTAAATTTGAGATTACAGGACTTATTGCCAATCTCACAAATTCAATTTGATAGTTCCACCTATAGTTTCTAATTGTGACTAGTTCACTTTATATTTGGTATATGGTGGCATTGCGTGCCACCTACCCGTTTGGAGACTATGGCCAAAATCCTTCACAGAAACTATGTGTATTAAAAGTTAAATTTTCAAAGCTGTACAATAATTTTTCCCCCATTTCTGATTTTTTAAGAAAGAGGTTGATATAAGTAACATAAAAAACGTTTTTAAATAAATTTTGTTCAAAAATGTGGTTTTTATTCAACTTTTTGTGCATTAATCAAGTTTTTGAATGTTTAACAGAGCTATGTTAACGAAATAACATCAATCTGTTAAACGCAAAGGTTGTTGTCTAGGGTTACAAATTTACAGTCTAATTCATAAATACATTATAACAAGGTAATAACGCGATGATAGGCAAAATACGAAAATATTGTATTCATAAATGAATAATAGCTTGTTAGCTGGTTATAAGTTGCTTATTTTTTCTATTTTTTTTATTGTGCCCTCTACCTTACTTTAACCACTTAATAAAGTGACACTTGAACGTTTGTTTACAAATATTTTAATAAATCTGCGCGGGATTTTTTTGTGTTTTGATAAAAGTGGTTGAAAATAAAAAAGGTTTTGTTGGTACAGCCCTTTTTTTCAATGATTTTGACATCGTCTGCCACATTACGGCTTTCTGTCAGGCATCTGGCGGTGACTCATCTACCTCCATTTGCGTTTTTGGCGAGCAGCTAGTTTTGGGCAGAGAAATCTGAAATACATTGATACATACATATGTACATATGTGTATTATAATTTAATACAGTTTACAAACAAAACTTACATCGAACACACCGTCGGAGTCGAATTGGTTGGTGTCTACAACAAACTCGTTCGGAAGCCACGCAGCAATATCGTCCTCAGAAATTTCTAACTGAGGTGGCTGCGGGCCTGCGCCGGTTTTCATCACCTCTCTCCGATGGTTCGATACTTGCTTTTTAGCGTTGATTTTTGTCACTATCCACTGCGATTTTAATTGGGCCACTGTTCGCTTGCTGCCATTGCACATGTTGTTGAAGCTGAAACAAAATTTTGTTGTAAAACATATGTACATATATGTATAAGTATATAAAACAAATAAAATAAAAGTTTATTGTTTATACCTTTCCTCGAGTTCCACCCAGGGCTTTTTCTTCTTGTTATTGCTGTTGGTGTCTGTGTTTTTGTTTTCAATCACAGACACCCTCTCCTTTACCAATTGCTGCAGTAACATCTAGAAAAAAATCTTAATAAAAGTTCTACATTTTTAAGACAAAACGAATGTGTGCACTTACCTTATCCTCTTCAGTCCAGTTGGTAGCTCGTTTACGCTTCACTTCGGAAGGAGAAGCTTCAACATTCTTTAAATTTTCCATATTTGTTGTATGTACATAAATCACAGAATAATATGCATAAGTAACACCCAATTTTCACGATGATTTTTTTACTTGTCTTTAAAACATGTCTTTTTTGTTTGTAGGCATATTAGGTAGATAAGCAAGGGGGGTAGCAAAAAAGTCATGGTTTCTGTTTTCGTGATTTTTTAACAACAACAATGAAGAAAAATACATCTCTTCTTTTTGCTCTCATTCGCAGTTTTGCTATTACACATACATACATACATATTTTACATATTTTGTTACAACAACAGTGAAGAAAAAGACATGTTTTAAAAATCATCATGAAAATGTGACATGATTTTGGGAGGAACTTTAAAAGAAAATAAGAAAAAGACATGTCTTAAAAAATCATCGTGAAAATTGGGTGAAATAGAGATGCACAAACAATTACGTTAAAGTAGGTAGTCGACTACCCGTTGTTGATGACGGCACAGAGTAGTTTTTTAACTCTGTGCCGACGGTGAACAAATGTGTTTAAAAACAAATTTTTCACTATTAAATTTACTTTTTACGTAATAAAAAGTAATAAAGCATATGCTTTTTTGCATTTCGATTAAAATATATATAATAATTCATATTATTTTCAGTATTCTATCAGGGTACTTAAATAATCAATTATATTTATGTTCATCACTAAGAATAAAATGACACTTAAAACAATACGTTATTGCCAACATAAAACTACAAAACCATTAAAAACGTTAAATTGTTAATTTAGTGGTATTGTGTGGTTATGAATACAAATTTATATGAGTAGCTTATAAAACAAAAATGACTTCATAACTGTTAGCAGCTTATAAGTTAAAATTTGAAATAATTATGAATTAGACTGTTAAAATTTATCTTCACACCCATAAAAGCTTGTGGTATTTTATTTTTATTGTACAGTTTTAGTTTTCTTTTTCCATATACTATAAAGTATTTGCTAATGATAAATATTATTTATATTAATTCATTGTGCTTGTAGCACATGTTGGTTATGGATATGGAAAATCTAAATCAAACAAATAGTTTTTCTTATTAAAACTTTGTGAATATCTCCAAAATTAATAGGCAGGTCAAAGGTGATTTGAGCGTGATTATGTTTTGAAATTGGAAAAATTATATAATGTAACCTCCTTCATTGCATATATTTAGTATTTGAATAAAAAATATTTATTGGCATGGAACGTTATATGAAAATTGGCCTTGAAACCCCAATTTGCTCTTCTTCTGTGTAACTTATATAGATACCATTATCGTTCTAGTGGGATCAAAAATGCTTTACATAGATGTGATCGAGCAATGATATATATATTTATAGCTGCATCTTATTTTCCCTGGCTTCAATTAGAGAATCCCAATCAGTCCCTTGTATTGAGTTGCATGGAATGGATAATTTGGTTAATGGCAGCCATCGGCATAGCATACCAGCAGGTAATGTAAACTTTTGGAATAATTTTTCAGTTTTTAATATATCATTTAATGTTGTATTTTTAGATATTTCACGAGCGCTTTAAATGTTTGGAGACTTGTTTTTATATTTTGATGGGATTAGGCCCTGCCCTAGTAGTTTTCATTACAGGTCATGAATTCCGTGGCATGACCGAGTTGAAAATGGGAGGATTTTTCTATATACTAGGAATATGTTTCTTTAAATCGGACGGTGTAATACCCATGGCTCATGCTATATGGCATTTGTTTGTAGTACTAGCATCAGGACTACATTATTATGCCATCTTAGTTAACCTGTACCCAGATTATACGATAACAACGAATAACGAAATCTTATAATTCTAAATGTTACGTATGTATTTCGCCTTAGTTACTTTGAAAGATATCGAAGTTAAAAAGAAAACACTACCTTTTAAGAGTTTTCAAACCGAATTTATTATTTTTTTATCAAATATTTCTTCAGATTTGGCTTACGTTTAACATGAAATAGGTTTGAGATGAACAGTTGAAAAAAGTTCTAAACGTATAAACGGTGAAAGGAGCAACACTTAATTATATATATTTTTAGTATTTCCACTTGGAGTAGTTTTTCAGAAAATATATTGTGCAATGTACCACCACCTTACTACAAACAAAGTATATTTTTATTATACTAAAATTTTAACACTACGTGTGATTTCTGCTATATTTACATTCAGTATCAAATAACCACCAATTTTCAATACAAAAATATTAAAATCGGAAAATTTTCGTGTTCAGTAGTAAAAATTAAACTTCCAATTTGTAAAGTAGGATGTTTATTAATTTAGTAAAATAAAATTAGTATAAATATAATTTCAATTCCAATACGTCATGTAACATATTTTATGCCAAAATTTTAAAATAAAATAAACAATATATGTATATAACTACAAACATTTCCAATTTCATTCGGTACTAAACATATCTACTAGAAAATCTACAACTTTTTTTTGTTCCAAAGACAAAGCTTGATGTTTTTCACGTTCGAACAAAATAATTGGACAATTTAAGAGTGGCGCCGCTTTTTCTGGTATCATACGATTTATTACCCGTTCCCAAGTATTGTGTATTATTTCTGCACGCGGCGTAAGATGTTTCTTTAGCATGAGCAAATCATTATTAATGGCTAACCTTGCCATGTGGGAAAGGGCTAAACAGAGCTGTTCCTGTAGACTGTCTCGATGATTGTATTCGTGGAAGTTATCCAAATTATATGATTGCTCTATTGCTTCCAACACAGATGACCAAAACTTTTCATAATAAGCCCCAAAATGTGTTCTTTCCATAATATTTGTGATGGCAGCAGAGGCGTTAATACGCACTTTAAAATTGGTATGATGAACAATTACGTGACATAGAGCCGAAAAAAGAGTTCCTTGCCAACTCAAATCAGTTTTAAATATTGTTGGACTACGCATTAGATTGGAAATCGCATAACAAGTGTTCCACTTAACTTTGGCATTACCCGATGAACGAATGCAATCGCTTAATTTGCAAATGGATTTCGCAAATGTTTGATGCCAATTCAATTTATTGTTGTCATTGTTCAAGTGATCCTCGTTTAACAATCGCAACAGGTTTCCTAATGTACGGACAGCATTGCAGCGGACTTTGTCATTATCGCTACAAGCCACTGTTGCTGCAGTTATAAGACGCAAAAGCAAATCATCCGAAATACGTTCCTGTTGTATTTGTACAATTTCAGTTCCCTTGCCAATAAGAGCATCACTTATATTACCAAGCGACCAGAAACTCTTTACACGTACCAATAAGTTAGTATCCTTAACGAGACGCAACGTCAATTCCGCTGTATTTTCTATGAAAACCAAATCTCCGCGTAAGGACGGGTATAATGCGAAGACGGCTAAAGCTCTAGCAGCAGCAGCCCGTACTACGGTGTCTTCCGTGCTATCACTACTAACACCTGACAAGAAGCTTAATAAACTTATTTGGCTGGGGTGTGGATTATATTCAAACATGCGCGCGCCTATATTTGATAAGGCATCACAAAGGTTAATTCGCACCGTTGTATTTTCTTCGGAATCCCGTCGAATGTGCTGCATAATTAATGGCATCATATTGACCCAAAAGATATTATATTCTCGTATTTCAGCTTCAGAACATGACGCGTTGTAAACAAGGTAACGATTTATTTGGTAAGCACATGCATCCACGCAACGTGCAGCATGCAAACGAACGTCTGGTAGTGTATCATTTAAACTATAATTTAAAACTTCGCATACCTTTGTCAAATGAGGCTTAATCATTGCGAAATTTGAACCCATTACATTAAGAACTTGCAGACTTTCAATACGAACTGAGGTTGGTATAATTTTTTCTTGCTTGCTCAAATTATACAAAATGCGTCGCAATAACCACGACTTTTGCTCTATATTTTGTCTATTAGAAGATTCTTTTTCCAACTCATTGTTTCGATTTACGAAATAATCTTCTTCTGACTCCACAAACTCTTCAATATCAATTATATCAATTTCTTCATATAACTTCGTTCCCCTTTTCGTGACGGACTCTCTTGAAAAGCCTATTGCTTCGGCAATATCGGATGTAGTTTCGCTAAGTGCCATCAAAAACTCCATCACCATTAGAGCAGACACTTGAATGGAAGCATCGCGATGGTAAACTAACGGTTTAACGTCTTTAACAAAATTTTGCACAAATCCCTTCTCAAACTGTTTGAGTGGCGATGCCTGAACTAAAACTGCCAGACATTTGAGTGCTTGTGTTAGCACAGGTAATGAAGATTCTGAAGATAGTATTGTAGCAAGTGATTTATAAATGGCCAGAACTGTATATCCTAGGCTAACCGAAAATGGTATAAACGTTGTTGGACACCGTTTAATATTTATTTCAGCCTGATGCAAATACCCCTTCGATCCATAAAGTAGAAGCGCACAAATTTGTAAAGCCGCACCGCGACACCGTAAATTTGGGTCATGTTGGCCAACGTATAGTAAGTTATCAATGGAGTCACCTGCATGGATAAAAGTTATTATATATATGTATTTTGATGTTATCACCAAATGGGTCAGTATAACTATAACAAATGTGTATTTAGGTCATCGCAGCTCTACGCAAACACAATAAGGTTTAGAATAAATCATCTCAAGAAAATTGGTAACTTTATAGAAAATTATTGAAACAAAGCTTTAAAAAAGTTTGTGTGCAAGAGGTATATTTTGTTTTTATAAAAAGAGAAATTGTTAGTTTTATAAAGAAAACAAAAAACTTTTTTAATGTATTATAATAATCCTTAATTACGAATCCCTGGATAAAGTGAACAAAACATTAATGGAACGTCGGGAAATATGAAATAAAAAATTACATTTTTATTGTAATAAACACGTTATGCCAAATTAGGTAATAAAATAAATAACTAACATAAGAAATGTCATATATATAGACAGCTAAATCGACAACAATAAATAAATACTTGGGAGCACGTTCCGAATAGTTTTAATAGCTATAATTAAATTAATCTTTATAATAATGGTCGAAACGTCACACCAAAAATTTAAGTTTCTTACTACAATTATCAATAAGCCTCATGGGTAACAAAATTTATAAGCAACGAGCAAAACTTCGACGGAACTAAATAGGAAAACGAAAATATGTAAATATTTGTTAAGAGTGCCAGTTTTTTACATTTATTTATCGTTCAATAAAAAATATTAATAATTCCGAGCTGTTGGAAACTAAAATTACTAAAGTATGCGAAATTCGAAAAGGTTAAATTAAAAAAAAAAAACATGAAAAAATAGCTAAGTTGCACCAAAGAAGGTGTTAAAAAATCTCGGAATCAAAATTCAAAATCTACATACAGTAGACGCTCGCAAATTAGAACCGCTTTGTTTTTGAGGCAATTCTAATTTCTGAATTATTCTAATTTCTGGATGTTTTTTTTATATAAAAAATAAAAAATTTAGTAAATTTACATTCAAAAACTAAAATAAAACACTTTCCATTTTTGGATATTTAGCACTGTGTTAAGATTTATTGCCTGCCTCCTGAGATGTGATGGAAACAGCATTTAATATTACTGTTCTAAGTATGTGATTTGATGTAGCTGATTGAAGATGTTGTCACATTAGAATCTAGGGCTAACCGGTACCTTGAACGCCTTTTTCAAGCTTTTCTAATATTTTGACTTTAGTTTAATGATAAAGTGTTTTTACGTTTATTTGATATTTCTATAATACATTTTCACTTTTTAATAGAGACTGCCAAAATATGTACATACATGCGTATCAAATTTTACAAATAAACTAGCCACAAATATACATATGTACATAAATGCGACAAAAAAACAACAAATAGGGAAAAACATATACATATGATTTGGTGATTCCCCTTTTTAGTTTTACTTTGTTTAAACAGAATGAAAATAAATTGGGGATTTCTTGTGTTCAAATAACAAAAAAAAAAAAAAAACACGCTCAGAAATTAGAATTTTAAATTCGAATTTCAGAGCGTTTAATGTATTGCAAACACTGATTCTAATTTCTGGACGTTCGAATTACTGAAAGCTCTAATTTGTGAGCGTCTACTGTACATACATATGTACATAAATATGATAATGATAAACTATATGTCTGTCTTCTAGTAAGACCCTTAATATCCAAGAAGGTACAATAACCCACAAAGTTTAGATAGAATATTACATTATAAATACATACCTGTTCCATTTGGAAACAATGCATGCCAATAGCCAAAGACTGTTTTACGTTCAAGGGCACGTACAATTGATCCGACTAAGCCAATACAGGCAAAACGTATTTTTGCATTTCTGCTTCGCTCAAATAAAAGACGATTCGAAGCATTTTCCGGTTCCGATATGTCTGAATCACTTGTTTTTATATCAAATATTAAGGTGAGACTTCTATTTTCGGGACTACGGTCATTTATTTTATAGTCGTTCGGACGTGTATTTTTTATGACTGCTCGAGGTTTCCGGGTTTTAGGTGTTTTTCCGCCAAAACTTTGAGCTTTTTCTGAATTCATTGCTGTCTCAATTTCATCTGCAGATTTGTAGAGAGCTTGCTGTGATATAGAAACTTTTTGAGGTTTCGATAGTGAAATTTCACTTACATCTACGCCAAAATGTAAATAAGCTTTTGATAATCCTAAAAGTTCAGCAGTGTACAGTTTAGCAAAGTTCGTGTTTAATGCGACTATTTTATGCAATATTTCGAAAGTACATTGCATTATAAGTGATATATTGTAACTGTCAATTTTTTGTTTAACTTCACCATAGTGCAACTGCAACAATTTATAACCAGCCTCAGAAGATGCTGTGCATTGTTCATCTGAGAGTTTTGCGTCTTTTAAAGAGCTTAAAATTTTATTCAAACATTGCAGAGTAGTTATTAAAAGAACATCAACAGAGGCGTAACAAATGTTCTTCGTTATCATTTGCAGCACCAAAACAAAATATTTATTACAATTTTCCGGATGCAATGCAAAGAGATTACCTGCAGCAATTATTATTCTACACGTATCTAGTGAGTTACTGTCATTACATTTGTATTGATTCAAAAGCCACTCCCACAAAATCGCAAACTGATGTTCGTTTAAACAAGGAAGTTTCTGCTGCTCCTGCAAATAAGTCAATAATATAACACAACTAAATGTGACGGCACCATCTGTTGTTTCCGATGTGTTTACGTGTCGAGTTGGAAGTATTTGCAAGAGTTCTTCAAGAATTTTATACTGTTGAACTTTATTTTCGCATACATGTTTCTCTGCGTTTTCCAATAGTTTCACAATTTGTAAATCTTTTTTATTTGTCCGGTCTTGACGCAGCTGACACAATATGTTTTCTGCAGTCAAAACCAAATTTTCCATTACTAACAATATACATACGATACAATTTGGGCTGCTTAATAGAGTTATACTTATTGAGATTAATAAAATATTTGGTGATTAATATTTATGTTGCTTAAATAATTCACAAATTTTAAAAAATGGTCAAAATATTATTCATTACACTCAGTGTGAACTGATATCAAGAATGTCGAGTTCATATAATAGGTTTGTTCCACAAGATCTCGGACAAGATCGGACTATTGAGAGCAAAATGAAAAATACTCTCTAAATTTGCTAAAGTTACCCAAAATAGTTGGAACGCAAAAAACCATTTTTGTAGTTCCTGAAATACTAATGCTGCTTAAGGCCCAACTATAATGTGCTTAACCAAACTTAAGCTAGTGTCAAAATTCAACGAAAAGCATGTCAAACACAGAATATTATAATAAACTAAATTTCCGGGAAAAAAATAATAAGTCCCTTTTTTTAAATATTTGTGATATCGCTATAAACCGCACTATTTTTTTTTAATGCAATACCCATCATACGCCATAATTGAGAATACGAATACAAGCATGGTTCATTACAATTTTGCCGGTTTATGTTTTTGTCGACTCTGGACATGGTTAGAGGATGGGTAACATCCAAAGATAAACCGGGAGACAATAGGTCGCCAGCACAAACTCAAACTCGATCCACGTTTAGTTGTAATGGGACCGATGATAAGATACACTTAAAAGAATATTTCCAGAAATTGGACAAAGTGGAAAGCCATTACTATCGTAAAGAAACGAATAAAATCTATATTACCGCAACATATACCACAAAGGCAGACATTTACCGAGACTACCTTGCATACTGTTCCGAGAAGCAAGTATCATCTGTTTCAATTTTTACCTTTTCGAAATTTTTTTAAGAGCAGAATTACGGCCTTTTTATGCCCCGCAAGGATAAATGCGATATGTGTGTCTCTTTTAATGCCAAACAAATAACGTCTGAACAATATAACGATCATATTTTAAAAAAACAACGTGCCTAAGATGAGAAGAATCTTGACAAAGTCGCGGCGCAACAAGGAAAATGCCACGTTTTTACTATGGATGCACAAGCAGTTAAGCTCTACCCAAATATAAATGAGTCAGCTATCTATTTCAAACAACGTCTACATGTTCATAACTTTACTGTTTACAATCTTGCCGATCACCAATGCACTAACTATTGGTGGAATGAGACACAAGGCGATCTGTCTGCTTCAACATTTATTTCCATCATACTATACCACTTGAAAACACATTGCTCATCAGATAATTTACCAATAATAATTTATTCGGATGGTTGCGGTTACCACAACCGTAACCAGTTTTTATCAAATGCCTTATCTGTTTTCGCTATAGAAAATAATAAAATAATCGAACAAAAGTACTAAGTAGAAAGGTCACACACAAATGGAATGTGACAGTGCACATGCCAAAATAGAAACCAAACTTAAAAATCAATCAATATACTTGCCAATAGACTATATCAGAATAAGCAAAGAATCACGAAGAACAGTAAAAATTAATGACACAGTAATTATTAAACTATTCGATGCCATGTACATTTAAATTACAGTTTTTTTAAAAACATCATTTGCATCATTGAATGATGCAAAACTTATTCGCTTTTCGAGCATTAGACCTGGTCGAACCAAAAATGTTCCAACAGTTTCTCAATTAAGATCACTAAAGTATTTGCCAAGTGGAGAAGTTCAATTTAGAGTTAACTTTAATGAAAAATACAATAACTTGCCCAACAGAATTAAAAAGTACACAGGATATACAGAACCAAAGCCTTTGCATACTGATCAGCTTCCAATCCAGCCTAGTAAATGGAAACATCTTCAAGATTTTAAACCGGTTATACCACTAGAACATCATTACTTTTATGATAATTTAGTTCAGATGGAGTCAAAGTAATAAGAAGCAATGTGACAATGTGCAATTTGAATTACCTTTTTTTTAATTATATTTATTTTTTTGTTATTGAATTCTTTTATGTTAGAAAAACGTTAAACAAATGCTTAATTTAATAAAATTACATATAAGAGCAAAAAAATATATATTGTTATTACTGTGCAATAACCGCTATACGCCATAAAAATATTTGAAGATTTCAGTTGCAATACCCGACATCAACCATATCGCTACGAATAAAGTAAAAAGTTCAATTTTTTTATAAGGGTGACTCAGTAGTCATATCTAAAAAATATTATAGAAGAAAGATTAATTCATACCTTAAGAATTTTGGAATGAAACAGTTTTTTCTCTCTCCTCAAAAATTGTGTTTTGGCGTATGGCGGGTATTGAATATAAGCCGTCGATATATTTATTTACAAAAACCAAACTTTTTCTTTTGCTTGCAAATTTTCTGATAATAGCTCTGTTCCACATGTATAACGAAACAGTCCGAACTAGCCCAAAGTTACCCAAAACCGTTCCACATAACAATTTTTGTGCAAAAAAGAGAGAAATTGAGAGAGTAATTTTTTTCATTTCCTGTACAAATTTGCACGAACTTTTTCTTTGGGTAAGTTCGGACAAGAATTTAACAATCAGCTGTTTTTTGTTTGCATACGAAACTGATAGATTATCAGAAAATTTGCAAGCAAAAGAAAAAGTTTAGTTTTTATAAATAAATATATTAAAAAGCAAAATGGAGAATTTCAATGAAAAAATTAAAGTGGTAAATACGTTAGTGCATAAACATTTTCTTTTTTATTTAATATTTAAAATGTTTTTATAGCTACGTATATGAAGAATTTTTTTGTTTTTCAATTATTTTACAATTGTTGACAATGATGCAAATGTTTTGTTTTTATAATTTGAAGGCTTTTAAGCGTCTAAAAGCACTTAAATAGAATTTAGTTTAAAAAGTAAGCAGCATTCGTATTTCAGGAACTACAAAAATGGTTTTTTTGCGTTCCAGCTATTTTGGGTAACTTTGGCAAATTTAGAGAGTATTTTTCATTTTGCTCTCAATAGTCCGAACTTGTCCGAGATCTTGGGGAACAAACCTAATATATCTGTTCCACATGCATAACGAAACAGTCCGAACTAGCCCAAAGTTACCCAAAACCGTTCCACATAACAATTTTTGTGCAAAAAAGAGAGAAATTGAGAGAGTAATTTTTTTTAATTTCCTGTACAAATTTGCACGAACTTTTTCTTTGGGTAAGTTCGGACAAGAATTTAACAGCTGGTTTTTGTTTACATATGAAACTGATAGATTTATCGGAAACTTTGCAAGTAAAAGAAAAAGTTTAGTTTTTATAAATAAATATATTAAAAAGAAACAGCATTAAAAATATTTAAATCGATCGTAATTTTTCTTTTCATTTTAAAATATTTATAAATATTAAAAAAAAAATTGCAATTGTTAAGTTTTTCTTCCACTTGTTTTTCAATTATTTTACAGCTATTGACAATGATGCAAATGCTTTGTTTTTATAATTTGATGACTTTTAAGCGTCTAAAAGCACTTAAAGAGATTTTAGTTTAAAAAGTAAGCAGCATTAGTATTTCAGGAACTACAAGAATGGTTTTTTGCGTTCCAGCTATTTTGGGTAACTTTGGCAAATTTAGAGAGTAATTTTCATTTTGCTCTCAATAGTCCGAACTTGTCCGAGATCTTGTGGAAGAAACCTAATCTATCAGTTTCATATGTAAACAAAAAACATCTGATTGTTAAATTCTTGTCCGAACTTACCCAAAGAAAAAGTTCGTGCAAATTTGTACAGGAAATGAAAAAAATTACTCTCTCAATTTCTCTCTTTTTTGCACAAAAATTGTTATGTGGAACGGTTTTGGGTAACTTTGGGCTAGTTCGGACTGTTTCGTTATGCATGTGGAACAGAGCTAATGTCATCGCTGTCAAGTTTATAAGAGGTGGCGTTAAGAACTCAGATGACTGTTTTGCAACTTGCATTTTGATTTGTTTGCTTGTCAATTTTTATACATATGTAGTCTTTTCTGTTTAAAACATGGGCTAATATGTATATACTGTGACAAGCGCTCATACTCTCTTTTACCTAATAAAATGCAAACTAAATGATACTCAGGCATGTTCTGCAAATCACAAGATTTCAAAAACACTTGTGATTTTAAAATCACAAATGTGATTTTGTGGTGTTCTGAAAATCACAAGAAATTTAACTTTTCGGTGTGATTTTACCTTTTCGAAAACACAAAAAAAGGTTGATGTTTTGCTTTGATTAGATGACAATTTTTATGTATTAAAAATTAAATTAAATCAAAATAAGTGAACGTAAATTAAAATTTTTTTAAATAAAAATTTAGTTGATATGCCTGGGGCTTTATTGTTGTCAGTAATATATTTGAAAAGAAATTTATTAATTTAACAAAAGAAAGTAGTTTCCAGAATACACACCGAAGATGCCACCACAGATATAGTTTGTAATCTGTGGTTGCCACTGTTCTTAATATAATAATTGTTGCCATTTGCTACTACTTTATAAGTAATTATTTTTAAAATTAGGCAAACAATTGATAGTTAATAAATATTTTGAATATAACTTAACAAAAATAATTAAGTTTTATTGGAAAAAGCTTAAAAAAAATTTAATATATTTCTCGTCGAAAGCAATATTTATCTACTCTGGCAAACATCGGTGTATTTTCGAAGAACAAAAACAGCTGACAACTAAAAAGTAAATGCAAATCATAAAAAGAAATTGTCAAATCACAAAAGCAAATAAAAACATTTGTTACAATAGAGTGTTTGCAATTTTTTATATTTTAGCCAATTTTTTGGTACAAAATCATTAGTTTTACTCTTAAAATAAATAAAAAACAAATAAATATGTTCAATTAATTAGTTTTTATTGTGTTAAATATAAAAAGCCGTCCAAAATTAAGAAAGTGATTTCAGATCGCCAGCCGCATAGCTGACCGGTTTCAAATCACAACAGTTCAAAAAGTTTTGTGCGCAGAACACTTTTTTGGTGATTTCAAATCACTTTCACAAAAAGTGATTTGCAGAACATGCTTGACTTTTTTGTACACTTGTCGCACTCAATAAATTCTTCTTCTTTAATTTTTAGGCATATTTCACAAATTCACAATTAATTACGGTTCTACCATAGGCTATATTCTGTGGGTTATACTAGGTAGAAGCACACAATTGGAATTACAGAAACTTTCAATTTAATTATTTTCAATATAATTTTATTAAGCTCTTATTGGACCGCAAAAAATTGTGATGTTAATGTTTTCCTCCTCGTCAGAATAAAATAAAAAATAAAACATGATACATGATAACACTACTTTTAAATATATTTTGGCACAAATGAAATTTTGTTGAACTTTTTCTTTGTATACACATACATACATATGGTTTTGTTTACAATTTTTTCAGTGTTGTAAAGTGAATTCTTACAATCCTTTTCAACACTGAAAGAAAATGTCGGTTCCTTGCGAATCGAAAAACATCATTAGAAAATTTCACACTATCGAAATTTAACTCGATTAGAATGCAATTTCGATCACGAATGAGAGAATTAGCCCCCCGCTGGTTTTTCATTCGTAACTGAATAGATTAAATAATACATATATAATACATAGTTTTCTAAAAATATACATAATTTATAGTTTCCCTTCATTACAAAAATATTTAGTAAATTCGGTTCTTACTCAATTGCGGTACACTCTTCCATTACAGCAGAATTTAAATACGATGCAGATAATTTCCTATTTCCGCAATTTCCTTCAATGTTTCTCCTGCGACTAAGAATCGTAATGTTGAAGCCGATTTTTCCCCAGCCGGAATACATTTTCTCATGGTTGTCACTCCGCTCAATATCTGCCTTTATAAAACCCAATATTTCAAAAAAAAAAAAAAAAACACACCTTTAATCCATGCGTATGAACGAATCATATCCTTCTTCATCGTCAAACAGGTTGTACTCTTGCAGGAGGAACTGAATATTGCCACCAGAATTACGAGACTCCTTCCAACAAGATCTGGATTTATCTTGTGTGTCTCTGCTTCCAAGAGTAATAGCGTAGACAGACGACAGCGTTAATTTGCATTAGCAGTCTTAATTCAAATTAACTTGTGAATTATCCCCATCGCAATGTGTATTAGATTTGATATAAATGCACGAAATCGGACTGAATTTATACTGAATTTAGCTTTTTCAATATGGCAATGCTATTGCCACTCTCTTATCGAGTGGAATACAAAGCACCACGTTCAGATTTATGGTTGCTAGTGCATGTACAATTCTTACATTATGGAGCAGTTTCAGCAAAAGTAATTTCAACTTTCTTTCAAATATATAGTAAATTTTCACCAACAGCATAGCTGCTAATCGTACTTTTTGCCTTCTATCCATTTGATTTCGATGTAAATGCCAAAAAAAATTAGTTGACAAACAAACAGCTGTTTGCTAAATGCAGAAACTGTTGTCTGTCAGGGTTAAATTTTAATTCACATTAGTGAGCTTCTAATGCAAATTAACGCTGTCGTCTGTCTACGCTATAAAGCTGCAGCTTCCAAATTGCAGGCACTAGAAATTGCTCCTAATATAATTGCCAATTCATCATTATTTCCGTCAACTTTTAATAATTCACTACTACTTGATTATGCGCCGAAATGTGCATAACGAAACAATAATCAAACGAATGTAAAACACTAATACACACAAAGCCATTTATAAGTTAACGGTGCACTTGTTAACAGCATGAAAAAATAACCAAACGAATATTTTGCTGACTACATGTCTACTAAATTTAAGCGTGTTGCGGGAACATCCGTTATTGCAAAACAACTGATCCAGTTACCCGAAATTCCAGGAAAGAAGTCAGGCGATGTTTGTTATGAGAAAATAATAATTTTAATATAATTCTGTTAATTTTATAAATCTGTTAATTTTAAGTTAGTTCTAGTTTGGCATTTAAGGAGGAAACTCCGAATAAATAACATTTTTTTAAATAAAAAATCCCGTAGAGATTAAATTATCCTTTTCGGTTGCCACAGTGTCCCCGCGGTCGGAACTCCCGCGGAAAAAAAAGTAAAGGAAGAGGCCCCCGAGTATCGTCAGAAAAAGGGACGGTGTTGGACACCAGCCGCTTTACTGGATACGATAGATTGTTAAGTGTAATAATAAGTGAAATTTGCAAGGAAACATTAATAAGAGAATCTTAAAATGTAAGCTAACAAGTGAAAGACGAAATAAGTTTACAAACATAATATGAACAAATCAAACTAGAATTAGAAAGAAATGCAAAAAAATATATATGGTTAAAGCGTAAGAGGCATGAAAAATTAAACATTGTATAAAATTATTCTTATATGGACATTTGTTAAGGCGGGTGTTTATTGTAAATCTTGGAATTACCAAATAAGGACACAGAATATTTATTTCAAAATAATAATATAAAAGTAAACGTTTGTTCGTTACAAATATTTTTTTTCAGACTGCCTAAATTTTCAATATTTTCAAAGACAATATTTTAAAAGCTACTACGATTGTAAAACTTATTTCAACACCCCCTCTCAATCGATAAGTCCAAGTTGATCTCGTAGTTCACTAAAGATACTATGATCTGTTGATTTCGTAAAAATATCTGCCAGTTGTTTGGAAGAAGATATAGGTTCAACTCTGATAGTTCCATTTTAAATATTATCACGAATAAAATGATGTTTTATATCAATGTGTTTCACATGCTTTGTTTCTAAATTTGTTGCCATTCCTATACATCCCCTGTTATCTTCGTAAATTTTTACTTGATAGTTATCATCAATTTCAATTAGGTCTTGCATTATTCCTCTAAGCCAGATAGCTTCAGTAGTTGCTAAACTAAGTGCTACATATTCAGCTTCTGATGATGATGTAGCAACAGTTTGTTGCTTTCTGCTGCACCAACAAACTGTAGAGCCGTAAACTTGAAATTCATAACCACTTATAGATTTTCGGTCTGATTTATCTGAAGCCCAGTCAGCATCAGCATACCCTATTATTGGTTCATTATTGTTACTCTTAAAATTGAGTTTCATGGACATCGTTCCTTTAATGTACCTCACAACACTCTTCAAATGTTGCCAATGTATATCGGTTGGACTTTGTTGAAATCTGCCTAAATACCCGACGTTGTAGCAGATATCTGGTCTGGAGCCTATCATAATATAAATCAAACTTCCCAAAAGTTCTCGATAGGGTTGCTTTGTAATTTGGTCGTTTTGGCTAACTTCCAACTTAAGTCCTTTTTCCATTGGAGCTCTAACTGCATTACAGTCAGTCATCCCGAACTTGCTCAGCAATTTTTCAATGGTAGGTTCTTGTGAAATATTTAAACTTCTGTTGCTAAAGGTAAATTTCATTCCAAGAAAATATCTTAAGATACCACAATCCGTCATTTCAAAGTTTCTTTTAAGTTCAGCTTTTAATTGATTTATTTTCTCTGTCTTATTTCCCACAATGAGAAGATCATCCACGTACAGAATTATGTTGAGAATATAATTTTCTCTTTTATTGTTTTTAACATACAAACAATAATCATGCTTCGATCTGGAAAACCCCAAAGACAAAATGAAAGTGTTAAATTTATCATTCCAACATTTTGGAGCTTGCTTTAATCCGTAAAGTGATTTCACTAATTTACAGCATAGGTTGGAGTTTTCTTCTACGCCTTCTGGCAGACTCATGTACACACTTTCTTTCAACTCTCCATGTAAGAAAGCGGTTTTGATATATAGCTGATGAAATTTGTAATCACGGTGAATACCAATAGCCAGCACAACTCTGATAGTAGTTAATTTTGCAACTGGATCATAAGTTTCCCAGTAATATTCTCCATATTTTTGTAGATACCCCTAACTACTAAACGAGCTTTATATTTTGTACAACTCCCATTTTGATCTTCATTTATTCGAAACACCCATCTTGAATTCAGCAACTTGACATTTTTGGGAATTGTTACTATATCCCACACATGGTTCTTTTTCATGGCATTAAGTTCTTCATTTACTGCATTTCTCCACTGCTCTGAATCAAATCTATGGAAGATTTCTTCATAAAATTGTGGGATCTGACTTTTATTTATCTCGGCATTAAAAACATTTATATAATCATATAATTTCTAAGGCAAGCGGCTTATTCTCGAACTTCTTCGGGGTTCATTTGCCGAGTAAGGCACTTCTTCAACTACATCATCATCAGGTTCATCTTCTGTTATATTTAAACTCTGAGTAGCGGACGAATTTTCTTCTTCAATTTCATCAAATGGGACAGACTGAATTATTGACGAACTACTGCTACTTGGACCAAGCGCAGCAACATTTTCATTATGTGGAGTATCAACTTCTACCACATCAGTCGTTGTTGAAGTTTCATCATTATGATTCGAATTAGACACAGCAAAATATTCATCATACTCCCCCTCTTGCTCGTGGTTGCATCGAATAATAACATCTGGTACGTTTGACTACTCTATACCAGCATTAAAAGGATAGCAATTCTCGTCAAATTTAACATCACGAGCAAAAACAACTTTCCGGTTTTCCATGTCCCACAGATGGTGCCCGTTTGGAGCATAACCAACAAATACCATTCTTTTGGATCAAGCTTCTTTCGTTTACATTGTGGAATCCAAGAGTAAGCTTTACAGCCAAATGTTTTTATTTTCTGCAAAGTCATCTTATTATGATACCATAAATCGGCCGGGGTCGTATTATCTTCAATTGCCTTAGTAGGACATCTATTAATTATATATACTGCAGACATAGCAGCTTCGCTCCACAGATATTTCGGCACATGAGACTCAGAAAGCAGTGATCTAACCTTGTCAAAAAGTGTTCTGTTAAATCTTTCTGAAACACCGTTTTGTTGAGGGCTGTAAGCAACGGTAGTTTCGACTTGAATACCTTTAGACTTGTACCAGTTTTCTTGCTTTGTTGACAGATATTCTCTTCCTTGATCAATGGTTAGTGAAGATATTTTTGATTCCGGAAACATCGCTGTTACCAAAGCCTCAAATTCTTTGGTCTTTTCAAAAACTTCAGCTTTATTTTTAATGCAGTAGATAAGTGCAAAGTGCGTGAAATCATCTATAAATGTTAATACATATTTAGACCCGTCCCAAGCGACAGGTGTAATTTGAGTGTATTTTTTGGATAACTCTTGAAGCTCTCACCCTTTTGCCATCAAAAACATTTCTGCAAATTTTCGACTGCATACACACATCACAAAAACCAAGCAGATTTTGTTGTAGGTCGCGATTAATAAGACCTAATTTCTTGAGTTTCTCAAACGCAGAGACACCGATATGTCCAAGACGTTTATGCCACAACTCAATTTCATTTTTGCTGCACGAAAGAACAGAACTTTTTACACATTTTAAGTTTAAATCATATAAGTTCCCGTTGAGATAAGCGTTTGCAATTTTAACTTCTTTAAATATAACTGGCTTTGACTTCAAAAAATTTACAGAAAGACCTGATTTTGTAAGCTTTCGTACGGATAATAAATTATCCCTCAAATCTGGGGCAAATAAAACTTCTTTTATAGTTATCTCGATACCTTCGTCACTAATACAATTTATATCTCCCACATGGTTTGCAAAAATGGATTCATTGTTCTTAGCCACGTTTATTTCCACTGGACTATCAAGTTTTTCAATTGAGGAAAAATATGATTTTGAGTTGGCTAAATGAATCCAATTTAAAACTTATTTTGTTATCATACCGTTCTTTACCAGTTTTTTGCTTCACCATAAAACATACTCTTATTTTATTTGCAGCTTTTGCATCACCCCGCCAGCAGTTCTTCAATTGGTGACCAAATTTATGGCATTTGAAACAATTCCCATTGAACTTCTTCTTATTGTTAAACTTCTTACTTGAAAATGCCAATTTTTCTTCAGGAGTTTCGTTGTTACGGTCAGATAACTTCGTCCTCAGACATCAAACGCTCTTTTATTAAATTTAAATCTAATTTGCCATCACCTACATTTTGAAGAGCCATAACAAGTGGGTCGTATTTTTCAGGCAGCGTTAGAAATAATTGTGTTAATACATCACAGTTTTCTATTTTGGCCCCTGCCAATTTAAGTTGCCTAATTAAGTTCTCAAACGCCATAAAGTGAGATACAATTGAGTCTCCTTCATTCATTCTCAAATTTGCTAGCTTCTTTCTTAACAGAAGTTGATTTACCACCGATTGTTTTGCAAACGCATTTTTCAAACTGGTACACATCTCTTTTGCAGTTTCCTTTTCTCTTATGAAACTCAAACAGTCTGAATGAATAAAGGTTACTATTCTCTCTTTTGCTTTCTTGTCCTTCTTATTAAACTCAGCTAAGGCAATTGCTTCATTCGGGGGACTGTCGGTTAGAACATCCAACAAATTCAGCAAATCCAGATGAGTTTTGACTCGAAATTGCCAGTCATCAAATCCGTCCCCTCTAAATTGGGGAATACCATGTAATTCTCGATTCTCGCCCATAACCTATTGTAAATCTTGGAATTACCAAATAAGGACACAGAATATTTATTTCAAAATAATAATATAAAAGTAAACGTTTGTTCGTTACAAATATTTTTTTTTTCAGACTGACTAAATTTTCAATATTTTCAAAGACAATATTTCAAAAACTACTACGATTGTAAAACTTATTTCAACAGTGTTGTTATATTGTGTTTGCTAGGCTAGACATTTGTGCAAAACAAACAAAAGAAAAAGTTGAAGTAACTGGATGTCATTAAAAGTTAATATTCGAGAAGACAAAATTTATCAACCACAAGCAATCAGCAGCCACGTGCAAAGGTAAAGAGGCAATATCAACGAAATATCACCAGCATCAGATCATCATGTTCCAGACAACGATCTTAGCGTAAGATAATAATTTTGTATATAATAATATTATTGTAAGTTTAGAAAATAAGACAAGCGAAGTAGGAAAAAATTGTTAAATTGAAATAATTAAATTTTTGAGGAAGATTGTGAAATTAAATTTCTATGCGTGAATTTAAATAAAAATATAGAAAAGCATATTTCAATAAGATTTCTAGGAGGTGTGCGTTAATTCGTGACCAAAAATTAAAATTTGTTTTACTTAAAATTAAATAAAAGTAAGAAGAAAATTAGAGCAAAAATAATAAATATTTCTAAAGGAGGATAAGAGAAAAATTCGAATTCAATTTCAAATAAATAGTAAAGAAAATAATTAAATCAAATATTTTAGAAAAAATATATGGTTTTTATACTTAAGTTCTAAGCCGCAAATAATATACATTTTTATTGAATACAACACAAATTTTTCCCAAATTTATCTGAATTTCATCTTAAGCATAAAAAAGTTCAACTCTGAGAATCCGAACTCCGGACCCTCCAGAGTAGAAGAACACCTCTTCCAAGAAGGGATAAAACAATAATTTAAATAAAATTATAACAATAATCAAAAGCAAAAAGAAAACGGAAACGATAAGTTAAACATGTCGAATCCAAACAACCTAATCCGACCTCCTCTATTGAACACATCCTATCCTAATCCTGCTGCATATTAGAGTTATGAATTGATATTGCCGAGAATCGTAACTTCTATTATAAGTTTATTTATTACAATGAAAAAATATATTACATATCAAAATTATAAAACCTTTTAAACAAAATTCGAAGCCCATTATTCAATTTGTTTTATACAAAGTTATTTATAGTTTTACACAGTAAGAAATAATATAGTGTATGATAATAAGTGAATGTTCATACTCCAACACTGCACAAGCACCACCCGTTCAACCGGAACAAAACTTAACTCCTGCCATAGTAGCTCGCATAGTGCAAAACGTAATAAACACTCAATTTCAAAGCCTATTACGTGCAAATTCCGAATATAATTCGAACTTTGCAAATTTTTCAGACCAGACGATTGATCCATCTCCCCATAACAATATTTCGGATTTGGACAAGGTTCAAGCCGTTGTTATATCTTTGCGCGATTTTTCTGGGAATTCAGGCGAGTTTAGGTCCTGGAAGAAGAGCGTAGATCGAATTCTTCAGATCTACGAGCCCATTAGGGGCACTCCCATATATTATGGTATTCTGAGCGTCATTCGTAATAAAATCATAGGAAAGGCAGATAATGCCTTAGAATCGTATAATACTCCTCTAAACTGGAAGGCGATATCAAAATGTCTGACGTTACACTACGCAGATAAAAGGGACATACGCACATTGGAATATCAAATGATATCCTTAGTGCAAGGGAATCAAACCGTCCAAGAATTCTATGGACAGGTGTATACTCAATTATCACTTATTTTAAACAAAATCGGCTGTATTGATTTAGCCGATGAACATTTGCAGCTTTTTACACAATCGTATCGTGATAACGCACTCGATACCTTCATTCGAGGCCTTAACGGCGATTTGTCGCGATTACTGGGTATGAAGGAACCTATGGATCTGCCACAGGCCCTTCATTTATGCCTCAAATTGGGAAATCAGAATTTTCGTTCTGACTATGGCCAACGAAGCAAAAATATTTCAACATATGTACGTTTTTAATCGCCCACATCAGAAACAAAAACCGAGGTTCCCGCAGAAGAACCACCAAACCCAACAACAATTTTATCCACACTTAGCATATATACCACGTCCTTACGTCAACGCTTATAATCAAGATCGTTCAGTACCGTTCCAAAACCCAAATTTCGGTTGTAATAGAAATAACCAGCAACCAACATATTTCCATCCTCAACGTCCTACAGCGCCGAATCCACTGGCTAAATCAGAGCCTATGGATGTCGACAAAAGCATTCGGTCAAATAGAGTAAATTATATAAATCGACCAAGACAAAATGACATGTTTGGGAAAAGTTCCCCACAGAAATCATTTCATGCCCCTGTAAATAAAGTACAAAGAACTTTCCATTTGGACGCCTCGAATCATGTACCAGAGGGAAGATTGTTGATTTTTTTTTTGAAATTGTACTTTGCAATACAAATACTTTACATTTATTGTATAAGAAAACTTTTGGTCACAATAGCTTTGCATTTTTTTTTAATGCAAAAGAAAAAATGTTTTTGTCACTCGCTCAAAACTAGTTGTTTGAATAAATACATTTATATAAAATATATCATCTTGTATTTGGCTTTATTGTAAACGCAAGAATTCCAACAGGTTATGGGCCTATATTTATCGTTTCTTCATATATATATACATATAGTCAAATATTGCGAACAGATATATTAAAAATGAGTTCCGGATTTCAAATTGAGAAATTGGATTCAAACAACTACGAGTCATGGTGTCTACAAATGAAAAGCTTGCTAGTTCATTCTGAATTATGGAGAATTGCAAATGGCGAATGTGCAAAACCGCAAGATGCTGTACAGTCGGAACAGTGGTCTGTAAAAGACGAAAAAGCCTTGGCAACAATAATTCTTTGTATCAAATCATCGCAATTAAATCACATAAAGAATTGTAAAACATCGTTTCAAGCATGGTGCAAGCTGAAAGACATATTTCTTCCCAGTGGTCCTGCAAGGAAAGTAACTCTATTTAAACAACTAATGCAGCTTAGAATGGAAGATGATGGGAATGTGCCGGAATATCTTGATGCATTTTTTGGAATAGTTGAAAAATTGGCTGAGATAAATGTGACTATTGTTGAAGAATTGGTTGTAATAATCTTATTATCGAGCCTTCCTAAGTCCTTCGAATCTTTTGTCGTAGCTGTAGAAACTCGTGATATATTGCCAACATTGAGTATGCTTAAAGTCAAATTACTAGAAGAAGGTGAAAGACGTACATCAGAAGGTAAGCACATGGACCAACAAGCCTTTTCTGCATTGAAAAAGAAAACAAATCAAGACTCAAAGCTGAAAGGTAAATGTTATAAGTGTGGTCGTCAGGGGCATTTCTCTGCACAATGTAGAACAAGAAATAAAAGTCAAGCCGGTAAGTCCGACCAAAAAGCCTTAGCCAGCTATTTATTTGGAACAACGCATTTAAACAAGAGTATATGGTGCGTCGATAGTGGTGCAACTTCACATATGTGTTGCGACCGTAGTTTGTTTACTTCGTTCGAGGAAATCGATGAAGTTATAAATTTAGTTGGTGATAACACCATAGAGTCAAAAGGCAGAGGTGAAGTATCATTTAAAAGTGGACGATATGCTATAAATCTAAAAAATTGCATGTATGTGCCAAATATGCAATGTAATTTCATTTCTGTTGCGTCGGCTGTTCAAAATGGATTTAAAGTAGAATTTCATTCCAAAAAAGTACTTTTTATCGAGAACGATAACACAGTTATTTTAAAAGGAATACGAGAAAATAATCTATTTATTGTTAATGTTTGCGATAATTCAATTTTTTACTCAGATAAAAAGAAAGAATCTTTAGAGAGATGGCATCAGAGATATGGTCATTTAAATTTTCAAACCTTCGTAGTGAACAGACGTGTTAGCGGAGTTTCTTTTTTACATACTAAACAAACAAAAATACAAACAAACAAAAATTTTCGTAATAAGTACTGATTCGTAATAAGTACAGTTTTTGCTAAATTTGCTTTACTTGCATTAATAATATTTTTCGTATAAACTGAAACAACAAAAACAAACAAAAAAACACAAACAAAGTGACTGAGGAATACTCTGTATGAGTACCTCAAAAACAAAAAATTGTGAAGTGAGTTCTAACGGCAGAAATGCCTATTTTACTGTGAGTTCTGATATTAATGCACAAAATAAAAATAAAAAATCCGATGACAGTCTTTTTCTAACGGCAAAGCCAATTTTACGCGAGCGATCAAATTCGCTTACTCCAATGCCAAGTAGTGATTCGTTAACATTACCGTTGCCTAGTAATTCTGTATTTAAGTCAGCGCCATTATCCGCTCCGGGCTCGAGTTCCTCACTTAACCAAGTTATTACAATAGACAATATTATTCAGAAACCAAAGGTGCCTGTCGGAATGGACCGATATATTACAGTGGTAAAGCGCGGGCGAAGCCCAAATTCTTCAAAGATCTCATCTGTTCCCAAGATATCCAGGGATATCGACACCGCCACAGTTAACCGTCAAAACCGCTTTAAAATATTGCAGGATGACATTGACAAACCCGAAGCATCCCCAAAAAAAACCTCCAAACCACCACCCATTTATTTGAGAGAAAAAAATTCAAACTCCCTCATCAAAAAACTAATCTCGGTCATTGGCGAAAAGGCATTTCACATTGTCCCAATAAAACGTGGTAACATTGACGAAACTAAAATTCAAATATATGAAGAAAAAGATTTCCGCAAAATGGTTAACGAATTCGAAAAGAATAAAACAAGTTTTTACACATTCCAGCTTAAAAGCGCTAAAGGCCTACAGATCGTACTGAAGGGCATAGATTCTTATGTTGTCCCTGCTGAAATAAAAGATGCTCTCACCCTCCAAGGATTCAAGGTAAAAAATGTATCCAACATAATAAACAGGGATAAGATCCCCCAACCTCTTTTTCGTGTTGAACTGGAGCCTAACGATATAATATTGAAGAAAAATGAGACCCATCCCATTTATAATTTAAAATATCTCTTATACCGAAAAATCACAGTTGAAGAACCACACAAGCGTTCTGGACCCGTACAGTGCCATAATTGTCAAGAATACGGCCACACTAAAGCTTATTGTAAATTACCTACTGTTTGTGTTGTGTGCGGTGAATTACACAACACTGCTATTTGCAATAAGTCGAAGGACCAGAAGGAAAAGAAGTGCAGTAATTGTGGAGGTAATCACACTGCTAACTACAGGGGATGTCCTGTATACTCTTTCGTTAAACAGGCTATGAGTCAAAAGCCTAAAGTAGTCCCAGCGCAAACAGGAAATACGTACTCCGCCAATTATCCTGTAATGGCCCAACCAATCTCTACACAAGTATCGTATGCTGACGCTGTGAAGATCAACTCCGTTCCCATGCAAAAAGTGTCACCACCAACTAATACAACAAATGCAAATGCAAGCTTTAATTTCAGTCGCCTTGAAAATACTATTGATAATTTGGTGCAAACTATAAACAACTTTACAACAAATATGACTAGTATGATGCAAGAAATGCTGCGAATGCAGAACACACTGCTTCTAGCATTAGTTAACAAGCCATGAACACGTTAAAAGTATGTTTCTGGAACGCAAACGGCATTCGCCAACATAAAAATGAACTAGAGCACTTCCTCACGGCAAAAAATATTGATATAATGTTGGTATCTGAGACTCATTTGACTTCAAGAAGCCTTTTTAAAATTAGTGGCTATACCTTATATGATACAAAGGACCCGAGAGGAAGAGCATGCGGAGGATCAGCAGTTCTAATAAAGTCAAGACTCAAACACTACATTCTTGAGAATATTAGTGAGGACCATCTGCAGGCAACAAATATTTGTATCCAAAATTTTTGTACAAATTTTGTGATATCATCAATTTACTCCCCTCCCAGATTTTCAATCTCTGAGGATCAATATGAGGATTTTTACAGAACTCTTGGACCTTGTTTCGTGGCAGCTGGGGACTACAATGCAAAACATACGTTCTGGGGATCGCGTCTTATTACACCTAGAGGTCGAGCATTATTCAACACAATTTCAAAAATGGGTTTGGATGTCATTTCTAGCGGGGAGCCCACTTACTGGCCTACTGACCCACAAAAAATTCCAGATGTTATAGATTTTGGCGTCATGAAAAATATCTCTAGGGATTTAATTCATGTTGAAGCTTCTCATGATCTCTCCTCCGATCACTCGCCAACGATCGTTACAATTTGTAGCCCACTAAGAAGTGACTTACCTCACCCATATGTGAAGATGATAAATCATGTTAATTGGCTGGGGTTCAAAAAATATCTCAGTAGTCATTGTACGGGAAACATCAGGCTTAGAACTCCCGATGATATTGAACTTAACATTGCCAATCTTACCGAGAATATTAAACAGGCTGCTAAACATGCCACTACCTCCCATCCGCAGACTGGGTTTAATAGAATTTATTCTGCGGATATTGAACGTCTCGTATGTGAAAAAAGAAGAGCTAGAAGGGAATGGCAACAGCACAGATCACCACAACATAAAATCAGACTTAGGGAATGCACTAAACGACTCTAAGAGTTGCTCGCATCTGAAAAATCTGCTTCTCTCAAGAACTATCTGGAAGGTCTCGAGGTCACAGCAGCATCTAATTACTCCTTGTGGCGCGCTGCTAAAAAACTTAAAACACCCGTTGAGTCTAAACCACCCTTGCGCACTTCTACCGGAGGTTGGGCAAGAACCAATACTGAAAAAGGTAACATATTTGCTGAGCATTTAAAACACGTATTTACCCCAAACTCATGTACTGGTGCTGTTGATTTGCCGAGTGTAGTTGCTCTACCCCCTCGACCCATAAAGTTTAAGATGCGTGATGTGCAAAAACTAATTGCTGAAACCAACCCAAAGAAGGCCCCGGGTATTGATGGAATTAGTAACAAGATGCTGATGAATTTGCCTCGTATTGCTATTAGAATCCTGTTATTTATTTTTAATGGCATTTTACGATTGCAGTATTATCCACACAGCTGGAAACTTGCCATGGTCAAAATGATTCCAAAAGCGGGCAAAGATCTTACTAAGGCTGAGTCATATAGGCCAATAAGTTTGCTGTCAACAATTTCAAAGCTCTTCGAAAAACTACTCATGACAAAATTGTCTCCAATTCTAGCTGATAATGGGTGCATACCGGACCATCAATTTGGGTTTAGAAGTCAGCATAGCACCATTGAACAAACTCATAGATTGGTACATTTTATAAGAAGAGCATTTGAAGAAAAGAAGTACTGTTCTTCCCTCTTTATTGATGTTTCTCAGGCATTTGATAAAGTGTGGCATGAGGGCCTGATTTTGAAATTGAGGACATATCTACCAATGAACATTGTGAATCTATTGGAAAGTTACATTCTTGCCCGGAAATTCACTGTCGTGGAAGGAGACTTCATGAGTGTGCCCGAAACTATCTCATCCGGTGTGCCACAGGGTAGTATACTGGGACCAGTTTTATATTTGATTTATACCTGTGATATGCCTCTGAGCAGTAATATCTTCACTTCTACATTTGCCGATGATACAGCCTGCCTTAGTATGCATGAAAACCCTCACGAGGCATCCCGTTATCTTCAGGAACATATTAAGCTGTTGGAACTGTGGTTGAACTTATGGAGAATAAAAGTAAATGAACAAAAGTGTGTTCATGTCACATTTACTCTACGAAGAGACACTTGTTCCCCCATTCGAATCAACAATCAAGTTGTTCCTCAACATTCACAGGTGAAATACCTTGGTATTCACCTCGACCGACGGCTTACATGGAAACACCACATTGACTCTAAGCTGACACAAATGAAGCTTAAATTAACCCAGATACATTGGCTGATTGGTAGAAATTCTACCCTCAGTCTAGATTGTAAACTTTTAATATACAAGTCGCTTTTAAAGCCGATATGGTGTTACGGAATTCAGCTATGGGGCACTGCTTCAGCTTCCAATGTAGAGAGAATCCAACGAATGCAAAACAAAATATTAAGGTTAATAACTACGGCTCCATGGTACTTGAAAAATTCTATTTTACATCGTGATTTACATATGCCACTTGTGACCGCTGAAATTGCAAAATATGCTGGAAAATATTTAACAAAACTCGAGTTCCATCCTAATCCCCTTGCTCGTAACATCTTGAACTTTCCTGGACACATCCGCTTAAAAAAGAGGGACACTACGGCATTAATACGCAACTCTCCAGATGAAATTCTTTGAAAATATTTTTTGTGCGTAACATGAATTTTATGTATTATTAATTATTATCACTAAGTTTATGTCCGACACTGGTTGGGCCTAATAATTATTTATATATTTAAGATTTGAACACTTATTGTTAGTTCAGTTATTTGAAGATACAATAAACATATATTAGCGTAAAAAAAAAAAAAAAAAAAAAAAAAAAAACATTGAAAGATATATGTGCAAGAAATTCAGTTTACGGTCTAAATGTAGATAATAATTCATCAGATATGAATTGCAAAACGTGCCTTAAAAGTAAAATCTGTTCTAAACCTTTTCCTCATTCTGAAAATTTATCAGAAAACCTGCTAGACATAATACATAGTGATGTGTGTGGGCCAATGAATACAAAATCTATCGGAGGATCACGGTATTTTGTTACGTTCATTGACGATAAGTCGAGAAAAATTTTTGTTTATTTTTTGAAAAACAAGAGTGATGTTTTCCAAACTTTCAAAAATTTTAAAGCTATGGTGGAAAATGAACTAAATAAAAAGATAAAAACTCTTCGCACCGATAATGGCGGAGAATACATAAGTAAGCAGTTTGAAATTTTTTTGAAGGAAAATGGTATAAAGAGGCAGTTAACGACACCGCACACACCTCAACAAAATGGCATCGCTGAGAGGGCCAACCGCACTGTGGTAGAAATGGATAGGAGTATGATGGTAAATGCGAATTTAGAAGAGTATTTTTGGGGGGAAGCTATATCCACCGCCTGTTATATTAGAAACAGATCATTGACAAAAATACATAAAGATAAAACTCCTCAAGAAATATGGCTTAGAAGAAAGCCAACAGTAGCCCATTTCGAAGTTTTTGGTTCAACCGCAATAGCTTTGGACAAAACAATTAAGAAAAAATTTCATCCTAAAGGCAAAGAGTATATAATGATGGGGTATTCCGAAGAGTCGAAAGCGTATAGATTATATGACTGTGAGAATAAAGAAGTCGTAGTAAAAAGAGATGTAATTTTTATTGAAACAGAATTTTTAAGAAAGAAAAATTACACTGCGAATGAAAATATTTTTGTTGAAATAAATCCTATTTTAGTCAACGAAGGTGAAAATATAAACGAAAATTTGTCGAATTCTAAAGATGATTTAGAAATTGAAGAAGAAATTGAGGAAATAGATAGATCTGCTGATATCAGAATTCGTAGAGGTAGGCCTAGATTAATAAAAACAGGTAAGCCTGGAAGGCCTAAGAAGCAGTATAATGAAAGAATTAATATGCTAAATGAAAAGGAAATAACCATTCCAAAGACCGTAGAAGAAGCTTTGAAAGGAGTCTATGCCGAAAAATGGATTGAAGCTATGAGGAAAGAGTACAATTCTTTAATTGAAAATGATACCTGGTCTCTAGCTGTATTGCCTAAAAACCAAAAAGCGATTGGCTGCAAATGGATTTATTCTTTAAAAAGGGATAAAAATGATAACGTGGAGAGATTTAAAGCAAGGCTTGTTGCAAAGGGATGTAGCCAAAAGTACGGCGTGAATTATAAAGAAACTTTTTCGCCGGTTATTAGATACGCAAATCTGAGATTACTTTTTGCAATAGCAGCTGAACATGAACTATATATGCATCAAATGGATGTAACAACAGCATATCTCAATGGCAAACTTCAGGATGATGTGTTTATGAAAATACCAGAATATTTTGAATCAGATTTTGCTCCTAATACAGTTTTAAAGCTGAAAAAATCACTATATGGACTAAAACAGTCAGGTCGTGAGTGGAACTTAATGCTAGATAATGTTTTGAAGACCATGGGATTTGTTGCTTGTCCTAGTGAACCGTGTTTGTATACTAGACATAGCAATCAAAAACTTAATTATATTGCAGTATACGTTGACGACATTATAGTAGCAAGTTCAGATAAAAGCGAACTAAATGAAATTAAAAATAAGTTATCAAGAAAGCTTAAAATTGTTGATAAAGGTTCTCTAAGTTATTTTTTAGGAATGGAAATCGAAAGGGATGGCGAGGTTGGATCGATTACTATATGTCAAAAGAACTATATCAAAGATCTCTTAAATGAATATGAAATGAGTGAATGCAAGCCAATGTCTACACCTTTAAATGAAGGATTTCAACTGAAAAATTTAAATGATAATGGCGATAAAGCTAATGAAACACAGTACCAATCACTAATAGGTTCGTTGATGTATCTTTCCCTTATAACGAGACCAGATATTTTACACTCAGTAAGTAAACTATCGCAAAGAAATAAAAATCCGCAGTTAGAACATGTAGCAGCTGCGAAACACATTCTCCGTTACTTGTCAAAAACTCAAGATTTCAAACTGCATTACCAGAAAACGGGCAAAACAATTGAAGGCTTCGTTGATTCGGATTGGGGAGGAGACCCAATAGAACGTAAGTCATATACAGGTTACGCATTTTTCTATGCTGGATGTATATTTTCCTGGGAGTCGAAAAAACAAACAACAGTAGCTCTCAGTAGCACCGAAGCGGAGTACATAGCATTTTGTGCCGCTGCTAAGGAAGCAGTTTATTTGAAAAAATTATTTTTGGAAATTGGTTTGAAGAATTTGCAAGAATCCATTGTTATAAATGGTGATAATTTAAGTGCTCAACATCTGATTAAGAACCCTGTATATCATGCTCGAAGCAAACACATTGATATTAAATATCACTTCGTCCGAAATGCTTACAAGAAAAAGGATATAATTTTAAAGTATGTGTCAACTAATGACATGGTTGCCGATATTTTAACAAAAAATTTAGGAAGAATTAAACATTACAAATTTACTGATTTAATGGGATTATATTAGTATTTTTTTTTTAAGTATTTTGTATTGAGGAGAAGTGTTGATTTGTTTTTTGAAATTGTACTTTGCAATACAAATACTTTACATTTATTGTATAAGAAAACTTTTGGTCACAATAGCTTTGCATTTTATTTTAATGCAAAAGAAAAAATGTTTTTGTCACTCGCTCAAAACTAGTTGTTTGAATAAATACATTTATATAAAATATATCATCTTGTATTTGGCTTTATTGTAAACGCAAGAATTCCAACAAAGATATTATCAAAGACATCATCCGCAGGAAAATGAGGGTTTTATCAGGCAAGAAAATGGAAACGCAGATTATTTGGAGGAAAATTATCGACAAATCCCACAACAAACGGATGCTTTTAAAGGCCAAGAAGAGCAGCCAGTTAACATTAGTGACTTGAATTTTTTAGACTAACCGATTCATCGTTACCTTATTTATTTATTTATTTATTTATTTCAATACATAAAAGCCTTCATGGCCAATCATACATGTATTGTGAAATTAAATTACATTAAACTGTTCCCCAGCAAAAACGACGTCTTCTCAAATCAATTAAACTTTAAAACATTAAGCTAAATTTACACGATTGAAATTTTCTTCAAAATGCTTTAAACTCGTGTAAACAGTAAAATTTCTTCAAAATTTATTGATCAAAATTTATTGAACAAAACTTTTGAAAATTTTATTGATGCCGTGTAAATAAGAATCAAAATCGCATATGGCAATATTGATAACTATAAATAATTTGACAGCATGTTCATTCTTTTGATTCAATATTTTAATATGTATTTTATATGTGAACAACTTGTGATGTCTTTAATATTTTAATATTATTTTTTATATAGAAACATAATGTGATTTTAAGTTCTTAAATAAATGAATTGTACTTTTTGTTTCGATTTATTGGGTTTTTATTTAATTTTTAATAAATATGCTTGTATTGCCATGGAACTTCTCCTTCATTTAAAAAATATTCCGCGAACTCTTGTCGAATAAGCGTGGACGTTTCGCTTTGACGACTTTAATTGCACAATGGTTCTATCGAAGACAAAGTATTCTCTGTCCGCACTTCTTCACGCCATCGTCCATCCGTTTAGATCCATCCGCATTCACTTGGTCGTAGCCTCTTGTTTGTGCATAGGTATCACACGTTTGGTCAAAAAATTGTGTAATGCACATACTGCGGAAGCACCTTTGACAACATTTTGTGGGGAAAGTTCCATTGTTTTTCTGACAACGCGAAATCGGGCTGATATTAATCCAAACACATTTTCCGAAACACGCCTAAATCTGGACAATCTGTAATTGAAAATTCTTTCCTTCACATCATCTGCATTAATCACATATGGAATAGGTTTTTGTCTACAGGGCAGTGCTTTCGGTTGCAGCAAATTCAACGTGTTATACTTATATAATCCATTCGATAGCGAACATCTACTGAATACACCGCCATCGGACTCTCTACCCTTTGCACCAACGTCAATGTAAACAAAGTTGTAGTTCTCGTCTACAAGCGCCATCAAAACAATTCTGTTTTTTTTATAATTGAAATATGCGCTTCCACAGTGTACTGGTGCTATAATATCGATTTGTTTTCCATCTAATGCCCAGATTGAATTGGGAAAATTCCACGTTTTATTTATACTTTGGGAAATACTCTCCCATTCCTCCTCTGTTGCTGGCATCTGTACCAATAGATATTATTTTTGATATGTGTTTTTATTTAATAAATTAGGTTTTACCTTTAAAAATTTATCTTTTAATACTTTATATAATGCAGCGCAGACTTCAGGTACAATATTGCATATCGATGATCTTGATCTTTTAAACAAGAACATCAGACTTGCGTAACTGTCCCCAGTCGCTAAAAATCTCAAAGTAATTGCCAGGCGTTCTCCGGGGCATATTGGCTTTTTCTATTGATGGGGTGACGAGATTAAGTAAATAATCAAAATCGTCTGGTGACATGCGCTCAAAGTTTTTGTATAGGTCGGGATCATTCCTTTTCAACCGCTCCCTAAAAGAGACATAAATACCATTACCTTCCAAAAGAAAAGGTCGAACCCAATGTTCCTTTTGTTTTCTTCTTTTTTTTGCATTATTATCGGCTACTTCTTCCTCCAATATTAAGAATGTTGATGCTATGATGATTGTGCGTCGTCCATACTTATTAATTGTTTTTTTTATAATAATAAATTATTTCACAAAAGAAGCAAAACAGCTGATCAAATTCAATATTTTCAATATAAAAAGTTTACCAATAGTGTAAATTAGCTTCAAAAATTTTTGATCAAATTTGTATCAAAAGATTTTGAAATATATTGAAAGAATATTTTGATCAAATTTTTGAAACGTGTAAATAGGACATCAAAATAAATTTTCAAAATTTTGATAAAACTTCAAAATGCCTTCAATCGTGTAAATCTAGCTTTATAATGTAGAAATATGAAAAAAGTCCCTGTTAGAGATTTAAGTAAGCTAACAATTTCTTTTTATAGGCAGCGATGGAATCCGAGAAATATTTTAGCTCTATAGGTAAAATATTCCATATTCTCGCAACCCTGATAGAAAAAGAGAGTGATAATATTTCGTAACGTATAAGCGGTATAACGATTTGTAAGTTACGTGAGGAATGAGAAAAATTGAATCTTCTACATAAATCAATAGGAACACCATATTTTAGAGTTTTAAAAAAAACACAATAACGTACGCAAAAGAACATAGTTATCAAAAGAACAACCTAATAAGTCGACTGCAAAATTATTGACATGGTCACGTATCCTGAGTTTATAAACAAATCTCAAAATTCGATTAAAGATTATCTTTAGTCTATACCTAGTGCCACTTGATGATCCAGCAATGATTTCTAAACCGTAATTTATATTTGACATAAGAAGTGCATACGCAACACGTTTTCTTATATGTATGGGCATATATTAAGAGCTAAGGGAGTACAATCTTCTTAATACTAAGAACATTTTGCTAGATATGTGACTAACATGCCGTTCAAAAGAGAGAAACTGATCCAAGTAAATTCCAAGACACTTCAAATGGTCAACAAACTGTATAGCCTCACCCGACACATAGAGACTGGGGCTTTGAGTTCTTTGACGACGCATCATAAATTGGATGGCTTTCGTTTTCCTAGGATTTATAGATAGATTATTAGCCGACATCCAATTTGAAATAGCTCGCAGATATCTATTTACAGACTCTTCAAATAGGCTTGGGATAAGGTTTCTGTTATGAAACAGTAATTGCACATCGTCAGCAAACACAAAGGGTTGACAAAAATCATTACACATTAGATCAATACATTCATTGATATAGATGATGAAAAGCAAGGGTCCCAGAACAGAGCCTTGGGGTACTCCTGAAGTTGCAACCCCGACACTAGAAGTAGCACCATTATACGAAGTAAATTGGGATCTATCACATAGAGAAGAAAAAATAAGCTTGCAGGCAGACGAGGAAAAATTATATTTGTTTTTTAGTTTACATAGTAAATGGTAATGATCAATACAATCAAATGCTTTACTAAGATCTAACGAAACCATAACACAGGTCCTATGTTCATTCAGATTTTCTCTAATATAATCAGTTAAAGCAATTAATAACGTCGTGGTATTATAATTCCTGCGAAAAGCGTACTGGCTTGGATGTAATAAGTTATAATGATTTACATAAGAAAGAATTTGGAATTTTATCAAATTCTCAACTATTTTGGATAATGATGGTAATATACTTATAGGCCTTAAATTTTCAATATCATAACAACCACCTTTAGGAATAGGTACAACCCTCGCCAATTTCCACAAACTAGGAAATGATGATGTAGTGAAAATTGTATTCACTACGTGTAATAATAAATTTGAAATAAGAGGATAAATAAGCTTAATAAATTTTATAGGAATGGCATCATGACCAATAGCGTTTGATTTAATTTGTTTAATTGCTAGAAACAATTCATCTTCCGTAACAATACGAAACGAGAACGATCCAGGTTCATGACTAAAATCGCTAAAATCAAAATCACTAAAGGCTGGGGCACATAGAATCCGTCATCCGTCATCCGTCGACTTTTTCAACTGACAGCTAAGTTAAAATACAGGTTTTGTTATGAGCTTGGTTACATACAGTACGTCTCCTTCAACGCAACGGATGAAAGTTGGGCAACTTTTGGCGTACGTTGAGTACTTTGACAACTATCAGTTGATTTTTTGGTATTATAGTTTATTGTAAAGTAAACGCGTTATTTTATTCTTAAACTATTTAAAATTATTATTATTTTATTTAATGTTTGGAGACATAAAAGAATTCAAATTAAGTTGCGAGAATTGTCCAAAGTTGTAGCAGCAAAGACGACGCGAGGAATTAATATTTGTTTTCTTCTTCTTTTATGTTCTAACGTGTTGCCAGATTCACTCCGTTCACTAGCTGACAAACTTGGTGCTGCCACATCCACTCCCTCTCCAGTGACTAAGTCAGGGACTGCTGGGAACGATGCACTTTCGTCAGTGGTAATTTCAGGATCATTGTTGATTGAAGTTTCAAGTTGTCGTGATGTGGTAAGCTGCTTTGACTTAGAGTCTTGAGGTCTTTGGTGTTTAAAATTGTCTTGAATATCATTGATGATAAAGGCTGGTTTTAATCGGTCAACGCTGACGTTTACATCTTTATCTTTAATTCTTATGGTATATAAACGATCGGATAAACGTTGAACTACCTCATAAGGTCCTGTGTAGGGCGTCTGAAGTGGTTCACGGACTGAATCAGTGCGCAGAAATACATGAGTGCAATCATTAATATTTTTCAAAACAAACATTTTACTTTTGTTATGATGAGCTGTTGGTATAGGTCGTAGAAGACTAAAATGGTTGCGAAGTTTTTTAAGAAATTCATCCGGATTAGTGTTATCGTTAGTATTCTCAAAAAATTCATTTGGTAAACGTAATGGGCCTCCATATAATAAGTCCGATGGAGAAGCCTGAATATCCTCTTTGAAAGAGGTTCTTAAACCAAGTAATACTGTCGGCAGTATATCAATCCATGAAGTATTAGGGTGGCACATAAGAGCCGTTTTAAATGTTCTGTGCCAACGTTCGACCATACCGTTTGATTGCGGATGGTATGCAGTAGTTCGGGCTCGTTTAGATCCAATGAAATTAGTCAATGATTTGAATAGAGCTGATTCAAACTGTGTACCTTGGTCTGTAGTTATAGTTCTTGGGCATCCGAATCTAGATATCCAATGAGTCCAAAAAGCAGTTGCAACGGTTTGAGCAGACATGTCTTTCAAGGGAACTGATTCCGGCCACCTCGAAAACCTGTCAATCATAGTAAGGCAGTATCTAAAACCTTGTATTACTGGCATAATTACAATATCCAGGTGGACGTGGTCAAAACGATTATCAGGTACATCTATCTTGTTCGGTGTTAAACGATTATGTTTAGTTATCTTTGCTCTCTGGCATAATAAACAAGTACGAACCCAATTGATAACTTGCTTTTTCATACTAGGCCAAACATATTTCTTTCGGATCTCTTGAAGTGTAGCTTTACCACCAGGATGTGATAGATTATGTATAGAATTGAAAACTTGTTGGCGTAGTTCATTTGGAACGTAAGGTCGTACATAACCGGTCGAAATGTCACAATAGATTGAAGAAGAATCGAAGTGGACTACTTGAAATTTTAACGAATTGTTACCTTCCAGTAAGGTTTTCAATTCGTCATCTGTTTCTTGTGATAATTGTAGTTCCTCGTAAGATATTGTTAACGGCATCGAAATTGCATTTAAACGAGATAAAGCATCAGCAACAGTATTCTTGGAACCAGACAAATGTATTATCTCTGTTGTAAATTGCGATATAAAATCCAAATGTCTCAATTGACGTGGGGAAGCTTTCTCTGGCTTCTGTGAAAATGCATAAATCAGTGGTCGATGATCGGTTTTAATGACGAAATGACGAGCCTCCAACATATGACGGAAATGTTTAATGGAATCGTAAATTGCAAGTAACTCCCTGTCATATGTGCTGTAGTTGCTTTCCGCCTTTGACAATTTCCTGGAGAAAAAACCTAGCGGTCTCCATAAACCATCAAAATTTTGCTCGAGAACCGCTCCGATAGCTGTATCAGAAGCGTCCGTTATGAGTGCCAGTTCGGAGTTTGGAGCAGTATGCGCTAGCGTAGTAGCCTCACTTATACTTTTCTTACACGCTTCGAAGGCATTTTCGGCTTCTGGTGTCCAAGGTATTTTTCTCTTATCATTTTTCCTAGAGTCTGTGAGAAAACCATTAAGCGGTGCTTGCAGTTGAGCTGCATGTGGGATGCACCGGCGATAGTAGTTAATGATACCCAGAAATCTTCGCAGTTCACAAATCGTTTCGGGTCTAGCGTAATTTTCGATGGCAGTAACACGATCTTTAGGAGGTCGACAACAACTGCTATTGATAGTGTAACCCAAAAATTCGACCTCATTTTGGCCAAAATGACATTTCTTAACATTGATTGTTAAGCCCTGCTGACGAAGACGATCAAAAACTAATCGCAGATGGTGGTTATGCTCTTCGATGGAATTTGACATTATGATAATATCGTCGATGTAACAATAAACGAAGTTCAAACCTCTTAGAACTGAGTCCATAAACCTTTGGAACGCTTGCGTGGCGTTTCGTAGTCCAAACGGCATATACAAAAATTCTATTAAACCAAACGGGGTGCAAAGAGCTGTTTTTTCGATATCCTCTTCGACCATCGGAATTTGGTAATAGGCTCTTACTAGATCTAATGTAGTAAAAATGGACTTACCATATAGTCTTTCAGCAAAGTCGTTGATATTAGCTATTGGATAGCGATCAGGAACTGTTTGAGCGTTCAATTTTCGATAGTCGCCACATACACGCCAACCACCCGTTTTTTTAGCCACAATGTGAATAGGACTAGCCCATTGACTCTTAGATATACGGCATATACCTTGTTCCAAAAGAAAATCTACTTCTGCTTTTGCGGCTGCTAATTTATCTCCAGATAATCTACGTGGGCGATCTGCTACCGGCTTACCAGTTGTTTCGATATGATGTGCGACGGTTGAATCTCCTGTGACCTTTCGGGTTAAAGTTGTTGTCGTAATGCTGACGTACTCTTGGAGTAAAGCTGCAAATGGTGTTTCTAAAGAAATTGTTGAGATACTAAAATCTTTCGTTTTACGAATTTTACCACTACTAGCAAGTTTGGTTGTACCATCTACTAGTCGTTTGGTTTTGAGATCAATTAACAAATTATAATGAATTAAAAAGTCAGCACCAATTATGGGTGATTGAACGTCAGCAATAATGAATAGCCACTTAAACTCACGACGTAACCCTAGGTCTAGTTTAAAAACCGAGTGACCATAGGTTGTGATTTCACTCTGATTAGCTGCCAAAAGTTTAACTTTCGAGGGGAAAAGTTTCGCCTTGACTAATGATGGGGGTATAACTGAGACCACCGATCCTGAGTCAATTAAAAAGTAAGATTTCGTCGAGTTATCATATACGTGCAACCGATTTTCCGAAATTATTCCATTATTGCTGTCGCTGTCGCCAATTGAGTTGATTGACGACAGCTCAATTAGTTTTCCGAATTATTGTTATGTGGGCAATTTGGTTTACAGCGTTTAGCATTCTTTCCAAATTTTACATGGTACCAGCAAAGTTGTGATTCGGAAGGATTCTGACCCGATTGTGAGCGACTCCGAGATCTTGAACGATTACGACAATTATTGTGACTCGATTGTATTTTCATCTTATCAATCTTATCCGATAAAATATTTATCGATTTAATGAGATCGGCCATTGAAGGGTTAATAGCACTTACCGAAAGTTGCGTTTCACTACTTGAGGTACTGTGTGATATGGCACTTACCATGTTGTTGTTCGCCTCTAACATTTTATCTGCCGTTTTTGCCAATTTGTCTAAATCGTCTTGCTCCCATATACTTAAAAGTGGACGAATCGATTCTGGCATCTGGCCAATAAAAAGTGTACGGATTATCGCTTCGTTGGACTTACCAGGCGCTAGTCGTTTCATGTGTGCCAAGACTTCAGACGGTTTCATACCCACGGTTTCTCCACCTTGTAATAAACGGCGCAATTTGGATTCAGGTGACTCAGCAAATTTTGAAATTAATCTTTCCCTGAGAACATTGAATTTGTCGTTTGCGGGCGGATTGGTAATTAAATCCTCAACAGATAAAAGGATATCGTCTTCAAGACGAACCGAAACAAAATCAAATTTGTCTGTATCTGATGTAATGTCACACAAGGCAAACGACCTTTCAACCTGAGCAAACCAAAGGTGTGGGTTATGCTTATTGAATTTGGGTATATGCACCCTTTGAAGATTCGATTTTGCTGCTTCATTTGGATGCTCACGTTGCTCCCGTAGTAAATTCACTTCTCGTTGAAGGTCCCTCATTTGAGCAATAATATTATCCATTTCAGACATTTTAATTTCGTCACTGCCGGATGTCTCTTCTATTGAAACAGTTTGCTTACTTCTCAAGTTGTATTTGCTTGAATCCATAAGCCGGATTGATCTTGTTCGTTGTGAAAAAAAATTGATCGCAGCGTTGAAACGTTAAAATTTCGAAAAAGCTGCGACTGCGCTGTTTCCACGAAAAATATTTTTTCTGCTGAAATTTTCACTACTTTGGTATTCGATGTAATTTGTTCCAAGCACGGGGTCACCAATATAGTTTATTGTAAAGTAAACGCGTTATTTTATTCTTAAACTATTTAAAATTATTATTATTTTATTTAATGTTTGGAGACATAAAAGAATTCAAATTAAGTTGCGAGAATTGTCCAAAGTTGTAGCAGCAAAGACGACGCGAGGAATTAATATTTGTTTTCTTCTTCTTTTATGTTCTAACGTGTTGCCAGATTCACTCCGTTCACTAGCTGACAAACTTGGTGCTGCCACAGTATGTTTGGTTTTAATTAACAGTTGATTTTTTGGGTCTGACCAAAAATCTTCGACTTTTATCCATTATATCAAGACAGCTTGAGCTTTATAAAGCAAAATTATAATTAAAATAAACTCCGTAATTTCTTCAAAATCCATAGAAAATTTTTACTCTTTAATAAAAAGAAATGTTGCAAACATGTAAAAAAAACAACTGATTTTCTACACGTTAACAAAGTACTCATTGTGGCAACCTCATCCGTCATTGCGTTAACGTCAGTTGAAAAAGTCGAAGGATGACGGATGACGGATTCTATGTGCCCCAGCCTTTATAGTACTTGGATTGAAGTTTTCTAAAAATTTATTATTTAATGATTCAATATCAATCGTATTTAAGAAACTATCATCATTAGCTACACACCCTGATATATGTATTCCGTAGCAGTACCTATTAACGTATTCAAAAATCAAATTTTTCTTAATAAAGGTCAAAATTTGTCATATCAATTTAAAATAGTTTTTCCAATATACCACAGACACATAATTACGGAGCAATATTATGATTCAGAAAATCTTATACGAATTTTAAAACGATACTTAAATCCATCTGTCGTTAACTGCATTAAAACTGATGAACGCATCATGGGAAAAATCCAAGAGGTATATCCCTTCCATTTTGGCGGATACAAGGTAAGATTTACACAGTTACAAAGGAGCAGGAGTAGAACAATTTAATTTTGCGTACACACAATCAAGCACACAGGAATGCCCGTGAAAATAAAATTCAAATTATCAAGAAATATTACTTTCAGTTTTAACGGCCATAGATAAATTATCTAAATTTGCGGTAGCAAAAGTCATTAAATCCAGAGCTGCTGAGGACATTCGAAAACCTTTGAGGGACATACTTTTCTTTCTTATTCCCGAAACTGTAATTTTTGATAACGAAAAATCTTTTAGCTCAATTTATATTAACCATATGATAGAGAATGAGCTGGGCATTAAAATTTATCGCACGCCACCGTACACAAGTTGCTCAAACGGACAAGTGGATGGTTTCCACTCAACGCCTCAGGAAGTCATGCGGTGTCTCAAGACTGAGAGAGCTCATAATACTTTTGAGGAATTACTAGAAAGGTCAGTTAAGGAATATAATTTAACAATTCATTCTACAACCAATAGGAAGCCGGTCGAAGTTTTATTTGGCAGAAATGTTAGTAGGGACCTAGAGCAACTTGGAAACTCTCGTAGGGAAATAATGCGTAAGATACAGGAAAAACAAATATCATAACTGAGTTACCATAACAAAAAGAAAACCACACCGAAAACATACTTAGATGGAGGCGTTATATATGTCAGAATTCATAAACGACGAGGTAATAAACTTACCGCCAGATATAAAAAGGAAATAGTAGCTAGTAACGGAAACTCTACAGTTAGAACAAGATCAGGAAGAATCGTTCATGAAAATCTTATAAGAACGTAAAATTTTAATATGTTTCTTTTTTTCAGATCAATTTTAATAATTTGTAGAGCGGAATTTCGAATGGTCGACTGACTACACGTCTGCTCACATAGTAATCATTAATGATGGAAATAGTAAGGTGCAGGACGGAAACTTTAGAATTATCCACCCAATAGACATGAAGCAATATGACACTTTTATAAAAGAGACACAAACATTTGTTGAACGTAATATCATAAAATCCAATCCTTTTTATCCTATCCTGAATGAAGAAATAATGCAAGCTATGGACTTAAACCAAAGTATGATTCCTCTTGATAATCATAATAATGAAAATTATTATATCAATAAAGACAACAAAAAAATAACATTAAAAATAAAAATTAAAAAAATAATTATACTAGAAATAAAAGATCCTTTAATATAATAGGCACTGCATGGAAGCAAATCGCTGGCACTACAGACCACGATGACTTCGAAATGCTAGAATTTAACATAAACGAATTAAATGAAAACAATAATAAGCAGGTTATTATTAATGAAAGGTTAAACGATAGATTAAATAATGTAACAAAAATAATTAATGAAATATCGAGCCATAGGCAAGGATGATTACTTAAATAACAATGTAGCCGTAATTTTGATAAATCGAATAAGACTCATAAAAGAGTAATAAACTTCATAATATTAGATAAACTGGAAATTAAGTTAACACTAGAAAAGCTAAGTAAAGAAAAGATGTCATTTGTGTCAAAGAGGCAATGGAATACGCTAAAGTAAATGTAATACATATATAAAGATTCAATTATATTGTATGTTATAAAAATTCCGTTAACAAATGAAGAAATATATGAGAGTTTGTTACTATATCCTGTGAAGAAAAAGGGAAAAATTATAAAGTTATCTTTCAGTAAAATTTTGAAGAATTCAAAAGAGATTTTTGGAATAAAAAGTAATTGTTTTGAATATAATGCTGTTAAAATTTGTAACAATGATCAATTAATAGATTTAAGCGATGATACATGCATAACAAACATCATAAGCAGTTTGCCATCATATTGCACCTACATCAACAATCAACATATCCCATCAATTGAGAATATACTGCCTGGAGTGATCCTGCTTAATGATTATAATGATGCAACACGTTCCTGATAAAATTTACAAATACTACAATAAAGGCACAAGAAAAAATATATCGTAACTTGGAGCCACCACAAGTAGAAACTATTCCCGCTGTGCAACCTAAACCATTAGAAAAAAATTTGGAAAAAATCCTGACTCTCGAAAGCCTAAATGAAATGTACATCAACAATACTCGCAATATTGGAACTATAAGAATGGGAAATATTATAAATGGAGTGTCAACTTTGATTTTCTTATTACTCCTTATGGTTGTTGGTTCCCTGATTTTGCATCTACATAAAAAATCTCAAAGGGTAAATGTGGTCCACCTAAACACAGAAAATACATTACCAACAACTAGCTCAGGAATTATCTTGACAAATATCCGACCTACAAACAATATGATTGCACCAGATTTTCCAATAAACAATATCCCCTACTTCTAGCAAAACAATTGGTAGCAATTGCGAGTACACACTCGCGGTTTGCATTGACATTAAGGGGGCTTTCAACAACGTGCATGCCGACACACTTATCCACTCTCTGTCAACCGGGAGATACGCGACTGGATTGGCAATATGCTAAGGAACAGATGGATTAATTGTGAGGTGCACAATGTAAGTATAAGAAAAAGGGTACAATGTGTGACTCCACAAGGGGGAATTTTATCACCCCTTCTATGGACCACAACAATACATACCCTTATTAGGACTCTGACCGATGAGGGATTCGAGAGTCTGCTACGCAGATGACGTCATGATACTTTTGAAGAGAAGGGATCTACATAAATCATTTGTGCAGGAAGGCCGAAGAGGCATTAAGCCTGGCGCACAACTGGGCTCAACCAAGAGGGTTGAACGTTAACCCGGAAAAAACTGAAATTGGCCTATTTACAAGAAAGACGAGGATAGGAAAGGACAATAAATATTTCCGAAAGGCTCATATATGTTGGTCAATCTGTAAACGGGCCATAGGCAGAAGATGGGGGCTGAATCCAGAGATGACACACTGGCTTTATAGTAGCGTTATCAGGCCTATTATGACCTACGATTCTATTGTGTGGTGGACATCGATGGAATATAAATGCAACATCAAAACAATACAGAAAGTTCAGAGAACCTGCTGTCTTGGTACAAGTGGGGCCTTCGGAACGACATCAACAGGGGCGATGGAAACAATATTATCCATCCAGCCAATCGAAATTCGTATAAAATACGAAGCGGCTCTTGCAACAAAACGACTAAAGGTGATAGGTGAGTGGATCGATCGGGAACACGAAGCGCATCATCAACGAATCTTTACGGCCATAGGAGAGCCCATACCGGAAAATGTCGCAAATGACCGCATACCGGAGACTAGACTAGAGGCCAACTGCGGAACATTGATCCCCGACATTAATTCCTGGTTGACCGACCCTTGGAACCAGATCCCCATGGGGCTTCATTGTTACACGGATGGATCAATGTCGAGAGGAAAAACGGGACTTGGTGTTTATATAGAAATAGTGCTTTAATATAATTCTTTGAGGTAAGTACCTGTGACAGGCATCAAATTTTTATTTTTCCTATGCCACCGTACGTCTTATAACAGAGATCTATCCCAAAAATATTTCCGTAATCGGAAGATCCAGCTGCTTCATCCTTCAAATCCTGTTACTCTGATTCAGCAGCTTTACTATAATGATCCTTTTAATGACTAATTCTGTTAATTCTTTTGTACTTTAAAACTGAATTCCTATCAGATGTTGTTAGTTGACATGTCTGAGCACTTCTATCGTTATAGTAGTTGGATGGTCGTCTAAAACGAGAGGAAGTTGGATCTACATCCATAGATTTCGGCTGATTCCAATTATAACTTCCATAAGTTTTTGGCTGATTCCCAATAATTTTTTCTAATTTACCCACGCATTTCTAATACAAAATGGATTTTTCTGTCGGTAGGTAGAACTCTTGTCATCTGATTGTCTCGACAGATATGGTTATAATTTGATTATTTTCGATTTAATTTTTTTCTTTTTCTTTGCGTTAATTCCGACAATTTGTACATTTGCACAAAATTGTAAATTAGCTAATGTTATGATGTTTTTGCAAACACGAATTGAGATACGAAACTGACATAAATCTTTGACTTTCTTGCGTGAAACTCTTATCTTTAAATCTTCAATATCTCTTCTATTCGCAAATAAGTTTCAAGCAATGAATTTCATGAAAAAATGCATATTGCAAATGCGGTGAAACACAATTTTTGTACAATATATAAACATATATAAATTTATTAAATGTAAGTTTGTAATTCATTCTAAAAATTATTGTTAAAACAACGACGGTTAATTCAAATAATTTGATTATGACAATTAAATAATATTAAAAATATATGTAGAAAACATTCCTACTTCTTTTTAAAATAAAAGTAAAATAAGAAAAACTAAATTATGAGTGCAAACAATTCTCAATGACCACATAAATAAAAATAAATCTCATATTTAATTTAGAAAATGAAAAATTATAGTTCTTAGAGGTTCCCTAAATATGTACAAACTTCATTACAATGATTCTTGCTTTAAACATGGTATACATATAAAGATACAATTTTAGGTTTCTACTACTAAACGGATTATTATAATGTCATTAAACTAAAATACAAATAGCTTTGTACATGCATCTAATTCATTTCTTCTTGTCTATCTTTCATTATTTTGAGTAGAGCATGGTTTCCCGAACCTCTGGCTCTCTTTCTATCCAGTTCAGAGAATTGGAATGAAAACGCACGTTTTCCCTTACTAGTTATTGCACTCATTTTTTCAAGTTCCTGTAAGAAATTATTTATTTAATTAAGCAATTTGAAGACAACATTTTTTAACTACCTTGCCAGGACTGCGACTAAATTGAAAGGTCAGTTGATTTGGAGATGCTGTATACCTATCAAGTTCATTCTTCTCAATAGAATGAACAAATAAAGAGTGATTATTCGATATTTGCCTGGGAAACGTTTGCTTTTCTGGTGGATGCGGTGATAGCAATAAGTCTCGTTCCTAAAAACACAACAGTTTTAATTAATTAAACAATTATTATTATTAATTATTATTACTGTTACAGACAATATGCAAAAAAATCCTGAAATAATAATTTATCAATAATATTTAAAAATTGTGTTCTCAACTACAGATTTGTATCTGTAGCAATATACTTTTAGTCTTTAATAAACGTTTCAATGTTGTTATTTATTTTTTGGGTTTCATTAATTATATAACCATTATAAAATATTTTTCGTCTTCAATAACTGTTATAAGATTTTTATTACTTATATTTATTCAAGTTTTAGGACTATTTGTTATAATTTTATAGGCGAATATGTTTACTGATAAGTGAAAAATTTATTTAATTTTTTCTGTCCTTTGTGGACTGATTTTCAAAATTATTTTCTTATATGAGCATGCTGCCCTATTTCAACCAATATTGAGTGCCTACGTAGACTAGCAGCTAGTGTACTAGACTGGTAGTCCGAAGATCGCAGGTTCGACTCCTGCCGCAGACTCCGGGTGTGTCTCTGCAGATAAGCCAAGTAAAAAAAAAAAATATGTGATCGAACCAAGAACCAAGAGCAAATTAAAATTTAATATATACCTTACTTAATATAATATAGACTGTGCGGGCAATGCACGCAGTCTAAAAAAACTCCCTTCAGTGGGAATGGTACCTCCCATTTTAACAAAATATTCAGCCTAATTCAAATATACCAGTAGTCTCTAAAACGTTTAACTTAAATATAATATTATTATAAGGGTTACATATTGAGATCTTTGAAGCCGATGACAAAAAGTTGACAACTAAATACAAAATTTAGTTCAATTAAATCTTGGCGCCAGCTTCAAAGATTTTTTTATATTTTTTGCCTTCTACAACTAGTATGCTCCTTCCAGGAGTGAAGGTAACATCAATACTGTCATTACAGTTTTTGTACAAGTACGAAAAAAGAGAAAATACGAGTATCAATATTTAATAAAATTATTCAGGATATATTTCAAATTGTTCAAAATATTTGTTATTTGCCTTCTTTTCATTTGGCTGAAGTACTGATGATTTGGTTAGAGCTAATGAAATGCGGACATACACGTAGCTAAACCCACAATAATTAACTAATAATAATTGATAATGGTTATAGAAGTTCGAAAGAAATAAATATCTTGTTTAACGCTTGTCATACAAAAAAAAAATAATAATTTATGAAAGACTTTCAGCTATTTTGTGATTGTGACGAGACGAAAATTTTTAAGTGCTTATAATTATCACAGGGACGCCGAATATTTAATAGTTGAATGCTAATATTAAAATACAGAATGAACTTAAACTTACTGGTTTATCTTGTTTTCGGCTAAAATTCCAAGCATATGGTGTCATTTTTTGCATGTAAATTTCATTGTAAAATTGTATTATGTCTTCCACCTCTGAAATTAATTAAAAATTTATTACATTAAAATACACTCATATAAAATGTAACAAAATAATTATTAATTTTACTTCTTTCGCCTGAATCGAGAACTTTTATAAAAACTTCTCTATATATACTACTTGTAGCCTGTGGTTGTTTTCTATAAAATTTCATGATGTCTCTGAAAAGCTTCCCGTTTACTTCTCCAACCTAATAGAAATAAATAAAATTAAAAATAAACTCAAACGTTGACATCAAATTACAAATACTCACCTTAATATAAAGATATATTGCACACATGAAAATTTGATCAAGATGTCTGTCTTGCATTAATTCGGTTTTTTGAGTTATCGAATACTCAAACAGAGTCCAGATTTTCGAAATCATCTCATCGCCCAATTCAAGTTCTTTGCATAATTCTTTAATTCGTAACCAAGACAGTTTATAAAACTGCAATCAAAAATGAGAATGGTTTAATTATACAAGTATTTCAAAATGTTATAAAAATACTTCAGAAATATACCTTTCTTAGGAAAAGTTTCAATGGTATTGATCGTTTGTTAGCGTTAACTTGTTTTTGATTGTCATTATTATTAGGTTTGTCCACAATATGAACGATTTCTAAATTAGTTAAAAGGTAATAAAATATTTTTCTTATATTAACTTTCTCAAAATACCTTTAGAAGTATTAAAAAGATCACGACGTACAGATTCACTAATAGTTGTCGAAGATGTGCTAAATGTGTCATATGCAGAATTCATAGGCGATTGTACTAAATGTTTATGAATAAAACAAATCACTTAGTTTTGTTACATATACGAATATTATAAACTTACGCTGTGGTTCACTACTATTATTATTTCCAACTTTAACTTCTGACCACGTTGGCAAGGGTGTAGGCTCTTTTTTAATTAGGTCCCACAACGGTGAACACTTTTGCCAGGCCAACGACTCTAAGCAAGTTTCCTCTATTAAATTCAAATGTTTTATGAGCTCTCTGTTTAGGACACCATCATGACTACGCACAATGATTTCAATTAGTTTGTAAAATTCAAAGGCATTAATACTAAAGCAGTCTAGTATCCAAGGAAATTTTAATGGAGAATCGTATGCATCGAGTACAATCTCCACACTGCATGCAATTAAGGTTGTGTTGAAACTATCCTTTTGGAAAAGGCTGTTGAGATCGATAGGCTTAATTCTTTTTTCAAAATGTAATATCTTATCTAGCAGATAATAATATAGGGATTTCGCCAATTGAAACTTATTCACCGCTTCTTCTTTATTGGGAAATTTATTATAAAACTGTTTGGACATGAAAATTAGTTTTTCATCAATTCTTTTTATAACGTCATCGCCGGTTGACTGTCTAATAGAGATAAGAAGTTTTTGTAAATCCATTTTACAATATATAAAGTCATACATTTATTTGCTATGTTATAACATATTTCTTCCACTAATACTTATGTTAGATCATCAGCAAACCTTTATACAAATTTTAGAATAGTTAAAATGTGAATTTGCATTTAAAAACTCTCCAGAAATGTATAGTGGTTGCTATAGACATAACATTGACAAAAACACAACAAATAAACTTTTAATTATATTTTTGTTAAATTCCATAACTAAAGTTATTGATCATGATAAAATTTTGTTATAAAACTAAAAATACCTTATAAATTCTGAAGGCTCAGTAATTTGGGATATTTCGCGTAATTTCTTTACATTATTCGTAGCATTTGCAACGGGGTCGAAAACACCTTCTTTGCTGGGCAAACTCTCTTTGCGTGTGTACGGCGTATTTGGCATTAATGATTTAATATCCTTAAATTTAAAATGTTGCTTATAATTAGTCTATATAAAACTATATAAGAAATTTATGCATACCGGATGTAAATCAATTTTCAACCCAGATGATTCATCTAAAATGGGAATAGTAATAAATGCAAATAATTTGTTAACTGCAATGTAGTGTAATTGAAATTTATTACACAACTAACTTGTTCTTTTCTTTGACCGTATTCGTTAAATATAGAATAATTACAAATAATCTATAATTAATAGAAAACACGATTGTACGCTCACATTATGGTCGATTTTATAAGAAAATCAATCTATTTTGAAGGTGCTGATGTGCACAACTATATTCTTTCAAAATGGGTTCAGTATTTTGGAGCTATACACTTTTAAAGTATCTGCTAATACATGTACCCATATGACTAATGCGTATAAGTTAAGAGGACATGCCTATCCATAGCGGAGAAAAGGTATATTTTAAATTTCATGCATATGTATAATACGTAAGTATCACGCTTCATTATTTTATATCGAACTGAGCAACATCCAATATTGGTAGAGTGCAGCTATTTAATAATGAAAATTATAATTTCACCAAATAATTTTGGATACAAAATCGTGTATATAATACAAAAATGGTTAAAAGCTATTTTGTAGCACAATATCATGTAAAAAAAAAACAATTTTATTCACTATTGCATAAATGAATTTTGATATGTTTTTAAGTCTGTGTACTTACGTGAGCTACTGTTGTTTATCTTACGGTAGTCTAGCAGAATTCTTTCATCCAGTTCAGCCATGTTCAACACGTACTGTTCATACGCGCCCTTAAGAGATCTTAAATTTCTTTCAAAATTCTTATTTGACACCAATGTTTCTTCATTTCCATACAAAGTCTTAACAAGAATAAGCACATTATATAATTCCATAAGAGAAAATTAAAAAAAAAATTAACAACTTACATTAGTCTCAAAAAACTTTTTGATAATTCGTTTAAATGTTTCCTTCATATTTTTAGCGTCATGTGGCGAAGCGTTTGTCATATTGCATAAAGGTTCTATAATACAATATTCCTTTAATATTCTGCCATCAAAATCTGCCTTCCCCCACTTAGATGGAACGCCAACGAATTTGATGTTAATGAGATCTGGGTTTTCAGCCAAAACATTTTTATAAATCAAATCTATGCAGCAGATTAGAAGATGGAATGACATTACTATATCAGTAACTTGGCTAACTGGATTTTCGTTTTTAGCGCACAGATATAAGCACCAACAAATTTCAAATAATTTTCCGTATGGGCACTTTGCAGATCTGTTAGAAAATAATTGGTAAAAAAAATAAATAAATACGCTTAACATTATCATGCCATCTTATAAATACAAATGTACCTGAACTTGCAATTCCTCTTCTCATTTGGCGGTGGGATGAAAAGTTGCTCAAATATATCACTGTATCGAATAAATACGTTGGAAGTGATACTATAGCTGCGCTCCATTTTATTGATTTGGTTTAGAAATGATTCAGGCAACTTTGCCATGTCATGCCATTTCCTCATCTTTAATGTAAACTCGTGTATACTAATTTTAAATATTTATTAAATCTAATTCATTAAGTATAAGTCAGATACTACGTACCTCATATTACAACTACGCAAAAGTTTTATAACCGATATGCAATTACCCAACACTACGTCATTGGATCCACCCCCTACAGTGGGCGTATAAGATCCCCTACATGCTGCATATAAAGCGCAACAAAACCAATGTAGAGGATCTCCCTGTTTAAATTGAGCAAAAAGAAAACTAATTACGTTTTTGACTTCTTGCTAAGCGAACAAATAAGTTCATACATTTGTATGTGAATCAACTTGATATCCATTACAACCGATCTGCAAACTTACCTCTAAAGAGAATCTACGGGATATTTCAATGAATTTATTCCATGACAACTCCTCCGTCTCCCTGTCCATATTAAGTTCTCTGCACAAATCTTCATACTTTGAACGAATAGGATCTGAGCCATCTTCACGAGATTGTGTCATAGTGATAAAATTGTCTTTATGTGGATATCTTTTTAGAAAATTAACACTTTTTTCTTTTAATTTTTTCCTTGCGTTATCACATTGAAAATCCAATCTATGGTATTTGTCTTTTTTATTGTTAACAATTTCGTTAGTGTTAATGTATTCTTACTTTCTATTATTTCACAATTAATTCGACCAAAATTGGCCCCAAACTATGACGATTCTTTAGAATATCAGAAAAAAGTTATTTCGCCTCCCCTAAAGAAAAACAAATGTCACAAAGAAAAAGGCGCGAACACAATAATAAATGATGACATGGTTGAACAACTGACATTAAGTGGAATGAACAACTCAAACGTCAACAGAATGATTCAAAAATATTAAATACACACAAAAAAATTTATTTAGTATTGAACATTTGCAGTCAATGTTATTATCAGGGCTGGGCAGTATTTGAAATACATGTATTTGAAATACGTATTTAAAATACAAATACGTATTTTGTATTTTGTATTTTAAATACTGCAAACCATGTATTTTATCCGATCCACTGTTGTAGGAAAATTTCAATTTCTTTAAACCGTTAAGAACAGACAATTCATCTATAAAAGGGATTAAGATAGACTGACTTCCAATATTGGAGCATGGTAGTAGACCAGTGTCTCTAATTTGATCATTGGCATAAGTAGATGAAAAGAAATCTGCAAACAAGTTACTTATTTCAGCATCCTCATCTGATTCATTTTCATTTAACTTCATTGTAGGTGGAAAGAAGTAGATTTTCTTTTTAAATTTACAAAATTGTGAAACGATTCTTCTTAAGGTTGTTTTTAATTTTGACGATATAGCTGTTATAGCAATTCTGATTTTATTTGTTATATTCGGCACGAGCAACTGAGTATTTAGCAAAGTCTGATGCTGATCCAGATTTTTTATACTTTTTATAATATTTATTTTGCTATTTTTAATTTTAGAAAGAGCTTTAGTATTCCATGGCGGTCCATTGGTTCAAGATCAAATATATCCTTTGTAGAAACTCATAATAATATGATCGATGACATCAGCTTTGTTTTCAAAGTTAGAAATTGACTGTAAACTACTCCAGTCAGTATTATAAAGTAGCTCAGTTACTCTGCTATAATTCCCTTTTTTGAAGCATAAGCTATTGACTATCGATTTTTCCGCAGAATGAGATGTTTATAACGAAAAACATGAATTTACTAAAATTATAGGATGATAGCGGTCTTCTGGCAAAGTGAATGAATCAGTGCGAAGTACAACGGTGTCAACATAATCATTTACAAAAACCAGGTCTAAAAATTTAATATTGTCGTTATAGATGCCATTCATCTGATAAAGATTCACATCTAGTAAGCAATCAATAAACTCAGTGTATTTCTCATTGGCGCCAGATTTATAGGGCGTGAATTAACCATTATCAGTAGAAGGGTTCCAGGAAATAATAGACATATTAAAATCACCAACTGCAATGATAGTATCATTGTGATTAGACATTCGCACAACAGAGGAGATAGTGTCTGAGTGTTTCTGGTAAATTATTTCAGGTGAATTAGAAGAGATATACGAACACGCTACGAAAATTCTCTTATGTTGAATTTTGTCAAAACAGCCATAAATTCAATATCCAGAAAAGACGTATACGATAAAGCTTCGGAAGTGAGCAGGCTAGAAACTGCTATCAAGACACCACCTTCCTTTATGTTATTGCTACGATCACGTCTATATATCGTATAGTTAACAGCTAAAATTTCCGTGTTCAATATATGTATTATCATTAAGCCATGTTTCAGTAAATGCTATAGCATGATAGTCAAATGAGTAACTTTGATTAAATAACGCAGATAACTTCTTATTAATGCCACGAACATTTTGGTATATAAGAATAAATTTTCGATATATTTGTTTAGTTTTTTTCAATATTTGTTGCCGTTAAAGGCAATTGAACAGAATTCCTTTGTCTTGTTTTAAATATAAATTCGCGAACGTAAATACCATTAGGCCAGAAATTTGGAGTAATAACTATATTAAACAACTCATCCGGTACAGTAATCTTGAATAATGCCACTATTCTTGGTTCAGAGTAAGAAAATTTATACACTGAGATATCTAAGTTGGAACCGTGCTTTAAGTTTATATATGAATAAACTTCTTCAACAGTAGTATCTGATGCTAATCGGGAAACGAATATTGTTTTGTTTGGAGGTATAACTCTAATCGGTCTAATAAGACCTGCAGTATTATTTTTGATTCCAGTTTGAGCAGGACTAGTACATCTATTAGATAGGTTATTAGTAGTTAATAAAGTATTAACAGGTGTTCTTTCGGCGACTGACAATTGAGTGGGTTGGCTCGTACGTTGAATAGAAGATACGGTACTGTCATTAACAATACATAAATACATACATGTACATGACGTGAAAGTATTTTGTATTTGAAATACTTGCAATAAATGGAAGTATTTTGTATTTTAAATACATACAGATTTTTAAGTATTTTGTATTTTAAATACATATCCTGAAAGTATTTTGTATTTTAAATACATGATCAGCAAGTATTTTGTATTTTAAATACCGCAAACCATGTATTTTGCCCAACACTGGTTATTATTAATTGAATGAGGTACTAATAGTGATAGAACAACAATACAATAAAAGAAATATGTTCGTATGATATGACTTATTTTGGGTTAACTTACTTTACATTTTGCATATGTACGTAAAGCAATAACGAACAAAATTTACGAATTTTTTAACATAAAAAGTATTACATATTAATAATTTAAAATTAAAAAAACGGGTATGTCACGTGCGACCCGCTATCAAAAGTTCACATAAATACCATAAACTACCTAGACCCGACAACTTTGAAAATAAAGTTTGTGTAAAAGAGATAGCAAAGCTATTTGTTTTTATATAGATATCTCTTCACACAAACTTTATGCACGTTATACAAAGTTTATGCAAAATATGATTCGGACCCTTTTTATACGTCAAAGTTGGGTATTCTGTGTATATTCTGTGATAAATACGTGTCGCTTGAGGTATATTCCCACCCTAGCAATTTTTTTTATATAAATATATGTAAATATGCTCAAAAGTTCAATTTGAACATATTAACCACAAATCAGATGACCCCAAGTGTCCATGTCGTCAGGAATACCTTGAAATTCGACAACGAGTTACCACTAAGTCCAGACTGGTTAGCAGACGTACATATGTACATACATATCAATACGTCATATTTCAACACAGGCGATGATAATTTTCCTGAATTTCCAAAACAAGCACGTACCAACGACACACGTGATACCTGCCCTCAAGCTGGTAACCATCATTGACATGTTTTGAAAAATAATCATTATGCCAGGGATAATGATGATGATATCTCCAATAAGACAAATATTTTTTGATGCAGTAGATGCTCGTCAAAACAAATATGACAAATTAAGAGTTTTTGGTAATATGCTTAAACAAGCCATATAATTCAAATGTCTTACAAAATGTTCATGTTATGCACTGGAATGCACAAGGCATAACGACTGAGTCAGCAGCTGCGCAACATAAGCAAATAGTTCGTAACAAAGGAGTTGAAATTCTACTCCTAAATGAGACTTTTTTAAAACCTTACCATAAATTTAATCTCGGAGGCTTTTACCTAAGATAAAGGCTATTACCTAAGATAAAGACGCGCATTATCGAGAATACTTCGATACAAATAATGATTAATAGAAGACCTGTAATTGTGACTGCAGCGTATAAGCCGCCGGTCAACTGTGTTGATTTTATAACGGATCTGGATGTATTAACCAACTCTACAAGCGAGTTTTTCATATTTGGTGATCTGAATGCACATCATACTCATTGGAATTGTGTGGCGAACAATGCTACTGGGAATGAACTTTACAATCAAGATCTAATATACACCATCCAAATGCCTTTACCAGGTTTGGTTCTGACCAAGATAAAGAGTATTTAGTTCAAGTTCAACCCTATACGTTTGATATTCTTTTAACGAATTCTAGTGTTAATTTTTCCAATTTAGAAACCCATCCTAACATACCACAGTCAGACCACGCACCAATCACTTGCTTTATTTTTGGTTATATTCATAGTATGATAGAAACAGTTCCCTTGTACTATCGCGCAGACTGGCCGGCAATCAAAAACTGGGTAGATAATGAAATTAGAAGCCAGCACATTGATCAGACCGTAAGTAATCCTGATAGCCCAGAGTTATCCTTAAGTAGATTAATATCAATCGATAAAGAGGCTTTCAATCAAATTCCTACTGGTACCAGAAGTTCTTGGCAGAGAGAAATCCCTGACACAAGTAAATTTTTAATTAGACAGAGAAATAAATATAATTGCAAATTTCAAAAATGTAGAGATTCAAACCAAAGAATGCAAATTTATTGCATATTAAAGCAATTGAATAGATTAATTAATTTCCACCTCAATAGAGACAGAGACGAACGCTGGTCAAAATTTATTTCAAAACTGCCTACCTAAAATAATTTTACAGATTTATACGTAAACAATGACATCTTAAAACCCAGTGCAAATGCATTAGCTGACGTTTTCGAATCCTCCCACACCATAACTATTAATAACCCATTCCCGCTGGACCCTGGGGTCTCAAATTACATTAATCGCCTAAACGGTATTTCTGATTCTAGAACAAATGCTGAACTAACAAATACAAATGAAGTTAAATCGCAAGTACTATTGCTGAAAAATATTAACGCTCCTGGCCTTGATGGCTTTATTTCTACTATTCTTAAAAATATGCCCGATTACTTCTTCGAGACGTTAAGTAAGCTATTTAATTTTTGATTAGAAAGTGGTCACTTTCCTCTCATTTTTAAAAAGGCTAAAGTAATTCCTATTTAGAAAGCTGGTAAAAAACCTAAACTACCCACCAGTTACAGACCAATCAGCATATTGAGTTTGATAGATAAGTCTAGTAATATGAAATACTCAGTAATGACTTATTTATAGGAATAATTATAATAATGATGTTTATTGTTCAAAAGTTTTCAAAGGACTGAAAAAACATACTTCAACAAAACATAAAATATAAAACAAAGTTTCTATGATTGAAGAAATAAATATTTCAATACCCCTTCTCAATCATATAAACCAATAGAATTAGAAAACTTCAGGAAGATATTTGCATCCAAAGCTTTTGTACATATATCCGCTAATTGATCTGATGTTCCAATCGATTTTATATCAATTAAACCTTTTTCGATATTATCTCTGATAAAGTGATGTTTAATGTCGATATGTTTTGCTCTTTTTGTTTCAGTATTTCTTGCCATGCATTCACAACCTCGATTATCTTCGTAAATAATAACAGCTTCATTTCTTATTTCATTTAAATCTTGCAATAAACCTCTTAACCATATGGCTTCTGATACAGCTGAACTTAAAGCCACATATTCTGCTTCACTTGAGGACGTAGCAACAGTTTGTTGACACTGTGCATCCATATACTTTAAAAATAAATCCACTAACAGACTTCCGATCTATAGTATCGCTTCCCCAGTCAGCATCATCATATCATACCAAAATATTATTTGTATAAGTACGGTAAATAAGTTTCTTCTTAATCGTTCCCTTAAGATATCCCAAAATTCTCTTCAATGCTTTCCAATACTCTTCTGATGGTTTTTGTTGAAATCGTCCAAGATAGCTTACATGATAACATATTCCTAAAAGTTCACGATACGGCTCTTCAAAATTATCATCACCAGTATTTTTCAATTGTAATCCTTTCTCCATAGGTGTCTTGACAGGGTTACAATCAGCCATTGAAAATTTTTCTAACACCTTTTGTATATTAGCTTCTTGCGATATTTCAATACTACTGGGTTTAATATCAAACTTCATACCCAAGAAGTGTTTCAATTTTCCGCAATCAGATAGCTCAAAATTTTTAAATAGTTCTGTTTTTAGATTTTCAATTAACCTTATATTTGAGCCTGCAATCAATAAGTCGTCAATATATATAATAATGTACAAAACGTTGCTACTTTTATCAATTTTTGTGTACAGGCAATAATCATGTTTAGAACGAATGAAACCAATATTTAATAAGAATTCATTCAACTTATTATTCCAACATCTAGACGACTGTTTGAACCCATAAAGGGATTTGAGTAAGCGACAAGCACTACCTTTTTCAGCAGAAACCCCTTCTGGAATTGCCATATAAATTTCTTCATTCAAATCCCCATTTAAAAAAGCAGTTTTTATATCCAACTGATGCAATTGTAATTTTTTTTAGCTGCAATTGCAAGCACAATACGTATTGTTGTGAGTTTTGCAACGGGAGCATAGGTTTCGTTGTAGTCAATGCCATATTTCTGTAAAAATCCTTTAACAACTAACCTTGCTTTGTATCTAATGCTATTTCCATATTCATCGTGCTTTACTCGAAAACCCCACTTTGATTTTAGTAGCTTTGTATTCTTAGGCGGTTTCACAAGTATCCAAACTTTGTTATACTCCATAGCTTTTAACTCTTCATCAATAGCTTTATACCATTTATCAGCATCAGGTCTACTAAAAATTTCAGAATATTTTCCTGGTTCTCGGGAAACACAAAATGATTCAGAAACAACTGAATTACTAGTAAAGTAGTCCAAAAACCTCAGTGGTGCCTTTCTTTCTCTACAGCTTCTTTTAAGTTGCACATTCCGGTTAGGAGAATCCATTCCATCATCACCACTTTCATCATCAGTTAAAAGTGTACCGTTATTATTTGCGGGTTCTATGGCGGGGACATTTTCTTCATTTATTTCTGTAACGATCATATTATCTTGATTTATTTCTTCCCCTTGTTCGTTACTTTTTAACAAAATTCTGATTGGCTAATCAACTTCAGGCACTTCTTTAAAAGGATAACATGATTCGTCAAATTTCACATCTCGAGAGGTAACGATTCTTTTTGAATTCGTATCCCATAGTTTATAGCCATTCGGAATGTAACCAATCATTACAAGAGATCTACTTTTGTCACCTAGCTTTCTCCGAGTTTCTTTGGGTACCCAAGCACAAGCCTTACACCCGAAAATTTTTAGTTTCTTGACATTAGGCTTGAATTTATACCACATTTCAGCTGGTGTAACATTGCCTTCCAAGGCTTTGGTTGGACTTCTGTTAATTAGGTATACACCCGTAAGGGCAGCTTCGATCCACATCTTTTTCAGCATATGAGATTCGAGCAACATCGAACGAACTTTTTCTACTAATGTTCTGTTAAAACGTTCCGAAACTCCATTTTGCTGGGGAGTATATGCTATTGTCTTCTCTAATTGAATACCTTTTGTTGCATACCACAGCATCTGTTGTTTTGATTCGTATTCACGCCCTTGAGCAGAGGTAAGTTTAGATATTGACAATCTAAACTTTGCTTTTGCCATGGCCTCATATTCCTTCAGATTCTCAAAAACATCGGACTTCTTCTTAATGCCATAAATTACAGAAAAATGAGTAAAATCATCTATAAATGATACAAAATATTTTGAGCCATCCCATGCTAGCGGATCAATAGGGCCGCAAACGTCAGAATGTATTCTTTCTAACGGGCGTGATGTACGTTGACGAGTTCCAGTAAAAGGTTCTCTAGTTTGTTTACCTTTTAAACATATCTCACAAAAATCAAGTTTTTCAGGTTTTGCATTTATGCCATTTACCATGTTTTTAGCCATTAACTCATATAAAGATGATTGACCAATATGACCATAACGTTTATGCCATAATTCAACTTCCCCTTTTTTTGCAAGGCTTGCCACGTGCGGTTTTATTTTAAATGCGATTTCATAGAGATTTTTTTTAAACATCCGGTAGCTATTAACACACCATCTTTGGATATAAAAGCTTTATACTTACTAAATTTCACATCAATTCCAGCAGCAGCCATTTTCTTAACTGAAAGAAGATTATCTCTTAACTCATGAACATATAACACGTCTTTAAGAATAATATCAATGTTCCTATTTGACACACAACTGATTGTTCCTACGTGATTGGCAGTTAAATATCGATTGTCTTTTGCTACTTTTATTTGAATTGGGTCAAAAATTTCTTTAAGCGTAGTAAAACAATTATTTTTGTTCACGAAGTGATCACTTGAACCCGAATCTAATATAAATAATAAATCTGATTTCACTAAGCTGTTACTTGTATCTGAGTTCACCATAAAACAAATATTTTTGGCCTCTTAATGCGCTTCTGGCTTCACTGCTTCGACTTTGTGTCCAATTTTATTGCACTTGTAACACTTTCCAAAAAATTTCTTCTTTATTTGCTTTTGCCAGCAAAAGCTGTTTTGTTATCTTCAACATAACGACTTGAAATTTTTATTTCTTCTAACAACAAACGCTGTTTCACAATATCATATTTTAAGGACTCTAGATTTTGCAAGGCTGTCACAAGAGGATCAAATTTTTCAAGAAGTGACATAAATAATTGTGTCAAGATGTCACTTTCTTCTAGAACAGCACCGGCTGTTTTTAACTGTCTAATCAAATTTTCAAATTTGATTAAATGTTCGGCTACAGCTTCACCATCATTAAGCTTCAATTTCATTAATTCCTTCCTAGCCAGCATTTGATTCACCATCGATTTCTTAGCAAATACCTCCTTCAGGCTGTCCCACATTTCTCTAGCTGTTGATTTCTCCCGAATGTAGCCCAAGCAATTATTTCCAACAAATGCTACAATGCGTTCCTTCGCTTTACCATCCTTCTTTTCAAATTCTTCTTTTTTTCGCAGCAGATTCGAACCTTCCAAGTGAACTTTTACTCGGAATTGCCATTCATCATATTCGCAACCGTTAAATTGCGGAATTCCTTATACATACTTCCTTGTCGCCCATAACCTCTAGTAATATGAAATACTCAGGAATGACTTATTTATAGGAATAATTATAATAATGATGTTTATTGTTCAAAAGTTTTCAAAGGACTGAAAAAACATACTTCAAAAAAACATAAAATATAAAACAAAGTTTCTATGATTGAAGAAATAAATTTTTCAATAATAAGATTTATTTCTCCATATTGAAAAAGCCTTTGACTCCATCTGGCATGACGGCCTGTTGTTTAAACTTAGGTTAGGTTAGGTTATAACTTGTTTCTCTATTCTTGCTTCACACCCCAATCATGAGCGAATCAACTTGCTTCGCCATACAAAATTTTGAGAGCGAAGCAGGTAGATTCATATTGAATCTACCTGCGAATTAAGAAAAAATCCTCTCTTCTCTAATTTTTATCGTGAGTTTATCTGCACTAGTTGTCAAAATTAAATATTTTTGTAAACAAAGCAAATTTTAAAGTGAAAAGTTAAAAAATATAATTGTTTTTAGTGTGTGTTTCCTAGACGTAATAATAAATTTGAATTGAGTGAAAAGTTAATTTATTTAAATTTGAATAAAGTTAAAAAACAATGGAACAAAAAAATTATAAAATCGAAGCAGATAGATGAGTTTAGGTTGATTGGAGGGGTGTGATAGCCCATGTCACACGACATACACTTACATAAGCCAGTGAACGCTTGTTGTGCGCCCCTGTTTAAATTTAACACTTTCGGTTTTCTAATTTATCTTCAAAAGATTATTAAAAACTTTTTAGAAAATCGTTCGTTTGTTGTTTGCGTTGATAATAAATACCTGCTGGTTTGCCACAGGGGTCGGTGCTATCTCCTACACTATACTCAGTCTATACATCTGATATAATAATACATAAAAATTATGAAGCAGCCTTCTACGCTGACGATAGCGCGTTTATTTGTTGCGGAAAACTCTCAAATGCGATAACTAAAAAAATGCAAATCTACCTGGAAACAGCAAAGAATTACTTCGAAAAATGGAAAATTAAAGTCAATGACCTTAAAACGCAGGCTATTACATTTCCTCATAATAAGACACCCAAACGTCTGCCAACCTTACATCTAACTTCTCGAGGAATAATTTTTTCTATGAAATAAGACATTAAATATCTAGGGGTAATCCTTGACATGAAACTTTCATTCAAATAACATGTAAATAACATTTGTGATAAAGCAATTAAATGCGGTCGATCAGTGTATCCTCTACTCTTTAGAAGATCAAAGCTGAACTTAAATAACAAATTATTACTCTGTAAAATGTGTATTCGTCCCATTATGGCATACGCTTGCCAATTATGGTATCACAAAACCGCTAAAACGCATAAAAAGAAACTGCAAATAATTCAGAACAAAAATTTGAAAATAATACGCAATCTATGGCCCAATTTATACCATGATGTAAAAATCGTGTATGTTTTTTATTTACTTTTGAAAACATCTTCTGAAATCTTCTTGCATTTATACCATGATTTTTGCATCGCGTATTTTTTTCTTACAGGGTTGTTTTTTAATCGGTAAATTCTTTTTAATTGTTCATTCGCATTTTTATGTCAGTGATCTGTATACCACAAAATATAAACAAAATTTATATGTTCTATTTTTTTTACCGTTTTTGTTTAATTAATAAACTTTATTTTATTTTTTATTAAGCTTAAGGTCTTAAATTTTTATTTTAAATTATTATCGATATTTCGGTACTCATCAAGTACCATCTTCAGGATAATTATTATTTGTTTGTCTTATATAAATTGAAAAATTTTTACATTTGAAAAATAATAATAATTTTTTTTTTATTTTTGGAATACTAATTACATATTCACAAAATATTTAAAGTAATTATAATATACATTTGTACATTAAATAACAACATTAAAAAACTCATGTATGTAACAAAACATACTATGTATATGTATAGAAATACCTGCACTTCATTTCACTGTTTAAACACTTTGACAATAGAAGAAGAATAAAACATGACAGACAATAACGAAAATAAATGTAAAAGGAATTACAAAAAAAAAATCATGGAAAACAGAAATCGTGATGTTTTTACTACCCCGCTTTCTTCTCTACCCCGTTCGTCTACCAAAAAAAAAGTCGTGATGTTTACTCATGATTTTAAATCATCGTCTAAATTGCGTGTATCTCCTAGATACTCAATTGAGTTATTGCACAAAAATTTTAACCATAAAATGTTTAATACATTTGCGAGGGAACTGACTCTGTCATTCAAGGTATGATGCAGAGGGTCTGAATCCGAAACAATGTGTAAGAGATTTGGTAAACAACCACACAGATTCTTTTGTATGAGAGAATTTATTTAGTGTTTGTTAATAAAATTTCTTATACCTTTGATGTATGCGTAAGGTTTTTAACAGCAATATTTTCCTTAACACTGTGATATTATTAATTTTGCGTTTATATTCAATTATTTAGATTTTAATTGCTGTAGTACATTTTTAGTAAAATCTCATAATTTGTGTACATGTATTATACTAATTAGGAAATTAAAAAATAAAAGAAAGAAAGAAAGAAGTTCAATTTGTTCAAGATATAAAAAAGCATTGGCATATTGAGCAGAACTAACAAACTTTTTCAGTTTTCGTATAGATGTGGGGATATACATACATATATTCTCAAAGTGAGTATATGGCCCAATTTATACCATGATGTAAAAATCGTGGATGTTTTTCATTTACTTTTGAAAACATCTTCTGAAATCTTCTTGCATTTATACCAGGATTTTTGCGTCGCGTATTTTTTTCTTACAGGGTTGGTTTTTAATCGGTAAATTCTTTTCAATTGTTCATTCGCATTTTTATGTCAGTGATTTGTATACCACAAAATATAAACAAAATTTATATGTTCTATTTTTTTGACCGTTTTTGTTTAATTAATAAACTTTATTTTATTTATTATTAAGCTTAAGTAAGGTCTTAAATTTTTATTTTAAATTATTATCGATATTTCGGTACTCATCAAGTACCATCTTCAGGATATTTATTATTTGTTTGTTTTATATAAATTGAAAAAATTTTTACATTTGAAAAATAATAATAAAAAATTTTTTGTCACTTTTGAAATACTAATCACATATTCACGAAATATTTAAAGTAATTATAATATACATTTGTACATTAAATAACAACATTAAAAAACTCATGTACATATGTATGTAACAAAACATACTATATGTATAGAAATACTGCCGCTTCATTTCACTGTTTAAACACTTTGAAATCGTGATGTTTTTACTACCCCGCTTTCTTCTCTACCCCGTTCGTCTACCAAAAAAAAGTCGCGATGTTTACTCATGATTTTAAATCATCGTCTAAATTGCGTGTATGTATGTAACACGAAGTGGCTGAAAATGTACACGCGGATTGGACCGTGTGCTGTGGGTAAACAACATGGGTAAAGTGGTATTTTTAAGTACATATTGAACTTTCCAAATGTTTGTTGCGCTATAACTTTTCCCAAAAGACTCTTTGGATATCAGTTATATCTAAAACGATAAGCATTTGTGAAAAGTTTTGATTGTAGGTATCGTCATATGTATTTACATATGTGGATGCGAAATGATTTTCCTGCTGTATTTAGTTGATAGGATAATAAGAATGAAAATTTAATACTCCAAATGGGATCACATGCATATCTGACATCATCTGAATTTACGTTCGATAAATATTAATAAACAATTCATATACAAATGTAACAGAAGAAGTATATAAACATTTAATATAATATAAAAAAGAAAAGTGTAGCGAGAATTAAAAAATATATAATTAAATAATATTTTTTATTTTATTTTATTTTATTTTACATTTTATTTTATCTTACAAACTTAATTTATAAAATATAAAAAGGCGCGGGTAACTAGGGCATTAGCGCTCGTAATAGTTTGGTATGTATATAAAAGCAAATTAAACGTCTTCTTATTTGAGTGACATTCTCCTCAATAGAGCAATCCAAAATATTCTCTAGGGAGTTATCCAATCTAGAAAGAGGACATTCTGTAAATATATGTGGAACATTCAATTGTGTGTTGCAGTTAGAACAAGTGGGTGGGTCAGATTTATCGTAATAATGTTTTGTAAGAAAGAGCGGTTTCCCAACTCTTAAGCGTGCCATCATAATACACTGACTTCTTGAGAAATTGATGTTATACTTCAGACACCGATGAATAGGTTGCTGTTGCGATTGTAAGGCCCTGAAAGAATTTACTATTGCTTTGGGTAAACATGGCGTTTCCGTTATATTTTCCATATTCAATGCGTCTCTAGCAATGTTATCTGCGAATTCATTGCCATTTATACCAATATGGGAAGGAATCCAAAGCAGCAAGATTTCGTGGTTTAGTTCCGGTGGAAATATTGTATTGTCATAGAGACATTTGGTATTATTTAGCAAGGCTGTGCAAACACTTAAGCTGTCTGTACAGATGAGCGTTTTTAATCCATTCTGGATTGAATGATTAATCGCAGATTTTATAGCCGCCATTTCTGCAGTAAATATTCCTGTATAATCGGGCAAACGTTCTCTTTTAACTATTATATTTTCGAATGTTGAGCTCTGTTTTATTACCGAAAATCATCCATCAGTAAAAAGAGAGAGACCAGGTAAAAAATCTAATTTCTTCTGTAACATTATTTGTTTAAAAGTGGTGGGGTGTGTATTTGCCTTATCATAAGCTCTCAGACTATCATCGATTAAAACTAGTTGCTTCAATTTGTACGGAGTTTCAGGTTTGTTAGGGATGGTGATATTATGCTCTTTTAGCAATTTCAAGATCTTATCAACTGAAGATGATCTTAATAGGTGTTTCCAAAAAATTCTGTGTAATCCATCCGAAACCATTGTGATTGACCGCGAAGCTAATGAAACAGAACTATTTTTGACCATCAACTGAAAATCTAGAAGATGTGTTTCTGTTCTTAAAAGCTGTATGGAAGTTGCACGTAATAAACCGGATGCGGTTCGATAACAGTTGTTAATAGAAGGGTGAAGTTTTTTAACATTACTTTTTGACGTCCAACCATACAAAGTAATTCCGTGTAAAAGAATACCAGAAGTTAGGGAACGACAAATACCAAGAGCAGTTTCAATGTGTGGCCCTTTGTTTCTAAAACAGATTAGTTTTAATAAATTGTTTATTTTGCATAATTTGGCCACCAAAAAGTTAACATGAGCATTCCAAAGAAGATTTTTCGAAAATAAGATACCCAAAATTCTCATTTCCTTCTTTACTGAGATGTTCAAGTTCCGTATACATATGATGTTGCAATTGCAGTCCCTTTTGTTGCATACATGTAAAAGTTCAGACTTATCTGGGAAAACTGACCTTCGTAGACTAGTAGGTAGTGTACTAGACTAGTAGTGCGAAGGTCCCAGGTTCGAATCCTGCCGCAGAACTTTGGCAGTTTGTGTTTGATAATTAAAGGGAGCGCACAACAAGCCTTCACTGGCTTAAGTGTATGTCGTATGACATGGGCTATCACACCCCTCCAATCAACCTAACCTAACGTAACCTATCTGGGGAAATGACTGCACCTCTGTGTTTAGCCCAAGTGTTAATTTTCGAGTCCAAATCATCCAAAGAAAGTTGAACTTCTGCCTCACAGCCAGATGCAACAGCAAATATATTATCCGCATATATTCCGACGTAATCAATACCCGGAATACCTTTAATGGTTCTAGCTAAAGAATTTACATAAATTGAATACAAAACTACCGACAAGGGAAAACCCTGTGGGATACCGTCGTCAAGAGGATATTGCAAAGAATAATGATCATCGATTTTCACTGTAACTCTGCGATTGTCAAGAAAGGACTACTTTTAAAATTATTTCAGGTGTAAATAATAGACATTTGGTTTATTATTTAACAAAACAATTTATTGATTTATTATAAAACTTTTATTAAATTAGCACGTGATTTTATGAAACGTTGTAATAATGAAAAAGTGCTGTGTAGAAAAAAGTGCTTATTCGTGGTTGTATGAGTAACGATTACTAGTATGATGAGTGAGTAAGTAATCATTATAACATGGTTGTGATGAAAGGTAGTAGGGCGAATTGAAGGTAATAAGGTTACCTTCTCATCCTTCTTCTTCAAGGACTGATCAGCAACAATTAAAACGTTTTGGGTGACCTTTGACTCTAGATGACCGACGAGGAACAGATGGTATATTTGGTTCACTTGGGATATTCGAGTCTTTTTGATGGTTTGGTGATGATTCAGATCCTGTGGCTTCCATGGAAATTTGTGGCGTTGTGGAACAAGGTGTTACAACAGGGTCTCGATTGCTAGGTTCAGATTGGTGATGATTACCATCTACCAATTCATCTGGAATATGTATATTTTCTGGGTTTGATTCAGGAAACGATGGTATTGTTGCATCTGTTGGGCGAATGTTCACGATGTTTCTGCGATAAAGCTTACCTCTTCCATTTTCTACTATATATGATCTAGAGTGTAATTTATTTTTGATAACTGCTGGTTCCCAATGCTCCTGATTGTTTACACGTGTAAGAACTGCTTTACTATTACTTAGCATTTGGGGAGCTTGTTTTGCTCCACGGTTTGCATACCTAGCTTGTTTCTCTCTTTCCGCTTTCAGTAAGTTACTTATGTTTGCTTGCTCTTTTGTCATTAATTGTTCTTCCGCGGTGGGTAACGTTCCTCGTACCATATGGCCGAAGAGTCGTTGCGATGGGGCACCTAAATTGCCTCTAGGAGTATTTATATAATTTAACAAGCCCAAGTAGTAGTCGCTATTATCATAGTCTGACTTCTTTAAAATATTTTTCGCGATTTGCACAGCTCTTTCGGCTAGGCCGTTGCCACTGGGGTGGTATGGGGAACTGGTTCTGTGATTAAATTTCCATGTAGTTGAAAATGATTTGAATTCAGCACTTGAGAACTGTGGACCATTATCAGTTTCCAGGGTGAGCGGTGGCCCGAAAGTTGAAAAAATTTCTTTTAGGAATGTAATTACATTTTTAGTTGTAGTTTCACGTAGTTTTTGAAGTTTCAGGTATCCACAATAGCTATCGATAAAAACAATATAATCTTTATTGTTAAAGTGAAACAAATCAGTGGCACCAATATCAAATACGTAGTTCGGAACTTCTTTTTTACCAATAAATATTTTATTGTTTTTACGTTGGTGGACTTGACAGGATGCGCACTTCTTTATGTAATCAAAAATATCTTTGCTCATTTGCGGCAAAAAAACAGACTCTCTTGCCATGCTAACACATTTTGAATAGCTAAAGTGACCTTGATGAATATGTTTTAGATAATTCGATTTCAAATTTTGAGGTACCAATACCTTAGACGATTTAAAAATTATGCCGTCTTCATTCACCGAAAGTTCTTCACGAAAATGCCAATATTGTTTTATTTCATTAGGCAGATTTTCTTTCGACTTTGGCCAACCATGTTTTATATACTTTATGAGAGATTGGCAGGAATTATCATTTCTTGTAATTTGTTTTAGATTTTCATATTCTTTGTTTGACATTGAAAATACCATTTGAACTTCTAAAGTTTCTTCAGCTTCTTTATTTTTGCTATTTTGACAGTCGCGGCTAAGGGGGTCTGCCAAATACATTCTTACCCCTGGCTTGTACACCACGTTGGGATTATAAGTGAGCAAACTTATTCGTATTCTTTGTAAACGGACTGGAGAAGCGTGTAGTGGCTTTTTGAAAATTGACTCAAGCGGTTTATGGTCAGACTCAACTGTCAACTCTTTACCCCATACATATTGATGGAATTTTTCGCATCCAAATTTGACTGCTAAAGCCTCTTTTTCTAACTGCGAATACCGAGATTGGCAGTCTGTCAAGGCTTTAGATGCATACGCCACTGGCTGATTTTCTTGAAGCAGTACTGCTCCCATAGCATATGAACTGGGGTTTGCTGATAATTTCTTTTAATTCAGTAAACGATTTTTGTTGAGGGTCATCCCAATTAAAAGGTTTGGATTTTTCCAATAACAGTCTTAATGGGGCTGTAATATGCGAGAAATTTGGAATAAATTTACTAAGATACGTGAATTTACCTAGTACTCGCTGGAGATCTTTACGATTTTTGGGTGGTTTAAGCCTCTTTACCGCATCGATTTTGTCGGGATCTGCCTCCAAGCCGCATTCACTTAGAATATGCCCTAAAAATTTTACTTGTTTCTGTTCAAATTCACACTTTTCTTTATTCAGCTTGATGCCGTTTTTTTCGACAATTTTTATTACTTCAGTTGTGGTGCGTCGAAGTTCTTCAATAGTGCTGGAATGTATTAGAATATCATCGATCGCCACTTTAACATTTGGCAAGTGGGCAAATAATTGTTGCATCAGACTCTGGAAGATTTCAGGAGCTGACGATATACCGAATGGCAGTCTCTTACACGAATATCGGCCCCATGGTGTTGAGAAGGTCAATATTTGCTTGGTACGGTTCGATACCGGAATTTGCCAAAATCCTCTTTTGCAGTCCAGTATTGTAAAAAATTTGGCACCTTTTAACTGAGCTGAAATTTCTTCAAGGGTATTCATTGGAAAATGGCGGCGTTTTATATTCCTATTTACACTCGTTGGGTCCATGCAAATCCTAATTTTATTGTTCTTTCTCACTACCACCATTGGAGAGACTGCTGGCGTGGGTTCAGTTGTGGGTTCGATTACATCCATTTTGACCATTTTATCAATTTCTGCTTTCACTTCATCTCTAATTTTGAAAGCGACACGCCTCGGAGGAACTATATCAAACTTAGGGTTGTTGATCAGGTCAATATCATAGACGAAGTTCTTTATACAGCCGAGACCATTGAACAAGTCATCATCCACTTGCACTTGTTGTATTCTCTTAATCAAATTTAATTTTTCACAATCGTCAGCTCCCAATATTGGCTTGACGTTTTCGTTTACTATTTTGAAATTAATTTTGCATTTTTTCTCTCCTACCTTGCACTTGAGCCAAACTTCACCCAACACCTCCAATTTTGAGTTACCAAACGAAACTAAATGTTTAACCTTACACGGGTGTACAGTTGTTGGTGTTTTGTTGGCGTTTATTTTAGCGATTATCTTGTTCGGTAAGACATTGCATTGTGCTCCAGTGTCTAGCTTCACTTCATATATGTGTTTACCTATTATAAGTTTTTCTGTATATTTCTCATAGCCTTTGCCTTTGTTGTGTACCACACATCCAATCAACAATTCTGGGTCACTCTCACCGCTCGTGGTATCGCTGGGGTTAAGATTTTCACAACAGGCAACGGTTCTACTTTTGTAATGATTTTTTTTTGCACATACTCTCGTAGTGATTACTTCTCTTACATTTTTTGCAAATATGTCTAAATGCTGGACAATTTCGTATTCCATGATTTTTTCCGCACCTACGACAATCAAAGTTTTTTTCATTTTTGTTGGTTTTACTAACATGTTGTACCGCATTAATAATTCTTTCCTTTTCAGTGTGTATTTCAGCCGTTTGCTTTTGCGCTAATTCTGTTGCTTGACATACTTGAATTGCTTTGGTTAAGGTAATATCTTCGGAGAGGAGTTTTGTACGAAGCGCATCGTTACTTATTCCCAGAATTAATTGATCACGTAAAAGGCTTTCGTTCAGTGCTTGAAATTCGCAATTATGCGACTGAAGCCTCAAACGCGTTACGTACTCATCTATAGTTTCGCCTTCATTCTGAACCATTTTATGGAATTTGAATCTCTCAAAGGTTATGTTTAGTTTTGGTGTAAAGTAGTTTTCAAACTTGTTTTTCACTTGGTCTAATGTTTCATTAGACGTTGCTGGTAGTGAGTTGAAAATTTGTATGGCGGAGTATCCAATGGCAGTCATGAATGTTGCGAGCTGTATTTCTGCTGGTTTGCTTTTTATACCAGATGCCACTTCAAAATACTCATATTGTTGCCTCCATAATTTCCATTCTTTGGCCATGTCTTTTTCATGTTCCACTATTAACGGTTTCGGTGGTCGTAAAAAATTAAAAGTGTCAGCCATTTTAAACGTATCTTCACTCTTACATGAATCTGTGTTTTCCATGTACCTATATTTTTACAGAATTAGTCTGTTTTTTTCTTTTTTGTTTTAGGCAGCGGGTTTCGGCACCATGTAAATAATAGACATTTGGTTTATTATTTAACAAAACAATTTATTGATTTATTATAAAACTTTTATTAAATTAGCACGTGATTTTATGAAACGTTGTAATAATGAAAAAGTGCTGTGTAGAAAAAAGTGCTTATTCGTGGTTGTATGAGTAACGATTACTAGTATGATGAGTGAGTAAGTAATCATTATAACATGGTTGTGATGAAAGGTAGTAGGGCGAATTGAAGGTAATAAGGTTACCTTCTCATTAGGTATACCCAAATAGTTGAGTTCAGTGATAACGAAAGTTGAAACCACTCGATCAAAGGCTTTATCCAGATCTTCCGAGAGGACAACGCTATGTTTGCGTTTTTTAACATTCAATCGCAAAGATTCCTCGAATTGATGACATAAGGTATGGACACCATGTTTCGGGATAAAGGCGTGCTGTATGTTAGACATTTTATGTAAGTAGTGATTCCAAAAGCGTTTTGCTATAATCTTTTCAAAAATTTTCGAGTGTTGGCAGTAAAGAAATAGGGCGGTAGCCGTTTATTCGGTTTGGGTCTTTTCCTTGCTTTGGAGTAGGAATTTTGTCTCCTAGCAATTTTCCAATCATGAGGAAGAACACCATTAGACAAAATTCTGTTATATAATTCACAGAGACGGCTTTTCAAAATTGTTGGGGCATTTTCTACCATGGAATATGTTGTTTTGTCTCTAGCTGGTGTAGATCCTCTTAAAGCTTTCAGAGTGTTGTTGAGCTCCTTGGTGTCAATGTTTCTGGTTAATTCCGCAAAACTTTGATTTGACTGCTGTAACTCGTCTATGTTAAGACTAAACTTTCCAGAAATTATTTCAGAATCAAGGGCATGATTTGCACCAATAGAGCTCCAGAATTCAGCAAAATTTTCCGCTATTACTTGAGGGTGTGAAAGAGTATTGTTATTTAAGCATATGGCAGGAAAGTGGTCCATTCTTTTGGATCTTAAATAGTTCACTTTTTGCCATAAATATCTAACGTTCAATTCAGGGTTAAGGGAACTGAGAAAACGATTCCAAGTTACTCGTTTAGCATTTCTGCACTCTCTTTTCACTTTTGCAAAGGATCTCCGGTATTCAGTGCAGTTTGATTGGCTACGATGGCACTTAAAGGTTTTCCACGCTTGATTTCTAGCTTTAAGTAAACTGGCAATATAAGAATTAAACCAAGTAGGGTTCTTATCTTTGAAAGGTTTACGGGAAAGAGAGATAGTTTCGTTCGCCGTTTTTCGTAATATGCGCTTTATTTGAGCAACTTGCCTATTGATATTATTGGATTTAGTAAATTCGTTATTAACTAATATTGCTCTCTCTTTAAAAAGAGACCAATCAGCATTATTAACCCGAAAGCGCGGTATAAAATTCCTTGCAACAGTTATATAATCCTCTGTCATCTGCAAATCTTTCCCAAGTTATCCCACTTAGGGAATTTGTTGAAGAGCCCCAGAGGGTATTATGTGAGTTTAGATCACCTAATAAAATGTTCTGAGCATTTTCCGGAAAGATGAGACCATTAAGTGTTGAATTGTTAATGTTTAAATCACAATCTTTATAAACATTAGTGATATATAGTTTAGTGGCGCATTGAATTACGATGGTGTGGAAAAGTAGTGCAATTGAAGAAAGAAGGTGTTGAGTGACATTGATGCCGTTTTTCACGAAAAGAGCAACTCCGGACTTTGCGTATGAATAAATATGATTATGATGAAAAACTTGGTAACCAGATAGGTGTAAGAGATGGCAATTTTTATCAACTATATGTGTCTCCTGCAGTGCAATAATATTTGGACTATGCCTAGTGATTAAAAGTTCAAGAGCGTATTTATGGCAAACAAATTCTTGAATATTCCACTGAAGTATACTGATACTCAAAACAAAACTCATAAAATACGAAAGTAAAAATTATTTATCCATTTTGGATGACGAAGTTTTTGTTTTATTATACGTATCAGGTGTTATTAAAACATTTAATTCCGGAAATTTGCTGTAAAGTTGTGTGCAAGGCGTTAAATCATTGCTGGAATTCCCGTCATGTGATCTAATAGGGGTACTTAGACCCAAACCATCACAGGTATCCTTTAAGACGTTGCCCTGACTTACATTTTTGTCTATAGGTAAATTTGTTGGCAGGTTATGACATTCAAAATCGTTGTCAATATAATAATCTGATTCGGATTCATTTCTTCAGCCGCATAGACTCGAGTTTGCACAGGATTCCGATGAATTTGTTATTTGTGAGAAATCCATATTCCCTTTTGAGAGTAATTCATTTGCATTCGCTTGTTGTATTTCTGATGTTTGTTTATCATTGTTGCTGTTGTTGTTGGGTGTTGTGAGATAAAAAAACGGATTTTTTTGTGGTTGTGTTGTCATATAACGGAGGTTTTGTTAAGTCATGAAAAGACAATGGCGTAGATTTGTTGGTGCTGCTTTCAGGTGGTAGTGTTTTTAACGATTTCAAACTTGTAGATGGTTTGGATAAATTTGTGGTCATTTTAATTGTATTTGATGTTTTAATTGTAGAAGTGGAATTATTTAAAATAATTGCGTAGGTTTCAAGAATTTCCCGGCAGTTTTGTTGTTAGCAACCTTAATAAGAAGATCACCACTTCTCATCTCATTCACTTCAAGACGATCCTTTCATATAAAGTTGAGTCCACGTTCTACCTGGAAGACGTTGTATGATGATAAAGGCCTAGGCTCGACATTGTTTGCTTGTGAAATAGCTGCTGTATTTGATGTTTTAATTGTAGAAGTTGAATTATTTAAAATAATTGCGTAGGTTCGGATGTTTGTATCTTTTTTATTCGATGGTGGTTTAAGGGTATTGAAAGTGGGATTCTCATTGAAAATATTCCAGGCGTCTTGAAAAGTACATCTCCTTGAGATACGTATGTAGTTGACTGACTTGTGCTTCCAATAACTAGGGCAAAGGGTATCATACGATGAGTGTTGCTCTGTTAAAAAATTAACACAATACTTTCTTGAACCATGTTTGGTGAGGTGGTGGAAGTGCACATTCTTAATTAATTTACTGGTACCATTTCCCATCCAAGCTTCAGTTTGGCTGGAAGATTGATAAGGTCGAAAGTAATTATTGCCGCACCTGTTGATGATAATTTGTCACCTGCTTTTTTCATAATTTTGCGCACTTCTACAAAACTGCGTCCTTAAATTGTGTCTATGTAAGTACATACTTATTTGGCTTTCAAGAATTTCTCTGAAGTTTTGTTGTTAGCAACCTTAATAAGAAGATCACCACTTCTCATCTCATTTCCTTCAAAAATATCCTTTGATATAAAATTGAGTCCACGTTTTACCTAGAAGACGTTGTATGATGATAAAGGCCGAGGTTCGACATTGTTTGCTTGTGAAATAGCTGCAGCAACTAAGTGTCGAGGAAGATGATTATCATTGACGGGTTTTTCTGGTAGTGAAGGAAAATCATCAGGGAGTAGTCTTTTATTTCTATTGCCTTTGCTGAGCTTGCTAGGTTGAAGTTCGGGGGATGAACCCCTTCCATTCTACTTCAAAAAGAAAACTCGCTTATCCAAAACTAACGGTATTATATTCCACAGAAAACAAAAAAAAAATAATTATAAAACTTCCGTTAACTTAAAAGAGATAAACCAAAATTAAGAAAAAAACACGCGATATCACAAGAACAGAAAAGCACACAAGCGTTACGAGAAAAAGATGCTTACTCGGCAACTGCCTGCAGTAGAATGATTATATACATATATATATATATATATATATATATATATATATATATATATATATATATATATATATATATATATATATATGTATATATATATATATATATATACATATATATATATATATACATATATATATATATATATATATATATATATATATATATATATATATATATATATATATATATACATATATATATATATATATATATATATATATATATATATATATATATACATATATATATATATATATATATATATATATATATATATATATATATATATATATATATATATATATTTATATATATATATATGTATATGTATATATATATATATATATATATATATATATATATATATATATATATATATATATATATATATATATATATATCTATATATATATATGTATGTATACAAACACACACACACACACACACACACTCATATATATATATATATATATATATATATATATATATATATATATATATATATATATATAAATAGGCAAGTGGAAAAAGTTAAGAACCATTTCAACTGACTTAAACTCAACGTATTCGCTTAAAAACAAAAACACTTAAAAAAAATTCGATTTTTTAACATTAGCATGTTAACAACGTTTTTTGACAGCTTTGTTAATGTCAACATGCTAATGTTAACATGCTAATGTTAAAAAATCGAATTTTTTTAAGTTTTTTGCGATTTTTATCTGGAAGGAGAAGTTTTTTTGAGTTTATATGTTCGCAATTTTTGTTCTTTATGACAAGAGCTACAAGTTTGCCTCAGAGAGTAAATCGAAATTCGGAACGGTTTGCAAGATATGAGCCCGAGAAAATGATCACTTTTTTGCGAAAATGATACCGAGGCCCCAAATCTTTGGCGGCCCATAAAAAAAAGTGCATGACTTTGGGAAAAATTGGGAGACACGGGACTTTTTTTTAGTCTTTTATCACGCAGTGGTCTCCGTATATGGTTATTTTTTTTTTTTCGTGTTGCACTGTGTAATACAAGCTTGTGTTACATAACACGGGCGCATAGGTCAGACGTAGAATACGTTAGTCATTTTGCAATTAAAATATATGAATTAAATATAATTTTTGATAAATGATTTAAATCTATCAATAAATTTTCTGATATGGCAGCACAATAGATTAGCTGCTTTCCAACTACTTCCCAATGTATTCACAGAAATGTGTTTAGGAAAAACGCCATTAATATAGTGAGCGTATACATATATACATATATTACTAAGTATTTTTAAGTCTCGAGTACTTTTAAGCACCCGCTTTCAATTACTACGTTTATACGCACGTCTTATTTGCAAATAGAACTGTTTGCAAATAACTAATTCACTGTTTATACGGGTAATTGCATACAGAACTTATGTTATTATTAGTGATGCCATGTGACGAAAATATGATTGTTTGGTAAGTAACACACAAAAAACGTTCATGAAGTGGCAACGTCTTACTTTTTGTTTTCAAATAGTGCCGTTATTCACGATTTGTTTAAGTGAGTTAATAAGTTACAATAAAAAAGTTATACGGCAACATTCTTCTTCTTTATTTGCAAATAAGACGTGCGTATAAACGTAGTAAATGAGTTGTTGTTTTCATCGCTCGTTCTTCATACGGCGCACCCGTTTTGATTACAAAAGAAGTAAGAGCGCAGACACAAGTAATAACAATACACACACAATTCAGTACAAAGGCTCGTGTTTTCTCTATTTTCATACTCGGCAATTTCTTTGTATTAACCTGCTCGTCTTTTGTATTGCGAGCAGCTTGTAACAACACGCTCGCGGCATATTGATTGGGTATATGTTTGTGTATGTACTATTTAACATACACCGCAGACGGGGCTGCCAGATTTGATGCTATGTCGTAGGTTTAGCGATTTTAGGCGTTTTGATGATTTAGTGGCTGTTTTATTATTTATTATAAAATCAAGTTTGTGGAGTTTTCAAAAATCTGAAAAAAGTAGTAGCTAAATCCAAAACTCTCTTAATTAGCTTGTCAAGATAAAATTCGCGTAAAATTGCGAAAATTTCCGAAAAATGTTAAAAGGTAAAATAAGATATAGAAACGTTCGCAAGTTCTCTATACAGTTAAAAAAAAAAAATACAAAATTCGTCAAAATCGCAGAAATTTGCAAGTATTTATGAAGGCTGAAAAAAGGGGAAAAACTGATTTATGATCTTGCGAATATTTGCCAATTACACATTACATATAATTTCAATCGACCTTTACCAGTTACACGTTACATATAGTTGTAATTATACATTATGGGTTCAAATAAAAAACATTTTTTAATGTTAATTTTTGTTTTTATTGATTAAAATTGTAATTTTTGATTATAGTTCGTTAAGCTATTTAAATGAAAGAATATTACATATACATATGAAATATTATTCAAAGAAGAACGGAAAGGAAAAATCCCAATCATTATACAACAACAATATCAAGCTTATGAAATATATTTGATAAATTTAAAGTTAAACAAATTAATTCAAACTTAAGAAAAACAAAATTTAGTTCAAATTAAAACTAGTGATGATTTTATGTTATATTTTGTGGAAAATTTTTCAAAAATGAATTTAAGAACAATAAACTGTCCAATGACTTCGGCTTTAATCTGCTTCGCTTTTCAGTTAGAATATTACCCGCTAATGAAAAGGCACGTTCCGATGCAGCACTGCTTGCAGGTATTGAGTGCACACGCTGAGCGAATTTGCATAAGCGAGGATAATATTTCTCATTTTTGCGCCACCACTCCATTAAATCAAAGTCATCAGTCATATTTACTACTTCTCTGCTATATTTCTCCACTTCATCATTTATTGATTCTTGCAGTGCATTTGAAGAAGTATTTATCCAGTTAGAAAAAAAGAATTGGTTGTCTTTGTTATTAGAAGAAATTGGTGAACTGAGTGAAGTATTTGGATCGCATAAAAAAGATTGACTATTTGGCGAAGATATTTGTGTGTCTGGATCTCTGAGATAAGAAGAAGTGGGTGAGTCATTACTTACAAATGAAGTTGATTTTGAAGTTGAGGTCGAAAGACAATCACAAAATTCAGTAATTTGGGAAACACAAAACTTTTTTATATCACTGACATCATTTGGATGTTTTTGTACAGCTGGTGGAAATAAAAAGAATGATACTCGATGCCAAATTGATAAATTACGTTCCCAAATAAGATCAGTATATTTAATTATTTTTTCTTTCAAAGCTGAAATAGCAGCGATATCATTTTCACTGGGGGCGCACAAACATTTAATTTTGTAAATTGAAGGCAAAACGAAGTATAATGATGGCGAGCTACAAACCTGCAGTTTTTTAAAAATTGTCTCGAAATTCTTGCAAAGTTCAACTAAGGCTGTCAAAGTTGATATATTTAATTGGAATATTCGTTTGTTTTCTCCAGTTTATAAAAGAATTTTATTTATGTCATCCCAGTTATCAGTTATTGATTTAAGCATAGTGTAATTTGAATTCCAACGTGTTGGGGATGGGTTTTTTACAGACGTTGACAATTTATGCTGCAAGTTTGCTTTCTTAAAGTATTTAACGATTTTTTTACATGTTTGCATTGTTTATGTTAGCTCAATCGTCTCGTCAAATGACTTGTCTAAAGGATTTGCTAACAAATGACTGCTACAGCTCAGACGTGTGTTATTTTCCAATGCCTTTAGAATATTCGCGCCGCGGTCAGTTACAAACTTCACGTTATTAATATCGTCAACACCAAACTGATTAAATAAAGTTGTTAACTTACTCAAAATATTTTCAGCGGTTGACTTTTCAAAGTGCATTGATTTAAGCCCCAGCGTAATATCAAACATTTTGAAGTTTTGTTGAAAGTGCAAAGTTGCTCCTAAAAAGTTTCTACTTACATACCGATCAGACCACATATCAATCGTGACCGACACTTCTCCACCTTTCACGATCTCCTTAACTTTTTCACTAAAAGAATCTATCTTTTCATCTGCTACTTTTCGTACTTTGCGAGAAATAGTTGTTGCGTCGGGTATTAAGTCAGTCACATCACATTTTCTCCAGAATTTGCGCCGATCTTAATGAAAAACTTTGCAAGCTTGACAAAACCTCTTCCACTAACAGATGAAAAAGGACGACAATCTTCAATGATCCATTCTGCGCAGGCATCAATAGCTCGCTGACGGTCATTAGCTGTAACTGTTTTAAGTATTCGCATGCTTTTTAAATTTTGGCAGCACTTGTGGCGGACTAAGTTTGACGTTTGATTATTGAAATATTTAAGTACCTTCTGACAAGTGCGACAATAGATCCAACCTTCCAACAAGGTACCGTCTTCCTTTACTATTTCGGCCAAAATGTTCCAAACGAAACTTTTTCCTTTATGTTTTGAAGAAAGGGTGTATGTTCCACTCGCAATTTTTTCTGCAACCAATTCGTTGTTTCCCGCCATGATACAAAAATAGAACCATCTGCAGTCATGAAAACTGATCAACTAAACAAAAGATGTTAAAACAATTTCCTTAAGTAGAAAACTAAATTCAAAGGAGATATTTATCCTTATTAAAGAGTATGAGTCATATAAAAAAATGCGCTTTAAAAAGATGTTGTTTCGCGCATCTTTGTCATCATAAAACATAATTGTGTATTTGTTGTAAAATTTTTCGTAAAAAAGTATTATATGAACCGCACACTTTGGAAATTGCATACCAGTTAATTTGCAAACAGACAAGGAAAAACCAACCCACATCAAAAATAAAAACATTTCATTGCTAATCATCAAGAGTTCTAAGAAAACAAAAAAAATAGTTTTTGTGCAACGAGTTGCTTGACACTAACCGTTTTTTTTTTGTTGGGATTTTTTTGTTATTTTCCCAAAATTTTAATTTTTATTGCTCAGACGTTACCTATATAGAAAAGAGATAAGTATAGGAGTCCAGGAAGCAGGTAGTAAAATACAATAAATTTTGTTAATAAAGTTCAAAATGTTTTATATGTACATGCATCTACAACGTAGACTCTACATAAAAACATCAAAAAAAAAAAAATTTAAAGAAAGAATTTATATCTACATATATTATTACGGAAGCATTCCTTATGAGAAAAAAATATCTGCATAAATATTTGAAAAATTGCAAAATCTCAAAAAATAGTAGCTAAATCCAAAACTCCCTTAACCATTTTTTCAAGAAATGAAATTGACGTATAAATCAAATTGTGGTTTAACCATTTCATAAAAATCTGCCTCTTTTAAATTCTGCCTGTCAAATTCTTAATATATTTAATTAAAAATTTTACATGAAATTTTTCTTATAATAACTATTAAGTACATATTATTTCATTATGACCTTTGCCCTACATATTAACTTAAATATAAGATCATTGACTTTTTCCTAAACCTTCTGGCAACACTTTTTTAGGTTAATTACGTTTGACGAGCGCTGCGAGTGATACCCATGAATTCTGCGAACTATAACTCGGGTTAATAATGTATTGCGTGTGCCTTCAAATTACTACACGAGCCTTTGTAGTGTTTGTTATCAGAAGTGCGAGCACCATTGCCGATTGTTGAAAAAAAATATGTAAGAAATAATACTAAACGGACACAAGCATAATTGGTATTGTGTATTTTAAAGGCTCGTATGTACAAACACAAATTCTTCCGAGTGTGTGCGAGCAGATACAAAAACAATATTGTGTATTAACTACACAGCAACTAGTTTTTAGGCGAGCATATAAAATCATAAAAACGGGTGCTCGTTGCAGTTCTCTGGTACATACACACATTTACACGCTGCTCGCAGAAGTAAACAAACGACAGCAAAGATTTGTAAACTTTCAAGCACGCACAAGTGTCCACGCTCCCCTCCCTTCATTTTATGTTCCGTTCAAACGAACTAACAACCGACCGATCCAACAAAACGAAATGTACACACACACACATTTACACGCTGCTCGATAAATAAACAAAGCACAGCAAAGCCAAAATCATTTGATTTCAGAACAACAACAAAAACAACAGCGGCATTTACAAACCAACAACAACAGCGGCATGTACAAAAAAAGTCTAAAATATCATGCTCTAAAATATTTATTTCCTTAACTACATAAAACTTTTATATATAGACATATAATTTTTTTAATGTAATTCGAAACAAAACATATTACCAAAACTGAGTAACATATAAAAATTGAAAGTTGAAAAACATTTTCTCAAAATTTTGTGCTTCAGATCAACACCCCTACCTTACAGTATAACGTATTCTACGTTAAAACTCAACTCCGTAAACATACTGAATTGTTGTTATTCTTATTGAGCCTTAACACACGAGAACAATTATGCAGGCATAACATCGTACTTTGTTGGCAAGAGAGAGAGGGGAATGGTTTTTCGTTATGAAAAAACAGGTTCGATTGTTTTGTTTTTTACAGAACGTATTTATTTATTCCACAGAATACACAAAATACTCAACTTTGACGTATAAAAAGGGTCGGAATCATATTTTGCATAAACTTTGTATACATAAAGCTCTAAACACATAGACGACAGCAGACAGCAAGCAGCAATATGTCAAAAATAAAATCCATTTATCTAAATGAAAACGATTATTTTAATGGCAGCACAGCAGCACGACTGCACAACAGCATTTGCTGCTGCTGCCAACTTAGGCTATTTTCTATTTTGACGAGCAGCACTAAACAAATATAGTGTTGCCACTATATATATATAAATTGAATAAATAAAAACAAAAAAATTTTTTTTTTAATATTAAACATAAAAGAACATGACAAAAATACAATAAAGAAATAAATTTATGTGTTTTTATAGTTTTTCGTGATAATATATACATTTTTTATCAATAACTTTAATTTTATTCATTATAAAATATATATCCGGCATCCCTGACATTTGTATTGCTAAAACATACAGCAGCTGATTATTATGCTGTTGCTGTCTTCAAAATAATTATGAAGCTGACTTCAGAGCAGCATTTAAAGTTGGCAGCATTTGAAGCCGTGAGTCGTGAAGTCTGCTGTCGTCTATGTGTTTAGAGCTTAAATCATAAAGTTTGTGTGAAGAGATATCTATATAAAAACAACTAGATTAGCTATCCCTTTTACACAAACTTTATGCACGTATTCAAAGTTGTCTGGGGGGTTATTATGTATTTCTATTCGAATCGAAAAGGCTTTCGTAAAGATTTTCCGAAGGTAAAGGAAAATCGTATTATGTAGTACGTTCGAAAGGCCTGCAGAGTTGTGTTTGAAATTTTAAGGAAAATTTTAAGTAATGGCAGTTTTTATATGTTAAAACTTGGTAGCACTTTGCATTGTTTTATACAAACGTCAAATTTGTTTTAAAAGATGTTAAAATTGCAAATCACAGAATATACACAGAATACCCAACTTTGACGTTTAAAAAGGGTCCGAATCATATTTTGCATATACTTTGTATAACGTGCATAAAGTTTGTGTGAAGAGATACCTATATAAAAACAACTAGATTAGCTCTCCCTTTCACACAAACTTTATGCACGTTTTTAAAGTTGTCGGGTCTATGTGTAGTTTATGTTGCAAATTAAAAAATTTACAAGTGAATAAAATGGATAGTGTTTTATTGTGGGAAAGTGATGAAAATGATTGTGTTCCAGAGAGAGTTCAAAGAAAATTTATAAGAGATACATCAAACATTATGAATGTCAGTGAAAATTCGTGAGTAATATACATATTTAAATAAATAATTCGTATATATGATTGAATTTAATGCAAAAATATTTCTTAGATTTATAAAAAATTTTCGCCTTAATAAAGATGCATTTCTGTACGTGTTAAACTCCATTAATAATGACTTAAAAGCACCGCAAAGATCCAGCGTCATCCCTCCTATGTTGAAATTAGCATCCACATTGAAATTTTTAGGGCAAGCTGGTTATCAACATCAGATTGGCCAAGACTGCTTGTTGGGAATGTCGCAGTCATATATTTCTATTTGTTTGTCGGAGGTATTTGAATCAATAGAAAAAAATCTTTGTCCTAAACACATTGTTTTCGGAATGAGTGAAGAGAAAAAAAAATGGAGGCAAAAAGATTTTTTTACAGCAAGGCCAAATAACAATGAGCATTTATATTTTAACCGAAAACTTAAGCACAGTATAAATGCTATGGCGGTAGGGTTTAATAAAGAAAATAAATGTACATATATGCTAAATTATTATACAACGTAAAAATTTTTATTAGTTTTGCGATCATGAAATGTATATTAGGGTCATCAATGGACGTTTTGGAGGCGCCTGTCAAGATTCTCACATTTGGAATTTGTCAGAAGAAAGGCAATATTTGAAAACAAAGTTTCAAGGTGGAGATACTGGTACTAGAATTCTTGGTAAAATATTTATATAAACTCTAATATTAGCTTACAAAACAAGTCAACACAATTTTGTAGGTGATTCTGGTTATCCTTTGGAACCATGGATTTTGACACCATTCAGAAATGCTATTGAGAGTTCCCATGAAGCATTTTTTAATAATCAACATTCCAGAGGAAGATCAATTATAGAAAGAACTTTTGGAGTACTGAAGGCAAGATTTCGTTGCCTTTTGGCAACGAGAGAACTGCATTACACCCCACAAAAGGCTGCCAAATTCTAAACGTATGTTGTGCACTACACAATATTTGTTTGATGAACAAAATAGAAAGTGACAGTTTGGAAACTGAAGAAGATGCATCTTTATATTTACCTTACAGCAATTCAGAAAGTAATTTGGAGACAAATTTACTAAATATAGCAAAAAGTATTCGAAATGAAATAAAAATTAATATGAGATGAAACTGAACAAAAAATAATTAAATCGCAACTTAAATCAAATATGAATATACATACATATGTAAATAAAAATATTTATTCGAATCTTGAATAGAAATTTTAATTCATTGGAGCTACTTAATATTTATATTTGTAATTACATGCATATTAAAAACATAAAAAGAAAAATAATTCTTAACAGTATATTAAAAAATATACAAACAAACATAACACAAAATAATTCATAATAGTATTGTAAAAAAAACTTAAAAAGGAAGTAGGGAAATCTCAATATTTACATCCATTAAATTTTCTTGTTATTTAATTCAAAGATTTTTCTCTTCTAATTTTGCAATTTTACATTTCGTTGTTTCTAATTGATTATTCTTTAAAAATTCTAAGTTCTCCTTTTTCAGATCAAACAAACGTTCCTCCCGTGCTTTTTTTCCATTTAATTTTTCTTGAAAAATTCAAACTTTTCTTCTTTGAGTGTGTACATCAGGGATAGGCAAAAATACATATAAACATTTTGTTTGCGCTCACAAACACATATAAAGAATCACTATTGCCAGATCTGACATTTTCATGTCATACCTAAATTTGAAATCTTAAATCTCCATTCCCTCATAAAAATTTTGTTCATCAGAACTTGTATTTCCTAAGGTTAATTTCATATGAATTTCTTGGGATCTCTTTTTGCATATGGCAACGCTAATTTCTAACAAGAAGCGTAACATGTCCATCGTGTTTGAGTGCTCGAGTGAGACTGATTTATTTTTTTTATTTCTCTGCAATACGTGTGCACATGTATACGATGTAAGAGCGTAAGCATTGGCGCGGCGCCCTTGGTTTGCCTATCGCTGGTGTACATACACTCCATTGTGTCACTGATCCGTTTTAAGAATTTATTGGCCGTTGAGATATTTTCATTTATTTTGTCTAATTCTGTTAATATTTTTTTTGGTTTTCATAACAGTTTTTTGAAAGTTGTATCGAATTTTCTTGATATTTAATTTGATTGTTTACTTGTTTTTCTAATAAATTCTGCTTATTGGATAAACTACCACGGGTATATCGATGTGGAGTATATGGTGTACTTAAGGTTGTCTCACTATTGTTTAATTCTAAGTTATTGCAAGGTAGTGTAATTTCTACATTTGTGTCATCATCTCTAATACTTGTGGTAGTAGGAATATTTATTTGTGCTCCATATCTACATGTACCACTCATTCCTTCAATATAGTCATTAATTGCAAGCAGTTCAGCAACTTTTTGCTCCAGCGGTGAAAGGGAACAGTAATTACTTGGTCCACCTCCAGTTCTTGAAATACTATTTTTGTTACGGCGAGACTTTACCTTTATGTGTTGCTTATAATCTGCCCATACCTTGGAATGCATGTGTAAAAAGGTTATATTGTAAGTTAATGTATTCATATTTATGTATGTGCATGCATATTACAAATACCTTTTTCCACTTTTCTACCTCATGCGAAGGTGGACCTGCAGCATTCAAATCTTGCGATAGTCTCTGCCATAACTCCCTGCATTTACTTTTGGCATTAGAAACATTTAGGTGTCCTTTTGCCAAATCTGCATGCAATGTCATGAATTCCACCATTATTTCATATTGTCTTAGCTTCGTATATAAATTCTTTTTAGACGTTTCCCTTTAAATAAGTTTAAAATCAAAGCATTTAATAAACTTTATTATTAATTAAATATTATAGGTATATACTTACATTTTCAAATTTGTATTCTTAATTTCTTTTGTGTATGTAAAAAATAACTATAAAATTTCCGCAATCAAAATGGCATTCGAAAAATGTCTATACGTTAATAACACATTTGACATTTGCTTTCGTACTACATAATTGCAATTTCGAAGGGGATTTTTTTGGTTTACGAATGGGATTAAAAAATTCCCTTAATTTACGAACGTTCGGAAATAAATTTCCGAAAATCGCACTACGTAATACCATTTTTACGAATTCGTAAATTTTCCGATTCGAATAGAAATACATAATAACCCCCCTGGTTTATTTAGTTTATGATTTATTCTTCGACCGTCGCACAGTGGCTGAAAAACGTTTTTCATTGGCCAAAATTCTGTAACTTTTGAACCGATCAAAATATTGAAGTAATTCTTTTTTTAATGGATAGATATTTAATTCAGCTTGACTCAGTTTTAATTACATTGAAATTGATTGAGTACTTCTTAAGGACTTCTAGGTCAAAGTTGAACTTTTGATTTTTTTTTAACTTTTGGAGTGAAATATGGGTTTATTTTTTTTATTTGCATATTAAAAAATTTTATATTTTGATCCTAATAATAATTATAATTATTTTTTGTGATAATGGAATTTTTTTAATGTTACACTCAAAAAAATTTTTTACACTGAAAAAAATTTTTTTAACAAAAAAATTTTTACACACAAAAAAAATTTTAAAATTAACTGGAAACAAGGTTTAAATCCACTCCTGTTCTTTCAGATGCTGTTTCTGGATCTGAAAAGAATCTTCGTGCGGTATTGCCATCATTTGTATTGCCTGACCCTTGTTTTGGCTGATCTATAATCAATCCAATTTTGCGATATTCATCTTGAACATGTTTCTTTTTTGAACTTCTTAACTCTTTGTTGGTTTTATTGTTTCTTATGGGTCCTGAAGACCCGAAATATAAATCATAATTGATTTTTAGTATATGTTCCATAAGTCGTATTCTTGCATGTAGTGGTGATAATCTAAATTCATATGCATCGGTATTATCTAATGATTTTGTCGGAACTTGGTTTAATTGGGTTTATGCTGCTTGGCATATAATGCAGCTGGATGCAGCCTTCGTGTTAGTCAAAGCCTGACCTACATTTCCATTTATCATTGTAAGGACTAATTGGTAGCTTACTTCAATTTGCTGCCCATCTAACTGTAATTGTAATGGCTAATGGTAGTGTTGCAATTTGGGCCTTGATATCACTAATTTCTTTGTTAATGGCATCACGAGTTTCTTCTTTGAATTCAAATTTGATTGGCCTGCAGTATTTCGTAGAAGATGGTGTCTCATTTTTCCAAATATCCATTGTTTGCATTGTACTAGTCGAAGGCTCTGAATCTTCCAAAATCTTTTTCAATCGCAATGGTACAATTGATACCATGAACATATCCGAGTCCGAAATATTTTCACATACAACTTGTTTGTATTGGTTATGTCCCGAAGAACCATCACATCCCCACTTGCAAAAAAGAATTAGCTTTGTGTTTCCATATTTCTTTAACGCATTTCCTGGTATTGATTGTAGCAAGCGTTCGGCTGTGTGATCAAGTAGAGATTGTAGTTGTACCTCTGCCGAAATTGGTGTGTTTGGTTAGTATCCTTTGATGGAAAACAGTCCATTTTAGTAGCAGTTATGTGATGATATGCTGGATAGATATTTGAGCCATTTCAATCGCCCGCAATCTGAGCTTAATATATTGCTGTTTTGTTAATTTCAAATCCAGAAATAAGGCTAATGCCTCCTCATTTGTGCACTGTTTTGCATCGCTCGGAGTTGGTATACTTTTAAGATTTCGTTTTGTTCTCACTGGACTAGCTTTAATAACTTTTTCAATGATATCCACTTTTGTTAATTGGTTCTGTGATCGTAATTGATGTAGGAAAGATTCTTTTATATTTGTACAACCAATTGCATCGTTAACATCTTTAAGTTTCCGCCTCTTAGATTTATCGCTGCAGTTGTCCAATGATTTGCGTGGTCTTCCAACCTTATCTTGCTTTGCTGTTTCTGCAGCGACCACTTCTAAACACTTTTCACTTTTTATATAAAACTTTTGTTTACTGTAGCTAACTTCTTTGTAGCGTTTTTTAGTACTTTTACAAAATTAGATAATTGCTCTTGTATTTCGGTGCTACACGAATTTAAGCTTAATTTTATTTTAACGTAAGTAAGAACATCTTCCTGGTTTTTATTTCTAAAATACTGTTCGGCCAGTTCTTTATAACCGAAGCTCTCCATATTTTTCTGAATATTTTTATTTGAGTCTGTTATGATTTATCACTTGCAAATATACGTACGTACACGTAAAGGATTAACTTATTGTGTAATCCCTTATTGAATCCGTAGTTTTATATATTTTTAGATACATGTTATTCACACATTGATCTTCAATTTCATAGCAGGTAGTACTTAAATTGAACAAAACTGCACGTGTTATCCAGACCTTAATATCAGGTAAAACTAATTAGTATCTCGCCAATATGGGGTTCTTTTTATCTTTAGTCGTTTAATGTCGCGATTATTATTATAAAATTGTTTATGACTTTGACTGACCCTAACAGTTATATTAGAAAGAGATCATATGTTTACTGTAGAACCTATTGTGATATTTTTATTACTGATTTTTTGCTGATCAAAACAAAGCCATAAAACCCTTTCGCAGGTATTATATTTAATTATTTTAGTTTTAGGTAGTCTAAAGTAAAAAACATAAACCTTCAGGCAAAAAAGTGAAAATTTAATACACCATTGTATACGAGTAATTATAGGGCTGTTTATATTAGAGTAATTTGATTTTTTTTTGGAGTAATTTCATTAAAATTAAAAAAGTGTTCTACCGGCGGGTCGTGGCGGGTGCAAAAGTATATATGGGGTGAAATAAGACACCTTCGCCTTTCTTCGGGTGGTATACGTTTCTTGTTCCCTTTTGTTCCCTAGAAGTTCTATTCCACTAAAGTTTAAATTTTAGAAAAATATAACACCTCATCATAACACCTCTAATATTAAACGCTAGAGCGGTAACCACTTACAACAACTAAAGACTATAATCCTACCAATATTATAAAAAAGACCGCAGGCCATTATCGATGATAGCTTGCGAGTAGTGACCATTTATTTTTGACAAAAAACTGATAAAAAACACCTTTTACTGAAATAACAAAAAACAGTTGAGTTTGACAGCATGCCATGCCCACAATTATCAATAGTTTAACCTAATTTTTTGGCTACCTTAATATGGATATATTAGCTCCAAAATGGCGTAAAAATTTTAAAAATCGGTGACAAAAAAAAATTTGACTTTTGGCCAATGAAAAACGATTTTCAGCCACTGTGCGTCGTGGTGTACACATGGATTTAAAAGAAGAAGGTGGTTTGGTCGCGCAAGCAACATGCATACATATAAGTACATAAGTAGTCTTAAGGCTTTGCATATATACATACAAACATTGATTCGTAAAAAATAGGTAGCACATTTATTTTGTTTGTTCGCTATTTTTGTGAAATCCTGTATGATTGGTTTTTACACTTTTCATTACCTGCGAACGAACATGTACAGTACGATCGCGAAATGTAATCATTAAAAAAATAAATAGGCAAGTGGAAAAATTAAGAACCATTTTAACTGACCTAAACTCAACGTATTCGCTTGATTTTTTTGTTTGATAGATTGTCAATAGAAGCAGTGCAGAATGTATTTTTTATTCTACATTTTTGTGCCTAAGATAGTTAAAAACAGTTAAGAATATTAGCCAATCATAAAGCCACGATCTCTCTTTCTCTCATAATTTGCTAAAAAAATTGGAACAAAAAACTCAAAATTAACTAAATTAAATTTGGCTTGACAACTCCGTAAACACTCAGAAGGAAAAATTATTTTATTTGTTCATTCTATTCCACCATTTGGTGGTAAAACTATTCTACTAAGGTGCGGTTTAAAGCAAATTTTACCTGTTGTTCCACACGGGACCCGATTTACTTTAATTGAAAATTGCATCATTAGTTGGAAGGAATTTGATTCTTTTCACAAAGTTACCTTAACACAAAATATGAGAGCTAGACTAGAAGAAGTAGGATTTGTTGAATTTCATAAATAAACTTGGTAATGGTGAATTAAGAAATTATCCAGAATTAGGTGATGACATTATTGAATTGCCACAACAAATAATTGGTTGTTTTGATAATTTAATTACTGATATCTATGGTAATATTCGTGAGAATATATTATCGGATCAAATTCTTAATTCCGTTATTTGAGCTCCTACCAATGAAGATGGCGCTTCAATAAATAATGATATACTTAATCGTCTTTCAGGGGAGGAGAAGGTTTATTACAGTTTTGATATAGTTTCTAATGATGTCAATGACGTAAACGAATATACTTCTTAATTGTTATGCTGATTCGTAATTAGAACACGGCACAAGCCATTGTAAATGGAACTCGAATGAGAGTAAAATGCTTGCACCCCAACACCATAGATTGCGAAGTATTAACGGGAGTGGTTCGTAATAAAAGAATTTTGATTCCACGAATAAATTTACCATTTTCTGGAACAATTCTTCAATTTAAATTTCAGCGGACACAATTTCCAATTATGCCTGCATTTGCTATGACCATTAACAAGTCACAGGGGCAAACATAGGTGTCCTTTTGAGACTACCTGTATTTGCTCATGGATAATTATATGTAGCTGCGAGTAGAGTTCGTTCATTCGACGGCCGAAAATTTTATATTTCAAATAAAAATGGTCAAGGAAACATACTCAATGACAATAGAGTTTTTACGAAGAATATTGTATATAAATAAATTTTCCTTAGATAAAGATTCCAGTCGTACAACTACTTTTAATATTTTGAATAAAATGAATTTTTTTACTTTTAGTTTTTCTTCAATTAATCAAAAAAATTTAATATTTTTAATATAGGCAATAAATTTATGTTTCTTAAATGAACATCAAAACCGTTTCTATTATTTATTTGGAAAGCTCACATTAATAGATACAACTATTAAAGAATGGAGTAAGTACGGTAATACATTTTATTAGAAATGAAGAAAAATATGACATTTTATCTGAGCGGTTTTGTATTATTGCAATAATGATTGAATTTCAACTACTGGGCGAACACTAGTATATATATATATATATATATATATATATATATATATATATATATATATATATATATATATATATATATATATATATACATATATATATAGGTTAGGTTAGGTTAGGTTAGGTTGATAGGAGGGGTATAATAGCCCATGTCGTACGACATACACCTAAGCCAGTGAAGGCTTGTTGTGCGCTCCCTTGAGTTTAACCATATTGACCCAAAGGTCTAGAGAAACTCCGTGTCACTCACAAAGTTCCTTAATTTCTTCCAGCATATTCCCCGTAATCGGCTTATGTCCGGTAAGATGTCACTCCCAAGATATCGGGACCTTATTTTTGAGAAGGCGGGGCATTGGCACAAATAGTGTTCCAATGTTTCACTCTCCTCCCCTCATGCTCTACATTCATCTCCTCCCGCTATTCCCATGCGTTTGAAATGTGCCCGTAGTTGAGAGTGCCCTGTGACAACTCCCATTATTCTCCTTAGTTCGGGCTTGCTAAGTCTTAGCAGCTCCCTCGTTTTTCTCTCGTCTGGATCTCCCTATAGAATTTTTGTATCGATTCCCATGGTTCCGTTATTCCAGAGAGTTAAATGGGCTCTATGTGCCCAAGTTTTTAGCTCGGATTTAACTGCATCGAAAGGTTTCGCGCATTCCAAGCTTATTTGACCTAACTCTCTTGCACTAGAAGCAACTAAGTTTGCCCTCTCATTTCCAGTTATCCCCGCGTGCCCTGGCACCCATATGATGCGCAGTTTACCATGTGTCGAGTAACTGTTAATAGCGTTTTTGCAATCCCAAACTGTACGTGATTTAGAGCGCTCCGCTGAGATTGCTCTGATGGCCATCTGACTATCTGCAAATATATTTACAAGTCCTGACCTCCCCATTACATTGAGTTCCCTGTTACACTCCGTTATCGCCCGAACTTCCGCCTGCAAAACTGTGCAATAGTGCGGCAGGCGGAAAAACAGTTGCGTGGTGTTTTCTATGTAAACACCAAGTCCCGTTTTCCCTCTTGACCTTGATCCATCCGTGTAACAATGAAGCCCCATGTGGATCTGGTTCCAATGGTCGGTCAACCAGGAATGGATGTCGGGGATCAATGTTCCGCAGTTGGCTTCTAGTCCAGTCTCCGGTATGCGGTCATTTTCTACATTTTCCGGTATGGACTCTCCTATGGCCGTAAAGATTAGTTGATGATACGCTTCGTGTTCCTGATCGATCCACTCACCCATTACCTTTAGTCGTTTCGCTGTAAGAGCCGATTCGTATATTTTATAGGAATTTCGATTGGCTGGATGGATAATATTGTTTCCATCGCCCCTCTTGGTGTCGTTCTGAAGGCCCCACTTATACCAAGACAGCAGGTTCTCTGAACTTACTGTATTGTTTTGATGTTGCATTTTAATTCCATCGATGTCCACCACACAATAGAAGCGTAGGTCATAATCGGCCTGATAACGCTACTATAAAGCCAGTGTGTCATCTCTGGATTCAGCCACCATCTTGTGCCTATGGCCCGTTTACAGATTGACCAACATATATGAGCCTTTTTGACTTTTTCGCTTATGTGGTCTTTCCATTTTAATTTCCGATTGAGAATGACTCCTATATACTTCACCCTGTCGGAAATATTTATTGTCCTTTCCAGAAAGCGCGGCTCATCATATGGAGCTATCTTCGTCTTTCTTGTAAATAGGCCAATTTCAATTTTTTCCGGGTTAACGTTCAACCCTCTTGGTTGAGCCCAGTTGTGTGCCAGGGTTAATGCCTCCTCGGCCTTCCCGCACAAATGATTTGGATCCCTTCCCTTCAGAAGTATCATGACGTCACCTGCGTAGCAGACTGTATCGAATCCCTCATCGGTCAGAGTCCTAATAAGGGTATGTATTGTTGTGGTCCATAGAAGGGGTGATAAAATCTCCCTTGTGGAGTCCCACATTGCACCCTTTTTCTTATACTTACATTGTGCGCCTAACAATTAATCCATCTGTTCCTTAGCATACTGCCAATCCAGTCGCTTATCGCCCGGTTGACATTAAACTGGTCTAGAGAATGGATAAGTGTGTCGGTATGCACGTTGTTGAAAGCCCCCTCAATGTAATGCAAACCGCGAGAGTGTACATCTTTTCATTAAGAGACCTTTCTATAAAGTACACCACCGCAATGCAGTGTCCACTGATCTACCTTTGACGTATGCGTGTTGCTTGAACCTCAGCATATGGCCTGCGATCCTGCCTTTAACCATGTCGTCGATTATCCTCTCCATGGTTTGCAGCAAGAAAGAAGTTAGGCTTATTGGTCTATAAGCCTTTGGTGAAGAATAATTTGGCTTGCCAAGTTTGGGGATAAACACTACCCTCGCTTCCTGCCAGCCTACTGGAATATATGCGTGTGTTAGACATGCATTATAAATTCCTACAAGATGTGTCGAAACTAAATTCATCCCTCTCTGCAGGAGCGCCGGAAAGATACCATCCGGACCCGTTGCCTTAAATGGAGAAAAGCTTTTTATCGCTTCCATTTCTATCCTATCGCTGATAATAGGCACCTCATGTTCACCACTTCTCCCATCGTCCAGCATAGCCGAAAGTTCGGCCGGGCTGCATGGAAAATGTGTATCCATGAGGAGTTTAATGGTTTCCTCCACATTTTCAATGATTCAGCCTGGATGTGGGCTTTTGACAAAAATTTTTTAATTTTAGAAACATCGCTTACACTGTCCACCTGTTCACAGAAAAGCCTCCAGGATGTACGTTTAGCTGTTCTCATTCTCTTGCTGTAATTTCGGAGTTTATCACGATAATCCTCCCAATATACTGGTAATCTTTTACGTTTCGCTCTATTATAGAGTCGGCGGACTTCCCTCCCCATTGTCCGAATCTCCCCTGTCATCCAGGGTTTCTCGTATGGGGATTTTCTTTCCCGAAGTGGGCAACTCTCTTCAAACGACTCTACTAAAGCGTCCGTAATGATTTTGACTTTACTGTCTATGTCCTCTCTTTCTAGGCGATTGAAAGAAACCTGACTTAAATGAGAATCAAGTGACCTTTCGATTTTTGCCCAATCAGTTTTAGCCCTGTTCCGGAAGGTTATAGGTTCTGACGGTTGCCTTGCAATTTTAAACATAATATAACGATGATCTGAGAATGAGTGCTCGTTCAGAGCCCTACATTCAGCAATTTCATCGATTACGTTTTCAGAACATATGGTTAAATCTAATACCTCCGCTCTAATTCTATTAATAAAGGTAGGCGTATTCCCAGTATTAACAGTTAATAGATCGTTAGTATTCAGAAATTCTAAAAGAGCCTGTCCCCTTTTATTAATGTTAGTACTACCCCATGCAATATGATGCGAATTAGTATCGCATCCGATTAGTACTTTCCTACCTTTTATTCAACAATCTTCTACCAAGTGTTGTAATTCCGACGTTGGTGGTAGTGTCGGTGCATCATACGGCAAGTATACTGATGCTAGGCATATGTTCCCATTTCCCTCTTTCAGTACTGTTGCGTCTGCTGTTGACAACTCTGTGGATAAAAGAAAGCATAAATTTTTGTGACTAAGAATACAGGTCCTCGGACGATTCCCTGTTTTAGCATAAAATAATTGGTAGTTTACATGGTTTAATCCATTAACTCTGTTTTTTGTCGTCCAGGGTTCTTGTATTAATGCCACATGTATCTTATCTTTGTTAGTTTTCTCCATCAAAGCGTGAGTTGCCGTCTCGCTCCGGTGGAGGTTAATTTGGATGACTTCCCACATTATCCTTCAAATGGGCGGTCCTTTTGGGAGTTGGTGATATTTTGCTCCAACTCCTCCTT